>CM021100.1:243641347-243697485 GCA_007115665.2 Sequoiadendron giganteum | reverse complement strand
CTTTGGTAGCTCGACATCCTTTATGTTATTAAGGCGCGCTCACGTGAACCAAAATGACTCACTTGCCTTCAAAATAAACTTTGAATTCCAACCATTGATCATGTGGGTGTGTTTACTAATGGTTGGTCCATATTTAGTCAGCTCGATTTGAAAAATCTAACTATATGCAGCCGTAATGCTCATCAAATTAAAGTAAGCCACATGAAACCACTTGCTGATGATCTGTGGGCTCCACCATTTTCTTTGTCACTACAACTAGAATCCACATGTCCTCTTCCACTCGCCCTCATGAGTCTTAACCCATGTGCAACTTTCATCAACGAGGAGATGGGAAAGGGTTGAGATTGAATCTCATAGCTCTGATATGCTCACAACTTAGTCTAAGACCAATTTCATGTGGCCTTATTTCTCTAAAACAACTAATGGCTCAGATTAAAAGATCTTGGATGTCATTAAAACACGTGCCATATATTTCCCTTTAGTAACGCACATTTTATTGTCCATGTTTCATGCTAAAATGTTTGATTAATATTTTCCTTTATTCCAATGTCTTCCACGCCCTCCAGGATATTCCACATGGCAATCGCATGCTTCCCCATTGAGAACTTGGTAGCAATGGTGGGACCCACACGAGATAGCGAGAAGCGGTCAGGATTGACACACATCACCAGCTATCAACCGTTGATCCTAGCCCTAAAGTAATAGTTGTCGCCATCCAAGCCAAGCGGTCCCCTCCAAAAGGCAATAGGTGTCAATTCGCCCACTAGACCGTGGCATTTATTAAATATAAAATAAAACAGGACGGGATAGCGGGGGGTGGCAAAGATGAAGCCACGTCACCCAGCAACCACCGTCAATGCATTTCAATATTTCTAGAAAATCATTCAAAGGAACCTGGGGCCGCCAATGTAGAAATACATGGATTGCACCCGCTAGGCCATGTGATTAAAATAATGGAAAATGAAATTGAGTAGGCACACAGGGACTGATCGATATTTTCCTGTTACAATCATATGACCAAAATAGAACCTAGTATTTGCACATGCCGAAATGTTAGTTTTAAGAAGGGGACCTGACTAGGTCGAAAACACCAATACCTAGGGGATTAAATATTCCAAGACTTGAATCATTCTTATGGGAAATATTTTGTCCATCTTAAGAAATGTTAAAGCGATGGAAAAACACTTGACGGCTAACAAACCTAAAGTAAGGGGCCAGTAATTTCATGGGTTTCGATGGAATAAGGTATAACTTAAAAGACTGAGAACCATTAGTAAGGAGTCAACAATGAATTAGAGCTTCGAAAAGGATACAAGCTTAAAGGTTTTTCAAGAAGTGTTCCAGAGAACACAAAACCCTAAAATAGTGATGGTAGACAAAACCCTAAGTGTAGAGGGATAGATCTAACCAAGATTTTTTGCAAAATAAGAAATGGAACCAAAAATATTCAAGGGGTTCAATCAATGGCGAGATCTTAGAATCTCAAGTTGAAGTAGACCAACCAAGACACACATAACCAAAACCAAGGAACTACTCAGACTAGGTAGTAGGAGCAAACCTGACACTTTCCAAAACAAATAGACCTATATACAAAATGTACAAAACTTACAACGTACATGGAGTAGAACATGCTTAGGAGAAGTATGGCTACAAGAACCGTCCATGTACTGGCAGTTCAAGAATTTCACCTGTCAAGATTTGAAGTAAGTATGAATCCTCGCCATGTGTATTGGCTATTAGATAAGGGCCTAACCATAACACTTCAAACTTACCATGATTGCCCTTATCTTGAGCCCTTGAATTCTAGACTAGTACCATACTATTCACCTCATATTTCCTGGGAGAAGCTCTCTTTTCATGCAAGTGCTTTACCTTCAACTGCATCTTTGATTTTTTGGCATGAGCTCTTCTAGTTTCATCTAGTTGCACCAGATTATCAATTCTATGTTACATATATCATCATAGACATCTTCACCATATTCCTGCACAAATTTATGAATCCTTAGCAAGCTTTTCTATGGCAATCCTACCCTCAAGATCTTATGAGCAGTGGTATTTGCCATGTAATGACCACTACACACTCCATTGTGCATTTCCTGCAAAAGTTCTAATGCCTTCTTTCCATCCACACATTTAAGCAACACACCATCCAAGCTTCTCCACCACAACTTGTTGTCAATAATTACATTCTTAATGACATGGAATTTTAATGTCCTCTTGTCATTATCAGCCATATCTGTAGAACATTGCAATCTATAAATACTAGACTATCCTTCTATACCATCCACATGTTTGCATATCACAAATAGGTGAAACATCAATAGTCTATGTTTGGTTATCTGATTAAAGCTTCCAAATTAGCTTCTACCATCAGTTTAGCTAGGCCCTTCCCTCTTACTAACTTGGTGATTTGGACATCAATTTTATATTCTTGGATCTTGTTGATCCATCTACACCTTCTGCCTGTAGTTTCTTGTTAAGTGAAGATATCTTTCACAACAACACTTGGTACAAAAGCTATGATTGTAACCCCTACTAGGTAAGCTTTGAAATTCTTCACAACCTTGACTACAATATAAGCTTGTTTTTCAATAATATCATATTTGAGCTCTGCGGCCTCTAATTTTTTTCTAAAGAATGCAATGGGTTGTTCAAAACCTTCATCATTTTTTTGCAGTAAGACATTAGTAATAGTATGGAAAGAAGCAAAAGAAAAAATATGCATTGGCTTGGAGAAATCAGGAGATTTCAAAGCTGGAGCCTCCTTAATAGCTTATTTAATTTTCTTGAACATCTAACTAGGCTCCTCACTCCAAGTCACCTTTTCTCCTTTTTTTAACATCTTGGAGATAAGTCTTGTGATTTCTACAAAATTTGTTACAAATCTCCTCAAGAAGTTGATCTTTCCAAAGAATGATTGAAGCCCTTGACATTCTTTGGCCAAGGGATTTTTTTTATGGCTGCTACCCTTTTAGGGTTGATTCTCACTCCTTTGGACACAATGTGCCCCAACAATTTTCCTTCTGTAACCCCAAAGGCACATTTTTTTTAATTTAGTGAGATCCCATACTCTAAAGCCCTGATAAATACCTTCGCCAAGTGTGTACAATGATCCTCCTCCTTTTTGGAGTAGGTAGTCAAGTCATCTTGGTATATAGCCATGGATAAATCATTAAATTATAAAATGATACATCCATAGCCCTTTGAAAGGTGGAACTTGCATTTGTTAAACCAAATGGAATCTTCACATATACATAGGTACCCCATGGAGTAGTGAATGTAGTCTTATACTGCTTAGACTCCTTTACTTTCACTTGGTTATAACTAGAAAATTCATCCATAATTGATAGTATCTCATATTTCTAGTTACCTTTCGTAACATAGCTTCCATATTCGACAATGGATAGTTGTCCTTTAATGATGATATGTTGAGATTTCAAAAATCCACGCATTACCTGATATCACCATTTTGTTTTCTAACGGGCACCAAATTGGACACTTATTAAGAATGTTTGATGGGTTTTATGATGCCAACATCCCTTAGCTTCATCATTTCTTCATGCATCTTTGGAGCTTAGTTCGGATTAATGGGCCTTTAATTTTGTGCGAAGGGCTTGGAATTTTCTTGTAGAGGAATCTTATGCTGAAATAGTTCCTCTCTAAATGCCTTCATTTCATCATGTGACCAAGTGAAGACATGTCTAAATTTTCTCAGTAAGGCAATCAACATTTCCTTAATCTTAGGTTTCATCTTCCTTCCTACATATACTTTCTTAGGGGCATTTTTAGTCCCTAAATTTATTTCTTCTAGGTCCTCGGATGAGTGGCAACTTTTTTCATCTTGCTTTTCTCTAGACTATAGAAGACCCTTTCAAGTGCTACAAGGCCTTTAGGGATTTTTTTTATCTTCAATTGGATTATCTCTTTACCAAAAACGGTATCCTTAGCATCTATATTTTCCACAAACTCCCCAAAATCAATCTCCTAACCTTGATAGTCATCTACACATCTCAAAAATTTTGGAATATCTTCAACGGTATTGAAGATCTGCCAATTATGGACATCGTTAGGAATGGAAGGCCTTGATTGTACCTCAACCTTTGAGATACTTGCAAAATTTATGTCATCTGGTCTTAATGCAATGTTAGCAAGCAATTTTGCCAATTTGTTTTGTCCTCTCTCCATCCAATCGATTCCAAAAGCATCAAACTGCTCAATGGAGCCTACATAACATTTATGTACTATTTTAGTCTATTGTTTTTGCAAGCATATCTAGATCTTACTTGGGATATCACTAGCTCGAAATCCCCAATTACAATCAACTTTTTTATCCCATGTTTCTCAGCCAACCTTAATCCCAATAATAGTGCTTCATATTCTACCACATTATTTTTGTAGATAAAAGATAAAGTGAAAGAGAATTTTTATGTATTGCCACTAAGTGATACCAACAATATTCCTGCACCAAAACCTTCCTTGAACCTTGCACCATGTCAAAGTACATTTTCCAAAGTCCATCCTTTTCAGATAATCCCACAACTTCATTATCTATAGGTGTAGGGCACCTATCAATTTCTTTTGGTACTTCTTCCACCTTGAAGTCATTGATATCAGTATCTACAAAAATAAAGTTCTAAATCATCTTCAAGAGCATGTTCTAGCATATATATGACACCTTTGGTTCTCATACTACTTGTGCATCCTTACCATCAATAGGGAAGTTGACATAAGACATGTCACACTGCATACTGCCTCCCATGGATGCACTCCATTTTCTAGACAACAACATTGCATAATTGGGTGGGATATCAACTACCACCACACTTATCTTAAACTTGTTTTCTGGATATGTTGCCAATATTTAAGGGAGCTAGTTAATTACATCGGTAATAGGGACTTCCCTTGAATCCATTGTATAGAACTTACCATGAGTGTTGTAAAATTTCAGTCCCAATGCCTCCATGATTTTGGCTGGCATAATATTGTTGGACACTGCAAAATCAATAATAAAATATTTTAGAAAATTTCCCTGAACAATTAGTGTGAGGAAGAATGGGTCTATCTTCCCACGGTAAGTTGTTACCGAGTTTCCTAGAAAACTATGAGGGATCTTGGTAATCATGCCCTCTACTTCTTTATCTTTCTTTTCCTTTTCACTCACTTTGGGTGGAGTGGGGACCACTAATTCAATGCAGGCTATAGTAGCACTATTGATAAGGGCTACTACCTTTTGTTTATGTTCATCAATACTCATCATCTTGAGAAGAGAAACATAGACTTTTACTTGGCTAAGTAATTGATGTATATCAAAAAGAGTATACTTAGGAAATTCAATTGAGAGCATACCTTGTTATGTGCTACTTTCCTTTTGTTGATTCTTGGTTGTCTCGATTTTAGGCTTGATATCTTTTCTCATAGCTTCATGATTTTTCCTTTATCTTTGTCTTAATAGTAGGGGACTTGATCCCTCCCTCTGCTTTTGGTTTATCAACCTTTTTAGCCCAAATCTTATTTCCCCTTCCCTCATTATATTTGATTGCTACTTCTTTACCATCAGACTTTTGCTCTTTGCCTTTGATATTTCGCTCCTTAATGAAAAGGCTAGCAGGATTACCATGTTCATCACCAATTGTTCTATTCCTTAGGTGATATGAGCTTCTAGATTGAGCAGCTAAAGACACTATATATCTTGCAATTTCTTCATCTGAAGGTCTTCTCAAGGATACATTATCTTATATTGCTTCCAAATTATATACTTCAATATCACTATCTACATCCTCATCTAAGAAAACTTGTTGGTGATGTGTACTAGAAATTTTCCTTTGGTCATCTACATCCATTTTATAAGACTCTATATCAGACGAGAATTCATTGTTAGCAAAATTAGAATCATCCATAATCATAAGTACATCAATATCCTCCTCACTTGGTTGGTCACAATCCCCAAGTACATCTTCATCAACTTCAACCATTCATGCAACTGCACATTGATGAGGATAATGTGGCATTTGACAAACCATACACCAGGGAGTTTCATCAATAAAATTCCTTGAATTCTTCTACAAAGGATTTAGAGGAACCTTGTTCTGAGTATTTCTCTGGTTGTTAGGGATGGGCTTCCCATTATGCTAGTTGGTATTATATGGATGATCATACAATCGAGGAGGTCTTTCATTCCTATGATAATTTTTTCAATGATAATTTTTGTCATTCATGATTTTCATGAAGTTGTCAATCAAGTATCTTCAAGAGTGCCTCCTTTAGCACCAAAACATTTATCCTCCTTTTTTGGATTTCTGATAATCTTTGCATTGTCTCTTCTTTCAGCTTTACCAATTGCTCTACTGATGTTATCAATATGGACAAACACCTTGCAAGCCTCTCTTAACATTTGAGGATTCTTATCAATCAAGCAGTAGCTCATCTTTGCATCAAAGGCATTGTAGTAGTTCACCAAGAACGCATTATCATTCAATTGTAGATGGGGAGGAAATATTTCCATAGCCTTTTGGAACCTCATATTAAAATCAATGAAAAACTCATTTGAACCCCTAGCAATGTTATTAAATTGATTCAACAAATAGCTTGAATCTATTTTATCACCATATTGCTCTCTAAACAACCTTTTAAATTATTCCCAAGAGTCGATACTTTCAGCAAGCAAACTCATGTACCACTCCCTGGCATCCTCAGTCAGGGGCTACCTGAATAATTTCATCATGAAATCCTTTTCTTTTACCTCAAAGTCATCCATGAAGTTTGCAAAGGCCTTGAGATGGTCTTCACCACTCACAACATTATTTCTAGAGAATCTGACTAGAGCAGTCCTGAAATCTTCAAGAAATGGGTTATGATAGCTAGGTATTCCAGTGAAAAACAATTTTTGATACCTCTCTACTTGCAGTGGTCTTCTAGTGTTTCTATCTCTATGAGCATTTGTAGGCTCATCATATTTTTTGTTATCAAACTGAGACTTATCCTTACCTTTTCCATCTCCATCATTACCACCTCTCTTTTTTCCTTCATCATCTTCAAAATAAGAATTCTTATTTTGATTATTTCCTCCACCTCCACCACCCTGACCTCCACCACCACCTTCCACTAGCAATATGCCCTACAAACTTCCTCTTATGTGATTCACTATCACTATGTCCAGAGGTTGAAGCCTCTGGAGTTGGTGTGGAGATCTTAAGAAAAGAATTCTTCCTAGCTATTTATGCATTGGTAGCTTCTATTTCAGCTTTATTTAAATCGTCTTGCAGTTTATCATTCTCCAACTACAATTTCAAGATCTCAGGGTTTAGGGGTGCAGTAGATGGGGTAGGATCAATCTTAACATTTTGGTTGGTAGTATTAATAGATGAAGTGTTGGTACTTGTGTTGGTATTGCTATTGAAAGTATTGAAGGTAGTCTTATTTTTCTAATCAATGGGTTTCTTCCCATGATGTATAAATGACGATTTCTTAGCAGTAGTAGAAGGATCTACGGTTTTAGTTAGCAGTAGTTGCAATAGATGTGGTACAGGTATTAGTAGCATAGGTTCCCATTTGGATTTTTACTTTAGGAATTTCAGGGGTAATGCTAGCAGTCAACTTAGAGACATTTTTAGTGAAGGCTTTCCGCCTAGCAGTATCTTCTCTCATCCTCTCTATTTTTTGTTTCGGAGCATCCCTCTCAAGTTACTTAGCTCTAATCCTATCTTCCTTCTCTTTCAACCCCTTCAGTCTATTCTCTTCTTCTTTCTTAATCCTAAGTTCTTCCTCTTCTAAAGCTTGCATGTCTTTGTCTATGTCTTCTTCATTTTCCAAGACATCTCCAACTTCACTTAGCGCAACAGTAAAGTAGGTCTGATCAATTGGGTCTTCCTGAAGGGATAGATCCACTTCTAAATTTGGAGATTCACCTCTTGGCTTGAAATTCCTATAGTTAAAAATAGACCCAACTCTAGGGGTTAAAGGTTCTGAGACCTTCTTATCTTTATCCTAGAATCCCCACCTATCCTCTTCTCTTGAGATGTCAAGTTCATTATCAAATACTTGATCAAAATGAAAACTTCCTTGATCTATCCGAGACACTTCGACTTCATTTGCCTCTTCATGGAAACTTGCACTATTTACTTCATTATTAAAAGTAGGAGATGCTTCAACAAGGGATTCAAAAGACTTAACCCAATTCAATATTTTTCTTCACCCATGTTGGTTGCTTATCCTTTGCAAGGTCGGACTCTAGTTTATGCTCTGGATGCTTTTTTGTATAACTTTGGATCTTCTTAATGGTGTTAAATAATATGTTAGAATCCTTCTTCTCATGTTCTCTTTGAGAGTCTATCTTTACACTAGTTTATGAGACCTCAGAGTCACTACCTAGAATGTTGGGAAATAGAAATTGATTGTATTTTGACTCGGTGCTTGTAACCTCAGACAAGACTCTGAACATAACCTTACACAAAGTAAAAGAAAGGACCATAACCTGATGCATAAGACTAGATGTGACTTGTGTACTAAAATTTTAAACCACTTATTCTTCAAACAATCAAGAACAAGAAAGTACTCGACTCTGACTATACCAGATCTGAACTAGAGACTTTGGACTTAGAAGTCCTCAGCAGAGTCGCCAATCTGTTGGTTGTTTTTTAAGAACCAAGTTGATCTTTAGAATTACCTATGGACTTTTCCATTTCCAATATTTAGTAACCTAAAGGGATTATCAAACGAATGAGTAAAAGATGTAAAAGTTTCACTCCTGCACTTTGGGCTCTATGAAACCCAAGAGGGTGATCCCACAATGTATACTTAAGAGTTTATGTGACCAATACTTAAAAACATTGTAAACAACATATAATTCTCATATAACCACTCAACAATTTATTATATAAGAAATGTTGGTTACTCTTTCAGCAATGTACTACACTTGGAGCATGAGAACAATGAAAATCAACATAACTACAATGGTAACTCATTTGAAAGGTTTTTAAATAAAGAGTGATTTGTTGATGAATTGACCCAAAAACTGAACTATAGATGTTTTACTTAAACCAGTGCCTTATCCTAAACATGGAGTCAATACTTAACCTATGAAACTTGATAACAATTCTTCAAGTAGCAACATACAAGCTTCAAAAAACACTAAATTAAATCATTCCCACATTAATTTTTTAACCACCACTTTGTATAGATATCCAGGCATATAATTCATATGAATCAACAACTTCACTCAAGCTTTTACACTAATTCCTTAAAATAATTAGCAAGAATGGAATCATACATCCACTGGAAACAATGGATATGAACAAAACAATCCTTGATTATATTATTCATAACTCATAGAACACATACAAAGGAGGGAAAATTGCCATGAATTAGCACCATCATGCATTATATTTGCTATCTTGTTATAAAAAACATAAGAAACTATAGACTCAAAACCTAAGAAAAAACTCAAAATATGCTTTGTGTTCTTTTTACAATTCACTGTGTCAATTGCAATACAATGAACCCCGCTTTCTAGCCTTGAATTCCTTCTTATAGAAATGAAGGAGCAAAACAAGCTTCAGACCAAAAAGCACACATATCGCCATTCTATTGGACCACTATAACATATATTCCCTTTTCAGTTACACTTGAGCTCTCAAACGGTGGGCATAAACATGAGACAAAAGTAATCCTCATTCATTGTTGGAGATCTGGGTCCACCTTGAAAAAGGAATCTTCGAGTAGTTTCCTCAAAAAGTGCGCCCATACACATAAAATGAAAATGAAAGAAAGCATGAAAGAAACGGAAAGGAAAAGACAAAGAATATGTCCACATCTACATACCTATTATTAATTTAATTTGGAAGAAGTCTACTATATTTTCTATACTTTATCAAAAGCCTAATCTGTACTAAATCCAAGCTATGTAGTGCATTTTCACCTATCTATTACTCATCATGATTGCAGACTTCAAAATCAAAATTTTCAAATCACCATCCCAACATTTCAAATCAATCTACCACCCCATCCAAGTATTTATCTCTCCATGCCAAAAATTCCTCTTCAGTAGGATAGTTAAATTTAATGACTTCATCAACATTTTCTCTACAAGGCTAATACTTGGTAACAATTTGATTGCCCTCCCTATCAAATTATAACAAGACAATCTTAGCATGAGCCAACATGTCTATATTTTTTTTCAATGTACCCATATCATACCTTTGAGAAATTGAAACTAATTGCTTTGAAAAGGTTTCATTAATTTCATCTCTACACTCCTATAGGGTTTTTATGCTACCATCATCCCTTAAAATATATGGGAGGAGACCATGATGTGATTCATGAAAGGATTTCACCAGTTCCCTTAATCTGACTTCTAAAGGCTCAATGTCTCCCTTGTACCCCCTAATTTCACCTACAAGAGTAATAGTGGGCTTAAGCCTTTAAGGGGCATTAGCTTCTAGCTTAGCTCCAATAGACATCATTCTCAGCTCTTGAAATCAAGGGATCCACATCTCCATGAGTGGAATAACCCTTTCCTTGTAATTTCCAAAGTTATTTACAGTAGCCACCAAGGAGGAATAGCTAATATTATTCAATCTATTATTCACTCCTTTATTTAGATGCTCTAATCTATATATAGTGACAACCTTCATATTTCTCGTAAAATTTCCATTATCATGATTGTCACATTTATCTTTATACTCTTCTAATTTCCTGAGCAACTCCTCCCTACTGATATCCTCCTCAGCCTATGGTACTTCTAATATGCTAGGCTCTCTCATTGAAATGGGCATACTTCCCATGTTGTATGACACAATTTCCCATGAGGAACTTGCTTTAGGGGTAAATTCATGGGTTGAAGCTTCTTCTGAAGTGGTAGGGTAGTCAACGCCAGTCTACTCATGCTTTCTTGGTTGCAAATTTTCTAACTTTTCCTCCAATAATGCTACTTTTGTTTGTAACTGCATTTATAGTTGCTTAAGTCCTCCATAGTCAACTATCAAATTATTGTAATATGTTCTAAGCCTTTCCTTCTCTACAGTTACATATTCCATAGTGGTCCTTATGAATTGTGCAACATGTACTGACATATTTGTTGCCTCTAGAGCCGATGTTTTTGATACTCTCTTTATTATTAGGCCTCCACTATAGTTGGGTGCAGGCTCAATAGTTTCAGACTTTCTTGTACTTGGGGCTAGAGACCAAATAGCTAATACATCCCATTGTTCACTAAAGGAAGATCCTTGTAGTGCAATTGCAACCTCTTCTTCTAAATTGTAGAGAGGTATATCATATCTCTTTATGGTATCAAAAGCTATGGCAAAATCTAAATCCCACTCTGGTAGCAATAAAATACCCTTATTCCTCACCAACTCTCTACCCTCCTTTGGAGTCATCTTTTGAAACCTAGCTCTCGTATCACCTAATATCCTTGATTGAATGGTGACATTAGGAAACTTTGGATGAAGACTTATTTGCTTAGCCAGATTGATGACATACTCATCCCTCTTGGCCCTGTATGCCAACTTCATAAAAGCTAGAGACTTTACAAATGAATCATCATTGATGAAATTTTTTCATGCCTCCACCCATGTATCATCTTTACCATTAGCCCCAGTGAGGCCGAACCTACTCAACCTCATACTCAATTATTGTAATTCCATCAATCTTGGTGCAGAGGCTGTTCCTTCTTGTATTTCTTGATCTGACACCCAAACGTCATCATCAGATTCTTCATCCGCATAGTCCACCAGACAAGTTACTTCAACCTTCTACTTCTTTAATGGTGACTCTTTTCATGGTGATGAATGTAGTGGTGGAGCATCGACATCTACAATTTCAGGACCTATTGGTTTTGGAGGAGATGGTGGTGGTATTTGTGGCACTGGAGAAGGAGGTATTTGCTCCTCTTATTGGGAGGGAGCAGTAATTGCATCATTTTTCTTTGCCCTATTCTTTATCCTTATAAAAAACCTTATGTTTGGTTCCTCAGGGGCTTGAGATGTAGATTTCTCTTCCATAACAAAGATTTCTCCCTCACCCTATTCTTCTTCAATGGGGGCTCTCTCCTTATCTAGAATCATCGTTTCACTTTCAAGTTGGCCCACTATTATTTCAAAGTTTTGAAACACATATTTCACCTTATGCATTACATTTTCAATTTTTGGGATAGCAATGAAATCAAGATTTTTCTCCCTTATCTTTCTTTGCATTTTTTTGTAAGCAATCCACCTTGATTTTCTCCTATCTTGCTCTAGAAGATCAAACACATTTCTTATCACATCCTCTAGGAATTGAAAAATGTGTACAAATTTGTAACTCTTGTTCCTTTCCTTCAACCAGTCCATGAAACCTTCATGATCATACTTGTTTCTCTTTACTTCTCTTTGCATGTAGAAGGTTTTGAGTATATCAAGTATCTTATTTCAACCTCCCTTTGTCATTTCAAAATTAGAGAAGCATGTGTGTGAAGCAAAAATATTCCTTTTCCAAGTTGATTCAACAGATGTCCATTTTCCACACTTTCCAATTACCATATTACCTCAAGGAAACCAATTCTCTTTGGCACATACTTTGGTAGCAAGTGAGGTGCCACAGAGGAACCATATACTCTCAAAACAATGTATGTGGGATATGGGATGAAATCTCCCCAATTGTGGTCAAATCCAAACTCAAGCCTTCTTTCATTGGGTCTCAAGAAGTCATGCAGGGGCTTGGGAATTATAGGCATATTCATAACCAATGCTCTCTTTAATTCTGAAGCAAACAAATTCAGAAATGTCACATAGTCATATGTCATGTCATAATTATCAAGGAAAGTAGTCCAATACTTAACATGTAGCTCCAAGGTACCCTCCATCTTATCCAAAGTCATATTTTGCCTAAAGTAAGATTCACCTTTGAATAAGAAAATATGCATTAACAATGAGTACTAGCCAAATCTTACTCCATTTGTACCTTTCTTCAATCTTATCAAATCCTCATGGATTCTTTCTGTGAGAAACCCTACATAGTGATATACTATGCAACATTTGGGGGTGTTGAATATGGGCTACCATATACATCCATGCCATAGGCATTCCAGTGCAATGATCATAACCAATTATCTGGCAAAAGGAGTAAAAATTTCTTTGGAAGTAAGGAACAAAATAACTAACAGGAAAAGGCTCCTTATCACATGGACCCAATGTAATTCTTCGGTCCCCAATTTCTGCTAAATACCTTGGCAATATGTGGACTTTAAATCCAATATTAAAGTTCTATCATATTCCTCCCTAAGAATGCTTTCATCAATTTCAGGTGTGTCATCAGTCCACCTAGCAACTTTGAAGACACAAGCTATTTGATCTCTAGTAATTTTAACCATTCGCTTCCCATCACATGTCCTTACAATTCTTGTAATTAGGTCATAATTGGTGGCTACTGCTTAAAGAAAATCAACATCTATATAGACATTGGGTATAGTTAACTTCCCTAGGTCACAATTCCAAGGATTACCATCTAGAATACTAATGTTTCTATTTATGAACCAACCATAGAACAATTCCCACCCAATACAAGGTATTTTGGTGTCCCTTATAGAACTATTCTTGTCAATCAAGCCCTCAACTACTTGTGGACCTTGGAGAAGCAACTGACCCTTATAATTTTTCACTAGTCGAGGGTGGCAACTAGTTAGTAAGTTCTTTACTTAAAGGTATTTTGGGAACAAAATCTTCCCCCTTGGATGAAGATGCTTTCAATTTTGTTTTGGGAGCCATGGCACTAGAGTTTTACAAAGCAGGGTTTTTGGTTTCTTGGAACAAAGCTTATGACTTAGATAAGGGTTTGACATGGATTCTAACAATGCAGAATCAACTATTTCCTTTCAATGAACGTAAAACCTTAAAATGCAAAACCAAGAAAACCCTAATTGACTAAATGGTTTGGAGATCATAATTTATCAATAATTCAGATAGGAATGTAATAATTTACTTACTGGTTTTCACAGGTTAATAGTCCTAGCCTCGACATCAGACAAGCCTAAAAATTGCAACACGAGCCTTCCAAACATGCAGAATGTCCTTCAAAATTCCCAATTATACTTTTAACATAGGTTTTAATAGCTATGCAATCTCCTACTTTGGTATCTTGACATCCTTTTTGTTATTACAACTCACTTGCGCCAACTAGAATGACTCACTTACCTTCAAACTAAACTTTGAATGCCAACCATTGATCACACAGGTTTGTTAATGGATGGATGGTCCAAATTTAGTCAGCTTGATTTGGAAAATTTGATTGTATGTAGCCGCATTGCTCATCAAATGAAAGTAAGCCACATGGAACCACTTGTTGGTGATTTGTGAGCTCCACCATTTTCTTTGTTGCTACAACCAGAATCCACGTGTCCTCTTCCCCTCACCCTCATGAGTCTTAACCCGTGTGCAACTTTCATCAGCGGATGATGGGGAAGGGCTGAGATTGAATCTCATAGCTATGATATACTCACACCTTAATCTAAGACCAATTTCCTATGGCCTTATTTCTTTGACACAACCAACGGCTTAGATTAAAAGATCTCAGATGTCATTAAAAACATGTGCCATATATTTCCCTTTACTATCGCACATTTTATTGTCCATGCTTCATGTTGAAATATTTGATTAATATTTTCCTTTATTCCAATGTCTTCCACACCCTCTAGGATATTCCACGTGGAAATCACTCGCTTCCCCATTAAGAACTTGGCAGCAATGGGTGGGACCCGCAAGGGATAGAGAGGAGTAGTTAGGATTGATCCACATCATCTGCTATCAACCAATGATCCTATCCCTAAAGTAACAGTCACCATCATCCAAGCCAAGTAGGCCCATCCAAAAGGCAACCAGTGTGAATCTGCCCGCTGTTCTGTGACATTTCTTAAATATAAAATAAAATAGGACAAGGTAGCGAGGAGCGACAAAGATGAAGCCATGTCACCCAACAACCAACGTCGATGTCATTTCAATATTTCTAGCAAATCATTCAAAGGAACCTAGGATCGCTAGTGTAGAAGACACATGGATTGCGCTCGCTAGCCGGTGTGATTAAAATAATGGAAAATGAAATAGAGCAGGCACATGGGGAACGGTCAAGATTATCTTGCTACAATTAGACGACCAACATAGAACCTAATATCTACACATGCCGAAAACGTTAGTTTTAAGAAGGGGACTTGACTAGGTCGACGAGACCAATACCCATTGGATTAAATATTCCAAGATGAATCATTTTGATGGGAAATATTTCGCCTATCTTAAGAAATATTAAAGCAATGGAAAAACACTTGATGACTGGAAAACCTAAACCAAGGGGCCGATAATGTCATGGGTTTTGATGGCATAAGGTGAAACTTAAGAGATTGGGAACTAGCATTAAGGAGTCAACGATGAATTAAAAGCTTCGGCAAGGATACAAGCTTAAGGGTTTTTCAAGAAGGGTTCTAGATAACACAAAACCCTAAGCCCAGAGGGATAGATCTAACCAATATTTTTTTCAGGATAAGAAATGGAACCAAAAATATTTAGGGGGTTCCATTACAACCCATGCTCTTGCAACATTGTTGGCTCAACAAGACAAAAACGGTAAAGATCATCTAGTCTATTACATTAGTTAACCCTTGATAGATTATGAGAATCGATACACAACAATAGAAAAACAATGGTTGTCTCTTGTATTCACTACAAGTAACTTGAGACATTACTTATTGAATGCCAAAATAGAAGTAATGACAAAATTTGATCCTCTCAAACATCTTTTCAACAAAAGAGATTTATCAGGACGTTGAGCTAAATAGGTGATGTTGATTGAGTTTGATCTTAAGTTTCTTTCACAAAAAGGAATTAAGGGTCAATCCTTGACCGACCAATTGGCTTATTCTCTTTCTCCTTTAGCAGTGCCTAACAATGACTCTTTCCCTGATGATAATGTTCTAACAGTCGAAATTCATACATGGGAACTATACTTTGATGGATCTAATTGTAGAACAAGCTCTAGCACTAGAATTATAATAATTTCGCCTACATGAAAGCCTATTCCCTTGTCATGTTGGCTAAAATTCCTATTTACAAACAAAATTGTTGAGTATGAAGCATTGCTCATTAGGTTACGTGCTACTTTAATCATGGCAAAATACATTAAGATCTTTGGTGATTCACAATTAGTAATCAAGAAAATAAATGGGACATATCAAGCAAAGCATTAAAAATTATCAAAATACAAGACTCTCACAATGAACTTGTTAGAGAAGTTTGAATCATTTACTATTGATAACATCCCACGAAAAGATAATTGACATGCGGATGCAATGGCAAGTGTGGCTTCTCTTATATCACCATAAGATCCTTCAAAGGATTTCACATTTACGGTTCACCCAATCATGCAATTATCAATCGAGGGTAAAATCTAAGAATTATTAGCAACGACCAAGGAAGACTCGAGTGAATGGTATGATACCATATTTAACTATTTGAAAAATGGTACCATTCCCGAGCCATCAACACAGAACACCCAAATTCGCTTTTGAAAATTAGCAACCAAGTACATCATCCTCGTTGATGTATTATATAGAAGATATTTTAACAACATTTTTCTTAGATGTCTTAAAGAATCTGAAATCCCCAGAGCACTCGAAGAGGCTCATGCAGATGATTGCGGAGGTCATTTTGGAGGGAGATCCTTAGTGCAAAAACTCACTCACATGGGATATTGTTGGAGACATATGGAGAAAAATTTCTTTGCATATGTTAAGAGATGTCACAAATGTTAGGAACATAGAAATTTATGTCACAAATGTCAAGAACATAGAAATTTGATTCATGCTCTTGCTTCTAAGCTTCGTACCCAAATTCCTATTTGGCCAATCTCAATGTGGGGATTGGATCTAATTAGAAAAATCTCACCACCTTCATCTGTTGGACATACGTTTATAATCACAAGAATGTAAATTATTTTACAAAATGGGTAGAAGTTATTCCTCTTCGATCCACTTGTTGATGTAATATGTTGTTTCGTATTGGAACACATTATTGTTCGCTTCATACTTCCTTCTACGTTATTTTATGATAATGGGACACTATTTAATGACGTGAAGAAATTCCTTGACACATTTGATATCCAACATCACTTTTTAACACCTTACTACCCACAATCAAATGGTTAAGTTGGATCAATTAATAAAACTCTTGAGCAAATCCTAAGGAAGAAATTAAATAAACATAACAAGGATTGGCATACACAATTGACATACATGTTATGGGCTTACCGTACTAGCATCAAAACATCCACTAGAATGGGTGTTGGCAAGAAGTTGAGTCCACTTTTTGGCCAAAAAGTGGAAGTGTTTTCCTTGATTTTTCAGAATTTTGACACATTTGACCTTAAAATTTGAAGCACTTAGAGATGGAATCTTGAAAAAAGTCACCAATCATAAAATGTAGTACTTAGAGTCTAGTTTCCAAATATGCAATTTATTTCAATACCTAGATGCTACAAATTAATTTTCAATAGACATTTCTAAAACCATTGTTTAAAAGTAACTTTTTTTCCCATACCATGCACGTGTACATCATCCATTTTTTGACCTAAACTATCGTAATTTTCTAATTCCTTTTGGGGAAAGATTTGTAACTCACTGAAGCATGTTTTCGATATTTTTTTGTAATTTTTTACTTCTTTTTTTTGTTCAACTTTTACTAGCCATATTTGTCATTTTGAAAAATCGTCGTGTATGTCACACATAAGATGACTTAAAATTATCATTTTTTTTATTTTCTTTTTAAATTGAAAAGAATTGTTTGAAGTACGTTTTCATGTAATTCATTTTATACAAAATATTTTAATAAAAAGTTATTAAAATAGTAAAAAACCCTAATATTTCAAGTTTATGGACAAGTTTCATTAGAAATTAATTGGAAAATAGAAAAAATAATTTGATTGTAAAAAAAATTACATATTTAGAATCTACATTGTCTCATCTATAATGGGTTTTAATTTCGTCAAAAAAAATTGCAAAAAAAGTCTTCAGACATATGCCCAAAGTCACTATTTTCTTGTGGCATTGCCAAGACCTTAAACTTGCAAGTCATACCAGGTCCAAAGCTTAGGTTTGGGTCCCCAAGCCTTTTCCTGAACTGAAAAACAAAGCAAAAATTCAACTAAAAAATCAAATTTTAAAAAATAGGATTCCATTTCATAATTTTTTATTTTTTTTATGATTTTAAGAAATAGGATCTCATTTGAAAACAAGATCCTTTTTAAAAACAGGATCTTGCTTTTTAAAAATGGGATCCCATTTTGAAAACAAGATTTTGTTTCAAAAAAAAAAATGGGACCCGATTTCAAAAAAACATAAAAAAATGTTTTTTTAATGTTTCTTTTGAAACGGGACCCCGTTTCTTAAAATCATTAAAAAAAAGTTTTTATGAAACGAGATCCCATTTTTTAAAAAGAGAGATCCTATTTTAGAACGAGATCCTGTTTTTGGCTTTGGGCCCTGAACCTAAATGGGATCTCATTTTGTTGAAGCCGATTTTGGGTTTTTTTTTAAGGAAAAAACTTTCATGTTTCATGGACTCATCTTCTTGCATTTACTCGAACAACATCCTATAACCTTGCCTATGGTACCAAGGCAATTATGCCCTTGGAGTTAGAAATCCCCATGTTAAGGATTTCTCTTCAAGGACTTGTTGATGACAATACTTATAAAGAACAACAATTGCACTAGCTTGAGATGCTTGATGAACAACACATTAACACTCTTGAACATCTCCAAGCTTATGCTAAAAAATTACAATGCAATCATAATAATCATGTCATTCCTCATGTATTCCACAAAGGTGACTTAGTCTTGTATGAAAATCAACGAAATGTTAACATTGACTTGATTGAAAAAGGAAAATTCAGTCCTAATTGGTTAGGACCTTACATAATTAACGAAAGTTATAGGTCCAGTGCATACACATTAAGAGAAAGATGACACACCTCTCAAAGACCCTATTAATGTCATGCGTTTACGTTGCTATTATGTCTAATCCCTCTGAATAGTATGAATGATAAAGAAGTGATGTTAGAGTTAGTAGATAATATTCTACATGCTCTCACATTGCTTCATTCTCGACAAGAAGTTATTTGTGTGTCTTGAATACTAAGGTGATTATTTAATTCATTTTAAGTAATTACTTTAGGTTTCATACTATTCACCTTCATCTTGTATGTTGTGTTAGATTAGATCCTTATATGCATAGGTGCATTTAATTTAGCATAACATACTTAATCATAATGTTGCATCTAAGAGAAACTAGTATAAGTTTTATTTAGATCACACAAAGCATGTTAAATCATGGAGATATTCATTAAAATAATCTTAAAAAGGTTATTTCATTAATTACATTAAACCATTTAACATTCAACACCTAAATACAAGAAATAAAACATTGAATATTCACATATATATCAATTTTTTGTGTACATGCCATCAAAATATATATACAATGCCACTAAGATCTATAAGTTCCAGATCCCTCTCTCAATAGGAAATGTTTTATTACTATGGCCTAGCAGTCTGTTTGGCCTCACTCTCTCATCATGTACTAGCCCATCTAGGTAGAACTACATGTCATATTTTATCTTGTGGAAGGTTTGCTTCACTCATAAATGTACTCGCTCAACCTGAATAGGAACTCAAAGTATGCGGTGCATGTCCTCTAGTGTGATCATCATCTCGCCAGTTAGTAGATGGAATGTGCATGTATTAGCATCACATCTTGGTACCTCATGGGGGCATGAGCTATGCCTAGTATAATCCTATAGCCTCTAACAACTCTACATCCTCCACTAAAAGAGTGGGGGATAAATCTCTAAGAAGGTTGATCTGCCTGCTACCCAAAGATTGGTGCAAATGAGTGGAAACCTAACAAAAACACAAAAACATGTCTTATAAGCAGTCTAAGCTCTTTTTTTTTTACATCAACAACCACTCAAGTGTACTAAAGTTGTTTTAGTATTCTTTCCTAGAGGCCCTAGACACTTTAGACCCCTTTTGGGACACTTCACGAAGAAATGGAACACTTAAAGAAAAATTGGGACACTTCACGAACAAAAGGGACACTGCAAAAAAATGGGACACTCTACAAAAAAAGGGGACACTACAAATTTTTTTTCCAATAGGCATAAAAATCATAAAATAACTATGTAAGGACAAAGCTAAGGCAAAAAAATCAACTCACCCCATGCTGACGCTCGCCATGTGCCACTTGGTCCTGCAACACATCTAGTCTTGTAGGCTTATAGTCTCATCTGCTAGGCATCTTTCACTATTCTTCAATCACTTTCAAGCTATAAAAAGGTAAATAACAAAATACTAAGAATTTACTTCACCTTTTTCTCTTATGTATGTTAAAATTAGGGTTTTACTACATTAGGGTTAAAAAGTGAATTTCATTCAGATCAACATAATAGGTGTTAGAGAGCTCTATTTTTGTCACCATTTGTTGCATTGGAATTTTGATTTCGCTCCTGAAATCATCAACTATCTATCATTATGTGGCATGGTACTTGGAAATGCCCTATTATATGACTTAGCCTATTTGAAGTGGCTAGATTGCTACCTTGATTCCACCTTCATAAAGCAAGTGAAATCAAGGGGTGGCATACATCTACCCTCAAATGTGATTTCTAGATAGAGGTTTGATAATAGGATTTTTTTTGGACAACTAACAAATACATGTTGTAAGATGCAGTTCTTAACATTGTGGTTTTGTAGATGACTACAATGGGGGCTTTGTTCTCCCATATCATGATTAAGCTTATATGTGTATCATTTTATGAAACAAAGGTGGATTCCTTTAGCTTGCATATGCATGTAGAGTCATATGGGTGCTAAAGTGGGGGCTAAATGTAGTGTCAAAAATTATACGATCTTGAAAGTGAGGTAATTTCACACTTAATTTGGACCTATTTTGGCACCCTTGCATTATTTATCCTTCCAATCATCATTATATGCCCCTAAGACAAATTATTTCAGATCTCGAGGATCATTTCACTCAAAAATACCATAAAATCACTCAAATCCCCAAAAATCACAAAAACCCACCTCAAAAAGCTAAGGTGGGACTGATTCGCCACCTTGGGAAAATGAGTCCCCTTAGGTGGGACCCATTCACCAAGGGTGGCGAATGAGTCCCATTTGGGGTCTTATTCAATTTTGAGCAAAAAGTTCACCAATTTAATTCAATTTTTTGGTGAATGTCAGCCTTTGAGATCTAAATAACAGTCAATTAGGTTTTGATGCCTATAAAAGCAAGTTTCTAAGTCATTTTTATCATCTCTAAGCATTTTTGAGCAAGCATTTTCAAGAGAAAATTCAAGAGTCAAGTGTTGATAATATTTCACAAGAGGATTCAAGTTTCAAGAGCAAGTGAAGTTGAAGCTTTGGAGTAGCATTAAAGTGTTTTTGCAGGTCTTCAAGCTCACTTTCATTCAAGATATAGCATTGTTAAGGGTTGATCATGGTTGTCTATGGTGAATCATGATGGATTCTAGGTTGGGGAGATGTAACTAGCCATCAATCTAAGCCTAAAGACTTGTTTCCTAAGTGATTCCATCCTCGATTATCCCTCTACATTCAGCCTAAGGAAGGTACAAGAATCATTAGGACTAATTTCAAAGGAGTGATTAGAGATCACCACAAGTGAGTCATTCATCTTTATATTTCCATTATTGCATCATATTCTTGCATATTAGAATAGGATTACATTGTGTTTTAGATTTCTTAGTCTTAGACACACTTAAGGCTAGGGTTTTCATGCATATTTCATTATTTTTATCAAGGTTTAATTACCAAACTAGAGGTTTGACCAAGGAAAAACCCCCATCAACAAATCAAGTTGAATTCTATTTTGTAGAAGTTTTTCATAGACTCGGCCCTAGAACTCAAATTAGAAGGTAAGGGCAGGTGTTGAAGAGCAGGTTAGAACTTTCAATTTCTAAAGAAATGGAATGAGACCGATTCACCAAGAGTGGTGAATGGGCCCCAATGTAGCTATTTGTCAGATCTGTTTGTAGATTTCGATACCCTTTTTTCTTGAAATAAACTCTTGTGGAGAAACCTGAATCTGGGACTGATTCGCCTAGGTTGGTGAATGAGTCCTTGTTGGTCAAAAAGTCCAAATTTCAAAAATTTCAGAGTTGTTTCCAGTCAGTTCAAGGTTTCTACATCCACATTACTTTTATGCTTTTCTATTTTTTTTTTCTTGCATTTTTTAGGCATTTTTTGTCATTGCATTAAATTAGGGTTTTGTCTTACAACTTGCATTGCATTATCTTTTCCAAGTATAAACTTGGTGGTCAACCCCTTATTAGATCTCATTTAGCCCCTAGGATAGTCCCTTTGCAAGGTTTCAATCTCCTTTGCATTGAAATCTCAAGGGTTTGTTCTTGAGTGAAAATTGTGAATATTGTCTCTCTCCCCTTAGGTTGTAAACCCTAAAGGTGAAAGAGAGCCCTAAACCTAATATTCAATTATTTACAAACATTAAATTAACATTAATAATCTCTCTAAACATGAACTCCAAAACATCAAAGCAACAATTACTAAATTCCTTAATGTTGAAGCAATTAAGAAACACAAATCCACACATCCACACAAAGAACACCAAATTTATGTGAAAACCCAAAAAGGGAAAAACCATAGTGAAACAAGCTTCATGGAACTACTATCCAAATCCATCCTCACAAAATAATATAGAATTTGCAATGCTTTTATAGGAACAAACCCATAGGAGTTACAACCTTAAAGAGAGACACCAATCTCCTCAATTTTTGATTTGCAAGTACCAAGCCACAAATGACACCAATCCCCTATAACACAACTATTGATTATCAACTCAAAGAAAATACCATTACAAAATAATATTAATCTTACCCTGAATTAACAAGTGAATACATCCTTTAAAGATATCTTAATTTTGCTCGATATTCCCCACAGTTTCTCCATTTTGCTTGCATATCATTTTACATATTAGTTCATGCATAAGTACATATGCACATCTTGAACATACATGTCATACATAAAATTATTTACAATTTATACCCATTTCAACATATTAACAATATCGCATGTTAGCGTATAACTCTTTAACACCATCTACAATTAGCCATGTTGACCAAGGATAATTCTTAAAACAAAATGATATGAAACATGTACTCATCTTGGTCCTAAATCATATATGTTATACACTTCCTTCTAAGTTATTACACTAGTCCTATTTTATCTTCACTCACTTTTTACTGGTGCGTGGTTCCCTTCTCTAATGCAAACACATAGACACCATTCACAATTAATCTTGACAAACATAGATTCTACTCTGTCATAACTAACCTTTTGTTTGTTGAAGCTCAACCTCTGAAACTTTAGAAATTGATACATTATGAGTAACCCTACTTTATTTCCAAACCACAAACCATAACATTCAATTGTGATATAATGTAAAGCCAAACAAAATGATCGTTTCATGCAATGCATGTTCTGCTTTTGAGTAGCAAACCATAGAAAACTATTGCAAACGATTCTAGACTACTTCTAACAATTGTAATAGATACAAGATGATATTACAAACTTACTACAATAAATATTCACAAGTTGATTTTTTTCTAGTAATGATAACATTAACATTCTGCAACTGATCACACTTGTCATAGTGCTTCTTGATTTCAAATGCTCAGACATGACATGACAAAAGTAATTACTTTTAATTCTCACTGATCTGTTGACCCTTTAGCAAAATACATTTGACATCACAGCTCTAACATTACACCTTTGACATCAATGAAAACACATGTTCATCGTATTAGTCTTCCTAGGAAGACTAGATACTTCATCTGCATTGGAAGTTGTATCTAAACAAGATTATTCATCTACATTAGAAGTTACATTTGAGCTTAATAAAATTTCAAAGAGCTACTATAAGATACATCATTATATATATCCACATGTGGGATAGAATCTAGAGATGATTTTATCATATCCTTGATCCCTTCATTAAACTTAGCATCACTATGTGTAAACACATTATCCATGTCAATGCATATAATCTATATCCTTTATTTGATCATCATATTAAAAAATATCACTTTAGTATTTTCCTTATCAAATTTATTTTATCTAATATCATCAAGTATGTGAGTAAGAGAATCACATAACAATATTCTTAAGAATTTAACATTTGACTTCTTACCACTTCATTCCTCCTCTAAAGTGATATTGTGTAAACAACTTATAAACAATTTATTTGACATGGGTTGTGATGCTAACAACCTCAAAAAAAAATTAAATAAAGAAACTTGTGTTATACCATGTATCATGTCATCTTCATTAGGTTCATATTCTTCCTTCAAATAACCTCTTATGCATTTCTCTCTTAATCTTAGGATGTTTACCAAAAAAGTTGAATCTAATATTAACATAAATTGTAACATCATATATTCTTACGCTATTAATCATGTTCCCTCTTTGAATTTTCACAAATTTATCAAACATCTTAAATTTGTATAACACTTCATCCTATCACTTATGTAAGTAGAACTAAACCTTTCTTTGAAAATATCAATGAATTTAAACATTTACCTATCCTCTCCCCTTGATGAAAGGATTTGCATGCCCTCATATATTATTATTGACAAGTTCAAGAGATTTACTTTCCCTCTATTTAGACTTTTCAAAACTGTTCCTATGTTTCTTTCTAATAATCCATCTTGTACACATATTTTTGTTTTTCCTTGTCTAAGGAAGTTTTTCAGCCATATTTATCTTTATAAAAATAGCGAAGATTTGATAGATTAAGTAACCAATTCTTTGATGGATCAACTCAATCTTAGAAGAACCTATAATATGTAAATTGTTACATTTATAGATGTTAAACATCTATAGATGTCATCACTCTAAACTCTTATAACCACAAATTTAGATCATCATTAATATTCTTTATTAAACACTTATCTAAATTTAAAGCCTTGCCTTATAGCCATTTTTAGTTATTTGACTTGATGAGAAAATATTCTCTTAACTTAGTTACAAGATTCCTATAGATTAGTTTCATGTCATTCATCTATTTTCCTTAGAATTGAATCTATTCTTCAAATATCATTTCCAAGATATAGTATTTGCTTATTTTACTTCTTTATAGAACTAAGAAGTCCTTATTATAGGTGACATTTTAGCTAGCCCCTAAATCAATGCATTATGTATTATTGAAATTTCCTCAAGAGAATAAAGAGGCTATCTCTAAATTTATTATAATCTCCTTAAGAAATACTTGATTATTATCTGTAATATAACATTGTTTACCCTACTAGATATATTTGGTAGGATATTGATGAGTCTTGTGCCCTTCTTCTCTATAGTTATACTTATGTTTGATTTCTTCCATCTAAATTTGTCCCCTTAATTCCTTAATTCAATTTTTCCTTTTTGAAAATTGTTTCTTTAATGATTCTTTTTCTTTTGATTATTTATTTTTAGATTTTCTTAATTTTCTTCTCTACAAATTTGGTGTGATTTTCCTTTAGTGTAATTTTTATATTTGTTTTTAATTATATTATGCATTTTAATCCTTTTCTCTTTATTTTTTACACCATACCTTATTTTCATAAATTTATGCTATTCTACATGCCTTATTGTTCATGTTTAACTTTTGAAACCTTATATGCTCTAGATAGCATAACTTTGTTAGCTTGTTCAAGGTCATGTGCGAAGGATCTATCTACCAATTTCATGCATGTTGCCTATTTTTATGGCTTATCTCGATTCATATTTAACCATATCACCAAGGTACATCTATTTAATTATACGAACTCCTTAAAATCAATGATAATCATTTATTGAAGATTCACTCTTTTTATTATTTTAGGGTTAAGTTAAGGTGAGATTAGACAAAATTATTTCGAAATTTAGTACCATATTGACCCAACTTGCCTTCTCACAAGGTATAAAATCAATAATGAAGCTTTGTTCGTAACCACTTTGGTGGTTCATGAAGGTGTATTTATCCTAAATGGGAAATGCACATCATTTGGTCGTTTGAGAACTATATGGGCCCACTTTTAGCTCTAGAAAAGAACTATATTTTATGACCTTTACCCAATCCTTTCGAGGCACTAGATGTCTACAACAAGAAAAAAAATATTATTTCTTTTTAGCAATGAATATGGTAATGCTACCATGGATTCTTCCATTGATTTCTTACATCTAGACACTTTTTTCCATATTTTCAATGACTATGGCACCATATATGACTGTTCTTGTTCCACTTGCCATATAGGAGGGCACTATGAACTAAAAATATGTATTTTATTTACCAGGTCTTTAATTCCATTAACCACCTCACTTTCAGGTTTATTTGGTCATGCTACAAGGGAGTATTAGATATGTGTGGAGAGGGGATTCTAAGTCAAAATTCAATAGCTTCCCATGTCAACATGCTACACATATTGAAATTTAATCCTCGTGTCCACTTGTTTGCACCTTTACACCCTTCGGCAAGTCTAACGGCTCCTGGACACCATGAATGGTCGTATCCAGATTTCCGTTTGCCACAAACTTGATAACCAAAGCCACAAACTGCTCACCTGGCCAAGAAATTCCACCAAATTACGACTCGATACATTGATATCTTGATATCACTATTGAAAAAATGTTCCAACTGCATTGAATTCTCTATATTTAATATCTTGACAGCAATCAAGTTTTCACTCTAGGAAAAGGGCAAGTGTCAACACCTTTGTAAATTGTGTTGATTTTGCCGCTTCCAATAATGCTGTCAGCATTGAATGTGTCGGTCGCTTGCTCCAAAGACTGCTTTGAATATTTTGCGGCGTTTCCTCCTGATTTTACTGAAACGGCCTGTCCTCACGGTTTGGCTGAGCAGATAGCTTGAAAAATTCCAAATCAAGTCGCTTCCTCTGTCTCCTCCTCTTATTATACCGCACACACAAGAAGCGTATCAGTTAAAAAAGAAACAAAAAAGCTGCAACTACCAAGGAAACAAGTGCTTTGTGTCGCCTACTATGTTGAGAATGGTGAGGCACTTCTTCAGGGGCAGCACCAGTTACTAGGATTAGAGTGGAAATCAGCAAAAGTAGTTTAGAATCTTACAATTAGCAACAAAAAGATGGGCTCGCTCATGAACGTCGATCGAAAACTGTACAACACGAAATCGACTGCACATTTGGCACCACTATGCTTTATTATTACTTTACTCTGGTGTACCGAAATTCTTTGTAAGTTGGAGTAAGCACACTGTTATTTCACCTGCTGTGTACCTTAAATTTCATGAAAGACGTGACTAGTTTTCACTTGACTAGTTTTCAATTTACTTTTACTTTGTACCTTAAATTTGAAAGCAATTGAAAAAGAGACCCGCAGAATCACAATATTTTTAAAGCAAAACCAAAGACAAATGCGCAGAATGAGAATGAGTGGAGGCTTATGTACCAAACTGCAGGCCAGGCTTGGGATAATGATGTGAAATCTGTGTACCAACTTGCCTGAATGAACTAAAATCTTCGTACCTGTGTAAATCTTTACGCTGTTCAATTTGAGTGAAATCTTATCTGCCGCTAGAATATTAGCGTGCTGCGGAAGTAAAGAATTTGTTTACATTTTATATTTTATTGATATAAAGGAAGTAAGAGTACGTTCAGTAAATCGTGTCCTGTAGACTGGAATTTGGCTACCCGCAAGTCTTTGGATTTATGTTAAAAAGGAACGGAAAGTGAAAATTTTATCGGAAGGGTTGTCATGTCGTAGACAGAGACAATTCCTTATTAGCGGTATAACTGCGGTTCTTATAGCTTAATGATGGCCGATGTTAAGCGGAATCTGTTGTAACATCCTAATATTCTCATATTATTCACTATAGTGATGGGGATGAAAACCCCCAAAACTTTTGACTCAGGTTTACATCGCATGGACTCTATTGATTTTATTTTTTTAGTGTCATAAACTGACACTTTGGACAATTTCACATTAGGTTTTGTTCTTTTTATGTGTTTAAATTTAATTATGCATTTAATTTCATAATTATGTTTTTAATTGTTATTTTAAAACATTTATCGAAATATCAAGCATGAGAAATCAAAGTAGGTATTTAATATTTTGTCTTCACTTTGGATCCTAGAAGAGTAGGAATTTAGTTTTGGGCACAAAGCAACCTATACTACTTATTTTGACTCCAAATTTAAATATGTCGTTGTTAGTAATTTATTATTTGAAATTCAAATTCTAATTGTTGGCTATCGAGATTTGATTTTCGAGAAATTAGAAGAATTGCATATAAATACAAAGTATTTCCACCATTTTAATGCTAATAAAAAAACAAAAACCCTAGCAAGTTGGAGGAGCATAATTGAGCAAATCAAGTGTCCTAAAAGCATTGAAGAACAATCAAGAGCAGAATTTTTAGAATTATTGCATCATTGTGCCATTCAAGCATCATGTCAAGTTTTATTTGAGTTTTGTCCATGTTTTTCATGCATTTTACTTTTAAACACTAACACTTGTAAATCTTTAAATCAAATCAATTCAAGCAACAATTGATCCTTGAAGGTGACGAGTGTGGCTTCAATCCATCAAGAAGATCAGATCTAAGTGGTGAGTTGCAACGAATTGTAAACTCATTACTTGTTTATCATTTAGCCTCTATCTCTCAAAAAGATACACTCTCTTTTATCATTAGTTTTTCTATTGTGAAGGTAGAAATACCAACACAAGGCTTGACTGAAGCAAGCCTTTATATGGACCAACCTTGTTGGATGATGTGGTTGTGTTGCTGATATGTGGTTGTCATTGATGTCAACACTATTAGCATTAACTGTTCTGAAGGTTGTATATGTCAAGGATATTGATAAAATTAGAATAAATATGTTGGAGGCAGTCTATGAAGCTGTGAAGATCAAAGTGGTGGAAAGTTGTGTATGTTGATAATCAGAAGTTGCACATTAAAGGGTTTGTTGTTGAGCCTATCTAGAATGTTCTCAACCTGTTTCAGAGGTGCACATCAAGTTTGGAGAAAGTTATGAGTTTTTGCATTCCTACAGTTATTTTGGTACTATAGCAGATGTTTCTGGAAGAAGAGATTGCAATTTTGATGAATTGAGTTGTTGTGTATGCTCGTGCGATGTTTGTAGATGTTTTTGGATCGTGTTCTATCATTGTGGTACGTCTGCATTGATCGGTGTGATCGTGATCAAAGATTTTTCCTTTGTGCGTTTGATTTTTCATGTTCTTGGTTGACATGATGGTGGTAGCATGTTGTGGATCCTTATGGATTAATTTGTGAATGCTTGGTGTGTTCGAGGATGTTGATTTAGGTCTTAATTATGTTGTGACCAACTTAGTTTGGTACGCATTGAGATTTGTTCATGTATTGAGGCCGAACATTTTTAATTCATTTATTCCTTATTTGTGGCCGACAAAGTTGTTGATGTAAATCCATGTAGCAGATATATAAGAGCGATTATTTCCTCATTTTGAAGTATGCTCGGTAAATGTATGTGAAGTGTGTGCAAGATATCTGCAAATAAAGATCAAATTATTCGAGTGCAGAGCAGAGTGTGAAGAATATTGAGAGAAGTGTGAAGAAGTATTACTGTGCATAAGTGGAACTATCATTAGGCTTTTGAAGAAGCTAATTTCTCAATTCATATTCTTCAAATGGTTTTAATCTGAATGTTTTTGTAAGGCAGTGAGCCTTCCTTTGAGCAGTGAGATTTAGGTAGTGTGCCTGAATGCATGTGCATTCCTTATTCATTTTCATTATACTTTTAACAGGGTATAATTGTGGATTAACCTCCATCGTGGTTTTTTCCCTTAACAGGGTTTCCAAGCAAAAATATTGGTGTTGTGTGTTTTTGATGTGTTCATGCTTTCACTGTTAATTATCAGATCTTAGATTAAATGTTAATAGGTTGAATAAGTTTTAAATTCTATGACAACTGATCCACCCCCCCTCTTAGTTGTCTCTTCTTGTTTTGCCAAGAATTGGTATCAGAGCTAGTTCCTCAGAAGAAGTTTAATAGCTTGAGGTGATCCAAGATGGCATCATACAAGAAGGATAGTTGTAGATTTGATGGTACAAATTACTCTCTATGGAAAGTCAGAATGGAGTGTCATTTAAGGTGCATTGGTGAACCTTTTTGGAATATTACAAAGAATGCATATACTATTCCTCAGAATGGTCCCTTTATTGAGGATGAGATCAAAAAAGCTGAAGCAAATATTAGGGATATAGAAGCATTATTGAGTGCTTTGACAAATTAAGAGATGACAAATGTGATAGGTATGAGGAAAAAACATGAGATCTGGAAGAAATTGGAAACATTGTATGAAGGAGATGCACAAGTGAAGGTTGCTAAGCTGGAAAGTCATAAAGGCAACTAGTAAAATATGAAGATGAAAATATTATTGCTTTCATGTAGAAAGTAAATGAACTAGTGATGGATATTAGATGTGCTCATGGAATTATGGAAGAAGATGAGATTGTGGCTAAAGTGCTCAGATCGGTGCTTGCTTCTTACAAAAGAAAAGCTCATGCTATTGAAGAACTCGGGATAGTAACAACTATGACAAGAGATATGTTGATTGGAAAACTTGTTGCCTTTGAGTTGAGTGAATTTGATGAGTCTACTCCTAAGAAAAAATCTACATTGAAAGCTACTATATCCAGAAAATGTCAACAAAGATATGATCATGGAGAAAATTCCAGAAAGACATTCAAATATGAAGATGAGATGAAACTGATTGAAGGTGAAGAAAGAGAGCTAGAAGATCTAGAAGCATTGATTGTGAAAACATAAGGTAGAGGACATGGTAAGTACAAAGGAAATTTTCCTATTAAATATTTTTCTTGTAGTAAAATAGGTCATTTTGGATCAAGGTGTCCTGAAAGAGTTTCTAAGAACAAACCTGACAAGTCTAGATTTCAAAAGAAATGTTATTATGCTGAAGGGTGGGTGCATGGAAATGGGTAGCCATTTCGTGGCCACATTCAAAAAAAACATTTGAAAATTCATAACGCGAGTGTGTTATATCATGCTCGTGTTATAACGCACTCACGTTATGGCTTGTTGTGTCGAGCCTAAGGCTCAGAAACAACAAGCCAATAATGTGAGTGCATTATAACACACTCACGTTATTGCTTGTTAAAAGCAAAAAAAAGGTAAAATTCACTCATTTTGATTTTGACTGTATTTTTTCTTCTCGTTGTGGCCAAAACCCCCATTTTTTGCGCTTGTGTTCTAGGAAGAGCCATTGCGCAAAACTTTTCACCAATAATCGTTATTTCTTTGCAACGATTGCACCACAACGAGGAGGAGGTGTGAGAGGTAAGGATTGTGTGCTTTTTGTTTTGAATTAGTTAGTTTTAGGTTGAATTTGATTTATATTTGTTTGAATTTTTAGGAGATGCAAATCAACCTGCAAACCCTCAAGATCCTCAATAGGAAGAGCAACCAAATCCTCAGGATCAAAATCAACCACAACAACAACCTCCTCCACCAATCACTCAACCCCCTCCTAGCACTCAACAAAATTTAATGAGTGAAATTGAGAACAACAAAAAACAAATTGAGGATTTGATCAGTAGGTTGAGTGATCCAAATGGTTCAACTGCAGAAAGAATGACCCTAGAAAATTCATTGAAAGATATGTTAACAAATGTAGATTCAATTAGAAAACAAATAACTGGATGGCAAGATAGGAGGCAGGCGGCTAGAGATTATTATGCAAATAAACTATCATATAAAGATGTAAAGGATTTAAAAATTACAAAAGGTGATTTGTGCTCATTATTCACCAACCCACGCACAAATCAAAATCTTACCTTCAATGTGAAGAGGTTTCCTATCCATTGGTGCCACCACCAAAAAATTGGGAACCAATTTTATGATAGGTGGTACATGGTCTTTGATTACCCATCATGCAACAATTCCGAAGTCCCACAATATTTCCTTAGGAAACTATACAGTGAGTTCATATTGAACAAAATCCCAAATTATTTTGATATGAGGGATTTCCAGGGGAGAGGTAGGGGGTCAGCTCAAGATAGACCTGGTGCACAACCGGATCCTACATGGAAAGGTAGATGAGCTCTTGCTAGGCCAGCTCATCAGCACGTTGTTATGTCTTCCATCGCGAAGGAAAGTGCTGACGTAATGACATTGCAGGCAATCAACACTTTGACCCAAACTGTCATCCTTCATACTAGCCCTATTCTACAACACCATTGGGTGAAGCCACAATAGTGGTTTACAATTCAAGTGAGGAAGGAAAACTTCCAAAAAACTCACCCATGCAAAAAAAAATTGTTTTGAGGGGTTTGAGCGAACTCAAGGTTCAAACGAACCCCTTAACATGTGGAACCCGTGTTTCCACATTGTGGAATGAGGGTTTGCTTGAACCCTAGTTTGACTGAACCAGGGTTCGAGCGAACCCCCTTTTCCCACCTTCCCACCCTCCGACACAAAAAGAATCCAGATTTTTTCACTTTGAAGCTTGGTTTGAACATGAAAATGGCAGAATCTTCACAAACCCAACTAGAATCAGGTAGTCCTCAGAATGAGCTATCCAACGAATATAATTTTGATATGTTTTGGTTTTATTATGTATTTATTTGTTTAGTTTTATTAAACATAGGTTTTTCACCAAAAATGAAGGTCTATGTTCTGTACATGTGGAAAAATAGCAGATTATCAAAAAAAAAAATTGAAAAATATGAGTGGACCATATATTGAAGTCCTTGACAAAATAAAAAATAAATTGAATTTCAATATATATAAAAAATGTTACGCATTATACGGTCGCACTATGTCTGAATTTTAATTGGTTTGACTTTGAAAATTGATTAAAGAAAAAATATTTAATAAAAAACTATCTAACCAAGTGGAAGCACTAGATATCGGAGTTACAAATCTAAATTTGAAAGAATTAGAATTTATCCTTCATAGAAAAAAAAATTATGAGTTATACGGTGTGCACCACTTTTTAAAAATGTTGTTTTCTGAAAAAACCTAGTTTTTGTGGGAGATAGAAAAATAAGTGCAATCTGATTTCAAAAAATTTGAAAAAAATATTTTTAGAATCTATAGACAAAATGTGATGAGACTCTAGTTTGCATCATCTTCAAATTCCTCACGGTTTAGCTGCTATAGGTGCCCGAATGTGAAGATTTAGTTAAAAATAATAATTTTAGTGTCTAGTTTGGCCAAAAATTATAAACCACTATTTTGGGATCACCCCATCTAGGGGAGTCTTCGAGTGGTGGCCTTTGAACCCATGTGTGTCAATCTTGTGAGATGACTTGTTCATATGACCCCACCGACACTCAGGAGGCTGCTACATAGGATCCGTTTGCAACTATGGAGATGGAGAGGGAAACTGACATATTGCATGAGGCGTATGGCATTGATAGTCAGGTAAAAGTTAGCATGTTCATTGAATTTAATTTATTAAATTTTGATTTTGAAATACAAGATTAACTAAAAATGTTTTATGATTTTAATAAAGTTGTAGGGTCACAGTGTTGATACTTGATACACTGACCCCCCACCTACTTATTTCTGCAGTACACCTATCGCTGGGGTATGTAACTAGTAAACAATTATAAATTTATTACATGTTAATAGCATTGTTTTATGAATGATATTTTAATATGTGATTTTGGATGTTGAATAGGCTAATATTGGAGGTTTTGAGGGAACACTTCCCAGTGGCAGTGGATTTACTCAAACCTTCACGGAGGTAATAGAATAAAGAGTTTAACTAATGAATTGTACTTAATAGATTTGTGTAGATTATATGTGCATCATTGATTACGTTGAATACTTCATTATTTTATTTTCAGATAATGCAAGACAAAACACCTCTGAATGTGACGAGGGCAATAGAGATTGGTGTATCATCTGCTATACAATCCTCGATGGCTCTAACAAGGGAGGTATGAGGAGAATTAGTAAATATCAATTTACATTCGTTGTTATAGATGTTAGTTAGTGAAAAATCAAACCATTATTGATTCACGTAGTTTAATTTCTATTTGTATGGTTTATATAGGGCTTGAGCACACCTGAGCATGGGCGTGAGAATATTTCCCTCATGGAGAGAGATCATGAGATGGCGGTAAGTGATTATTTTGTCAAATATATCATTTTTTATAATGTAATTTCTATATATTCATGTCTTTACTTCTTATTGTAATAGTTAAAACTTCACCATGAACTAAACACTAGGAGGAGGAGCAGGAGCACTCCTCGAGCACAACAAAATTGAGTGATAGACCTATCGCCATCTGATCGAAAAGAAAAAGGAAAGAATTTATTTCCAAAGCATGGAGAGCAATGACTTTTGATTCCAGAGCCCTTTATTGTATTCCTACATGGCAGTTTTGTACATATTTTGTATTGGACATATTTGACACTGTATGCCTATATGGCATTCTCATAAGCCTATATGGCTATTTTGTACATATATTTCATACTTATATCGACATATATTGATGTATGCCTACATGGCTATATGGTTAATACAAATATCTTTTGTCGATGGTTTCCATATTTGCATTCTAAATTGATGGTTCAATAGATATGAGTTACGTGTATTCAAGTGTATACTTTGTGTCTTACGTGTGCTCCAATGTATACTTTGTGGCTTACGTGTTTTCATGCGTATACCTTGTATTCGTGCATATACTTTATATTAATTTGTGTATACTATGTATTCATGTGTATACTTCTTGAGGCTTACATGTTTTTGAGTACTTGTGCTTCCCTTATTCACATGTGCATGGTTGAATTATTCACGTGTATAATTATTAATTAGTTAGCCCTAGCATTGATCATTGTTGTCCTTCATGGTTTGTCTTGAATATTAATTGATTGATGCTAAACAAATTTATCTAAAAGAAAAAAACAAGTTTTCAATTGGTATCCCATGAAATGATTCATAAAAATATTCTAATATGTTCTTGATGTGTCACCATATAAACACGTCAAAAGATTTATATGTCAGCTTTTTTACAATTTGGTTGAGTTATACAAATAAGAAATGGACTCAACATTGTCCTTGACCCCCAAATAGGTCTATTTAACAAAGCAACATGCTCTTAATCACTCTTCCAATTGAAAATCACCATTGGTGATGCAAAGTGGCTCAACCAAGTTGTGATTTGACATAGCTTATCTCAAATATGCCCACTAAGACTCCAACATTCACTTGACTCAATAGGGTAACTCAACTACCCAACCATGGAATCTATCAAACCAGACATGACCAAAACTTGGAGCAGACTTGGAAACCTCCCAACATGACCAACCCAACTCAACACAGCTCACCTTATTCTTGGGAACCACCTCTGACCTATCGCTTCCAAACTAGGCCTCCTATTCCTTGCAGCCTAACCAAATAGGATAGTCAGCACAAGAACCACTCAAAAGGAATTAAACAAACCAAGGAAACGGGTTATGGGCATCTTATACCAATTCCCACAAGTCCTCAAAGGCCCATGTCTTGACAACAAAAGACAAATCCATGACATGCCAAAATAGAATGCTACAAGGTATGCCTGATTAGGCTACTCCACACAAGGAATCAAGTACCTTGGATCACCCTAACACCCCTCAACCACAAGCAGGTACTTACAACCTTTTCCAACACATATCAAATGCTCCCAAGAACCCTTATCACAAAACACATGAAAACAATCAAAAATTAGATTTTACACAAAATCAGGCCTGTCACATAAAGATGTCAAGCCTAGAATGCCAAATATCTCTCTCCCACCTTCAATCCATTCTCCAAAACCAACATGGAATCAATATATATATGGTAATCTTCCATTCCACCCAGATCTAGCCTTAGCACATGGCGGGGATGGAAGATATGAGGGAATTTCACTCAAAACCCTGGTTTTTGAGGGTTTCAGACCACTTGTAGAAAAATGATAAGAACTATCCTATTCCTTTATGGTTTTGCACCAAATCACCACCAAAATAAATAAAAATCAGCCCTCTAATAATCCATTTCATCCTTGGGACCGTACAGGAAAGCTATAGGTTGTACCAAGTACGGGATTAATAAGTTTGTATCAAAAATAAGAAAAACAAAGAACAGTGTGAATAATTATTATTATATATTCTCCAAAAGTTCAACAAAAACCTCCATTCAAGCCTCTTAAGGATTTACATAGTCTTTTACACCCTTTTCTAACTAATCCATTCCCTCAACTAACTAAAAACCAACTTTCAAAACAAGTAACTGTTGCATTTCAAATTTGTTGTTTTAAGCAACTTACAAATTTGCAACTTTAGACTCCTCCGACCTAATGACTACAACTAGTGACCTCTAAACCCACACAAATGGATTAGAAATAGCCTTATTACATCAAAAAAACTCCATTCTTGCACACTCATATACAAATTCATAAATTTTCCTTCAAAGACTACAAAGACAACTTCTAGTGCAAGATTGAAATTTTCACATTTTTAATCACTAGACCCAAAACTCACCCTAAAAAATACCTAATGGTCTTAATTGACCTTATTCAAGATAAAGCATGCTCAAAATACCCACAACAACCTATTGACCAACCTATTGACCATTAGAAAATCAAAGATTGAGGGTGAGGTGTAGGTTCTCCTACACCAATTGGGAAGCATTGATCATACATTTTTTGTGTGGAATACTTAGACTTCTCAACAGTTGTTTGTATGTTTCTCTTTTCCATTTTTTTGCCTTGCATCATAAGGGATCAAGTCGGTTGAATGCAGCTGGGATCAATTATGCATGTTTGAGTGCGAAAGAGGACCATGCCTAGCGTAAACCTACATATCAAGATGCATTAGAGTAGTTAGTTTGGTCACATGAATTGCAAAAATAAAGTTGCACCACTTTGCAACTTTACACTACTTCCATTTGACACTTTTTTCATCAAGTGAAAACTAGACACCACAGGAAAAACAACTCTGAGATAACAAAAACTGGGAGATGTTACTGTAGAGGGGCCCAACATGATCTTGTAGGCTCACATAGAGAGGTTGAAAGCATCATAGTTTCTGAGAAATATCCTATCAAAGTTTCCTTCCTTTTTGCACTTTGGACCCTTGAGGGATCGATCTGGTTGAACGTAGCTCAGAGCGATTCAGTATGTTTTGGTGCGAAAGAGGACCATGCCTAATGTAAAAATACCTATTCAGACACGTTGGAACAGTCTGTTTGGTTACACAAGTTGTAGAATGAAAGTTGGACCACTTTGCAACTTTGCATTGCTTGCATTTGACACTTTTTCCATCAAGTGAAAATCCGCCGCCACGGAAAAACCACTCCAAGATAGCCAAAATTGAGAGAGGATTTTTTAGAGGGGCCCAACGTGATCTTGTAGGATTATACAAGAAGTTTCTAAGCATCATGGTATCCAAGTAACAACATGCAAAATTTTGCAGCCATTTTGCACTTTCGACGCTAAAGGGATCAATTTGGTGGAATGTACCTCAGAGCAATTTTGTGTGTTTGGGTGCAAAAGAGGACCATATCTAGCATAAAAATACCTATTTGGATGCATTGGAATAGTTTGCTTGGTCACATGAGTTGCAGAATGAAATTTGTACAACTTTAACACTTTGTACTTCTTGCATTGGACACTTTTTCCATCAAGTGAAAATCCACCGCCATAGGAAAACCACTCCGAGATAGTGAAAACCAAGAGAGGTTTTTGTAGAGGGGCCCAATGTGATTCTATAGGATCAGACGAGAAGTTTCTAAGCATCACAGTATCTGAGAAACAACATGCTGAAGTTTGCAGCCATTTAGCACTTTGGACTCTTAAGGGATCGATTCTGTTGGATGTACCTCAGAGTGATTCTGCTTGTTTGGGTGTGAAAGAGAACCATGTCTAGCATAAAAATACCTATTCAAATGCATTGGAATAGTCTACTTGGTCACATGAGTTGCAGAGCAAAATTTGCACCACTTTGCAACTTTGCACTGCTTGCATTTGACACTTTTTCCATCAAGTGAAAATCCGCTGCCATGAGAAAACCACTCTGAGATAGTCAAAACTGAGAGAGATTTTTATAGAGGGGCCTAACATGATCCTATAGGATTAGATGAGAAGTTTCTAGGCATCATGGTATCTAAGTAACAATATGCTAAAGTTTGCAGCCATTTAGCACTTTGGACTCTTAAGGGATCGATTCGGTTAAACGTAGCTTGAAGCGATTTTGAGTGTTTGGGTGTGAAAGAGGACCATGGCTAGCGTAAAAATACCTATATAGACATGTTGGAATAGTCCGCTTGGTCACACAAGCTGTAGAACAAAATTTGCACCACTTTGCAACTTTACACTGCTTGCATTTGATGCTTTTTCCATCAAGTGAAAATCCGCCACCACGGGAAAATCACTCTGAGATAGCCAAAACCGAGAGAGGGTTTTGTAGAGGGGCCCAACATGATCCTGTAGGATCAGACCAGAAGTTTCTAAGAATCTTGGTATCCGATTAACAACATGTTGAAGATTTCCGTCATTTAGCACTTTGGACTCTTAAGGGATGGATCTGGTTGAACATAGCTCAGAGCGATTCCGCATGTTTGGGTGTGAAATAAGACTATGCCTAGCATAAACATACCTATAAATATGCATTGAAATAGTCTACTTGATCACACAATTTGCAGAATGAAAGTTGTACCACTTTGCAACTTTGCACTGCTTGCATTTGACACTTTTTCCATCAAGTGAAAATTTGCCACCACGGGAAAACCACTCCGAGATAGCCAAAACTGAGAGGGGATTTTGTAGAGGGGCACAAATGTAAACATATAGGATTAGATGAGAGGTTTCTAAGTGAAAGGGAATAATTTTTATGGGGTTTTTGTTGTTGCCCCTATAGATTTTGATGGAAAAGGGCATGAAAAATGAGGTTTCACCCTAGGGTTTGATAAAATATTGCATGTACAGGCTGGATGTTTTTCTTTTGAGTTTTTGTAGGTGATTTTAAGAAGGTCTGAGGTGGTGGAATGTTTTGGTAAGGTGTGGAACCATTCCTTTCAACAAACCCTCTTTATACTAGCATAAAATAAGGGTTTTGGTTTGGCATGGTGGAGTGAGTTTCTCCTGAGAAAAAATGTGGATATGAGGGTTTGGATACATGATAATTTCTGCCCTAACAAGTTTTAGGGGTTGTTGAATGTTTAAAGGTATGTTCCTTTGTAAATTAGGCCTAGTTAGCTTAATGAGGACAACAAAGAAGGTCATTTTTTATGCACATGTTCCAAGACTGTCACTATTGATTTGAAGTATGTGTTGTAAGTCAATAATAGCTATCTAGATCAGTCATTTTTTTGTGAAGTCATTTGAGAAGTTTTCCTCAAAACACCACTTGGAGCCACACTTTTCTCTTGGAAATTCATCATAAAACCCTGTAGCAGAAACTCCACCTATGTTTCTTGAATTCCCCTACACATATAAACACACACATACCTAAAAAATCCTAAGACTAACTTACTCCATTGATCTAAACTATCAAATTTGGTGGAGTAGTCATTATTGGTTATCTAGACTCTCAAAACCCCAATCTTGACGATTTATAGACCAAGTTGAGAAAAATCAGTTCAAACTAATGATAAACTTAATGGATACCCTCCTAAATAGATTCAAATGAAAGATACTTCACTATTCTACCTTAAAAAATAAGATTCAAGGCCTTAAACTACTGTACAGGCTGTACAAGTTAATGAACATTTAGAAAAACTCATAAAATCACTAAAATAGGGACTTTATTGATTGTAAATATTCAAGATTATAAAAGATCTTTGTTTTGCTCGACCTTACATGCATTATATCACTTCTTTAATCACCTACTAACCTATTTGAGACTTTTAATACATTACATATGACCTTCACATTGTTTACATTTCAAAATTGAAATTTTGCAAATTTGCCTAATGAAGGCATTTAGAGAACAAGGTGCTACTGCATGAAACATGAACTCCAAAATTACAGTATTTGAGTAAATCTCAGTACAATGCTTTAGGTACTTAATTCCATAGATCTTTTACAATGCCACCCATACATTGGAGATGCTCTTTAAATGTCTACATCATACGTGCTCATTATGAGGTTAACCTTAATTGAGTAACTTGAGATTTCCTCGCTAAGATTCACACACTCTTTTATAATGGCTTGAAATTAGAATTGAGATTTGTCAAGATCATCAAAATAAGGATGTTGCATTTATTTTTTGGCTAAGATTCTCTTTGATGGCTCATAAATCAACATTTTCTGCAACGAGAGATCAATCAATTTTTAGTAGTTTACTTACAACTACGCAAAGTAAAAGAGAAAAATAAAGAGCATCCAAAATGGAAATGAAATGAAAATAGATGGAAGAAACTTACAGATAGGCATGCAGGTCTCACAACTTAGTCACTCCTGGTCATACATCTTCACTAGGAGTTCCAAGATACCTATTGTACACAACACCTCTCATGAATAGAGTAAGTTGAAATTTGAGATGCTCTTATAATGTCTACATCATAGCTGCTCATGACAAGGTTAACTTCAAATGAATAACTTGAAATTCCCTCACCAAGATTTGCACACACTTTTCTAATGGCTTAAAATCATGATTGAGATTTGTCAAGATCATCAAAATAAGGATGTTGCATTTCTTTTCTAGCTGACATTCTCTTGGATGGCTCATATATCTACCTTTTTTTCAAGGGGACACCAATCACTATTTAGTAGGTTACTTATAAATAGGAAAAGTAAAAGAAGATGATAGCTGGTGCAAGAGCACCTTAAAGGTCTTTTGGAAGATCTTAGTAATTTTTGACTTGTAGGTGGTTCTAGCCAACCACCAAGGGAATAAGGACTAAATGATAAAGTCCCGGGAGTTTTTTTGATGTGTGTGTTATGAAAAACTTATGGTAGTTTAGAGCTTTGAACTTTGGAGAAGCCTTAATGATGAAATTAGGCAAATTTGGTAATGTAGTCTTGGCAATTTGGCCTAAAAATTGGAAAATTGCATTAATGATGTTATAAGTCCAACCCAAGGGTCCTAGAATGTGGGAGAAAGGTATATAAGGTCATCCAAACCCTAATATTTGGGTTGGAAGTTCATTTTCACGAATTGAGACTTGGAGAGCATATTGAGTGATTGGAATTCAACAACTTTTGAGTGAATTTTTGTGTTTGAGCCTTCATCCACTCAAGAATCGATTAAAAGGACTGTTATGATGCTTTGAGTGTTTCATTTGTGTCATTTAATTACTGTGTGAAGCATTAGATTAGAAATTTAATTTAACTGGTTTTTTGTTTTGCAAGTTTTGGTGTTTTTGGCCTCATTGTCGGTTCAGGCCAGTTTTTGGAAACAATGATCCCCACTTGAATTCACGTGGAAAGGCTACCATGGCCACTTGGAATGAAGTAGGGGAATTTTTTTATAGTGTAAATATGGTGTTTGGTGTCTTGGTTTGTAGGGGAGATGATGAATTCACCAAGCACTAGGCGAGTGCAAGTGCATTCTGGCTAGTGGCTTGGAGAGGACAGCAGAAAAGAAAGCTGCTAAATGGATTGGTTCATGTCAATCAAGAGCATGGGAGTGTGGGAACATGTATTCCAGACATGTGTGTGAAAGGAGGAGAGTTGAGGAGGTCATTGAAGCCTTCAAAGTTGGGAAAAGGAGCCAAAACCCTAGAAACCCTTGAATTTAGGGGGTATGAGGACAGTCCTATGTACGAGCACTTATAGAACCTAAGACCTGGTAAATAAAGGAGCCTTGATGAAAAATAGAATGAATATGCAAAAACATTTGGAGGTTGTTAAAACAGTTTGGGAGAAAAGCCAAGAAAACAGGTTCTAGGAGACCTAATTGGGGCAAAAGGCTACAAGGCCTAAAATTGGGTTTTTCTTGAAAGCAATGGTTAGATGGTGAAAGAATTCAGTAAGAGGGATCAGAGAGGTATCAAATCAAAAAAGTAATAGTAGAATACCCTTTCCTAGCCCTTGGAGTGGTTGGGACACTTTGGGTCAGTGTGGAGCCCAGGGAAGCTTAGTGGTGAATTGAGAGAAATGGTGAAGAATGTGAAATTGGTGGAGAGTCTTATGAGGTGAGAGGGGTTTAGGAGAGATCCATGAGTAGGGTAGAGAGGAATACCCTAGGAAGACTAGAGAATAGGTCTTGGGAAGAGCAAGATTTCTCTTGAAAGATAAGACTCCCCATCAAATTGGTATCAAAGCCATTAAAAGGCTTGGGAATTGAGAAGTGAATGTCAGAGAGTGGTGAGTCCATAGGAGAAAGCACCATGGTGACCAATGTAGAATTGGAAAGAGATCTGACAGAGCAACAAGAAAAGAATAGACAACTTGAAGAAGTTGTGGAAGAAATGAAACAAAAACTAGAAGTGGTTGCAGAGACTGCAAGCAAGATGAAAACATAGTTAGCAGTGGTTAGAGACAAGGGTAAGGATCATGTTGAGGAAGACATAGAACCAAAACCTGATCCTCCATTAAAATAGGAACCCTTCCTCAAAGCATTGAAGGCATTGAGTGGCAAGGCCCTAGAAGGTATTCCTATTTTCACAGGAAGAATGGATGCAGAGTTAGTTATGGAATGGATTGAGGGAATGGAGAATCACTTTGAGTGTGATGGTGTTACAGAGGCACAAAAGGTGAAGACAACCTTATCAAGGCTAAGAGGACAAGCACTAACCTAGTGGAAGTTCTTACAAGAAGAAAGAGAGCAGGAAGGTAAGAATCCCATAGGAAGTTGGAAAACTATGGTGGCTAAAGTGAAGGAGAATTATCTACCCAAGGACTATGATATCCAATTGCACAAGAAGAGGAACAATCTCAAACAAAGAGACTTAGATGTAGCTGCCTATATAGAGGAGTTCCAAAAACTAAGCCTTAGGTCTAGAGTGCAAGAAATTGAAAGCATTAAGGTTGGTAGGTATTTGAATGGCCTTAGATGGAACATACAAGAGGAGTTGAGTCTCTTTACACTTACTAACCTCCATAGCTGCTATCAAATGGCTATTAAATTGGAAGAGAAACTGAAAAGGAAGCAAGATTCTAATACTAGGGGAAAAGGAAGAGGTAGAGACCATAGAGGTGGACATAGAGGAGGTTATGGTGGAAGGAGCAATGATAAAAAAGGCCAAGGAGATTCTAATATGGGTGAACAATCCCATGAGTCAAATAATAGAGGGGGATATAGAGGTAGAAGCTCTAACAATGGGGGAAGAGGCAGATCAGGAAGCTTTGGGAGAAGCTCTCATTTTGCTTCCATGAAATGCTACAATTGTGGACAGTTGGGTCATCTAGCTTATAGGTGTCCTGACAAGCCAGCATCTTCACAAGGTGAGAGGAAGATTAACTATGTTCAAGAAGAGGACTGCTCCAAACATTCAGAGGTGAGCTTAGATTCAGAGAAAGGAGGGAATCTCGTGTTGAGAAGGATTTTGATCAAAGCACCTACCGAGGATGAACACAAACAAAGGAGAGCTCTTTTTAGAGTCAAGTGCAAGATATTAGGTAAGGTTTGCAAGGTCATCATAGATTCAGGGTCTACTGATAATGTCATCTCAGAGGAGGTAGTACAAAAGTTGAAACTCATCAAGGTACCCGTGTGTGTCCTTACAAGGTTACTTGGTTGAACAAAGGGAAAAATATATTGGTCAATGAACAAGTTTGGGTTGAGTTTTCCATAGGAAAGTATCAAGACAAGATACTATGTGATGTGTTACCAATGGATGCATGCCATTTTCTGCTTGGCAGACCATGGCAATATGATAGGGAGGCAGTACACCATGGTAAGGAGAATAAGTACTCATTTAAGAAGGATGGAGTGACTTAGAAAATTCAGTCTTTGATAGAAGAAACCACAGTGGAAAAGGCAGAATCCAGTGCACTTTTGATGAGTGGAAAGGATTTCCTAAAGGACATAAAGGAGGAAGAAGGAGTGGCCTATGCAATCATGTTGAAGCCAAAGGAAGAGGGGTTATCTAATCAGCTACCTATGACAGCAAAAGTGAAGCAACTGTTGGATCAGTGCAAGGACATTATTTGTGAACGTACACCAGCTACACTACCACCTAAGAGAGCAATCAGTCATCAGATAGACTTTATACCAGGAGCAACACTACCTAACAAGGCTGCAAACAAGATGACACCGGAGCAAAACAAAGAGATAGCAAGGCAAGTTCAAGAACTTTTGGACCAAAGGCTGATCAGAAAGAGCATAAGTCCATGTGTTGTTCCAGTGGTATTGGCACCTAAGAAGGGAGGTAAGTGGAGAATGTGTACTAATTCTAGGGCCATAAATAGGATAACCATTAGATATAGGTTTCCTATTCCTAGGATAGAAGATCTAATGGACTGTTTAGGGGGTGCTAAGTACTACTCCAAAATTGATTTGAAAAGTGGTTATTATCAGATTAGGATGAAAGAGGGAGATGAATGGAAGTCAACATTTAAAACCACATAAGGGTTGTATGAATGGTTAGTGATGCCATTTGGGCTTACAAATGCACCTAGCAATTTTATGAGAGTGATGAATGAGGTCTTGAAGGAATGTATAGGAGTCTTTGTGGTTGTCTACCTAGTTGATATTCTCATCTTTAGCAGAAAAAAAGAAGAACATATGAAGCACCTAGAACTTGTGTTGAGGAAACTTCAAGAGGAGAATCTCACCATAAATCTTGAGAAGAGTGAGTTCATGAAGCAAGAATTGGTCTATCTAGGATTTGTAGTATCCCAAGGGAACTTGAAGATGGACAAAGGCAAGGTGGAAGCCATTCTTAGTTGGCCTACTCCCAAAATAGGGGCAAAAGTTAGGAGTTTCCATGGATTAGCTCAATTCTATAGGAAATTTGTGAGAAGGTTTAGTGAAATCTGTGCACCGGTTCTTGACACCATTAAAGGAGGACTGAAAAAAAAGTTTGTGTGGACCAAAGAAGCCAATGAAGGATTTGAAAGATTGAAGAGGGAGATAGCTACCCAACCTATCCTAGTTTTACCAAGTTTTGACAAACTATTCATAGTAGAATGTGATGCAAGTAACATAACAGTAGGAGCTGTCCTAAGTCAAGAAGGTAGGCCAGTGGCATTCTTTAGTGAAAGGTTGAATGAAGCAAAGTCTAGGTACTCATCCTATGACTTATAGTTATATGCTTTGGTGCAGGCTCTTAAGAAGTGGAGGCACTATCTATTACCAAAATAATTTGTGGTATACACCGATAATCAGGCCTTAAGTTACATCAACACTCAAGAGAAGCTCAGTTTGAGGCATATCAAGTGGATGGAGTTTTTGCATTCATACACCTTTACCATCAAGCATAAGAAGGGGGTGAACAACAAGGTTGTTGATGCTCTTAGTAGGAGGTTGCTTACTGTCCAAGAGATACAACTACAAAGTACAGGGGTTGAAGGATTCAAAGATCTATATGAAGGAGATTCTGATTTTTCAGTGATCCACAAGGTATGTTCTGATTTTGAGAATCATTTTCACAGTGAATATGCAGATTACACTTTGTAAAATGGTCTATTGCTTAAGGGGAAGTAATTATGTGTTCCTAGAGGTTCCATGAGGGAGAATCTAATCCAAGAAAAACATAATGGCAGTTTGAGTGGTCACTTTGGTTTGAACAAGACACTAGACTTAGTGGAGAGGTTCTGTGGTGGCCTAAGATGCAAAGAGATGTTAGAAGGTATGCGGAGCAATGTGGAGTGTGTCAAAAGGCAAAGGGAACATCAAAAAATGCAGGTCTTTATCAGCCATTACCCATCCCAAATAGACCATGGGAATGCATAAGCATGGACTTTATAGTAGGTCTACCGAGGACACCAACTGGTTTGGACAGTGTGTTTGTTGTAGTGGATAGATTCAGCAAGATGAGCCATTTCATACCATGCAAGACAACACATGATGCAAGTCATATTGCACACCTATTCTTCAAGGAGATAGTGAGGATACATGGGTTGCCAAAGAGCATAGTTGCAGATAAAGATGTGAAGTTTATGGGACACTTTTGGAAAACAATTTGGAGGAGGTTAGGAACCAACTTGTCTCATAGCTCAACATATCATCCTCAAACGGATGAATAGACAAAGGTGATCAATAGGGTACTTGGGAACTTGTTGAGATGCTTAACTAAGGAGTATGGACAAGGATGGGAACTAGTGATTCCACAAGCAAAATTTGCTTACAATGATAGCACAAATAGGACTGCGGGTAAGAGTCCATTTGAGATAGTTTATGGCTTACATCCAAGGAGTGTACTTGAGCTTAGAGATCTAAAAGGTTATGAAGGGATCAGTGGTCATGCTGGTGATTTTGCTCAGTCAATGAGAGGTTCATGAGCAGGTAAGGAAGACATTGATAAAGGATAATCAAAAGTTGAAGGCTAAAAGAGATGAAGGGAGAAGAGAGTTACAATTTGAGATAGGTGATTTGGTGATTGTATACTTGAACAAAGCAAGGTTATAGAAAGGCATACCAAGCAAGCTGAAGATGAAAAGGATAGGGCCATGTAAAGTATTGGCTAAGTATGGTTCCAATGCATACAAGGTGGAGTTACCCAAGGATATGTCTATCTCTCCTATCTTCAATGTGAAGGACTTGGTGAAGTATAAAGGACTAGACATGGATGAAGAATAGTACAATGCTAAGATAAACAAGGATGTGGAAGAACTCAAGGTACCTGATCAGATCAGACCACAAGTGGACATGATTCTAGACTCAAAGTTGAAGAAGAAGACTAGGCACAAGACATACATGGAGCACCTAGTGAAGTGGAGACATCAACTAGAGTCAGAGGCTACTTGGATAGAAGAAGGTGACTTTAAGAAGCATGGAATTAGTGAGGAGCTCTTGACACCACAGGTTCCTTAACTTCTTTGTTGCAGGGGGAGAATGGTGCAGGAGCACCTTAAAGGTCTTTTGGAGGATCTTAGTGATTTTTGGCTTGTAGGTGGTTCTAGCCAACCACCAAGGGAATAAGGACTAAATGATAAAGTCCCAAGAGTATTTTTGATGTGTGTGTTATGAAAAACTTAGGGTAGTTTAGAGCTTTGAAGTTTGGAGAAGCCTTAATGATGAAATTAGGCAAATTTGGCAATGTAGTCTTGGCAATTTGGCCTAAAAATTGGAAAATTGCATTAATGATGTTATAAGTCCGACCCAAGGGTCCTAGAACATGGGAGAAAGGTATATAAGGTCATCCAAACCCTAATATCTGGGTTGGAAGTTCATTTTCATGAATTGAGACTTGGAGAGCATATTGAGTGATTGGAATTCAACAACTTTTGAGTGAATTTTTGTGTTTGAGCCTTCATCCAGTCAAGAATGGATTGAAAGGACTGTTATGATGCTTTGAGTGCTTCATTTGTGTCATTTAATTACTGTGTGAATCATTAGATTATTCATTTAATTCAAATGGTTTTCTATTTTGCAAGTTTTGGTGTTTTTGGCCTCATTGTCGGTTCAGGCCAGTTTTTGGAAACAATGATCCCCACTTGAATTCACGTGGAAAGGCTACCATAGAAAATTGGAATCAAGTAGGGGAATATTTTTATAGTGTAAATATGGTGTATGGTGTCTTGGTTTGCAAGGGAGATGATGAATTCACCAAGCACTAGGCGAGTGCAAGTGCATTCCGGCTAGTGTTTTGGAGAGGACAACATAAAAGAAAGCTACTAAATGGATTGGTTCGTGCCAATCAAGAGAATGGGAGTGTGGGAAAATGTATTCCAGAAATGTGTGTGAAAGGAGGAGAGCTGAGGAGGTCACTGAATCCCTCAGAGTTGGGAAAAGGAGCCAAAACCCTAGAAACCCTTGAATTTAAGGGGTATGAGGACAGTCCTATGTACGGGCACTTCTAGAACCTAAGACCTAGTAAATCAAGGAGCCTTGATGGCTAATAGAAGGAATATACAAAAAAATTTGGGGGTTGTTACAACAGTTTGGGAGAAAAGCCAAGAAAACGGGTTCTAGGAGACCTAATTAGGGCAAAAGGCTACAAGGCCTAAAATTGGGTTTTTCTTGAAAGCGATGGTTAGATGGTGAAAGAATCCAGTAACAGGGATCAGAGAGGTATAAAATCAAAAAAGGGACAGTAGAATACCATTTCCTATCCCTTGGAGTGGTTGGGACACTTTGGGTCAGTGTGGAGCCCACAAAAGCTTAGTGGTGAATTGAGAGAAATTGCGAAGAATGTGAAATTGGTAGAGAGTCTTATGAGGTGAGAGGGGTTTAGGAGAGATCCATGAGTAGGGTAGAGAGGAATACCCTAGGAAGACCAGAGAATAGGTCTTGGGAAGAGCAAGATTTCTCTTGAAAGATAAGACTCCCCATCAATAGCATTGGCATCGAACAAATTAATGTTCATACAAGTATAAATTAATAAGAACCAATGTGCATACACTTACAAATTAATCCAATGAACCATCTAGGAATTCTCTACTCTTTATTTTGTCAATAATTTCCTCATGGTCAAACTCACGGACCTTCCACAAGGTCTTGTTCAAAGGTCTAGCCCCATATTTGGTCAAATGAACATTGGATGCCATGACAAGGTTCGAGTAATGAAGAATATTACAATGCATGTCAAAGTCCTGAAACAACCAATGTTTAACACTCGAATGTGGGTACCTTCTAAGCCATGTTCGAGTAACCACAACTGAGTCTATAGGGTATTTGATGTTTTCTCCATCTATAATTTGGGCCTCCAATTTAGTTTTGGCTTGAACACAATGACACAACTAATAGTCCATTCCCTCTTAATTGTCTGCATCTGCAGTAATTGCACAAACATGCCCTGCATTGATATGTGGAACAAATCTCTTGAAATTACTCAAAATTATGAATACACTAAAAAGTAAGATAACGATATGGAATTTCAACAACTAAGTAAGTAGATATATCACTTGGTTGAACTAGATCTGATACGTGGTCAAATTCGACCGATGATTCCATCTGTGTTAGTTCCAATGTCGTCAGAGGGCGATACGTGTGAAGTGGGCTAAGATAACTTGTAAACCATTTTTCAACCCACTCCCCTGACTCACAATCATTCCAGGCTAGCATTGTACATGAAGAGCAAAAGAATGCCATCTTTTGTGTATTGATACTGCATGAACCTACATTTGAGCTAAGGAAAGAGTGTACCTCACTCAATCCTATTCGTGTACAATAGTCCTCATATGGTGCAATGCTATTAGCATCCATCAACCAAAAATATCTACGAACTGGAGATGTACCTTCATTACTTGGACCCATCAAAAGATTACACGACTCGACGATTGATTCTGCATCTGTGAAATTTGCACTATCTTTATACTTTAACTCTTCTCGTGCTAATGCTCTTTTCATGCATGCTCCCCCTTTCCATTCCTAGCCTCACAAAAGTTCCACATATGTTGAACACCTATAATGACATGCATCCTGCATAACTAATAGAACATGTGCAAGTTCTTGAACTATCCTACACACTTATCTGACCATATTATATGTCACTCGTATGCTATGCCCCTCTGAGCCAAACCATTATAGAACATCTAGAAGCAACCTTGCATGAACTTTGGAGAATGTGTGTGATCACCACTAATGTAAAAGTGGTACTCCCTCAATACCTTCCTTTGGTCATTTGTACTATTAGATGCATGAATGAATGCTATGTGCACAAATATCAAAACCTGTGTGGAGTTGTAATACTGTGACTGCACCTCACACTGTTTTTTTAGAGTGTAGTTCTCCAAAAAGTCAACCACTGATACTATGTTTCCAACTGGAAAGGTTTCCTTGCATAGCTTGAATTGCGTGTCCAACCATCAGGCTCTATGGGTATGCATTGCATGCTCAAATAGTATATTGTCAGGAAACATGGACATAAACTGGTACACTGGAATATTCTCAATAACCAAATCACACCTTTTTGCTTGAGACCCATCTTTTGTAGTATATTCCACTATTTTATACTTCCCGAACTCTACTAGTTTTTGTCCCACCTCATCTATGCTTTCATATGCTGACATACTAGCATATGATAGAAGCCACAACAACACTCGCATGAACCATCCAAACATGTTCTCCTATAGAATATCTAGCAATCCTCTATTTCACGTAATTTATTTGATAAGAACTCTCTTAAAGTTTTTGGTGGGGCTTCTATGCCACAATCCTGCAAAACATCATTAGTATGCAAATCTAATCTTATAGAACGATAAACATCATAATGGTTAGAGAATTCAATATGTAGTATACAACAACAAGTAGTGCATGTGTGATTTATTTTGACATAAAAAGGTTTAAGAATTTCAAAAAATCTTTGAGAAATACTAATTTGAGGATAATCGTTTTCAAATTTACAAAAAAATTTGGTTTGAGTCGTATCCAAAAAATGCTTTGGATGTGGCTCAAAATTCCGAAAACCGATTCTCCTTCTTACCACATCCCTTTGATTTAGAGATGGCCTTGTGGTATTCTTCCAAAACTCTTCAATTAGTGTTCTCAAGGCTTCGACAACTTCTTTATCTTTTCATGACACTCTCCCTGAGAATGCCCATAATTCATTTGAATTAGTGCCCTCAATTCTTTCTCACCTTTGAGTGGCTCTTGATAAAGTTTTTCTACTAATTCCCATTTGTTCACTCATCTTTCTAACAAGACGAGCTCTCTTTGTTTGATAGCTTACCAGTGTCGATGTAATGACACGTTGGGTGACATTACTATCCTTTGAGCGTGAGGTCTTACCCACACTCTCATAAGCACCAATTAGATTCTTCGTAATAGTGTCTTCACTCGATGTATTCAATGTTATCAACCCAAGAGTCTTCATGATGTTCCTATACTTTACACCCCGCATCATTTCAACAAATAGTTGACATCTTGTGGTCTCATTTAGCCTTTCAAAGAAGAATTTCCAAATCTTATCAGCATATCTTCTACAAGTGCATGTTGAAATCTTACCTTCCATGTGATGAAAAATATCCTTATCAATATTAATCAAATACTTTGGCTTTCTACGCAAAATTCTAGGTGGTGTTCTCCTAGGTACATACATCTCAACATTAGAAATTTCATCAATATTTAATTGAGGTGGGCTATATTACGTACCTTCGATCAAGGGTGAAGAACAAGACATACCTTGAGGTTCATGTGGGGATGATGGAATACATTATTCATCAAACCTGAGTGATGTTGTACTCTCAACTTGAGATGTATTGGATGGTGTCCAACAATATTCACTTGTGGTAGATGGTGTCCCTCCATATTCACTTGTGCTTAATGGTGTCCCTTCATATTCACTTGTCGTAGAGGGTGTGTCTCTAACTACGGTATCTGAATATGTCTTACCATGATGCTTTCGCATTTGTGCCTTTTGTGCTACCAATCACTTTTCTCTTTTTGATGGTTGAGGTTCCTCTTCAATTGGCTTGTTTTCATCAATCGTTTCCAATTTCTTCTTTTCACGATATGCTGCCATTTGAACTCTCCTTTTCTCTGAAGGTTTCCTTCTCTTCATCTATTAGTTTCCTCTTTGTCTTTTTCTTTGGAATGGCGGATAATTTTATTTGTAGTATGGAAAAGCATACAAAATATCAACTTATGTCATATATATGTATACAAACTGTGGAAGCATACATGGTGCGGGAGCACCATTGAGTGAAAATTGTGAATTCAAGAAGTTGTTGTCTAGGCTTTAGGAAAAAATCAATGCAAATAGTGATTTGGAATATTTTAAGGAATATCATCAATAAATAGGTGAGGGAATATTTTTTGTGTTCACGGGAGGTCTAAAAGGGTGTTGGGCATGAGGCTCTAGAGTGAAATTTTGAGTTTTCCATGAGATTTCGAGTGGTTTTGATATGCTAAAGTCTCTTTTGTGTTGGGGTAGCATGGTTTCTTATTCAATTGAGTTTTTTCAGACCATTTGAAACCTATTTGAAGTAGTCATAATATTGTGTGAGGGTTGGATGTGTGTTTTTCAATAAACCACTAGTTTCTTGGGTAAAAATGAGGGTTTTTGGTGCATGTGAAGATGGGTAAAAGCAAGGTTCTTGGTGTTTTTGAGTATCAGATCTTGATCTATGTTAAATAAGGTCTATGAGACCACTCTTAATATGTATTTATTTTTTTTGAGTCATTCTACGTGTTTAGGGGGGAGATTTGGCTTGACATTTGCAAAAAAATGCATTTTTGGCAAAGTTGTCAAGAGATAAGTTAGTTAAGAAGTTACAAAAATAGTTAGTTACATTGGGGGAGTTATGTTTGAAGGGAAAAAATATAAATATCATGTAAATTCTTGAATGGAGGCTGCTCTTGAAGATTTGAATAAAATAAAATAAAGGGATTCTCTGATTTTTGTGCTTTTCTTGTGTTTTCCTGTGTTCTTTCTCTATGTACAGACTCGTACAGGTGTGTGATGCCTTGAAGGTTTGGGAGATAATTTATGGATTAATTTATCTTCACTTGAATAAGTTTTGATGTCTTAATACCATTTTAGAAGAGATTTTCAGTCATTTCGCCAAGTCTTAATACCTATACTTGGCTGGCTAGAGCACATTTCTATGTGAAAGTGAATAACCATGATGGTGATTCTGAAAACTAATGATTTTAATGGAATTTTTAGTGTTTGATAAGTTTTTTTAGAGGTATTGGAAGGTTTTTGGACCCTTGGGAGGAATGGGAGAGTCTTGGAGTTGTGAAATTGTTGAAAACCCATGTTTTTGCTTGTGTTTTGGAGGGTTTCTTGGGACAGTAGGGTAATGAGCTTATGTGGATAAAGTAATCATGAAATTGGTGGTTTGGTATCATGCACATTGTATTTTCTTGGTGTTTGAGTGGAAACCTCACCTTTAAAAGGTACTTCCTTTGCAAATTTGGGGTAATTTGGAAGCCTTTTGCTAGGTAGGCTTATTGGAAGTCAAACATAGTCCAAAGAAGTCACACCTAGTTCTGATGTATTTTGTGTGCCTGGAACTAGGTTGATGCAGAGTGGTGGGAACCCAAGATACAAATTGAGACAACCTCTCTCAAATATGCCAACCAAGACATCAACCTTCAATTGACTCAACAAGACAACATGGTTACCTATCAACCCTGAATCTTCATTATGACTCCAAATTAAAATTTTATGTAGGAAAAGAGTGTCAACATATTCAATATATCAACATATTTACATTCAACCACCTACAAAAATAAGATTAAACAAACTCTTCTAAAAGCCACTTTTGACCCAAAATTGCCTTATAGGCTTCACAAACTAGTTTTAGGGATTTTTCTCACAAACCTCCCAAAACACCTATCAAAAAAATGATTGATATAAATATCAATTTAAGTGGTATGATTCATATAAAAAATCCACATATTACTCTTTTAAGACACTTTCCTCAAAATGACAAATTTCACTATTTTAAGGCCCAAATTAACCAATTTTACAAAGGGAACCCCTCAAGAACCCACCACCAAGCCTCCATGACTGAAAAAAGTCTTGTATTAGGTTTGGAAACTAACAATTATCAAGGTTAGAGGACCCCATGTACTCATTCCATCAAAAAATTTTAAAACCCTCTCTAGAACCCTAGAACCAAGGGTTTTTAGGCCTCCTTACTGAAACTTTACCTTCCACAACTTCCCAATTCAAACCAACTACCCTTACACCTCTTTATAGGTTCCCCCAAGCTTAAGGAACCATCATCTACCCTCTGGAAATTCTGCACCCCTCTTTCTTAGGTCTACACCATTGTTTTCTATGAGAAAATAGGGTGTTTCCCTTTAAACCAACATCATTCATGAGGAAAATTTAAACTTGTTAGTCTCTACTCATAATAAAATCCTAAGTACATCCTAATACTAACTTATCCACATACATAACCAACCTATAACCACCTGTTAACTACCAAGACCTTCATTTGTCTTAAAAATTGCTAACATTGACAACTTTTGCTAAATAAGCAACATTATGCAACTTTGTTTTCCAGGACACCTAAGACCACTCAAACACCTTTATCTCATCCCTAATAAAACTTCTGGACTCTTGTATTTCACTTTGTTTTCCTTCAAATATTTTATGGCAAAATTGACAATTTTCTGAAGCAAGAGTGCATACTTGCACATTTGATCACCAAACTCACAAAATCCTTAACCACATGAAATATTGGTCTATTTAGACCTTATTTTCAATAAAATCTATAAAAAATCATCTAAAAACTCTTGAATTCACTCAAAGACCTTAAGATAAACTTTCACCAAAGTAGATTTTGAAACATGGTTGTAGGTGCCCCTGCACCATGGGTTTGGGATACTGCTAGGGGAAGCATGCTCAAAGGATGAATTTTGGTGAGATATTTGGAATGTGTATTTGGTTTATTTCAATAAATAACATGTTGATTATAGTGTCTTGGATGTATGGATAAAGGTTGGTAGTTACCTTCCATGATTTGTTGTTATTTTGCCATGTAAGTTGCAACATTGAGTTCTTGAATTAGTGAATCATGAACAAATTGAATGGTTTTGAGTTTCTAATAAGGTTTATGATATTTTACAATCAATTTTATGATGGTTAATTTGTTATTGAATCTGAGAAAGAGTTGATGCCAATTTCTAATGTTTTGTGGAAATATGAAATCAAGTGAAATTGAAGGATTTTGATGAAAACATGATTGAGTTTCTTGGTTGATCTTCTTCAATTTAAGTTAGGGTCAGAAGTACCCTTGGTGATTTGTGGATTCTGGTAGATGCTTTGCATCAGGTTTAAAATGGTAATTGCAACATTGAGTTCTTGAATTAGAAGAACTCAATGTAAGTTGCAACATTGAGTTCTTGAATTAGTGAATCATGAACAAATTGAATGGTTTTGAGTTTCTAATAAGGTTTATGATATGTTACAATCAATTTTATGATGGTTAATTTGTTATTGAATCTGAGAAAGAGTTGATTCCAATTTCTAATGTTTTGTGGAAATATGAAATCAAGTGAAATTGAAGGATTTTGATGAAAACATGATTGAGTTTCTTGGTTGATCTTCTTCAATTTAAGTTAGGGTCAGAAGTACCCTTGGTGATTTGTGGATTCTGGTAGATGCTTTGCATCAGGTTTAAAATGGTAATTGGCAAGTGTATATAATTGTGTAATTTAAAATGTGCATTGACAACCTAAGGTTATAATGACAAACAAACAATGATCAACATGGAATACGCAAAATAACAAAAATGAAAGCAAGCCGTAATAGAATGAAAGAAAATGTGTAAAGACTTTACATACCTAAAAACCCAGACTTTCAAATGGAGGAGTTCAACCCAATTATGTAGCCTTAGCTTCGTCTTTCTTCAAACTCCACAAGAATTTGACTTTTTCAAAGGCTTGTTCCCCTCCAAACTTCAATTGTATATCAATTTTCAATGGAATTCAAATTTGAATATGTATTTCAATGTGGAAACTTTGATATTTCATGCAAAGGTGCTAGAAACATCATGGAAAAGGTGGTGGAATATGAAAAACATGCTTGCACACTTCACAACATCATCAAAAAGCTACTTTTTGTCAAAGCACGCACAAAACCAGGAGAATATGCAGAATGTGGGCCTTGAGGTATATTGAGTTTTTTTACCATTTTTAGTGGAAGAAAAAAATTGCTCGGGTTATAACGCGAGTGCATTATTTCTTGCTAAAATGGTAACATCTCTACTTCTTCAAAACATGCTCGTGTTATATGAAATATGGTTTTTTTAATAGATTTATTTTCTCCCTCCTTGTCTATACCCTCTATCCTAATTCTATATTTCTCCTTTGCACCCTTATAGTAGAGGAGATAGAGGTGAGTGTGTGTATGTGTGAGAGAGAGAGAGAGAGAGAGGTACAAGGAGAGGAAAAATATATAGTAGAGAGGGAGGTAGGGTTGAGGGTATAATGGTTTTAGGTTTTAAGGGGTCAGGGTTAAAGGTAGAGGGTGTATGGTTGAGAGAAAGAGAGATTGGGAGAGAAGGAGAAAGAGAGAGTGGGAGAGAGAGAGAGAGAGAGAGAGAGAGAGAGAGAGAGAGAGAGAGAGAGAGAGAGAGAGAGAGAGAGAGAGAGAGAGAGAGAGAGAGAGAGAGAGAGAGAAA
>CM021100.1:243080621-243640869 GCA_007115665.2 Sequoiadendron giganteum | reverse complement strand
TGGGAGAGATGGAGATACAGAGGGAGGGAGAGATGGGCTGGGAGAGAGATAAAGGTTAGAGGGTTAAGAGTTAAGGGTTTAAGGGTTAAGGTTTTAAAGGGTTAAGGGTTTAAAGGGTTAGGGTTAAGGATAGAGGGGAGAGAGATAAGAGTGAGTGAATGAGAGAGAGAGAGAGAGAGAGAGAGAGAGAGAGAGAGAGAGAGAGAGAGAGAGAGAGAGAGAGAGAGAGAGTGGGAGAATGGGAGAGAGATAGAGGGTAGAGGGTTAAGAGTTAGTGGGAGAGAGAGGGAGAGAGAGAGGGAGAGGGAGAAAGAAGGAGAGAGAGGAAGAGAGGGAGGGAGAGGGAGAGTGGGAGAAAGAGAGAGTGGGAGTGATTGAACAATGAGAGAGACCTAAGAGAGGGAGAGGGTTGAGGGATTAAGAGAGAGAGATTGGGAGAGAGGGAGAGAGATTAATCCATCTTTCTCGTAATCCCCTCTCTTCCTCTCCCTCTCTCTCCCTCAACCCTTATACCCTCTCAATCCCTAAACCCTTAACCCTTAAACCCTAATCCCTCAACCCCTATACCATCTTAATCCATCAATCATACACCCTCAAACCTTAAACCCTAATCCCCCAACCCCTATACCCTCTTAATCCCTCACACCTTAAACCATAATCCCTCAACCCCTATACCTTGTTAATCCCTCAACCCTCAACCCTTAAACCCTAATCCCTGAACCCCTATACCCTCTTAATTCCTCAACCCTCAACCCTTAAAGTCTAATCCCTCAACCCCTATACCCTCTTAATCCTTCAAACCTCAACCCTCAATCCTTAAAACCTAATCCCTCAACCTCTATACCCTCTTAATCCCTCAAACCTCAACCCTTAAACCCTAATCTCTCAACCCCTATACCCTCTTAATCCCTCAACCCTTAACCCTTAAACCGTAATCCCTCTATCCCTATACCTTCTTAATCCCTTAACCCTTAACCCTTAAATCCTAATCCCTCAACCCCTATACCCTCTTAATCCCTCAACCCTCAACCCTCAACCCTCAACCATTAAACCCTAATCCCTCAACCCCTATACCCTCTTAATCCATGAACCCTGAACCCTTAAACCATAATCCCTCAACCCCTATACCCTTTTAATACATAAAACCTCAACCCTCAACCCTTAAACCCTTAAACCCTAACCCTCAACCCCTATACCCTGTTAATTCCTCAACCCTCAACCCTTAAACCCTAATCCCTCAACCCCTATACCCTCTTAATCCCTCAACCCTCAACCCTTAAACCCTAATAAACAATGAAGCACAAATGACCATAAAGACATAAAGTATAAAAGAATATTACCAAATCTTCATGCTACCATTGATTCACCTCCATTTCTCTTCTCCATTTTGCTTGAATATGATAATTTCCCTCAGATTTGAGTGTGCAATAATAATCCCATGACAAGTGACTAGAAAAATATTGAAGATTGTTGTCTCACACTAGAATCATGTATTTGCATAATATGTGTAGATGAAGATAGATGATAATAGATAGAAATAGATGAAAACAAGAATGGTTTTGACAACATAAGGACACTTGAAGAATCAACCCCCAAATAGCTTATGAGAGAGTTTACTTATAGGAAAGGTCTGATTTGGATTGACGGTTGAGATTGGATGTCAATAAGATGTCTTAATCAATGGCCAAGATTGAAAGTTGACAAGTGCCCTAGAATCAATGGACAAGATTCAATATGACAACCCATAATTAGGGTTAGGGCAACGTTAGGTCAAATTTGAAATGAATGGACATGATTAGTTTTTAGAAAATCAAATCAATGGTTGGCAATGCATGTGACAAGAGATAGGATTGGCACAGAAAAAGAGGTGGTTGGAGAATCAAATAATAATAGACATTACTTGATTTTTGGAGGAAAAAGACTATTTTGAATTAAAACTTAAATTTAATTCAAAATGTGGGGTCACATGATAGTAAATAATTAATTTGAATTACTTACTAAAAAGAGGGAAATTAGAAAGTGGGTAATTTTAAATATGATTTTATTTAAAATTAGAAAGAAAAGTTGAAGAAAATGGATAATTTTAAATAGATGATTTTATTTAAAATTAGAAAGAAAGCTGGAGAGGATAAATAATTTTAAATAAATGATTTTATTTAAAATTAGAAAGAAAGCTAGAGAGGATAATAATTAAATAAATAATAGGAATTTATTTAATTATGAGGAGACATAAATAATTAATGACATATTAAATAAATAAATAAAGTTTATTTATTTAAATAATTAGGAGGAAGTAATGGACTAATAATAATTAAATAAATTTAGGAATTTATTTAATTTTAGAGTGGCATACGAAATTAGCAACGTATTTAAATAAAGTTTTTTTATTTATTTAAATAGCCAGGAGTAATAAAAAATGTGAATTAATTAAATAATTAAGAATTATTTAATTAATAGTTGGCATTGGAATATATGACATAATTATATATTTTAATTATGTTGAGATGAAGCATGATATAGAAAAATGTGGTTTGCGGGTCTAGGCCATTTTTATGTGTCTACATCCTCAACCCTCAACCCTTAAACCCTAATCCACCAACCCCTATACCCTCTTAATCCTTCAACCCTCAACCGTCAACCGTCAACCCTTAAACCCTAATCCCTCAACCCCTATACCCTCTACCCTATAACCTATTAATCACTCAACCCTAAACCGTCAACCCTTAAACCCTAACCCTTAAACCCTCTACCCTCTACCCTCTACCCTCAATCCTCTACCCTCTACCCTCTACCCTAATCCCCCAACCCTTAAACCCTTAAACCCACTTAGTAAACTTTTTACCCTAATCCCTCAACCCTCTTGACCCTTAATCCCTCAACCCTTAAACCCCTAAACACTCAACCCTAAACCCTAAACCCTCAACCCTTAAACCTCAACCCTAAAACCCTAAAGTATTAAACCCTCTACCCTCTACCCTCAACCCTCAACCCAATACCTTCTACCCTAAACCCTAATCCATCAACCCTAACCCCTCAACCCTTACACCCTTAAATCCAAGAAAACTCTCTACCCTAATCCCTAAATCCTCAACCCTTAATCCCTCAGCCCCTATAACCTCTACCCTATACATTGGACCCTCAACCCTAATCCATCGACCCTATACCCTATACCCTCAATCCTCAACCCTCAACCTTAAACCCTCAATCCTCAACCCTCAACCCTTAAACCCTAAACCCTCTACCCTCTACCCTCTACCCTCTACCCTATACATTAAACCCTCAACCCTCAATTCTCAACCCTCAACCCTTAATCCCTCAACCCTTAATCCTTAAACCCAAAACCCTCAACTCCTATACCATCTACCCTTTACATCTGACCCTAAACCTAATCCTTCAACCATATACCCTCAAACCTAAACCCTAAACCATATACCCTCAACCAGGTAAACCCTTAACCCTAAACCCTTCAACCCTAAACCCTTAAACCTTAAACCTTCTACCCTATACCCTCAACCCAATACCCTCTACCATTGACCCTATTCCCTCAACCCTCAATGCTTAAACCCTAATACCCTAGAAACCATCAACCCTATATGTCCTCCACCCTAATCCCTCAACCCATATCACTTTCTCTATCTATACATCTCACCTCTCCATCACTCCCTCCCTCCTACCCTCTCTAATTGTTTGTATCTACCCTCTCCCTCTTTCTACGTACCTCTCATTCAATCAATCCCTACCACCCTCTCTCAATCCCTCTATTTGTATCTATCTATGTCCCTCCCACTCTCTCCCACTCCCTCTCTCTCCCTCTCTCCCATGTCTCTCCCTCCCACCCCCTATTTCTCAGGTCTCTCCCTCGGGCAACCTACCTAGGTAACTCTCTCTATCTCTCTCCCCTCTCTCTATCTATCCCTCCCACCCTACCTAGATAAGTCCCTCTCACTCCACCCCTTCTTTATCTACCTCTATTAGGTCACTCCCTCCCACACCCTTTCTCTCTCTCAGGTCTCTCACTCTCACTCCCTCTCTCTCCCACTCCTTCTCATTACCTATCTCTCAAGTCTCTCCCTCTCACCCCCTCACACTCTCAAGTCTCTCCCTTTAGAACCCTACCTACATAACTCTCCCTCACTCTCTATCTCTCTCTCCCACCCCCCTCTCTCCATCTCCCTCCCTCTATCCCTCCCACCCTACCTAGCTAAGTACTTCTCACTCCAACCCCTTCTCTCCCACTCCTTCTCTCTTAAAGTATCACTTCCACCTCCTCTCTCTCTCTCTCTAAATTCTCCTTCCCTCTAAAGACATACGTAAATACATACATACATACAAGCATATTACATATGTACATACTATGAACCCCTAAGCGTACACTTGTACAACAAAAACAAACAAATCAAAATATTAGATCATATGCAAGCAAGAATGAAGGATTCCCCATGAAATCCATTTACTAAACTAGGAAAATGAAGAACAAAATATAAAAATGCAAGTAAATCCTAATTAAGCAAGCAAACTTGTGATCCCATGGGGGAATTGGTGCCAATTGATATGTCAAAATTGTACCTTTTCCAACTCCTAAATTGAAATGTTGAAATGTTGATATGTAGATTGATCAAATCTCCTAAATAAGATTTTGGCATAACCTAGCTATGGAATTGTGAATATGATGAATGCTTGAGTAGAAACGGGAAAAATTAGCTCTCAATGTGAAGAGAGTAACTTTGCATGAATTTGTGGATGTTGAATGAGGAGAGAAACCTCCCATTTATAGATTTGAATTTGGAAGAAAGAACAATATTTGGGCAATGTGGGACTAACTTTCACCCAATGGTTGAATGCCACTTGTCACCATGTGAATGGTTGATGGTTGTGCACATCTTGGCCAAAGTGCCAATAAATTCAATTAGGTGGAATTTGAAATTGAGGAAATGACATGTGAGAGGGAAAAATGAATGAAATAAATGCCATTTGGCTCAATGCACAAGGACATGTAAGATGAGTGAATGCTTTGTTCGAAGTACCCCTCCACTTGGACTTTTTGAATTCAAACTTGAGGGAATATTCCCTTTTTATGCCATGTGAGGGAAAATAGAGATTTAATAAATGAATTAAATCTATTTTCATGTGCAAGTTACATTCTCTAGAGGATTTTAGTGATAGGGATTAACTTAATCAAGATTTTGATTAATTTAATGAGAGATTAGATGATTTTACAATTTTGACTCAAATTGATGAGTTCATTTAAATCAGAATTGAGAGGAAATGATTAATTAAATAAATGATTTTGATTTATTTAACTAAGTGGGAAAATGTTAGATTAAATCAAATAAGGTTTAATTTATTTAATTTAATAAAGGGACTTTAGAGACTTTAATCAAATAAAATGATATATTTAATTAAACAGAGACATAAGGTTAATTAAATTAAATCAATTAATTTAATCAATAGAGGAGAAATAATTAATCAAATAAATAATGATTTATTTAATTAAGAGACAGAAGGTGATGATAAACTGAGAGTATGATTTATGAGGAAATGTCATTAGTAATCAGGATCAAGTGTGTTGAATCGAATTGTACATTTTCCATGTCTACACATACAATCCTACATCCATACAAGCATACATACATACATGTGTAGATACAATCTTACATACATATAGGCATGCATACAATATACATCCATTGATACATATAGGCATACATACATACATACAAGCATGCATACATGTATACATAGATGACATACAAGCATACATGTACATAAAAACATACAAATAAATCACCATAAATTCAATAGACTGGCATTTAACATAAATGAGGACATAACGTGAGCGCGTTATAACATGCTTGCGTTATGTCCTAGTTTACATGTTTCTCGCAAAAGCAAAAAACCATGTCAAAACTAAGATATAATGTGAGCGCGTTATAACACGCTCATGTTATATCTTGCTTTGGAAATCCTCGAGCCTTAGGGTTGGTATTTTCCTTGGAATACCAACCCAAAGGCTTGGAGGGCATTCCCAACGACAAGAGACATGTTTTTACAAAATCTACCATATTTCACATAATCGAGTTCGTGCTCACTATCAAGATTGCATGTGGTTCAATATCAAAAAAATTAAATACATGGGTAATGTTGGGTTCTCTCTTAGCTATCCAACGATGTAATTTTTTTCACTTTTTGACAATGTTAAGCCCTTTCATCCATAATTTATTTGGTTTGTATGTCTCGCTTTTGCCAAAATGTAGTGTTCATTTTTTTTTCGTTAAAAATTTATTGTTCATCAAATTTTCAAATAAATTACATTTTTAGAAACTAGACTCCATTCTACAATTTTTATTTTTTAAAAAAATTCAATTAATTTCCAAAGTTTGTATGGATAGCATGACCAAAATTCTATTTTTTAGGAAGTGTCCACTTCGAAAATTAGAAAAAAATCAAATATTCATTAAAAAATTATCTGAAAAATTGTGCATCAACTACATACTGTTAGCTAACTTCAAACCATTGCAATTTTAAAAATACTAAAAAAAAGTTCACCGTACGAGGGTCATACAAGAGTTTCTATGTTATGTTTTTTTGACAAAAACAACACCATTTTGTGTACATCCCTCTTTTGAACCCCTTAATCTTAACCATTTTAAAAATAAATTAGTATTTTAGAAAGTAGACTTGGAGCACTTCGATCCTTGTTTTTGTTCCATCTCAAAATTTTGAGTGTAACTATCCTCAATTTCATGTCCAAGGTTTGTATTTCCTGATTTAAAAAAAAAAGTGGCTACTTAAGTCCCCTTTTTGGGAACCATCTTGGTGCACTTACCCTGAAGAAGGTGTTACTAATGATGAATCTGATAAAGAAAATGGAAATGAAGATGGATGGGTATTCATTGCTATCAAGGAGAATGGTTTGGTGTCCACTAAATCTACTGAAAACCAGAATGTAGAGAAAGCTCTTGCAGCTAGAATTGATGAAAAGGATGAGTGAGTGATTGACAGAAGATGCTCACATCATATGACTGGTGACAAAAGAAAGTTCATAAGCTTGGAGAAGTATGACGGTGATGTTGTAATATTTGGAGATAACAATGTTGGTGTGATTTGTGGTAGAGGCACTATTTTTCTTCGTGGTAAAAATAATACTGATGATGTCTTATATGTTAAAGGATTGAAGCATAATTTGTTGAGTGTTGGATAGATGGTTGACAAGGGATATAATATTTAGTTCAAAGATGGAAAATTTAAGATTTTGGGAAGCTCTGGAAATGTAATTGCTTCGGGTAAAAAAATAATAGGTAATATCTTTCACCTAAATGCTACTAGTGAAATTTTTTTAACTGCTCAAGTCGATGTAAGTTAGTTATGGCATAGGAGGCTATGTCATGTTAATTTTGATAACATTGTCAAAGTAAGATCCACACAAGCAGTTAGAGATCTACCTAAGTTAGTAAAGCCTACTAACACCATATGCAAGGAATGTCAGATGGGAAAACAAACAAGAATTTATTTTTGAAGCAAACAACATCATTCTAATGGAGTGTTGGAGTTGGTACATACTGATCTATGTGGTCCATCCAGAATCAGAAGTCTACAAGGAGAAACCTACTTTATGTTACTTACTGATTGTTATTCTAGGATGATATGGGTTGCTTTCTTGAGAGAAAGACATGAAGCACTAGAAAATTTCAAAAGTTTCAAAGCTATGGAAGAGAATGAGACAGGTCTAAAGATCAAATGCTTAAGATCATCCAGAGGTGGTGAATTCACTTCATGGGAGCTCAATTTATTTTGTGAAGAGAATGGAGTCAAAAGATAGTTATCTACTCCTCAGACTCCTCAACAGAATGGAGTTGTTGAGAGAAAGAACAAAACAATTTTAGATGCTACCAAAACTATGATGTTGGAAGGAAATGTTCCTCATATCTACTAGAGAGAAGTTTTAAGTACTGTTGTATATACTATCAACCGGGTAAATGTCAATGGTAATTATAGTAAGACTCCTTTTGAGCTATGGTTTGGTCATAAGACTACTATTATATATTTTAATATCTTTGGAAGTAGATGTTATATAAAGAGAGATGAAGACATTGGAAAGTTTGATGCTAGAAGTGATGAAGGAATCTTTCTGGGTTACTATACTAAGAGCAAAGCATACTGCTGCTACAATAGAAGATTGAAGAAAATGGTAGAAAGTGCAAATGTCAAAGTTGATGAGGATACTGATAGGTCATCTAGATACTGTGGATATGACTCAGATGATCAACAAGATAGTACAGATAAAGGAAAGACTACTCATACACCAAGTCAAGTTAAAATTGTTCTGGTGAATCCAGAGAATCATGAAGGATAAGCTAGTGGAAGTGCAGAATAGAGAACAAAAGAACCTAAAGTTAGAGAGAATCTTAAAGTGCCAAGGTATGTAAAGAGAAATCATTCTGATAGACAGATTATAGGAGACAAGAACAAATGTGTGTAGACTAGAAGAAAAATTGTAGAAGAGTATTGTCTGATTTCCAAGACTAAGCCCAACAATGTCAATGAATCATGCAAGGATAAATATTGGATGGAAGCAATGAAGGAAGAACTAATGCAGATAGAGAAAAATGATACATGGATTTGTGTTCCTAGACCTTAGAATAAAAATGTGATTGGAATCAAATGGGTCTTTCGGAATAAGATGAATGAACAAGGTGAAGTGGTCAGAAATAAAGCAAGACTGGTATGTAAAGGATACTCACAGATGGAAGGTATTGATTTTGAAGAAACCTTTTCCCTTGTTGCTAGAATTGAAGCTGTAAGGTTGTTTCTTTCTTATGCTACTTTCAAGAATTACAAATTCTATCAAATGGATATGAAGTTAGCATTTTTGAATGGAGAATTAGAAGACGTTTATGCTGAGCAACCAGATGGGTTTCAACTGACTGATGAAAAAGACATGGTTTGTTAGTTAAATAAAGCATTGTATGGACTAAAGCAAGCTCCTAGAGCTTGGTATGCTAGATTGGATAAATACTTGTTGAAGCTTGGATTCAATAAAGGTACTGCTGATAGCAATCTGTATTTCAAGATGGATCAGGATAAAGAATTGATTATTGAAGTCTTTGTTGATGACATTATCTTTGAAGGTGATGATGACTTGTGTATCAATTTTTTTGATGAAATGAAAAGTGAGTTTGAGATGTCAATGATTGGAGAACTGAAATTATTTCTAGGATTGTAAATTACTCAGTTAAAAGATGGAATATTTATATCTTAGTCCAAATATGTGAGAGAGTTGCTAAAAAAGTTTGGAATGGAAGATTCAAAGCCTGTAGGTACACCTATGGTAACTGGATGCAAATTAACACAAAATGATGATTCTCCTAAGGCTAATCAAACAAGGTATAGGTCAATGATTGGTGGATTAATCTATTTGACTAAGACTAGACCAAACAACATGAATGTTGTATGAGTGGTTGCTAGATATCAAGCTGATTCGAAGTAATCAAATGTGACTGCAATAAAGAGAATTTTCATATATTTGAAAGGAATAGTTGATTTTGGTCTATGGTATCCTAAGGATAATGATCATACTCTAAATGCCTTTACAAATGCAGATTGGGCAGGAGATGTGAATGACAGGAAAAGAACAAGCAATGGTAAATTCTTCTTGGGGAAGAAGTTGGTGTCTAGGCTAAGTAAAAATCATAATTCCATTTCCTTATCTACTATTGAGGCAAAACATATTGTTGTTGAAAAAAAATTATAGTCAAGTAATATGGATGAAGCAGATGCTGAGAGATATTAGAATTGAGTATGAAGAGCCTATTGCTATATTTTGTGATAATTCAAGTGCCATAAACATTTCTAAGAATCCAGTGCTACATTAAAAAACAAAGCATATATCTATCAAGTATCACTATCTAAGAGACAAAGTGAATGATAAAGAAGTCAGACTGGAGTATGTGCCTACTAAGGAGGAAATTGCTGATATCTTCACTAATTCGTTGCCTAAGGATAATTTTGAGTATCTCAGAGGCAAGTTAGGGGTGATTTCCCCTCCTAATCTGAACTAAGATGTAAGTTTTTGCATCAATCTGTGCAACTATAGTCAAATCTTGTTTATGATTGATGTTATGGAGGCTTCTACTCAGGGAGAGTAGTCAAATGATTCAGATATGTGGTTTAGAGATTGTGTACGTTTTCCATTGATTTCAAATGGGGAGAAGAGTAATGCGATAGTATGAGGAGGAGATTATTGGAGAATAGCTAGTTGTGTTGATGGTATTTTTCACATCATGTGTTGCCATCAATGCCAAAGGGGGAGATTGTTGGATGTTGTGGTTGTGTTGTTGATATGTGGTTGTCATTGATGTCAACACTATTAGCATTAAGTGTTATGTAAGCTTTATATGTCGAGGATATTGAGAAAATTAGAATAAATATGTTGCAGGTAGTCTGTGAAGCTGTGAAGATCGGAGTGGTGGAAGCTGTGTATGTTGATAATCAAAATTTGTCCATTAAAGGGTTTATTTCTGAGCCTATCTAGTATGTTCTTCAAAATTTTTAGAGGTGTGCATCAAGTTTGGAGAAAGTTATGATTTTTTGAGTTCCTACAGTTATTCTGTTACTATAGCAGATGTTTCTAGAAGAAGAGATTGCAATTATGATGAATTGAGTTTTTGTGTATGCTTGTGTGACATTCATAGATGTTTCTAGATTGTGCTCTATCATTGTGATACATCTGTGTTGATCAATGTGAGCATGATCAAATATTTTTCCTTTGTGTGTTCGAGTTTTCATGTTCTTGGTCAAGATGATGGTGGTAGCTTGTTGCGGATCCTTATGGATTAAATTGTGAATGGTTGGCATTTTTGAGGATGTTGATTTAGGTCTTAATTATGTTGTGACTGACTTAGTTTGGTACACATTGATATTTGTTCATGTATTGATGCCGACAATTTGTAATTCAATTTTTCCTTATTTGTGGCCGACAGAGTTGTTGATGTAAATCCATTTAGCAGATATATAAGAGCAATTGTCTCCTCATTCTGAAGTATGTGAGCTATGAATGTATGCGAAGTGTTTGCAAGATATGTACCAATAAAGATCAAATCATTCGAGTGTAGAGAAGAGTGTGAAGAAGATTGAGCGAAGTGTGAAGAAGTATTTATGTGCATAACTGGAATTGTCATCAGACTTTTGAAGAAGCTAATTTCTCAATTCATATTCTTCATATGGTTTTAATATGAATATTTTTGTAAGGTAGTGAGCCTTCCTTTGAGTAGTGAGCTCTAGGTAGTGTGCCTAAATGCATGTGCATTCCTTATTTATTTTCATTATACTTTTATTATGGTATAATTGTGGATTAACCTCCATCGTGGTTTTTTCCCTTAACAGGGTTTCCACACAAAAATCTTGGTGTTGTGTGTTTCTATTGTGTTCATCCTTTCACTGTTAGTTATTAGATCTTAGATTAAAGGTTAACAAGGTTGAATAAGTTTTAAATTTTGTGACAACTAATTCACCCCCCTCTCAGTTGTCTCTTCTTGTTTTTCCAACAAACCCTTTCTCTCCTTTTATGTGTGTAGATTGTTGATTTGAAGTGAGTTAGAGGATAATAGAAGGCTACTTGTTTATCCTTGCAATTAAACACTACATGTTGTCAAGTCACGGAAACTATATTTTCTCACGAATAGATGATGTTTCAACCACATATCTCGAAAGACAGGATCTATAGACCAAGAACCTCATGACTGTAAAATCAATTTTCCAAAATCAAGGTTCCATTTTAGGATGTAGGGCGCCCTAGACCAGCTAAAATTAGCTCAAATTTAAATCCCATGTTCTTCTGTGTCGACCTTTTACATTTTTGGATTTCAATTCTGTCTATCTGTTTTCAATTTCTTAGAACTCATAACAAAACACTACATTTTCATAGTCTAAATAGTTACATCATTGTATCATATCAAAAATCCAATCCAACACCCCAAATCCCAAATAAACAATTCAGATCTAGGGTTGATTGGTTCAACTTTTAGGTCGTTATTCAAGCATATATCCTTGCTGATATGGATTCCATATGTTTGTGGGAAAGGATTGATTTTAGTGATCTAGACATTAGACCTAATATCTTTTTTTCCACCTAAATAGGTTTATGGATTGGGCCATAGTTAATATTGATAATTGATTCAAATTTTATTCAAATTAAGATATGTTTGTGGTAACAAAATAATTTAAACTATATGTACTAATTGAAGACTCATAAATTTAGATTTACTCTTGACGACTAGTGTTATTTTTGCATTAAAAAAAGTCAAAATACAATAATATAGCAATTCAATAGGGAACTGCACAAAAAAAAAAGAATAAATAAGTTACACATAACAACCCAAGGGCATAGAAAAATTACATAATAGAAACACCTTCCAACCAAAACAACTATGCACAAAAAATAGAAGAGAACTAATAAAAATAGTCTTACAAAGAACTAATCACTATTTTTGTGATTAACAAGTTTATAGTTCTCTTGGGTCAATTTTTATAGTTTGTATATTTGTATAAATATGATACTTAGGTCATTGATGAAAAAAGGTGCTTTGATAAATTTGTTTAAAATATGAATATGACATTGACATGGACTAGGATATTTAAGTAGAAGGGAGACTATATAATTTCAAAATAATCTAGAAGGTGGTTCTACTAACAATCCATGTGGCTAATAGAAATAAGTTAATGTACCTAGATGTTATATTAAGATGTGAGATTTCATGTTGTAAGATAGTGTGGAATTTTAGATTGCCAGAAATGATCATAGTTAATGGAATGCATAGAAAATAAATGAACCAAGGTCATGAAGGAAGACTACCAAAAATAAATGAACCTATAAGATCTTGCAACCAACATGAATCATATTGGTGATTGGGAGAGAAAACAAGTGGATAGGTTGTAAATCAAGAAACGCGAATGAAAAATGTGAAAGTAATAGAATAATGACATGATCAATCGACAAAAAAAAGTTCAAACAACATTTACATGGCTTGAGAAGTCCATGCAAAAATTTATTTTTGGACTAAGAATCTCTTAGAAGAATTTTGAGGAAGTTAAATGAAACTTGAAATTAGCTAGTGGTATTCAAGAAGAAAGAAGGCCTACAGACTGTAATAGTGTTAATAAATGTTAGAAGATATCTCAATTAATCCATTGAAATATGAAACCCATGCAAGAATAAATAGAAGTGCTAAAGAAAATAAAATGTAGACATCATTCCATCACTCGTCAATTGGATGAAATGGATGAAAATTAACAAAAACCTATCCAAATTAGATTTGAGGACTTACCTCCCACCCATACATCTTCATCATCACCTGATTCCACTTCACCACCCTTACTAAACCATGCAATTGAACCTTACATGTTTCAACCTCTAAAAAGAATGATAATTGAACATATGGATGATATTATTGATAAGACACCTATTGTGATAAAATTGGATAGTGAAGATGAAGAATCTAGGATATAAGAACAAGTGCATAATGAATTATCTCTTTCATTTTAATAATTTGGATTTAGATGTGGGAAACCTTGATAATTATTTTGATGAGATTTATCCATGATGTGTTGAACCAGGTGCTACTCCTTGTACTACACTTGTTGTACCTTTGGCATATTTTTTTCCTTCCATTTATGTCGAGCAATATTGAGAGGCGAACAATTTCCTTTAGATCATCTCGCATGTGTTGTAACATTTTGTGTGTGTCTATTTGTGTTTTATTGAACATGATGTGATCTCTCATGCTATGTTGCTTGATGTTTCTTTAGGTTTGTGATTTTTCTTTCAATGACCCTTGTTGTTCTTGTTCGCACAAGGATACAAAGAAAATGAACTTGTTGTAAAATCCATCTATTTGTAGCTCCATTCTTTGTTATGTGGTAAAAATTTGTTGTTGTCTTATGTCTTCCTTTTGCAAATGATGCAAGGAATTGAGGCATTTAGGTCTCTTCCATGTTGACCCATGGAACCTCTTAAAATGGGTTATGAGAGTGTTGTCACACGGTTTAGAACATAAAGCACACCCACTTTCAAGATGATTCCACTCAAGGATAACCCTAGATATCTCAATGCAAAGAGAAAGAGATATTGCAATAGGGATGTCCTAGGGGTTGAATGTAGACTAATAAGGGGTTCACAACCAAGTTTACACTAGGAAAAGATAATGAAATGCAAGATGAAACACTAAACCCTAATTGAATGTAATGCACTATTAAATGACCTAGAAAAGTAAATGGAATAAAATAGAAAGCTACAGAAAGGAAGATGTACACTTGAAAATTTGGAAATGACTGGATGGAGGCCTCGAAAAATGGAAATTCTACTTTTATTGCTAACTAGGACTCATTCACCAATTTGGGTGAATCAATCCAAAAATTGGGTTTCTGTGCAAAAATGGGGATCTACCTATAATGAAGATTTTGTCACCTTCGTTGTGCCTCTAGGGTTTTGCACCTAAAGGGAAAGGGAAAAAGATCTATCACTACATTCAAGAAACAACCCTTGAGACTTTAATGCAAAAGAGATTAAAATCTATCAAAGGGAGAGTTCTTGGGGATGAAGATGGATAGAAAGGGGTTCACCACCAAGTGTAAACTTGGAAAGACAATGCATGATTAAGAATGCAATGTGACACGCAAAAAGATAGATTGAATGCAATATAGAACAAGCTAAAAGGGGTAAACATGAGGAGTGCACTTGGAAAATGGTAGAGGCTGGAGTGAAGATTGTAAATATCTCTAAGATTCTGGAAAATCTAATTTTGAAGTCTAGTGGGATCTTTGTGCCAAAATGGACGACTTAGTCCAGTTTTGAGAAATTTTTGGAAAATTGCATCAAGACTTGTTTCAGCCAAATGGCTGTTTGAATCTACAAAAAACTCTGAAAAACTTGCATAGTGGGACTAACTCGCCATAACTGGGGGAAGTTTCCACATTGTATTTTCTGGAAATTTGAAAGAGGAATCTGTAGTCCTCGATCTACACTTCTACTCCTAGTAATTTTCTGGCTCTGAAACTACAAAATTTGGCCTGTAGGTGTTCTCCAAGCTTCTCTTAGGGTTTTGAAAAATTTGAAGGGATTTTGACATGTTGTTGACAATATTTCCAATCCTCCTCTTTGACAAATCTGCAAACAAGGCCTCTAAATCACAAAAAGAGAGAAAGAAATGTTGGATGTTAGGGCATGGGGGTTTTCCTTGGTCAAACCCCTTTTAGATAATTAAACCAAAATGAAGAAATAATGTAATGAATCATGAAACAATAGAGTTATAAATTTTCCATGAAGATTGATCTTGAACTGTTGCAGTAATGGTTGAAGATTGAGCCCTTAAATGCTTTAGAAAGATGCCTTGATGACTTAGAATGAAAAAACCCTAGATTGCTTGAGAAGAATGATGAATGAAGGATAAAGAATGAATGAGATTTCTTGTGAATTAGGGTTTAGAGTCATTTAATTTATAGGCAATCCACCTAAAACACCCATTAATTTGATCCTCAAGGCCGACATGGAGGAAAAATAAACTTAAAACCTACTTTTTCCTGCACAAACCTCGAAAATGGCACAAATGGGACTAAGTCACCAAGCTAGGTGACTTAGTCCAACCTGGATGGGAATAATTCACCCACATGGGAAACTTGGTCCCACAGGGGCTCTTTTGCTAGTTGGATTGTCGGGGAATGCAAAAATCAGGTTTATATGTTGATTTAGTTAGGTATGTGATCAAAATAAGCCTTGGGATGCACAATATGGCATCATAGGGGCCTATTAATGATGATATAAAGGGTAATTAGGGCTAGGGACACAAAGTTCAATGTGAAAGTGTGATTAAATACACTTTACAACATTAAAATGAGGTCCACTTGGCCTAGAAAGACACAAGATCCAATGGGAATATGTAGAATAAATTACAACATTAGGTTTAATTAACAACATTGAATTAGGGGAAAGTTAAGTAATTTTAGCTTAAAATGGGCCCAAGACCTAGTGTGGATGTGTAAAACACCTCACAACACTAAATCAAGGCAATATTAAGTCCAATTTATTATCAATTATTCCCAAATCAAGGAAGGAAAAAGGGATACATTTTTCTACATTACACTACAAAATGGGTATCTGAATTTGTAAAAACCTAAAATTTGATTGGAAATGGGACTCATTCGCCAGAAGTGGCAAATCAGTCTAGTTAGGCTTTTTTGTAGCTTCAAAGGCTAATCCTTCTCTTCTCTATCTACTCCGTTCTTCTTGATTGGTTTCTTGATCTAAAACCATGATTTACAATAGGTGCATGTCTTCTCCAGGGTTCTCCAAGGCTCGATGACAACTTTGACAACTTTGAATGACTTGAAAACTTTTCTCCAATCTTGCTCCTTAGGAAATCTGCATCCTAGACTTGCAAATCATACATAAAGGAGAGGGGAAAATGTTGTTGGGTTAGTGAGCAGGGGTTTGCCTTCGTCAAACCCCTTGTTGGTAATTAAACCTTGAAATAAAATGAAATATGAATGGAGAATGACGAATGAATAAAAGAAGATGTTGCAACTCACCAAACCCTAGCAATAAGAGGTTACAAACATGTATGAAGTCGCTCCAATGGATGTAGATCTTGAATGGAATGCTTGCTTGAATAATAAAATCCTACATCACAATTGTTAGCTCAAAAATAAACATGATGCATGGAGCCTTTTGCATGATGATTGATGCTTGAATGTTGCTCTAAAAATCTTGATAATCTACCCTTGAATGCTCTTGTGAACTCAAAATTGCTATACGAATTCTCATTCAACTTTCTAGGAGAAAAATGAATGAAACAAACTTGTATTTATACTTAATTATGCAAGAATTCTTGAAATTAGAACACTACAAGTTGACATCATATCTAGGAAGATAAAATCAAACTAGAGATTTGAATTAATTTTGATTTTGGGCCACACGGAACTCATTCACCCAAGGTGGTGAATGAGTCTTGTGTGCAAGTGTTTCTTACTCCTAAATATGCTAAACAAAACAAAATGCAAGGAAAACAAAAACGAGACCACCTCAATGATTAGCCTAAGTAAAGCACAAAAGAGAAAGATGAAAAGCAATGAAACGATTATAACTTTTATGCTGATCTCCTTGGTTGGCCCTTTATTTAGATGGAAATATGTGCTCCTTTATGGAAAGGTGATGGAAAATGGATGGAAAATGATGTCAATGCAAGATGAGAGGGATAAATGATGGAAAATGGATGGAAAATGAGCTCTCGAATGCAAAGAAAATGCTTAATGGCTGCTTGAATGGCTTAGAATAATAAGTTGGCTACTACAATGCATGAAGTCTCTAACTAGCTTAATGAATGAGAAATGGGGCTATTTATAAAGGAAATTGAATTCTCTAGAGAATTCAACTATCAAGATTGAGCCACCATGGCCAACATGGAGGGTTTTGGTGAGTTGAGGACTCATAAGCCCTCACATATTAACATGTGGAGGGTGACTTGTCCAAGGGGTAAGGTGAGATGGGCAAGGTACAAATGATGTGGAGGAAGAGAAAGTACTTTGCAAGTACCTCCGGGGATGAGAGGATTTCCTCAAAAAAGAACCTCTTGTCCCCAAGTGAGAATGAAAGTGCCATATGAGGAATTTTAGTATTGGGTATGTGCAGAATCATGATGGGCCAAAAAGTGGTGATATGTAAGTGATATCATGGCCCATGTGGCTGACGACTTTTTTTAAACCCAAAATTGATGAAATGAAAAGGGTTTTAAAAATAGATTCTTAACTTTCCACCAATATAAATTATGTTTTACTTTGAATTTAATAAATAATTATTATTCATTTTCTATTTGAATTACGACTAAAGTCCTGATTGATAGGCTTATTGAAAAACATCTATAGCTTTCAAATGGTATCACATTTTTTGAATCCAGAATATGTGTCACATTCTATGCTTCACATACCATAGGATTAAAAAAAAAAAAAATCATGAATTTTTGACCAAGATAAAGTGGCCAGACATACAAATTTTTATATTTTTTAAAATTTGTAATAAAAAAATATAATTAATTATTTACTTGGAAAAAATTACAAAAAAATATGTATCACATTGGGACATGAGTCCTCTACTTATATCTAAAATATTATAAAACAATATTATCATTTTATTGTGGTTAGGGTGGTTAGACAAACACCTACTTCTTATTTTTTCCTTGAAATTTAAGTACTAAATTGAAATTTCAAATTTTCACCAAATAGATTTAAAAAAATAAATAAACCTAGTAGTTTAGAAACTACATTCAATTTGTGACAGATTCTATTCTTTCATATTTTTGAAATAATATAGATAACTTATTCAAATTTTTATGTCAAGTTTCCTAACTTTGATTTTCAGAATTTTCATTGCCACTGAAGGGCCTGTTTTTTCCATGATGATCCTACACATACTCTATTTCTCAAAAAATCTACATGGAGAAGAGAGAATTGGTTGGAGAAATAAATTTGAATATTTAATTCACATGATTGAAGGGGATACAATGGTTGGGAGAATAAATATGAATTTTAAATTAATATGATAAGCACCTTGTGGATAAGACAAGGTTCTTATGGAGGAGGCTGAAAAGTGCCTTGTGGATAAAACAGGGACCTTATAATGGAAGGTTATTGGCTTCCATGTGACTTGATGTGACCTTTCAATGATCGCATGGGGAAGAGGAGATTCTTTGGAGGAATCAAAAGTGTATTTTAAATTCATGGGGAAGAGGGAGATTCTTGGAGGAATAAAAAGTGAATTTTAAATTCACATGAGAAGAGAACTTATGCCAAAAATGGAAGATGTGAAGGTTGAACAAAAAGGGCATGCTAAATATAGCTAGGGGATTAGATTAGGATTCTTCAAATACATGAATAATAAAATTAATGAGGGATTAGAAGAAAGTGGGAAATGTAGGAGGATGTGACATTAATCGTTGATTAAGTGGTGCACATCTTAATGACAGATTAATTAAATTAACCCAAATTAGAAGAGGGGTTATGGAGGATGTGAGAAGGAGAGAGAAAAATGATGAATTTAAAATTGATTTAAATTCAAAAAAAAGGGGAAAATGACTAAATTAAATAATTGATATGTTTATTTAATTTAGAGAAGAAAGGATAAAGGATAAAGTATTTAATTGTTAAATTAAATACTTTAGGAACCTTAGGAAAAAAGTGAAATATTAATTAAATAAATATATTAATTAATATTGATGTCATAGAGGCATAAGGAGATGGATTTTACCATATGGAAATGGTAAAATTTAGATGTCTACATTTTTACCCTCTTCAAAATATTGTTAGAATAATAGTGTTTCGTAGATATGAAAATGTAGATGACTCTATAGAAGAAGCGACTAGAAAATGATGCCCCAACATGGGAGAAATTACGTGAGCTTCCCAAATCAAGGGAAATGAAAAGAGATCCCCCCATCTTGCAAGGGAATGACCATGATGGGGGAATGGTTGAGAATGGTAGGGTATGCCCCCTCGAGAGGGAAATGGGGGAAGAAAAAGGGGCCCCCAGGTGATGTATTGATATGAAGACACGAAGGGTACGGTTGGATAGAGCACAAAAAATAAGGCAAGTTTTCCTTTTGAATGGAGTCAGAGGAAAATGGCAGCCTGTAGAAGTTTTGGAATTAATGAGGGCCTAAAAAGGATAAATAAAAAGTAAAATATCCCTCACTTAAAAGTGATTTAAAAATAAGGGAAAATTACTTATAGTAATTTGAGAGTTACTATTTCTCATTTGCACACCTGGTAGTGGAAGAAGAGAAAGAGAGAGGAGAAGAAAAGGAGGAGTGGAGGAGATGAGGATGCCGAATGATTATGATGATGAGATCATCCACCGAGTGGATGAGGTGCAGGCATTCTTGCATGCACGTATGGTGCCACGTTAGGTTAGGTGTCAAAACCCTCTATGTGATTTTAAGCATTTGTGAGATATTTTTTAAGTTTCATGTTGTTTTTAAAACATGGGTTTTGGTTTTGGGGTAGGTTAGAAAATGGGTAGGGGGCGAAATTGGGATTTCACCAATGGGGTAGGTAGAATAGGCAGGCAAAGGCTAGAGGAGGGGGAAAGGTTCTGCCTCGTTAATGGGAAAAAAAGTATAAAAAATGGGCTTGAAAACAGACTAGGGGGAAGAAAAAAGGAGGGCAGACTTGCCCCGAGGTCTACCCAGGTTGGGTCCGCCCAAGAAAGAGTCAAGGGGTGGCGATGTCCCAAGACAAGAGTGGTTGCACCCCTATAGGGCCGGTCATGCCTCGACGAGAGCAACCACACCCAGAAAGGGGCGATGCCACCCCAGAGGCGACGGTTGTGCCTCAACAGGGGCGATGACGCCCCAGAAAGGGTGGTTGCACTCGGGGAGGAGCGACCCCGCCCAAGAAGTGGCGAGGGTGTGCTAGGAGGGGCGGGCATACCCCAGAAAGGGCGATAGAACCCAGGGAGGGGTGGTTGCACCCATAAAGGGGCGGTCACGCCTGGGAAGGATGAAAAAGGGTAAGAAAAGAAAGTTAAAGGAAGGAAAATGGGGAGGGAATACTAAGAAAAATAACCCGAGGCAAGGAAAGAAGAGAATTTGAAATGTGGAAAGTGACTGACATAGTGTTATTGCATGGGTGCAGTGATTTCAGTTGCTGTACATGTGAGAGAGATGGTCTGAGGTGTTGACGATGATGATGGCAACCGTGAACAAAGTAGACCACTATGTGCTGGAGGTGGCAGGATTACAACATCTAATGGGATATCCCATGATGAGAGTGCATCGAGCTTTTTTGACAACGCTCATAGAGCATTGGAGTTCAAAGACATCCACATTCCATTTGTCGACAAGGGAGATGATGGTGATGTTAGAGGATGTATGGCAAATTTTGAGGCTCCCTATAGCAGGGCGACTAGTGAGCAATTTGGAGTCTACAGGGGAGGAGTTATATCAAACCTTGGTTTTGTTGTTTGGATGTGAGGACCTTCCCATTGATCAACATGGGTTGGATGTGGATCATTGTTTTGTAGTGGGGTTACTAGCACTACCACTATACTTGTGTGGTTTGATCAGTGGGTTACTATTACCGGATAGGAGCAGATGATACTATAGCCTGAGATATATAGATATTATTTGACATATTGTCAAGGGGAGGGAGGGGCAGTTCACATGGGGAACATGTGTATTAGCACAGTTATATTGGGACATGCACATGGTGTGCTATCGAGGGGAAATTAGTGTCACACAGGTGACTCTATTGTAGGTGTGGGCATGAGAGAATATTAGTGTTCCTAGGCCAGGAGTGGTCAGAGTGGGGATAGAAGATGAACTAGTGCCCATGGCTTAGTGGTATGGTTCTGAGTATGGGTGGGTCCTGCATTATGAGGGCCTCAAGATTTTAGATAGATGGAGGTGGAGGCTAGATGAGCTAGAGGAGGAGGACATAGTATGGAGACGATACATGTTTTTGTGGTTTACCAAGTGGATAATAAAGGAGGGGAGACACAGGGATTATTTCCACACTAGGTGCTTCATAGTTGGGACGTTGGCACGCATAGTGGAGGTGCACAGGCCTGATCGAGTGACCAGATAGTTTAGGACTGAGCAGGATATTCCTCAGGGGCCAGACATGTTTTGTTGGATCAACTGAGACTAGCCATGGGGGGAGCCAATTTCTTTGAGATTTTCTAGAGAGCATTGGCTGACATTGCAGCTATAATCCTATCTAGGGTGGACTAGAGGGGAGGAGGATGCAGGGGTGACACTTCGGTATGCGGGATGGTTCCTCAGGAATCGATGGGAGAGGATTACACAAGAGGTGCCTATTACAAGTGCACGTGGGTTTGGATCTAAGGATGAGTAGAGAGTGGAAGTAGAGAGAAAGACTGAGAGGGGGAGAGCCTAACAAAGGAGAGGTCAGGAGGCAGGTAGGGTAGTAGGTCAGCAGGGTGTAGGAGCCACAAGACAAGAAAAGGTAGGGGCTGTCAAACAACCGATGAGGCTGGGGAGGGGGAGGACATAGTTGAGGAGGGAGTGAGTGGTGTAGGAGCATAGGGATGCAGATGATGATAGATAAGCCTAAGGTAGAGGTGGGACATGGAGAATAATAGAGGGGGAGGGGATAGCCGAGGAGGGCACAAGGGGAGGTGGGGGCTAAACAGGAGTAGGATGACATGGAGGGGACGAGGAGGGAGGATGGACAACAACAATAGGAGATAGGTCAGGAGAGGGTAGGGACCTCAAGTCAACCTATGCGGATAGTGAGGATGAGGAGACAATAGAGGAGATCCTAGGTGGAGAGTGGAGCTGAGCAGGTTCCTAATGAGCTAGAGAAGGAGACGCATGAGGAGAGAGAGGAGCCTAAAGTGAGACAACAGATGAGGGTGGTGCGAAGGGGGTAATTGAGGAGAGTTCAGATGTGGTTGGGGCTCAACAGGAGCCCGAAATGGAGACACACGATGAGAGAGATGCATAGGAGGAGGTGATGGATGTGGACGTCCTTGTGGTGGAGCCACTGGAAATGATATTTTATGTACCAACTGAGGACCCTATTGTATTATTGAGGGGGGCCCAGGCGAGGCTCCAGTCGAGAGAGCAGAGGCTGAGGATTGTAGAGGCAGAGGTTATTAGACTTGGGATAGAGGGGAGGAGGCTTCAGGCAGAGGTAGTTAGATTAGAGGCCATAAGACAAAGGGATTATGGCTTCATTGTTGACCACTTGACTTCATAGGTATGAGATGCAGAGAGGGAGAGCTATGAGCTACACAGTGAGCTAGACATCGTGACTTGGGACTGAGATAGATTATAGGGAGTGATGACTATATCACAGGTTAGGCGACAACAAGAAGTTGAAGGGGCAACAATTTAGGGATCAACAGGAGATGGGAAGCATGCTGATAGGGAGATGGAGGAGGTGAGGGCACAAGTGATAGGGTTGGTGAAGGAGAGGATTGAGCTCCAGAGTAGGGAATCTGTGTCAAAAGACAACACTTGGGGAGGTGAAGTCAAGGGCAGAGGCAACAAAGGCCCACTTAGAGATGGTGTAGAGAGAGAGGGACATGGTGCATGCAGATGTATAGGCTTTACAAGAACATGTACTGGTGATGCAAGGGTAGAGGGATACTACATAGGAAAAGGCTCAGGCTATGCAGGCAGAGAGGGATGTTACACGGGCACAAATATTGACACTGCAGAGTGGTAGTGATGGATCAGGGGCAGTGGTGCAAAGACTACATGGAGAGAGGAATGTCATAGAGGCATGAGCAGTTGTCACAAACAAGATGAGAGATCAAATACAGGCAAAGATCAACTATAGGCAGAGATTGATCAACTGAGGGTGGTACAAGGGCTGTGGGAAGAGGAGAGGAGGGTCATTACCAGAGATGGAGACAAATACAGACAGGAGCGGAACATACTCTGGTGTTAGGCTGTAGAGAGAGATGAGTATATGAGAGAGGCATCCTTTTGGATGGTCACATATCATCACACGGTTCTAGATCCGATTCAATACACATTTCATTTTGAGTGATGGGCCCTTCAGATGCCCACTCCATCCCAATCATTGGGGACATTGACCCGAGGATACAGTGGCTCTCAGGGGACCATCCCTCATAGAGGGCTGATACTCGAGTCTCCATAGAGATCAGATGTGGGTAGCCCATGGTTTAGAGGACCAGAGGGACAAGATCTCAACCATCGATAGGTGTAGGTTGGGACATACTACATAGTAGCAAAGATCAGAGCCTTGTACTCATACTTTATTTTGATGATAGATGATAGATATGTATTGTGATTATGATGGATATTATTATGGATGTCATGATGGATATTATATTTTTTTGGATATGATATGATATGCGAGAGCCCTTACTGATACTATGTGATGGTTATGTGATGTATGATTTATTTATGCTTATGTATGTTGATGGTTATATGATGGGTGATTATTATGATGCAATGTATGGATATGCCTATAATGATTTATGTTTTATGCCTATGTGGATGATTCATTATGATATATATGATGGTTAATGTTGATGTCTAATGTTGGTGGTGCAAGATGTGATGGATGAAGTAAGATTATTTCAATGTGGATTATTTTTTTATGATATGCATGATTTATAACACCTATGATTCAGGACGTGATGTTGATGATGTCTAACGCCTATTATGTAGGATGTGATGAATGATGTGTTCTTATTTCTATGTGGATGATTCATTATGACATGTATGATGGTTAATGTTTATGATGAACGTGATAATGAACCTAATGCTATGAACTAAAGTGAATATGCTAATAAGTGGATGTTAAGATGTATAGAATAATTAATGAAAATTAGCCTAAATAACTTAAATGATTATGCAATGTAATGAACCTAGAATGATAATGTCGCAATGTGTCCTAGATGCAAATAAGGACCTGCATAATGATGGAAGTGAAGAAGATGATGGGTGTGTGACTACACCTATCAAGAACCATAAGACTCCTGAGAAGAAAGGGGAAGATGGAGGGAATCATCATTTGCACAATCCAAAATCCTAAGTCAAGGGAAAAGAAGGGATGAAGGATACATGAATGCAATTGAGGAGAGAATGAAATTTAATTCTAATGCAGATTGGCATCTTTGGAGCATTGATTTTTTCTATAGCAAAAGACACCAGTTACCATGGTATATGGACCAAGGAATATTAGTGTCTAATGCATAAAAAAACATAACAAACAAGAAGGCTATCCCAATACCCCAAAGTTGACATGACTTTGGTTGAGCTAGGTATTGGGATAACCACAAGAAAAAAAGGATGTCCCCGCATAACACAAGACTTCAGGGGGCTTGGTGGGTACTACGTGGGACAACCAAGAAAATAAAAAACAAAAGAAAATCAAGATATGTCCCTTTGGAAACTAGTCAAAACACATCATAATATGAGAGATTATGGTGGCCTTGAAAAGTGATTATAGGGAGCTCAAATGATAAACAAAAAAAAAAAGCATGAAAAGGTGACAATCAATTTCAAACATCCTTTTCCATAAGATCAAGATGATGGATGTGGTTGATGCAGTCTATTAGGAGGGATACATCTTGTTGAGACCAAAGATGGATGTTAAACTAAAAGATCGATGAATGATGTAGGATATTTGAAAACCGACTAAGCCTCGTGACACAAATGGATTCCATTTGTGAAGTATCAACAAGATAAGGACATAATTGACAACACGACATGAGACACAAGACATAAAACACAAGAAAAAACACACCCTAAAGACCTAGGGGCTCGGGGGTTGATCAAAGATCAGCATATGTGAAAGTGCAGAGCCCTCGTAGTTTCGACAAAGACCATGATAAAAGCGGAAAGAGGAAAATGAAGAGAGATGATGGAGGAGAATGATCATACAAACTGACCACAAAATAAAAACAAAGGGAAGCCTCAGGGGAGGATCAAATGATCATCCTTTCCTACATGCAAGCGCATGGGCAACATAGTTTAATAAAGGACTAACGAACAACGATGGAGAAGAGAGAAAAGAGGACAATGAGGATGGATGATGAAGGATAGACAAAAAGTGCCTTAGGGGTAGATCAAATGATCAGCCTTTCCTACGTGCAAGTGTAGGGGAAACATAGTTCAGAAAGATGAGAGACAGACAACAAGAGATGACATGAAACAAAGCCCTGGGGGCGGATTTAATGATCAGCCTTGCTTACGTGAAAGCGTAGGGGCAACATAGTTAAAGATAGATAGGATGGGATCTAGATGGAGGCAACCAAAATGATGAGATGACACAAGCTCAGATTGGGATGCAAGCTGAGGGTGATGATATTGGATGATGTTCATCTAATGCTCAACTAGAAATATACCAAGCGACGAGGTGATGCAGGTGGATGGGAGGATATGATCGATAGGATGGTAAGGATAGTGAGATCTGGATGGGTAAAGTAACTAAGACGCAAGGTAGATAATGATTAAGCACTATATGAAAGGAACCTATTGCTAGGTTTTCACCAATTGTACATATCCAAGGTGCCACGTAGGGGTGGTTTTCACCATAGCACAAATTATTTCTCTTTACTATTTTTTGGACTTTTCTAATTTTTGATTTTTTGTATTTTTGGCAATTTTTTATTTTTTTTGTATTTTTTGAGATTTTGACAAGAAGGATATCCCAACTGACCTAGGTATAAAACTTCTTTAGATGCATGATGTTGATGGGTTCTTCTAGGGGCTCTCCTTTAGGTTTAGACAACCTATATGTTCCAGAACTGTATTTGGCGGTGATGACATAAGGACCTAACTAATTAGCTTCAAACTCTCCCTTCATATCCCTATCTTGTTGATTCCGTTGATTTTCTTTGAGGAATAAGTCACCAATATTGAATTGATGAGGGGAGACATTCTTATTATAACTTCTCTTGAGTTGATGTTGATAGACATGGAGATGGTTGTAGGCCTTGACCCTTTTTTCATCCAATAATTCTAACTGTGCTAGTTGTGCAACCCGAGTGTCTTCGTCAGTGATAAGGTTATTCAAAGATATGTAGAGCGATGGGATTTCAACTTCGATTGACAAGATGGCTTAAACACAATAAACTAGTGAATAGGGAGTGGTGCCAATGGGGGTGCAGATGGATGTGCGGTAGGCCCAGAGGGTAAGATAGAGGTGGAGATGCCAATCTCGACCAGTGTTTGTTAACCATTTTCTTAAAGATATCAAGGTTTTTTTGGTTGCCTCTGCTTGGCCATTACCCTGGGGTAATAGGGAGTAGACCAGTGATGTTGGATGTGGTAAGTATCACAGAGGAATCTCATGCACTTATTTTTGAATGGCTTTCCATTGTCAGAGATGATGGTGGAGGGGATTCCATACCTGCAAAGGATATGGTAAAGGATGAATTTGGGTATCTGAGTACCGGTGATTTGAGTGAGTGGTATGGATTCCACCCACTTGGTAAAGTATTCAGTGGCTATGATGATGAAGGTGTGACTGTCAGAGGATGGAGGGTAGATATTGTTGACCAAGTTGAAGCCCCATTGTGAAAACAACCATGGTGTCATAATAGGTTGTAACTCTTGTGTCGAGGAATGAATCAAATCTGCTTGTTGCTAAAAAGGGAGACACTTCTTGATGAACTCACATGAATCATGTTCCATAGTGGGCCAATAATATCTTTCTTTGAGGATCCTCTTGGCTAAGGCCATACCATTATAATGGGCCCCACATATACCACTATGTACTTCTACTAATGTGGTATGGGCTTCGGTCTCGTTTAAACATCAGAGGAGGGTTCCATCATACCCATGTCGATAAATGCATCACCTATGATGGTGTAGCAGGCTGTGTGTTGGATGAAATATTTTGGTTGGTTTCATGTGAGGTGAGATGGTAAGGTATTTTCATGAAGATAGGTGTAAATGTCTTGGTACCAGGGGGATTCGGGGCCTACAATATCATAAACCATTCCACTCTCAAGGGTATCATATACATGGATTAATAGTTTCTCTACAAGGAACTCACATTCGGTACGATCTTTGGGTATTTCCAAGAGGGAACCAATGGTGGCCATGGTGTCGGCTGCTTTATTCTATATCCTAAGGATTTGGTCGAATTGTCCAGAGGAGAAATATTTCATAAAGTTGTCCACCATGTGTTTATAGGGTAACAACTTGTCATCTTTTGTGAGGAATTCATCATTAACTTGCTTGATCACTAGTTGAGAGTCACTAAAGACATGCAAGTGTGAGATACACCATTGAATGACAATATTAAGGCCTGTGAGGAGGGTTTCATACTCAAAAATATTGTTGGTGCAAGGAAAAGCCAGTCTGAATGATTTTGGTATATAGTCACCTTGGAGGGTGACGAGAAAGACTGCTACTCTTTATCCATTGTTAGTGTGTCACCCATCAAAGTATAATGTCCATGTGGTGGCTTCTGAGACTAGAAAGAACCCTTCATATAAAAACTTTGTTTCTAAAGGCTAGGCATCTTCTAGAGAAGCATCTGCCAGTTGATTTGCAATGAATTGTCCTTTGATTTCTTTGTGATCTACATAATCTATCAAATTCACTTAGTAGCATGGCCCATTTAGCCATGCGACCTGTCAATATTGTTCTTGATAGCAAAAATTTTAGTGGATCAACCTTAAAAATTAATTTGAACGAATGACTAAGCATGTAGTGTCTAAGTTTTTTTGAGCTAAAGACGATGGGTAGGCAAGCTTTCTCCATTGGGGAATAGTTGAGCTCATATCCTACCAAAGTATGACTGATGTAGTAAATTTCCCTTTCTTTGGCTGATTCATCATGTTGTGCTAATAATGCCCCCAATACTATGGAAGTTGCTCAAATATAGAGTAGGAGAGGTTTTCCCAAAATAGGTGGCATGAGAATAGGTAGATGAGCCAAATATTCCTTGATCTGATAAAAGCAAAGCTAAAATTGTGGGCTCCACTTAAAGGTAGTGTGTTTCTTTAGGAGGTGTGTGAATGATTGAAATTTGTCAGCAAGTTGAGAAATGAATTTGTAGATGGACTGGAGCTTACCTTGTAGACTTCTTAACTATTTCAGATTGCGGGGAGGAGGCATTTCCATGATAGCCTTGACTTTGGCTGGATTGAATTCAATTCCTCTACGGGAAACAATGAACCCCAAGAGTTTTCCAGATGTAACACCAAAGATAGAGTTTTTCAGATTGAGGTGTAGCTTGTACAGTTCTAGACATTCAAAGATCTTTTTGAGGATGGCGGGGGTGTTCTTCCCTTGTTCTTTACTTTCCTAGTAGGTCATCGACATAATATTCCATTATTATATGAATGAGGTCATGGAAGATAACTTTCATATCCCTTTGGTATATTTCCCCCACATTCTTAAGACCGAAAGGCATGACTTTATAGGAAAATTTTTCCCAAGGTGTTGTGAAGGTGGTATTGTGTTGGTCATCAAGGGCAATCTTGATCTTGTTGTAACCGGAGAAACCATCCACGAGAGACAACATTTCATGTCCTGCAGTGAGGTTGACTAGCATATCAATATTTGGTAGAGGGAAGTCATCCTTGGGACAAGCTTTGTTAAGGTTTCAAAAATCTATACAAATTCTAATATCTCTATTAGGTTTAGCAACTGGGACTATATTGGAGATCCAGTCAGAGTAATCAATTGGTCGGATGAACCCTGTTTCCAACAAATTTTCTAATTCTTTCTTAACCAATATAGCCACTTGAGGGTTCATTTTCCTGAGCTTCTGTTTAACTGCTTTTGCATCGGGGCAGACACCTAGGTGATGTACCACCAAAGTTGGGTCAAGGCAGGCATGTTTGAGTATTTCCAGGAAAAGTTGATGATTCATTATTTCAAGAGGTTGATGATGGTAGAGTTTTCTTCTTTTGATAGTGCCTTAGCCACATAAGTGATCTTGGGGTTCTCTTCGGTCCCTAAGTTTACTGCTTGTGTTTCTTCGATCAAGATGGATGACCGACCAAATAAGTGAGTTCCTACCAGGGGAAGATGAATGTCCCCATATTCTAGCGCCTCATCAAGGTTTTCACTAGTAGATACGCCCTTTGTTTTTACCTTTTCAAAGTCACAAAGTGCCTCGAGGAGGTTTTCACCAAGTGACTTGTTTTGATTTTATTTCTTTTTTATTTTTGCAGCCGGGGCATTCATCTTCCCCCAATCCCATGAGATGCACATATTGGTCCACTGAGGGAAAGGTTTCGGGAGGTGCGGTACCTTGTAGGTCATAATCTATGAGTTCGAGATGTTTGAGGGATAAGGTGATGGTGCAAATGAATAGGCATTCAAACATGGCAGGGAGGTTAATGTGATACAAATCATTGTAGGCATGTATGATGGATTCCTCCTCATGAATGTCATCAAGGGGACCATCATCCACACTAAAATTGTTAGAAACACTAGTGGATGCTACAGGGACTTTTTTTTTTGGATCATAGCCTAAGCCTATTTTCTTCGGGCGCATGGATTCTTCGATGGGTTGTCATTTTCCCTGCTCTTCTTTTCCAAGACCTCCACCTTCGTAGTTGTACTTTTCAGCTAACTTGGATGCATGTGGATAGACTTCCTCGAAGTATTCTAAGAGAAGATGTGGAAATTTAGGTTCTTCTCTGTAAACCCATTGACGGATATCTTCTTCCATTTGATCTTGAAGGGAACCTCGGTCTCTAAATGTTGTTGAGCCCATGTTCTTGGAAGTGAGTGTGAGTTTCTTTTCTTCTTCTTTGGGGATAGATGAAGAAGGTTGGTTGTATGTACATGGTGAGGGTGGCATGGTTTCCATGTTTAGTGCTGTATTCATTTCATACTCACCACATCCCTTGTCAATGATCTGGACCTTAGTGATGGTGGAATTAGGTGTGGATGATGGCGTGGATGAAGTCGTGTTTAATGTGTTGGTGGATGGAAGTGAATCGGATATCTGAGAATCTCCCATTTCTACCCTAGGGCACCAACGAGAATTTGGGAAGGAAGCCTCTAGGGCACAATGATATTCAAATGGCCGAGGATTAGCTTTTATAGTTACTTCCATTCCTTGAAAGGGGAATTTTAGACATTGATGGTAGGTTGATGGGATGGCTTGCATAGAGTGAATCCATGGGCGGCCAAGGAGGATTTTATATGGAAGCTCTAGCTCTAGAACATGACACATAGTATACTATATAATGGGACTCAGCTGAATAGGAAGACATATAGCGCCCTCTGAATCTCATTCTGCATTGTCATATGCTTTGATGGTAATAACCTGATTATTTAGGGCAGCCTGGGTATATCCTACGTGTTGTATAAACTTTTATGTACAAATATTTAGGGCCGAACCATTATCTACCAATACTCTTTTCACTTTATGAAAATTTAACCTAACCTCAAGGTGAAGGGGAAGGTTATGAATTGATTCAAGGAGTGGGATGTCCTTTTGGCTGAAGGCTAGTTGGTAGGTCGATGAGAGATTTCCCACCAATGCTTGGAATTGGGTGGGGTCAATATCATTGGGCACTTGTGTGTTATGTAAGTCCTTAGTTAGGATGTCTCGATGCATGGGAGATGACTTAAGTAGATCCAAGATAGAAATTTGAGCCTGAGTTTTCCCTAAGTGATCAAGGATGTTGTACTCTGAGCTAACAAATGGTAGTTGGGTAGATGCAGAGGCTCCTGGGATAGCAATGTGGGTTCGATAGGTGGTAAAAACACATTGTGGATCTTTTCCTTTGATGTGTATCATGGATACATGAGGCTCCACTTGTTCAACATATGTGACCACACCTTGGTAATTGTATGGCACATTTTGATAGCGGATATTATTTGTGCTATTATTTTGATTATTGTGGTTGCTAGGGCAAGGATTGGAATTGGACGTACTGGGACCCTGATTATGATTGGGAAAAAAACTCTAGTATATTTGAAGTTGGGCATTAGATGAGGTTGTAGTATTAGTATCCACATGTATTTCACCCTATCTATTAGACCTTGAATGTAAGTTTTTTGTCCTTGACACTTATCCAATGTGTGTACCTTAATCTTGTGAAAGTCACAATATTTGTTCTCTTTGAACCAAGTTGGCTTGGGATTGGAATCATTGAGGGGCTTGGTTATAGGATAGGTGATGGGGTAGTTGGCTTGCAGAAGTTTGCTAAACACAATGCTAAGGGGTTCTCCTAGCTGAGTAAACTGGCGTTCATTGCCCCCTTGGTTGTTTTGATTTGACTGTTGCCGAGGTGCTCCTTGGGACAAATATGTGGCATTCGGGATTGGCTGATGCTATTGAGGAGGATATTTTTGTGAGGTGGTGGCCACCTGAACATGTTTGGTGTCAGTGACACCATTATTAACAAAAAAAATATTTTTATTCCAATATTGAGGCTTATCCCCAGAGGATTTCTCTTTATTAGGATTGAAAAGTTTGATTTTCCCTTTAGCAACAAGGGCTTGTTCTAGGATGGGACCCTTCTCCACAAGTGCCACAAAGGTGGTGATGTAGTGGAGCCGAAATTTGTGAGCCATGTTCAGATGAGAATTTTTGATGAACAATGTAACCATGTCCTTTTTCGATAGTGGGGATTTCATCTGGCTAGCTAAGGCGTGCCATCTTTGTAGATAGATAGCAAAGGTCTCTCCATCACAATGTTTTTTATTTTAGGAGATCAAGCATTCCAATGTCCTTCTCTAGATTAAAAGAGAAGTGGGAGATGAATTGTTTAGATATTTGTGCAAAGGATTTGATGGATCCTTTTCAAGGCCCATGAACCAGTTAAGGGAAACCCCATGTAGGCACTTAGGGAATAGTTGGATGAGATAATTGTCGTTATGCATGACCTCTTGGAAATGGGAATAAAACTCCTGTAGATGGGCTCTGGGGTCCTTGGTTCCCTTATACTTATCGAATTTTGGTATCTCAAAGTGCTTGGGGAAGGGAACCAAGGAGATGGGGGATCAAAAGGATAGGGAAAAATGTCCTCAAACTTGAATGATTTCTTGCTTGTTCCAACCTGTAAATCCTTCAACGCTGCTTTAACTTCTTCCAAGTCCTTGTTGATGGGTGCTACAGGAGTTGGAGTGGGTTGATTGTATGGATAGTATTGTAGATATGATGAGGATGGCCCCACTGTGGTTGGATCATAGGTGAGTTGAGTTGCATATTAATGTGTTTGTTGATTATAAGTGGATTACGGATTGATGTAAGGTAGGTAGGAGGATGAAAGATTGTGATGAGAGAAAGCCACTTGGTGGTAAGGTGGTTGTTGTTGATAGTAAGAAGCAGGTGAAGGGCCGTGTTGTTGTGTAGAATTTTGATAATATAAAGAGGTAGGACCCCCTTGTTGATGTGATGATGGTTGTTGGTAATAGGGGATGGATGGTGCACCCAACTGGTAGGATTTTTGTTGCTAAAGATAGTGTGGATAAGAATGGTATTGGTGTTCCATGGTGGGTTGTTGCATGGCATATCGGGATGGATTTGATGGTACTGGTAGAGATGATTCTGTGATTGTGGGGGATTAGTGTAAGGTGGCAGCTGGTTCCACATTTTATTTTGAACATGGTGATGAGGAGTCAAATGGAGGTATGATGGATCAGTGTATGTACTGGATGGATGATAGAGATATTTCATAACCGAATTATTGTGTGTTTGTGTAGGGATATGTACATGGTGTTGTGGGGGTCACTATTGTGGTTGTTGTTGGTGAGATGGTTGTTGCTAGGGGATGGCTATGAAAGTGCCATGTGGTGGTTGTGGATGTTATTTGTGTTACTTGATGTGGCAGTTGCATGGGAGCCGAGACATTTTTCTATGGAATGGAAATGTTTTGGTGGGGTGGTTGTTGATGAGGTGGTAGAGACAAAGCAACAACCGTAGTAGTGTGTTGGTGGGGATTGATAGGAGGATATTGAAATGTAGGTTGTGATAAATTGTTAGTAGGTGTAGACCCTAGAGAAGGCATTAAAGCAAGGGTAGGTGAGCCCCCAATGTTGATAGGTGGTTTTTCAAGTGGTGGAGTGGACGGGATGGATGAAGGCATTTTGTAGGCATACAGATTGTGGTGTTCAAGTTGTGCTACTGAAGCTGTAGTTGGAAGAAAGGGATAGCTAGCAACTTGGTGTATTACAAAATTGCCAAACTCAAGGTTATACAAGTTTATTGTGGGTGCACCTTTAGGGATATATGAATTCCCAGGGATATTTTGAGAGGTTTGTGGATCGGTATGTGTGAGAGGAATGTGAGCATCAATATATTGTGATGCATTGAAGTCAGATGGTGGCTTGAATCCTCTCATAAGCAAGGTGGAAAGAATTATATCTCCACGTTCATTTAGGAGATGATCCATCATCTGGACATCAACAAGGTCATTGAGATATTCATCAATGGTGACTTCAGGTTGGTTGACCATGTTCTCATCACCGGGTGGTGTGGTATTTTGGATGTCGGTATTCGATTAGGATGAGGCATCGTTATGGGGATCTTGCGGATTGTTTGGGCCATTATTGGGTTCTTGAGGGATATTTGGTTGGGAAGCTTGGATTTGTTTGTCTGCCATTTTCTTTTTTGCTTGTGAATGGGTCTGAACAAGCATGAACATGCAGAACAACTAAGTTATTTGAGAAGTAACTAAGCTTCTAAATGATAATCTAGATGATGATTTGGATTGGATAAATATTGTTGGATTGGATTGGATGTTGGATTGAATGATAGGATATATGATGGATCAATTGATGATGTATCAATTGATTGGTTGATTGGATAAGATTGGATTTGAGTGATAACACAATTGATAAGGTTGGATGAAATTGAATAAAAGATAAAATGTTTAGATGATTGAAAGGGCTTATAAACTAGGTTCAGAGATAACCCTTGGTGATGTAAGGTGCTAATTGATCAGATTAAGGGATGAATCGATGATCACATCACCGAATCCACCTTGAGATGGAAAGGGATTGATAGGGCTGAGGATGATGATCGAATTAGGGCATATAGCAATCCTAAGTAGATGTTCAAGAATGATGATAAGGTTTAAGCACCTAGGTCGATTCAGATAATGACTTCAAATGAAGTTGAGAAGATTTGGGTCTATAAATTGATGATGGATGATGCTACCTATAGATGCTCTAAGGGTACCTATATGATGCGGGTGATGATGGAATGATCTTTGGAAAATGCAAGTGAACTAAAGGATGAATTAAAAATGAACGAATGAGGATGAATGTGTTTAGATCACATCAAACAGCAAGGGTTTAGATCCCCAATGGTTCAGGCTTTGGCAGGGTTGGTTGTACCAAAAAGAGAGCCAAAAATGTTGAATTTACTACAAAGGGGTGCCTATGCCCAGGCATGGCCACCCTTGCTAGTGCGTGGTTGGTTTTGTTGGGGTGTGGCCAACTCTTCAAGTTTTTTTAACTTGTCCAAATCAAGAACAAGCCTAGTGAATGATGAAACAAACTTGATAAATGATGGAATGGGTCCTTGAACAACAAAATGGATTGCCCAAATGGCCAAACAACCTTTCGAAGTGGATGAACGGGTTGACGAAATGGGAAAATAAATCCTCTAAATGGATGAACAGGTTAACAAAATGGATGTTCTAAATAGGGGAATGGACTAACTGAATGACGGGGGGTGTGTTGAAAAATGACTTATTTTGGGTGTGGTCACCCCTGCTAAGGCATGGCCGCCCTTCAGGTGAAAACAAGGGGCAAAGATGGCTATTTTGGTGTAGAGAGCCACATATGCCTAGGCATGGCTAGTTCTGCTGAGGCATGGCGGGTTCTGCTAGGGCCTGACTAGCTCTGCAAGGGCGTGCTCACCTATATCGACTTGACTTAGGTGAACAATGACTATGGAAAAGGATTGAAAATGCTTAAAAACAATAAGAAAAGTGGCAAGATTGACTTGACTTGCAAGATATGCACTAGTTTACATAGAAAAGATAGTTCAAGCAGCACAACCATAAGCTTAGTAAGAAGGGTATGGCCAACATGGTTCTCTAACTAGGATAAACAAAGTGATCTAGGGAGTCCTCAATAGATGCATGGTATGTGAGGCCCAAACTATGAACACCAGTCTATCACAAGCGTGATTTGAGAACCCAAATGAGATACTGAAAGGCTTGGACCAACTCTTCACATCTATCTAGGTATCACGCTAGCTTTGACGCTTCACTAATTATGATGTAACTGGATTGGGGTAAGCAATTTCATTCTCCCCCTTTTTGTAACCCATCGATACACATGGTCAAGATTCTCCCTTGGGGTGATGAAATCCCTAAGCAGGTCCCACTAAAAAGAAAGTGTTAATCATTTTTAGCTACTCCCTAGGCTCACACAAAGTGCAAGGGGAAAGCTTGAACGATTTCCACCCCCTAGGTAACACAAAGAAAAAAGTAAGATACAATTTGTCTTCACCCAAGATCACCAAATGGCGCAAGGGGATTGGATACGTCGGTAGATTAATTTTCAGGCAAAGAAAACAAATTCTTTGACCCTTCCTACTTAGTCTATGTGCCTAATTAGTGTAAAATGCATGAAAAAAATAGCTAACTAAAGGTCCTTTCATCTTGCAAGAAACAAATTAGTAGTTTTTCCACTGTTCTTTGTCAATCATAAATTTCCTACACAAACGTTAGTATAAAAGCCTTCACAATCATCAACAAGAAAAGTTAAGGGGGTTAGTATTAATAAAGCAATAAAATACAGTTTGAAAGTGCAAAAAACAATATTTTTTTACCTTTTGTTTTGACCTGGTTGCCTCTGTTGGTGAAGATAGAGAGATGAAACATTGTTTCTTCTATAGAGAGGTGGCTATGCCCAGGTGTGGACACCCCTACTAGGGTGTGGACGGATCTGCTAGGGCGTGGTCGACTCAAAAAAGGCGTGGTTGACTCTTTCATGAAAACAAAGAGTTTTTGGTGCTGGTTTTCCGTAGATAGATGTCTTTGTAGGAACTGGTTGCCTCTCAAGTCAGATAATGAGTGAAAATGATGAAGTTTCCATCGAGGGGCATCTATGCCCAAGTGTGGCTTCCCCTACTAGGGTGTGGCTCACTTTCTATGTCACTTGAACTTGCACAAAATAGAGTCAACAAAAAAAACATAAATGTTTTTGGTGAGGGGTGTCTATGCCCGAGCATGGCCGACCTTGCTAGGGCATGGCTGACTCTGCTAGGGTGTGGCCAAATTTGTACATCACCTAAACCTACAAAAATGAAAACAACAACAAAATTTAAAAGAAAATAACTCATCTGTGGGTCCCACAGGGTGTGCTTGAAATGTGTGCAAGTGTTTCTTACTCCTAAATATGCAAAAAAAAACAAAAATGTAAGTAAAAGAGACACAAGACCACCTCAATGATTAGCCTAAGTAAAGCACAAAAGAGAAAGATGAAAAGCTATGAAATGATTATACCTTTTATGTTGATCTCCTTTGTTGGCCCTTGATTTTGATGGAAATATGTACTCCTTGATGGCAAGGTGATGGAAAATGGATGGAAAATGATGTAAATGAAAGATGAGAGGGATAGATGATGGAAAATGGATGGAAAATTAGCTCTTGAATGCAAATAAAATGTTTAATAGCTACTTCAATGGCTTAGAATCATAAGTTGGCTACTAAAATGCATGAAGTCTCTAACTAGCTTAATGAATGAGAAAGGTGGCTATTTATAGAGGAAATTGAATTCCCTAGAGAATTCAATGGTCAGGATTGAGCCACCATGGCCAAGATGGAGGGCTGTGGTGAGTTGAAGACTCACAAATGCTCACATATTGACATGTCAAGGGTGAGTTGTCCAAGGGGTAAGGTGAGATGGAAAAGGTACAAATGATGTGGAGGAAGGAAAAGTACTTTGCAAGTACCTTATGGATAAGAGGATTTCCTCAAAAAGGAACCTCTTATCCCCAAGTGAGAATGAAAGTGACCTATGAGAAATTTTAGTATTTCTCAAAAATTCCTCATGGAGAAGAGAGAATTGATTGGAAAAATAAATGTGAATATTTAATTCACATAATTGAAGGGGATAAGGTGGTTGGGAGAATAAATATGAATTTTAAATTCATATGGTAAGCACCTATGGATAAGACAAGGTTCTTATGGAGGAGGCTGAAAAATGTCTTGTGGTTAAAACAAGGCCCTTATAATGGAAGATTCTTGGCTTTCATGCACGACTTGATGTGACGTTTCAATGATCACATGGGAAAGAGGGAGATTCTTGGAGGAATAAAGAGTGAATTTTAAATTCACATGGGGAAGAGAACCTATGCCAAATATGGAAGATGTGAAGGTTGACCAAAAAGGGCATGCTAAATATAGCGAAGGGATTAGATTAGGATTGTGCAAATACATGATTAAGAAAATTAATGATGGATTAGAAGCGAGTGGGAAATGTAGGAGGATGTGACATTAATCTTTGATTAAATGGTGCACATCTTAATGACATATTAATTAAATTAACCCAAATTAGAAGAGCGGTTATGGAGGATGTGACAAGGAGAGAGAAAAATGATGAATTTAAAATTGATTTAAATTAAAAAAAAAGGGGAAATGACTAAATTAAATAATTGATATGTTTATTTAATTTAGAGAAGAAATAATAAAGGATAAATTATTTAATTGTTAAATTAAAAACTCTAGGAACCTTAGGCAAAAGGTGAAATATTAATTTAATAAATAAATAAATTAATATTGATGTCATAGAGGTGTAAAGAGATGGATTTAGCCATATGGAAATGGTCAAATTTGGATGTCTACAAGTCCCATTGGGCCTAGGTTTTTTTACCAAACTAAAAAATGCTTAGAAATGTGTGAAACTAGGTTCGGAACCAAAAGATCTTGGTGGGACACATTTGCTAAAGGTGGTGAATCAGTTCTGGATCACCAAATCTAGGCCATTCAAACCCGAAACATGTGAATTATGATTGGGTATTGATTCGTATCAGGATTATCCTAAGAAAGATACATTAAATGAGGCTTGTGGATGTAAAATAGGGCCAATTAAAGCATAGGAAAGCCCAATCATTAATGAAAGGCCTAGAAAAGTGTGAAAGTGTGTTACAACACTTTACAAAACTCCAAATAAGGCAAGATTAAGATTTACTTTGATGGAAAAGAGGTTTATTAGGTTTAGTTAATTAATAAAACCTTAGAAATGTGTGAAATTATGTTACAACACTTCACAACATTTTAGCGAGGTACCTGTGAAGAATTTTTTTGCCTTAGTCTACTTTCGGTTTTTGGCTTTATTTTTTGACTTCAGGAAGATCCACGCATGAAAATATTGTATTTCTAATGGGCACACAATGCGCCACATGGTGGTTGTGCGCACTTTGTTAATCGCTATCTTCTCAAATGGGAGTCGGACCATGTGCCAGCTTGGCAGACGATTTCTTAAATCCGCTTTTTGCGAATCTAAAATTATTTGTACATGTGACACGCCTTCTCTTTGCGCTAGAAGAGCTATATCTTGGGAGTCTTCATGCAGAGACTGTTGGAATGCATTTTTCCTTGTTTCAATGAAGGGACGTAAGTTAGTGCCACAAAAGCCACTTGGTTAATAAACAAGACCTTTGCTAGACTGTGTTTCTAGGATCTAAGCGATTACGAGGGGTAATCTTGTTGAAATATCTAAATGATATTAATACGATGGTTAAAAATTGATGAGCAGGATTACAACTTAACAAAAGATCTAGGATCGGATTTCCAATCTATTAGGTGTGGAAATCTTCCAGTCATTAATTCTAAATGAGGTCAACATTTCCCTCTCCTTGGCAGCATTAAATTGGGAACAACAACATGAAGGAAGGGTTCCTAAAGTTTTCCTATTGGAAATTTTTTCCTTAGTTTTCATAGTTAGTAGAAATATTTTCTTTTGAAGTTTACAGAACAATGCTTTATTCTAGCATGTTATGTCTTTTAAATCATCAAACTATTATCGGATTAGAATTCGATCTCTATTTTAAAGTTCACCTATATTTCAATTACAAGCTATTTTGAAGAAATATTTGAAACTATGCATGATATGGTATTTGTTAAAGTATTTCTTTCATTATATCTTTGTCCAGAATAGAACACCGTGTCTTGCTTCATCTGAATAGTTTGATTATTAGATTTCCATGTTGTTTCTGTATATGATTAAGTTTTAATTTGTAGAAACTCGACTATGTCAGTAGAATTTTCCATTTTCTTTGTAGGGTTATCATTTATTCATAATATGCTATACTAAGAGGAAGGGTTTATGTTTCTTTTGAATGTTTTCTATTAGTTCTTGAACTTATGTTTTTGGTTGGATCTTAATACGCACTTCCTATGGGTTGATTGAATGATTGCATATGTGCTTGTATCGATCCTCTGTCTTTAGTTCTCCTCCCAACAATGAAGGGATGTGGTGTTTTGTGTCTATTATATCACTCATAGAAGGAGACTTGTGGATTTGAAATGATGTAAGAGCATTGGCACATCACCATTTTTAATGTTTTTATGTTTTCATTTCTCTCTACTCTTTTCCCAAACTCGGAGAAGAGTGGGATTTCTATAAAAATCCTAGAGATATTTAGTGAGGCACATATTATCCTCCCAATTGCTGAATTCACCATAAGACTGTCAGAGAGGCACAAGATTTGATGATCAACAGTTATTTTTTAGGCACGCCCAGTGGGACTAGTTCAGAAGGCCTGATTAGAAGTCAGAAATATTTCTAAATCAAACCTAGGAAGAAAACTAGAAGTTTTATGCCTAGGGTTCAAACAAGAGAATCTTTGAAGGGTAACTTTCAATACTCCTAACTATCATCCTCAGTACCTAGGAGAAGAAGAGTCACAGGTTCTATATTGCCTGTAAGAAGTAGTAGAGTAAGGAGTAAGAGTCCAGAGTCTAGAGCCTTATCCACTCCGATTGGAGGCCAAAGTTTCCAAATAAGAATACTAGTTTACACGATATATAGGAAATTTTTCTCCATGGCCCATGTAGCCCCTCTTTCTCCCAGAAAATTTGTCACCTAGGACAGTGGTAGTTCGCTACTACCACTGACTCCACCCAATACCTGGCCTGCCATATGTGCTAATGCCCTCAAGGCTATTTCAAAATTCTTTGGGGAGGACTTTAAAACCCCTTCCAAGCACCTCCAAGACATAGCGGAAGTATGTAGGGTGCACAATATTATGGAAGTGTATATCACCATGAGATTTATGGTTGCCTCTTTCAAAAGGGAAGGCTCAAGATTGGTATAGATATCTGACTTCTAGTTCCATAAGCTCATGGGACGACCTTAGAGAAAAGATTTTCGTATGCTTTTCAAAGAAAGGATATCATTCCTTGCTATTGCACCAACTGATTACCATCAAGAGAGCCCCATAAGAAGCCATGAGCAACTTCAACACCAGGTTCAACAAAACTTGGCAGAGGATCCCAACAACCACACAACCTCAAGCTACCATGGCATTCATGTTCTAATTGAAGGTGATTAATTCATATATCACAATTTTGATATCTTCCATGGGAGGAGATACCCTACTCGATGCCTACGAAGTGGCAGTAGACATGAAAAAAAGTTTGATAGATGTGGGAAAGCTTCCACCATGACCTCCAATGCCTATTTTCTCTAAAATCATAGGCACACCACTTTGAGAAAAGCCTACTCTAAGAAATGCCATGACACAAATGATGGGTTCAGTTCCATCGTAGTCCATGTACGTAAACCCTATCGCAGAACCAAGCACGTCAGGTTCATCCTCTGTAACAACAAACCTTAATGATATGAGGAGTCTAATGCGATCCTTTGCTAATGAGCTAGTTCTCATCAAGTGATAACACGCGGCTCCTCCGAAGCAGGCCACTCAGACCTATAAGGGAGGAAAACCTTTCTATCAGAAGAATCAATAGAGTAAATACCAAGGACCTTCGGGTCAGAGAGGTCAGCAAGCGGCTTCCACCAATCAAATAGTCCCAGTCACCATGTCATTGTAGATGGTCAGGGAAAACCATAGAAAGGAGTTGATTCCAAGTCAAAATAACCGAGTGGATGATGAAAAAATATGTGGTTTTCCCTGCAATGATAGTCATATGTCCTAGAATTTCAGCAAACGAAATCTGTAGCAAAGGATAGCAGAGAAAAGGAACAAAGGCACCTAGGAAAACATGAAAGGATATGAGTTTTCTGAGATGGAGAATGCCCAATTTAGAGCACAAATGCAAGGGATTTCTATAGAACAAGAGTCGAACATTGCACTCAATCAAGAAATTTTCTCTTGGATAGAGGAAGAAGATGTAGTTATCACGAATAAAGCTCTGACAACCAACACCCCGTAGGTACAATCATACTACAATACCGGATCCAAGAGAAGATTGATGGGGGATAATGTGCCACAATCTCTGCCCCATCCTTAGCCCCACCAACCACCATTGCAAGAGGGAAAAATTCCCTAGTCGATTAGTCAACCAACTCAGCAACAAAGGATTCCACCCTCACTTGACAAGTTGCTTGATAAGACATCAAACCTGTTCATGGCAAACCATCTTCCTTCATAGCCAAGATAGATTCTTCCATTCAAGCCAAGGGTCAACCAATAAAAATGCTGAACGTGGTAGAGAAATTGAAGAAGTCACCCATTAATGTGTCTCTATGGGATGTAATATCTATCCCCAAGCAAAAGAAATTGCTTTGAGAAGTGTTGAAGAATGGAGAACCAAAACCACAGATGGACGAAGTTCTGCCGTGGAATCAGAGTAACGATAAAGAGCTCGCGTTGGATCCTCAAATTCCAAAGGCTGGAGCTTATACAAATAATGTGAATGAAGCAAAAGAGAAAGAGGTAAGCAATCCAAAGCCCACTCCTTTCTTTTTAACATTAATCATGGGAGATAAAATTTTTCACAACAATATGATCGACTCAGGAGCTACTACAACAATTATGCCAAATAAAGTAGCTTATGCCTTGATGCTTAATTATGAACCTTTGGAAAAGGGAATCATGTAGTTGGACAAAAATAAGGTTTTGATAGTCGGTCAGATAAAAGATCTATCCTTAACCCTCTTTTTCTGCCCAAGCCAAACAATCTCGCAAGAGGTAGCTGGAATAGGCATTCCCCCGGTCTTCAGGATGTGTCTTTCTAGAGATTTCACCACAAACCTAGGTGAATATTTGGCATTGGAATGGTCCCATTTGATATTGAGATCTAAACATGGGGCAAAGATGAAGATTCTTTTAGAATCTCTACACCTCAAACATATAACGAACAATGTTGTCCTCTGTTTTGAAGTAGTGCATACATCTTTTTCAAGGCAAGAGGAATATTGCATGGAAATGTTGGAAGATGAATAAGACACAAGTGAGAAGACCCCTGAAGAAGAATTTCTCCTCAACTAGTTCATCGAATATGACCTATTTGGAAATTTCCACTCCATGAGATTGGGTATGTATGTGATATTTGATGAGGACATGGTTCATCCGAAACTGATGAAAGATTAGGAAAGCTATGATGATCTAATGGATAATCACCTGTAGACCTTATATTTTGATGGCACTTAATGCAAAGCCGACCCAGGGGTAGGATTCTGATTACTATCTCTGACAAGATCAGATACTCTCAAAGCCTATCAATTCTAATTTCCATGCTCCAATAATGATGCAAAATATAAAGCTTTGATTCATGGTCTATTTATTGCTAAACGGATGGGCACAAAGTGGTTGCAGGTGTTTAGAGATTCCAAGTTGATAGTGATTCAAGTCCAAGGACAAGCAGTAGAAAAAAATACAAGGATGAAGGCCTACAGACATCATATATGGGATTTAATTAAAGCTTTTGAGGCTTTCAATGTGCAGGTCATTCCCTGATCCCAGAATAGGATAGAAGATCAGATGGCTTCTATTGGGTCACAGTTTGAGCCAGCCTCTGATTCAAAGTAGAGTGTCATTCACATCATCATAAGACCGTCAATTCTCGACAACAATCAAAATTGGCAAGTGTTTGAGGATCACACCCAAATAGCCACTTTTATCCAAAAGTCGGAAGGACCTTCCGACCATTTGCAACCAGAGGTTCGATTATCTGAAGGGTAAGTCATTCAACTAAAAGGAAATAAGCTGCCTCAGGGTTTGATTTCCCTTCAAAAGATTTTTTATTGTGAAGACGTGAGGAATGGTAAGCAAAGGTTCACAACCGACAAAAAGGATTATGAAGAGTTGGATGTCGGAAAAGGCAGAAAGCTGAAAGTCAGAAGGGATGTCCAGTGGGAAGATAAGGAAATGATAAGGCATCTATGTTCCAAATACGATGGGGTTATAGCATGGACCTATGTTGATCTCAGAGGATACGATCCTGGTATAATCTAGCATACCATTGACTTGGTAGAAGGGTTGAAACCAATTCGATAGAAGTAGAGGCCTATCAATATGAAAATCAGGGCATTGATGGCACAAGAGATCACTAAACTAATTGATTCCTGAATCATTTACCTTATTAAACTCTCAACTTGGGTGTATAATCTGGTGTTGGTAAGGAAGAAAAATGGTGACATCTAGCTTTGTTTCAAATTCTATGACCTGAATAGGGCCTCTCTAAAAGATCACTATCCTTTGCCATCCATGGAGTAGATCTTGCAAACAGTGGCCAAGTCGGAGACGTTCTCATTGCTTGATGGTTTTTCAGGATACAATTAGGTATACGTCAAGAAAGATGATTAACATAAAATGATGTTTACCACTAAGTGGGGGACATTGGCTTATGCAAAGATTCCATTAATACTCTCAAATTCTAGTGTGAATTTTCAGTGGGCCATGGATATTTATTTCATGGGATTGATCATTTCAATCATTCCAATTTATCTAGATGACTTGCCAATTTTTCAAAGTTGGAGGTTGATCATTTTGATCACCTAGAACAGGTTTTCCAGAAGTGCCAAAAGTTTAAGATTTCTTTAAATCCCAAAAAACGTGTTTTCGGAGTACCTCAAGGTAAGCTACTTGGCTTTGTAGTATCTAAGGAGGGAATCACAATAGATTTTGAAAGAGTGAAATCTATAATGGATTTTCCCTTTCCAGTATATCAAAAGGGACTATAGTGTTTCTTAGGAAAAATCAATTTTGTCAGCTGGTTTATTTCAAACTTTGTGGGTATCGCAAGGCCCATCACGTTGATGGTCAAGAAGTATTTGATATTCAAATGGACTCCTGAAGGAAAGGAAGCTTTCAAGAAAATAAAGAAGGCTATTTCCACTGCTCCGGTGCTGGCCAATCTCGTTTTTTGTAAAGATTTATTGTTATATGTATACAATGGTCAACATAGCATAGCTTATGTGCTTACTCAAAGGGAGGAAAATGGTAATGGGGAGCATCTGATTTATTTTCATTCAAGAACCCTGAAAGGTTATGAAAGCAAATATAAATTTGTAGAAAACTAACCTTTTGCAATTATCAAGAGTCTCAGGAAGTTCTGACACCTAGTGTCATTCAATAAGATCACTACTTTGGTTGCTCACCCAAGTGTAAGGGAATACATTACTAAAGGAGAGATAACTGAAAAGAGAGCCAATTGGATCACCAAGATCTTGGAGTATGATGTGGACATCAAACTGACTAATCCTGTGTAGGGAAGAGGCTTGTGTGAGTACCTTACACAAGAGTCGGGTTCCAAATCCGACAAGGAAATTGGTCAAGTCTTTTCGAATCAATTTGAGTCCGACGACTCCTCAGTGATGGATCTGACACTATACATGAAGAAAGGAGACTACCCAACAACTCTCCCAATCCACAAATGAAAATACTACCAATTGCAAGGTACTAGCTACGTACTGGTTGAAGGAATTTTATTTAAAAGAAATTATGACGAAGTATTGCTTCGATGTTTAGACAAGTGCCAAGCAGAAAGGGTTTTATTAGAATTCCACAGTAATCCTAAAGGTGGAAATTTTTCTGCTAAAACTATCTCTTTAAAAATCATGCGAGAAAGATACTACTGGCCCTCAATATTTTATGAAGCAAACTATTTAGTGCAGAAGTAAAGTCAGTACCAATTTTTTATTTGCAAGAGGAAATTTTTTTCTTTTCCTTTAAGTCTCATTGTAACTAAAGAGCCTTTCACTCAATGGGGATTAGAATTTGTCAGAATGATAAACCCCATCTCTAGTGCTGGCCATAAATGGATCCTCACATCAACTGATTACTTTACAAGATGGATAGAGGCTATCACTCTAAAAGGTGCTAGAGAAGGTGAGATTGTCAACTTTCTAGAAGGATTGGTGACTAGGTTTGGTTTGCCAAAGATTGTCATATCCGACAATGCTCGAGCCTTTCTAGGTTCAAAGTTGTCGAATTTTTCTATGAGGAATGAGATTTATCTCAAGACCTCTTCGAGCTATTACCCATAAGGGAATGGGTTGTTGGAGTCAACAAATAAAAAACTAATTAGGTTAATCAAGCACATCGGGTCTAAATGACAAAGAGAATGGCACAGACATCTATGGGCTACTTTATGGGCAAATCGGATTACACCAAAGTAGATCCTTAAGACATCTCCCTATGAATTATTATATGGGAAATAAGTAGTCTTACCTATTTCTATGGAACTCCCGGCCTTACAGCTAGGAAAAACACTATAAATAGAAGAAAGCGGAAGAATGGAGGTACAGATAGATGAACTTCTCAAACTGGAGGAAGATAGAGAAAATTATTTTGGAGCCATGATTGGCCTCCAACAAATGATCAAGTGATGGTTTGAAAAAAATACTTCCGACCCAGATTTACAGGAAGGAAGCCTAGTGCTGAAATATGATGAACGCATTGCAAAACTGGGGCAACACACCAAATTTGAAGCATTGTGGAAGGGCCCCTTCCGAATCAACGTCTGTAAGGAGAAGAATGTATATGAGCTAGAGGATATGGATGGTAATGTTTTAGAGATACTAGTAAACCGTATTTATTTGAAACTATTCCATTAAAGTAAGAAGGAATACTAAGAGGAATGGTTTATACTGCTTTTGAATGTTTTCTATTAGTTCTTGAACTTTTGTGTTTGTTTGGATCTGAATACACACTTCCTGTGGGTTGATTGAATGATTGCATCTATGCTTGTATCAAGCCTTTGTCATTCATTCTCTTCCCAAAAATGAAGGGATGTAGTGTTATGTGTCTATTATATCACTCATATAAGGAGACTTCTGGTTTTGAAATGTTGTAAAAGTGTTGGCGCATCACCATTTTTAATATTTTTCTATTTGCATTTCTCTCTACTCTTTTCCCAAACTCAGAGAAGCGCAATTTCTATAAAAATCCCAGAGGTATTCAATGAGGCACATATTGTCCCCCCACTTGTTGAATTTCCCATAAGAATGTTAGAGAGGTGCAAGCTTTGATGATCAAAAGTACCATTTAAATTCATTAGTTCATAAGGGCCCAAGAGCTTGTTAGAACCCAAAATTTTCATTTTAAAACCCTAAGGTTTTGCTATTATTTCCCATAAAAAATCCATGAAAAAACCTAAGGTTTCTCCATTTAAACCCATCATTTTCACTATCGTTTTATGAAAAAATCATTCACTACCTTTTGTAATACCAAAATACCCTATACCGCTGTTCTATTCATCACATTTCATAAGTTAACACATTCTACCACTATACCATGGCCCCTTGTAGGATGGCCTGTGGAATCATAGTTGGCGGTTATCATACCCCTCACCTCTATGTCGCGGACAATCAAGATACCATGTGTGGTGGCACGATAAGTAACAAGCATGGTTGGTCGAGGCAGCTACCGCTACACTATGGACAGTCAGAGAGGAGACTGTGGTTGTGCGGTAAGCAGTGAGGTGTTGGTGGAAACAACTGGCGGTTTCTAGAGTGGCTACTGCAGTACCATTGGTAGTCAAGCCAGTGACCGCAGTAGCGCAGTGGGTAGTCAGTGGAGGTGGTTGGTAGTTTGCAAGGCAGTTAGCATGGTACCATCATCGGTTTATAGGGAGACCATGATGACAATGGTAAACTGGTATCCGACAACGAAGGTGATACCGCCACACCGTGATCGGCCAAAGAAGGGATTGCGATAGCGAGGTAATAGATGGAGAAGCGGCTAGCAGTCACACCACAGTATGACTAGAGGATAAGTATAGAACATGGTAGGGTAGTTACCAGTGAAGTGAATGGTCAGCTTCAAACACCGCTATACCACTAGTGACTAAAACAAAGCTGGCGGTTGAGTGGTAAAGAAAAAACTGATGAAGCGGTCAAAGTCAAAACCACTGCAGCACCTCGGGTGAATAGAGCGAAGACCGCAGTAGCGCAGGTAATAGTAGAGGTAACAAAAAGTGTTAGAAACTACCATACCGCCAGAGAGAAAAGTCAAACCCGCGGTACAGCAGTAACAATAAAAGGAAGTTGTATAAATATTTGAGAAAATCTGTTAGAAAAGGGAGAGCAGTAGTAGTTAGAGTATTTAGATTTTTCTAGAAAATGGACTAGGAATGAAAAAAATGTACAGACCTTCCTGAAACAAAATCAATGGAGATAAATGTTTTTAATTGGTGATTTTATTTCTGGTGTTCAGTTGTTGTGATGTATAAAATTCATATTCTTTATTTTTGGTTGTCTCCAACTTGAGGTCTTTTAATCATTTAAATCAACATATCAAGTATATCTTTGATTTATCATAATGCACTCTCATTTTGTGTGATTTAATTAACTGGTGTCTGCAAGTCAAAATTAAAATATTTTTATAAGTCACACTGATTTAAGGATTTCTTTTGGATTGTTGAAGTAGAACCTGATAGAGAAACATCCCAGCACAATTTATGGAAAGTCATAAATTTACTAAGGTTTTATGCCAGTCATAGAATTTTCAAAGTGCCTAACAACTAGAGTTAAGCCAAAGAAGGAAACACACATAACTCATGATTTCTGACTCCATTGCCTATGTGGATAGAAGGAACTGATCTTCCTCAACCCAAAGACAAAATTTTATATCAAACAACTTATTCAAATCCTTTCTTTTGTGCAGTAGGAGTAGGAGTAGTTATAGTGATTTTTTCTATCCACTTCCATTTGCCATTATGGGTAGATTGTTTCACCAGAAAGTACATTTCAATCTATATCATTCACATAGGTTCACCCACCTTGGTCTAGAAGAACCTAAAGAGAAGAAGGTTCAATTGCATCAATTGGCCTTGTACGTTGACCAAAAGCATTGTGAGACCTTGGCAACCTCTCGTGGTTCAAACCTACATTTTTGAGACCCAACAGTTTGTCGACTCTACTGGGGAACTATACTTAGGAAAATTTCCAGCCTTTCCATTTATAGAGTCAACAAAGTTCCACATTTTTTTTTGGGGATTCCGTTGGGGCAAACCAAAAAAATATCAAAAAAATTTCATTTTCCTACTTTTGGGAAAAGTAGGTGGTGACTCTGTTTCATTTGATAGGTAATGCATGGGTGTTGTGAAGCAGTAATATTTTGTTAAGATGGCAGAAGAAGAAAGAAGACAACAGTCAACAAGAGAGTTGAAGGAATTGAGACAACAAAGGCTACAAATTGAACAACAAATGCTACAAGTGAACCAATAATTTCAGCAATTGGGAGCCAAACGTGCTCTGAGCACATCACCAAATAGGTCATCATGTAGTGAGAATGAAGACACAAATTCTAGGAGATCTTGGACACCACAAATACCACATGATATAGCTGAGAAGAACGCTGGTAATAAAGGTAATGTACTCTATTCATATCAAAACACTTTTGAGTAGTATATTAAAGTTCAAGAGAGAGATAAAAATCTTGTGGATGCCTTTCTTGACATAAGGAGATATAAGGGAGAATATTTGAGTTCTTTATACAATAGGATGGTAGACATTTGTATGAAACTGCCTCCTCATTTTAGGCCTACAAGACCCACATTTGTTGCACAAATTCTAAGAGAATCAAAGCCTGAAACAATTTAGTGGTCAAAATAATTAAAATAGAAAGCCTTTGATGTAGTAAATAAATTTATTGATTCCATGCTTGGGACAATGTACATGGATACTAGCAATAATAAATCTAGTAGTGATATCATGGATGCTCAAACAATGCAACAAACAAAGGAAGCATGTGTTACTAGGATTTCTAATGACAATTTCTCATATTTGGAAGATGATTGCAGCATTGATGATATTGGTGGGGACACATCATCTGGGGAGTACATCAACAATGCTTCAGAAGCTGAAATAGAAGAAGATATCATGCCTTCCAACAATGAAGATATGGAGAGTTTCTCCTGGATAACAAATTGTGAGTCAAATTGTGAAGATAAAATTGTGGATGTTGATCTTCAACAGAGTGATTGTTGCAGTTCTTATGAAGAACAAGAGGTTGGAGACATGGTAGAAGATATGGAAGAAGAGACCTATTCACTCAACAGTAAGCAAGTTTCATATTTTTTAACTCTAGAATACCAGAAGTATGCACATAAAGATGATTCAAGATTTTTGGTTCCAGCCTATATATGCTTTGACAGTGAAGGTATTGTGTGTAATGATTCAAATGGTTCCATGTCCATCACTCACAGTGATGAAATCATTGACGCTGATCATGAATCCATTTGTGTCCAAGAAGAGGTAAGTGACTTGAATGATTTTTTCCTGCAAGAGAAAGATAATGGTTTTCATGTTATTGATGATGAATGTCCAGCATCTGTTGATGCAAGTATGTATGAGGATAATTGTATGGATCAGAGGTATGTGTCAATGCCAACTGGTGATAGAAAGAAATGGAAAGTAATTTTGATTCGATTATTTCAGAAGATATTGATGAGATAGAATTTGTAGATTCCCATGTGAAGCATTCAGATTTTTAGGTCCCAGTATAGTTGCTTGATCATTCAACAACATTTGATAGTGAGCATGCCTATGAAATTTTTGTCAAATGTGGATACACTTTGTATGCTGAGGGTGATAAATATTTTTCATTTGATAATAAGAATGATGAAATTCATAGTGATGAAATGAATATGAATCAGGTTGAATACAATGATTTCCTGAAGGTTTTCAATGGCAGTGCATGTTGCAGGGCAAGTGGAATGGATAGTTTCAAAAGAAACCTGGTGAGATTTAATTAGAACAAAGTCTATGATAGAGGAAAGTGCAGGTTTTTCTTTTTGGGTGGCCTGGGGCCATCCTTTATGGTTTAATTTTTGAACCATAGTAGGTACAGAGGATTAAGGATTTCCAGTGCATGGACAATTCTTAGCAATGCCTCTTTAAATACTCTTTTCCATGCACAGTAGTTCAAGAAGGGTCTGGGTTTTCTAGTGCATGGACATTCCCAGAAGTTACCTTTTTGAAAACATTGGTTTTCTTTCCATGTACAATAGTGTAGGGTTTTCCATTCTCCATTTGCTCCATTTTCATATCATTCATCTGTTCATTCCCTCCATCTGCCATTGCCTTCATTTTTCATGTCATTGCTTGGTATGCTCTCCCAAAGATATTCTGGATTCTTACAGTGATTTGTAAAATCACTCATCCCCAACAGGAGCCACTGTTAGAACCCAAAATTTTCATTTTAAAACCCTAAGGTTTTCCTATTATTTCCCATAAAAAATCCATGAAAAAACCTAAGGTTTCTCCATTTAAACCCATCATTTTCACTATCATTTTATGAAAAAAACATTCACTACCTTTTGTAATACCAAAATACCCTATACCACTATCCTACTCATCACATTTCATAAGTTAACACATTCTACTGCTATACCGCAACCCCTTGCAGGATGGCCCACGGTATCACGATTGGTGGTCATCATACCCCTTATTGCTATGTCGTGGATAGTCAAGATAGCATGCATGGTTGCATGGTAAGCAACATGAGCAGTTGGTCGAGGGAGCTACTACTACACTGCAGACAGTCAAAGAGGAGAACGTGGCTACACAGTAAGCAGTGAGGCATCGGTGGAAACAATTGGCAGTTTGCAGAGCAACTACTGCGTAACCGCTGGTAGTCAAGCCAGTGACCACGGTAGCACAGTGGGCAGTTAGTGGAGGTGGTTGGTGGTTCACAAGGTAGTTACTACGGTACCACCACCAATTTATGGGGAGACCACGATGATAGCGGTAAACTGTTATCCGACAGCGAAGGTGATACTGCCACACCATGAATGGCCAGAGAAGGGATTGCGGTATCAAGGTAATAGAGTGAGAAGCGGCTAGTGGTCACACCGTAGTACCACTGGAGGATAAGTATAGACCATGGTAGGGAAGTTAGCAGCGAGGTGAATGGTCAATGATAAACATTGCTATACCGTTGGTGGCTACAACAAAGTTGGCGATTGAGTGTTAAAGAAATAAGTGACGGAGCGGTCAAAGTCAAAACCACCACAGCACCTCGGGTGAAGAGAGCGAAGAACGCAGTAGCACAGGTAATAGTAGAGGTAACAACAAGTGTTAGAAACTGCCATACCACCAAAGAGAAATGTCAAACCCGCGGTAGAGCGATAACAATAAAAGGAAGCCTCGAGGGATGAAATGTAAAGAGTGATTAAGGTATAAAGTGATAAGATAAAATGAAATATTTATAGTCAGAAATATTTGATTTTCCAATAAGGAAACTTAATCAAATATTTTAAATTTTGTTGTGAATGTTAAGCGGTTGTAACAGAAACTGAAGGGTCATGACCCTTGGGGTTTTTTGTATAAATATTTGAGAAAATCTGTTAGAAAAGGGAGAGCAGTAGTAGTTAGAGTAGTTAGATTTTTCTGGAAAATGGACTGGGAATGAAAATAATGTACAGACCTTCTTGAAACAGAATCAATGGAGATAAATGTTTTTAATTGGTGATTTTATTTCTGGTGTTCAGTTGTTGTGATGTATAAAATTCATATTCTTTATTTTTGGTTGTCTCCAACTTGAGGTCTTTTAATCATTTAAATCAACATATCAAGTATATCTTTGATTTATCAGAATGCACTCTCATTTTGTGTGATTTAATTAACTGGTGTCTGTGAGTTAAAATTAAAATCTTTTAATAAGTCACAGTTGTTTAAGGATTTCTTTTGGATTGTTGAAGTAGAACCTAATAGAGAAACATCCCAACACAATTTATGCAAAGTCATAAATTTACTAAGGTTTTATGCCAGTCATAGAATTTTCAAAGTGCCTAACAACTAGAGTTAAACCAAAGAAGGAAACACACATAATTCATGATTTCTGAATCCATTGCCTATGTGGATAGAAGGCACTAATCTACCTCAACCTAGAGATAAAATTTCATATAAAAAAACTTATTCAAATCCTTTCTTTTGTGCAATAGGAGTAGGAGTAGTTATAGTGATTTTTTCTATCCACTTCCATTTTCCATTGTGGGTAGATTGTTTCACCAAGAAGTACATTTCAATCTGCATCATTCACATAGGTTCACTCACCTTGGTCTAGAAGAACCTAAAGAGAAGAAGGTTCAATTGCATCAATTGGCCTTGTATGTTGACCAAAAGCATTGTGATCACTTGGCAAGCTCTCATGTTTCAAACCTACATTTTCGAGACCCAACATAGCTAATGTGAATGTGTCAACCACATTACAACACTAAATCAAGGCAACATTAAGCCAAATTCACAAGGATGGCCCAAACAAGCAAGGAAAAATAGAAAAAACACTTTTTTCGTTGCCACATCTAGGCCACACTCTAGTGAGAGGATGAACTTGCTTCAAACTCACACTTAAGTAGACAAAAACTCACATCAATAGGGGTTCAAATGTACCAATTCTGGTAAGACAAGAATGTTGAACATTTGGAATATTGTGAGGGGGGTGAATCAATATTCCACAAGCCAGTAATAAAATCCACTTAACCACTATCACAATTTTGACTGAATTAGCAAGAGAGAACATATAAACAAGACATTACACTCATACACATAAAAACCAAGAATTTTACGTGGAAAAATCAGAGAGGTAAAATTGACTGTGAGGGTTAACTCACAATATATTATATCCTGATAAAAAATATTATGGGGCTCATTGCTAGGACTCATTGTCCTTAAAAGGCTCACATCTTGAGTATAAAAGATTGCTCACTACCAAGATACAATGATGTTGGCTCACTGCCAAAATGATGAGGTAATGGAATACACCTTCAATGTGTAGGGTTCAGTTCCACTAAAGCTTAGAATATAAAGTACTACATAGCTCAACAAATCTGTATTACTGATAAAGCATTTAGGCACTGATCTTCTCTTTCATTCACATTCACTTCTCTCTTGCTTGTTCATACACCCACATACCTCTCTTTTCTTACTCTCTCACACTTTTGCACGCTTCTGTCTAGATGAACACAAAATAATCAAAACCTTTCTTCATCAACACCATATAAGATTTAATCAGTTTATGCATGTAGTGCATTATATCAAGTCGGTTATTAGTCTTCATAATATATTGCATTCACTGAGTCGGCTGAGACTAAACCACAATTCTCCTAACCAACAAATAATCCTCAAAGAAAACACCTTTTGGATCTAAGAACATATTAATTTCCCATCATACTACCAATAAAGAGACTATTATCAAAACTAGAGTGTATGAATGTTCATTGTTACCATTTTTCACTACAACTCAATTGGTAGAGCTGATTAGTTTGTTTTCTCTTAAACTGGAAGTTCATTTATTTTCCGCATGTGCATTAAGTGTTGTTTGCACTATATTTATCAAGTGTCAATTATGCTTTGTGTCGGTGAACAGAGTTTCAAAGTTATTACTCAATGCTTTGTAGTACAAATGAAGTACATGACAAAATATACAAATGATTAAGCATAGAAATTGGTTTCATTTATTTCATGATGGTTATTCATATTACAATATTTCATTTGTTTGCAAGAACAAAATGATTGTACAATTTTGTATTTTGATGCATTTCTTTTCAGAATGGAAAGGAAAAGAGAAATTAAAGTGTTCCACACAAGCCGTGGAAGTAACTATGACAATGAATCATGAGAAGCATGCTACACTATTGAAGATGTAAGAAAGGAAGACATGTAAGCATGAATATAATCATCATTGTCTATGCTTTTGGTCGATGCAGAAGTGGTGCACCATCCTTCGTCCTCGAGCTTCGATCGACTTGTAAGAGAAGTGAAGGGTTGTTAGAGATCTGATTATGAACATCCCTATATGAATCACCAACAATAATGTAAAATACTACTTATAATTCATTGAAACAACTGAAGTTATAAGAGCAGGAGTTGAGCAGAAGCAAAGAAGGATACATCATAATAGTATATTGTTTTATCTAACATTGTTTGTTTCCATGTGCATGTGGAGTAAAAAGGGCTCCCACAAGGGCAGAGCTCGACATGCTGCCCCTTAAACATAAAAGTGGGTTGAGTAAGGAAATACAATATCATGCTCATCTGAGCCATTCACGAAGGAGTAAAACAGATTTTAGTTATCAAAGGAATCAAGTACATTGTTCATTCATAACAATCAAATATGAACAAAGAACTAAAAATTACAAGTGGACAATGAACTCAGTGAACTCAACTCAACTGAAATGCATCTTTTAAATACTGTTAAATTGATTGCATCTTTGCTGCTATATATTTTGTTCATGTTTATTCATGTTGTCTCATGGTGTTTTGTTCTAATGTAGCAATGTATTTCATGTTTATAATAGTGAAAGTGAACAAGCATACATAATTCCTCATCAATAAAGCTTTAATAAATGATTAAAGCACATAGAGAAACTACATTTTATGAAATTTTTGACCTGTGAATGCATGTTTTATGAAGCTTTAAAGTATATGGATTAAGTGGTGACAAGCATCAAAGTAACTATACAAGAATTTCATGATGGCCAGTTGTAGATGTGTTATGAAATGGGATGTTGCATTCTGAACTGACTGAACACAATTGTCTAAGAGAAAGTTACCCATAGTTGTTAGTAAAAAAAAAGTCATCAGATGCTATCACTAGGCAATGGTATATAGGAGGAGCATTGTGAAAGGAAAATGGTGTGTTTATTCTAGTTTAGAACAATAATAGAGCAAGAGTCAAATATAGATTTCACTTCAAAGGCAAAGAACAATCAAGATGCAAATTTTCGAGCTTTAAAGCTTTTCAAAGTGAAGGAAGATAACCAGTATTAGCTGCAACCATAAATGTTTGAAGGCCATCGAAATAAAGAATTATGGAATTTGAATGAGTGCTATTTAATGGGTTGAGCCGACAAGTCAGGGAGTTCTCTCTTCCATTTTTAAAAAGTACCCACATGGGGTTTCAGTTTTAAATACAAATTTTCCTCTTTTTCCAGTTTACCCATTTGAGGGTTATTTTCAGAAAGCATGAAATACATAGAATATTTTTATGGGTCAATCCCAGTAAATGGAGAAATGCAATACCTTTAGGAAAATTTAATAGAAGTTACATAGAGTCTCGAAGCCCATCTTGGTTTTATCATTGAAAGCATGGCTTGGAATTTTGAGTTCATACACAAAGGATAATGAAAATGCAGTGTTATTAAATACCTAGATCAAGCATGTAATGACCACAGCCTAGAGAAGTTTTCTACTCATCAACATTTAGAAAGATAAAAAACCCATTTGAGTTTTCTATCAAAATCTCAAAATTTGAGACAAACAATGTATAAAATGCAATATTTCTTTCTAAAAATTCATTCGAAGCCTTTTTAAGCTCGCATCTTGAACAATGGCTTGCAAATGTTCAAATGGAAATCATTTTCTATAGGGAAAAGCTTTCATAAGCTTTCATTTTAAGAGGGAAATAAAGAAAGAGATAAAGCTCATCATCTTTCACCTATAGAAGAACAAATAAGCCCGTGACCGAGCTCTCACAAAGCTTCCAAATCAAAGGCCAAGCTCTCATGATGGCATCCAAGAAGGAGCAGAAATAAAGCACAAGAAAAGTGGGGTGAAAATCAAAGAAATACACATGCATGGATGCAACATCAAGGCCAAAAAATGTCTTGAAAATGAAAGGAGAAGTCACAATATAGTTTAAAATCAACTTACTCAGCTTGTCCATGGATAATTGACCAACATAGAGTGCAAAATGATGAGCTCCAAGCTGCAAAACCCTAGCTAATGGTGGTGGTGCTTTTCCTCATGCAAAGCTCTCTCTTCCAAAGTTGACCAATGCAAAATGAAAAGCAAAATTAGGGTGAAAGTAAAGTTTTGTTATTAGGGTTTCTCATTTTCCCTAATTCGAATGTGGGCTTTTCACCTTAGGTTAAGTTTAATGCCTTCATTTTATCATTTGATAATATTTGTATGCCTTAGGTCGAGCTTTGGAGATTTCATAAGAGTTCATAAGTCTAAGGGCTATAGTTTTAGGTTTTGATTTATTATTTAAAGTCCAAATACCTAAGGCATTTGATTTTAATGTCAATACTTATGCCTTGGATAGTAATGAAATTCCTAAGGTTTATTTTCAATTGATTTTATAGAAATCAATTACATCATTGATAGGTATTTGCCTTATATTTTTATGATTTTTTAAGAAAAATCAAATGTGTAATGAAGGTAGATATATAAGCTGTAATATTTTTGCAAAGATTCTTTATATCTTAATTGCAAAAAAAATCAATGGAGAAATCAAAAACTGCAATTATCTTGTAAAGAAAAAGATAAAACAATATTTTACAAATTGTTTTATTCTTTTTTCTATTTTTAGCAATTTATAAAGACAAAGATGGTTGAATTTTTCCTTGGGTGAAATTGAGCTACATAGGATGGGGATAAGCTATTCTTTTTTCTTTTAAAACAGAATAGACCTATTTTTAGGTGCTTTTTAGAATGGACATGCAAAAAGTGTGAGTTTTCCTCTTTTGGTACACATTATGGATAAATTTTAGATGCTTTTTTTTAGTTTTCTTCTTGAGCTCAGATTAGGGTTTTGGAGAGTTTTATTTAGGAGAAAAAATTAGGGTTTTTCTCAGTTCAGATATTTGTTTCTTCCTCTCTTGTTCATGTAGAGAGTTTTGTGAGAAGAAATTTGTACTCAGACTTTGGATATTCCTTCATTCAATAAAACAGTAGAGTTTCCTTCTCACTTCTTGTGTATGCTTTATAGTAGTAATTTGATGTCTTGTGATTCAAATATGTTGAATCCTTGTCTTTACTTACTGTTGTTTAGTGTTTGTAGTATTTGCATACTAATTTAGGTTGTACCTTGTGTTTATTTTAAACCTTTGCACAAATCACTTTTGGATTAAATGTGTTGTGAGATTGTGAGAATCAAGTTTTAAAGAGGTGGTGAGAGAGTTATTATTAGAAATCTTCTTAATGTTGGTCAATAATTTTAGGTGATATAATTTCAGTCATGTTTTAATTCCAGTTATCCTTCTAACTCTTTACTTGAAAAACCATTTAGAATAGAAATTATCATTCGGAAAACCAACTCACTCTGGAGAATCCTTCTTCGATCAAATCACCCACATCTGAAGAAGGTTTCCATGTGTCAACATATAGTTAAGTTTCTGCAAACTTAGAATAAGGTGCATATTTGATTGATAAAATTCACCTTAGTAGAATGTGGAGTCTCCCACACATTTTACCTCACATAGAACAATAGTAGGATATAGAGTTAAACTCTGTCGGAGATAAATTTTTGTTTATAGCAAAAGACATCTCAAGATCCAAGATATAACTATCTGAATGAGTCAATAAAACATGGTTAGGAGATTAGAGTCATATCAGATCTTGTGATGAGTTCCAGAATCAAATACCAACATACTGATCTATCACAAAGGAGTAATACCGACGGACAATAACTTCTAGTAAACCAAGAAAACTTCCCATACAATTATCACCATGTAGTTATTACCATGTTGACATCAATGATGTAACATAGGAATAACCAACACAATCATCCATAATTCATGCTCATGTTGTAAATATTCCAAGAATCTCCGCCTTTGGTATTGATGGAAACATGCATCACAAAAACTTTTCAAGTATACCACACTAAATGTTCTGATTACTCCCCTATCAAAATTGTTCTTCAAAAAAAGGTTTTCCTATGACTCTTTATCTCTCCATCTCTTTATGTCTCCCCCTTTGAAATCAATGAAAAAGGAAGGGGTCTGGTATACATGTACATCTATGTCAAAAAGTAGTAAAAAAGATATGAACACTGAATTAACCTAAAGAATAACCTCTAAGACTCTCTAGAATATCCTTCCATGATGATTTACCTTCTTCCCATGAACCATTTGCATTGAATAGAGTCTTGCAAAATAGCTCAAGTTTAGCTAGAGACTCTAAACCATCTGTTAAAGTATTAGGATTAAGATTGATCTATGAGAATTTACCAATACAACCAAGAGCACAAGAAATAGAAGTATGTCTAAATTTAATCATGTCTCTGAGTGCCACAAACTTATTGATAACATATGTCCTTCGATCTTGTAGAGAAAAAAAATTATCCTAAAGCTACACAATGTAGGACCACCTCTAATTTTCTCTATCTTCTACTAATCTGTATGTATCTTCCTTAGTGCTAAGTTGAGACTCACTCATCCTTTTCTCATTTCTCATATTCAATGTATTTCCAAACCAATCTAGACAAAAGGAAAGTAGTTCATGTGCCTCTTTTTCACAACCTTGTACACTCTCCAATTCCTTCATTATTCGATCGTGTGCATTAACACATTTTCCTTTGATATCATTCAAATTTTATTCATTAGACCTAATTTTAGTAGACATTTCAAGTCCAAAGGTGTAGATTTTCAAAGAATTAATCATGCAATGGAGATTCTCCAGAATAGAAATAGATGAATCAAGATTAGCATAAGGAATAACCTTATGCAAATCTTCTAGAGTTGTCTGAATATTCATTATTTCATGCTCATGTTAAAGCTTACTTTCTTCTACACCTCTGAGCTTCACTATACTCTTTCTCTTCTTCCATGTTCCGGTCATGCTATCGAAGGTACTTTCTTCATTGAGATGTTTAAGGATTTCCCATAAAATTTTAGCATATATATATCAATTTCAGCCTTTGATACTTCATAATTCAATTCAAATATCCAAACTAATCTTGATTCAACTGCTTCCATGTGATAGAAATCTATAGAAACAAGAAAATTTATGCTTCTGGAGTATCTTTCCACAACACATATTGGAATCCTAGACCTTTTGTTCATCCTCATCTGAAATGTTCCAAAGAATGCAGTAAGGGAAAATTATTGTGCATCCAAAATACCAAGATTTATCATGAAGTTCCTAATCTGATAATCAATAGGCTCTGAATTTGACCATTCTAACCTTCCTATTACCAATAACTCTTTCCAAAAGTAAAAGAGTAGACAAACAACCAAATTTCCATACTGAAAAGTATTATTTTTTCTCTTCTTAATCACCTTTAAATTTTTCAAAAGATGTATGCAAATTCGTTCACACAAGTCATATTCCATACCTCTTATTACCATATAAACAACAATATTCACTATAGCAGTAGAAGTTACAAAGTGATTGTTAGGGATACAAACTTTATGACCAATGACACAAGTACCAATAAGGGGGTTTATTATATTTTTTGATGATTGCTCCCCCTTAGCCGCTACTCTTATTTAGAGATTGATGGGAGTATTTGTACTAGAGGTCGACATAGATAGAATCGATGATTCCTTTCTCCAAATCCTTTCCATTTATTTTCTTTCCTTTCCCGAATCAAATGTTTGATTATTCTTCTTCGTTGGATAGATATTCTTCTTTCTTCCACTATTACTACCAGGATGTTCCAATTTTCTACACTTACAACAAGTAGAATTCTTCTTTCCAGTTTACCTTTTATCCAATAGATTATCTTTATATCCATCCTTCTTGCCCTTAGGATTATTCACATTACTTTTGCAGTCCTTTGCCTTATGACCAAAATTCTTGCACAGATGACAAACACCATTGAAGTATAAATACCTTTTTGCATCATATCATTTAACAGGAGTTCTTCTGGAATCAATTCTTTGCTCCTTGACTTGTTTATCTTTGTAATGCGTCTTCTTACCAATTTACTTCTTCACTTTAGAACTCTAACCTTTTTCAAACGCTAAACCATTCTTATCCATTTTTGATCTTTGAGAGGTGATAAATTCATCAAGTATTGTTGAGCTTATCTTAAATTTTTCTTCAAAACTATTTGCTCTTTCCAAATTAGATCTCAAGATTTTTGCTTCTAATTCCATCTTTGTGCATTTATCCGTCTTCTTTTGAGTTTTAATTTCTTGATATTCATCAATTCTTCTCTTCTCATCAAATTTTTCCAACAAGCTAGTGATGATTTCTTCTCCTTCGGTCAATAGATCACATGCAAATAGACTTGCACTTTATAGCTTTTCAATATGTTCATTTTATTTTATCAACTTGTCCTTCTAAAAATTTGGGAGGAGCTATTATCAAAGGAAAAAATTTTCTCATGTTCAGATTCTAGGACCTTCCTCAAGTTGTTAGGCTTCATCTGAGGAACCAAGCTCTGATACAAATTGTTGAACATCTAGAATACTGAGAGGGGGGATATTAGTATTCCACAAGCTGATAATAAAATCCACTTAGCCATTATCACAATTTTGACTAAATCAACAAGAGAGAACATAGAAACAAGAAAAACAAATCATACACATGAACACCAAGATTTCTACATGGAAAACCAAAATTGGAAAAAACCACGGCGAGGGTTAACTCACAATATATTATATCCAGATACAAAAAATTACGAGGCTCACCGCTAGGACTCACTTTCCTTAAAATTATCACAGGATGAGTACAAAATCTAGCTCACTACCAAGATACAATGATGGAGGCTCACTGCCAAAATAATGAACTGATGGAATACAACTTCAATGTGCAGGGTTCAGTTTCAATGAAGCTTAGAATTTAAAGTATTGCATCACTCAACAAATCAATATTACTGATAAAGCATTTAGGTACTGATCTTCTCCTCCATTCACATTCACTTCTCACTTTCTTATTCATACACCCACATATCTCTCTTTTTTTACTCTCTCACACTTTCGCTTGCTTGTTCATACACCCACATATCTCTCTTTTTTTACTCTCTCACACTTTCGCTTGCTTTTTCATACACCCATATATCTCTATTTTTTTTACTCTCACACTTTCACTTGCTTATGTCTTATATTTATACAAGTATATCTTATTCATGAATTAGGTCAGCCTGATTGGATGAACACAAAATAATCAAAACCTTTCTTCATTTGCACCATATAAGATCTAATAATTTTATCCATGTAGTGAATTATACCAAGTCAACTATTAGTCTTCATAATATATTGCATTCGCTCAGTTGACCAAGAATAAACCACAATTATCCAAACCAACAAATAATCCTCAAAGAAAACACCTTCCGGATCTAAGAACACATTAATTTCCCATCATACTACTAGTAAAGAGACTATCAAAAAATGCAGTATATGAATGTTCACCTTAGTAGAATGTAGAGACTCTCACACAATATACCTCACATAGAAAAATAGTAGGATATAGAGTTAAACTCTGTCAGAGATAACTTTTTGTTCATAGACAAATATGTATCAGGATCCAAGATATAGTTGTCTGAATGAGTCAATAAAACATGGTTAGGAGATCTGTGTCATATCAAATCTTGCAATGAGTTCTAGAATCAAATACCAACATATTGATCCATCAAAAAGGAGTATTACCAGCAGAGAAAAAATTCTGGTAAACCAAGCAAACTTCCCATACAATTATCACCATGTTGAAATCATTGACAACATAGTAAAAACCAACACAATCATCCATACTTCATGCTCATGTTGCTAAGCTTTCAAAAACGATGCAAATGATCAAGAGGAGTGATCAACCCCCTAGGATATGGATCCCATAGCAAACCAACGTAGGCATAAAATAAAACACATGAGAATGATATAAAGAGCAAAAAAAAAGGAAAAACATAAACTATAAAAGATGAAAAATATAAAAAGATAAAAGAGTCAGATCAAGCTTCAACCATTTTTCCATTGCGATGTGGATCAGGTGTAGGCTATTTTTTTGAAAAAGGCATACTCACTCTATGATGCAGAGTACGGGTGGAATAGCTTCCAACAACACAATTCAACACAATTCAATAACCTCTTAAGCCTCAAGACCCCAACAATGGTGGTTTGGATAAACTCACTTGTTTTCCCTTCTAGGTCTCCAAAACTATGTATTCAAACATATATTTTAGAGAAGTTCATCTTTCCATAAAGAAAAGACCTTTTTATATACACATTAGGCTCAATTCTAACATATCTCACTTGTTGCATAGGTTGTTTTGGAACAAATTCATCAATCTTGACCTACTACGTTGGAATAGGGCTAAATTAGGCCTCTTTTACAAAGAACCTACAAATAATTCAATATCCAAACACCAAAAATCTTCCCAAAAGTTCTTCACATGTCACATAGTGTCCAAATATGTAGTTTTTTTCACTAGAACTCTTCATAATTTTTTCCCCCTACAATATCTCTAATCTACCAAGCCTAACACATGGAGATGTTAGGCTAGGGCTTGGACAAAAACCTTCCTAAATCCATCCCCTACTCCAAAAGACAAAAAAAACATTAAAAAAAAACTAAAATCCTCCATTCCACTGAATTAGGCCTAGATTCAATGGTGGAATGGTCTGCAATTCATGATTTTATGCTCAAACCCTTAAAATGAGGGTTTCTCAAGTGGTCTACAGTGAGATGCTTCAAACATGATTATTTCCTAATTAAAATCAATCAAACCACATTCAAATCAAAGTATATTCATTGTATAAAGTCTTCACATGAATTTCAGTTCATGACACAATTGTACAAGGTCGTACAAGACTGGAATTTATAGAAAAATACAAAACAATTAATAGAAAAATAGAATTTTCTCTTATTACTTGTCCTCCAAATGATTCAACAACCTTTCCTCGATGTTTGTGAGGCCATTTAAACATTTAAAAACGGAATTCCAATTGTCTACCACCAATATTTGAAAAGATGACCATTCAACTTCGCTTTAAAGCAAAAATTATCAAGTTGTAAATCAACTTTTTACATCATTTTGATAAATTCTACAAAACATACCAAAATGACCCTACATGACATAAATAAATTTAAAATGGTATTCGTTCAACCTTATTACATCAACCAAGTGAAAAAACACACAAAACACCAACCTAGACACCTAATTGCAACAAAATGACCAAAATTGATAGGGTGACCCTACACCATACACCCAAAGAGAAAAGATTCTCATATTCCACCTAAGATCAGCTCTTGCACTGAAGATCAACACAATTAAATATTCTTCCAACAATCTCCCCTTTACACATTGCTCTTCAATATTTTTTCTCATTACTCTTCTCCCCCTTTGACATCAATGGAAAAGGTACACTCTGAACCACATATCTGAATCATTTGACTACTCCCCTTGAGTAGTAGCCACCACAACATCAATCTAAATCAAAATATTAGTGTGAATACACATACTAATGCAAAGACTATGCATCTTAGTTCTCATAAGGAGGGGTAATCACCCCTAATGCCCCTCTGAGATACTCAAAAGTATCCTTGGGCAAAGGCTTAGTAAAGATGACTACAATTTTTTCCTTAGTAGGCACATACTCTAGTTTGATTTCCTTATCAATCACCTTATATCTAAAAAAGTTTTACTTGATACATATATGATTGGTCTTTGAATGCAACACCAAATTCTTAGAAATGTTTATAGCACTTGAGTTATCATAGAATATGGAAATAAGTTCATCATACACAACTCTAATATCTTTCAACATATGCTTCATCCATAATACTTGAGTACAATTGTTAGGAACAACAATATATTATGCCTCTACAACAGAAAAAGAAATGACATTCTGCTTTTTTCTTAACCATGAAATGAGTTTCTTTCCCAAGAAAAATGTGCCACCACTAGTACTTTTCTTGTCATTCACATCTGCTACTCAATCAACATCAATAAAGGCATTTAAATTAATATCATCTTTAGGATACCATAGGCCAAAATCAATTGTTCCCTTCAAGTATCTAAAAATTCTCTTCACAAAAGTCACTTGAGATTCCTTAGTATCCACTTGAAATCTAGCAACAATGAGTACATAATTCATGATATTAGGTCTAGTTTGAGTCAAATACAACAATCCACCAATCATTGATCTGTATCTAGTCTGATTTTCCTTCGGAGAATCATCATCTTGTGTCAACTTACATCCAGTCACCATGGGTGTACTGAATGGTTTTGAATCTTCCATACCAAACTTCTTTAGCAGTTCTCTCACATACTTGGATTGAGATATAAAGATCCCTTTATGTACCTGAGTAATTTGCAATCCCAAAAATAATATCAACTCTCCAATCATTGACATCTCAAACTCATTATGCATCTCACTAGAAAACTTCATGCATAAACCATCATCTCCTCCAAAAATGATATCATCAACAAAGACTTCCACAAACAAATCTTTATCATCATCAATATTAAAATATAGATTACTATCTGCAGTACCTTTGTTAAATCTAAGCCTCAATAAGTATTTATCCAATCAGGCATAGCAAGCTCTAGGGGATTGCTTGAGTCCATATAATGATATATTCAACCGACAAACCATATCTCCCCAATCAGCCAATTGAAATCCATCAGGTTGCTCAATATACACCTCTTCCTCTAATTCACCATTTAGAAATGCTGACTTGACATCCATCTCATAAAATTTGTAGTTTTTGTAAGGAACATAAGAAAGAAACAATCTCACAACTTCAATTCTAGCAACATGAGAATTTTTTTCTTCAAAGTCAATTCCTTCCATCTCAGAGTATCCTTTGCATACCAATCTTGCTTTGTTTATGATAACTTCACCTTGTTCATTCAGTTTGTTTCTAAAGAACCATTTAGTTCCAATTACATTTTTTTCTTTAGGTCTAAGAACAAGAATCCATGTATTATTCTTCTCAATTTGTTTTAGTTCTTCTTTCATTGTTTCAATTCAGTGTTCATATTTGCATGCTTCATTGACATTACTTGGCTCAGCCTTTGAAATTAAACAACATTCTTCTGTAATTCTTCTCCTATTTTGGACACCTTTTTCTTATCTCCTATAATCTGATTTTCTGAATTATTTAATCTCACATACCTTAGAGTATTAGAGTGTTCTTGAATTTCAAGTTCTTATGATCTCTCTTCTATACTTTCACTAGTATCTCCTTCTGATTGATCTTCTTGATTCACTAGAATGATCTGAACTTGATTTGAAGTCTGACTCTTGTTTGTACTAACATTTTGATCATCAGAATCATATCCACAGGTTCTGGAGGGTCTAGCAATGTCTTCATCAACCTTAAAATTTGCACATTCAACCATTTCTTCAATCTCTTGTTGTAGCACCGGTAGGCCTTACTCTTAGTAGAATAACCAAGAAATATTCCTTTATCACTTCTAGCATCAAAATTTCCTATATCTTCATCTCTCTTGATATAGCATTTGCTCCCAAATATTTTGAAATATCTAATAGTAGGCTTATGACCAAACCATAGCTCAAAAGGAGTCTTACCAATATTACCTTTGATTTGTACCTAGTTAAGGATATAAAAACCAGTACTCACAGATTCACTCCAATGGCTATGAGGGACATTTCCTTCCAACATCATAGTTCTAGTAGCATCTTGAACTATCCTATTCTTCCTTTCCACAAATCCATTTTGTTGAGGGGTCCGCAGTGAAGATAGTTGTACCTCTATCTGATCTCAGATACTTAATCTTCATAACTATCTCTGTCTCAACCATAGCCTTAAAGATCTTGAAATTTTCTAGAGCTTCAGATTTCTCCCTTAAGAAAGTAACCCAAATCATCCTAGAGCAATCACCAATAAGCAACATGAAGTACCTGTAACCTTGTAGACTTCTGATTCTATCAGGACCACACAAGTCAGTATGCACAAGCTCCAACAATTCATTTGAACAATGCTATTTGATCCGAAATGAAATTCTAGTTTGGTCTCCTAACTGACATTCCTTGCATATGGTATTAGTAGGCTTCACCAACTTGGGAAGATCTCTCACAACCTGTGAAGGAACTTATCTTGATAATATTATCAAATTTTACATGACATTCTTCTATGCCATAACCAACTTTCGTCAACTTGAGAAATCAGACAAATTTTACTAGAAGCATTCAGATGAAAGATGCTACCTTTTGTTTTAGTACCTAAAGCAATCACATTTCCAAAACTTCCTAGTATCCTACATTTTCCATCTTTGAATTGAATATTGTATCCCTTATCAACCATTTGTCCAACACTCAGAAGATTATGCTTCAAACCTTCAACATAAAGAACATCATCAGTATTATGCTTACGATCAAAAGAAATACATCCTCTACCACGGATTATACCACCATTGTTATGACCAAATATTACAACACCACCATCATACTTCTCCAGGCTTACAAATTTACTTTTATCACCTATCATGTGATGTGAACATCCACTCTCAATTACCCATTCATTTTTTTTTCAACTTGAGCAACTAGAAATTTCTCCACATTTGTACAACTAGCAGATTCAATAGACACAGGGTTATTTTCTTGATAAAAATAAATATAAACTCATCTTCACTTACATTCCCTTTATCAGATTCATCATCTATCACACCTTCATCGGCAGCATAGTAACACTTCTTTTGAAATTTAGTCTTGTAATGTCTTGGCTTAGGAACTCTTTCTAGACACCTTGATGCAAAATGACCTATCTTGTTGCAAGAAAAACATTTAATAGGAAAATTTCCTTTATACTTACCTTCTCCTTTGGCTTCCCTTTTGACGATAAATGCTTCAATCTCATTCAGTTCTCTCTCTTCTTCTTCAATCTGTCTCATTTCTTCCTCATATTTGAATACCTTTCTAGAATAACTTTCACTCAGATCATATCTCTGCTTGTCTCTCTTGGAAGTAGTATCTTTAAATGCAAATTATATCTTTGGAGGGGTATCAACGAATTCACTCAAATCAAAAGAAGTAAGTTTACCAACCAACATATCTCTGGTTATATTTGTGATAGTTCGGAGCTCTTCAATGGTTGAAGCTTTGATTTTGTATGCATCAGGCAAGGATCTAAGCACTTTAGCAACTCTCTCTAATTCATCCACCTATCCACTAGCACATTTGATGCCACACACAAGTTAATTCACTCTTGGCATGAAAGTAGCAATATTTTGATCATTAGTTCATATTTTCCATTCAGACTATGTAGTTTAGCCATCTTCACATTAGCATCACCTTCATATAAAGTTTCCAAATTTTTCCAGATCTTATAATCAGTTCTCGGCTCCATAAAATTCATCATCTCAGAATCAGTCAAAGCACTCAACAATGATTCCTAAAATTTTATGTTATATTCAACATCCCTAATCTCAAAAGTAGTAGTAGGACCATTATGAGGAATAACATACCTATTGCAAGAAATGTTCCACTAGGATTCTCCAATGCATCTTAGATGACACTCCATTCGATTCTTCCACAGAGAATAATTTGTTCCATCAAATCTTAGACTATCCTTCTTGCATGTCATCATCTCATATCACCTCAAGCTATCAAAATTTGAACCTGCTCTGATACCAATTTTCAGAAACACAAGGGCAGACAACTGAGAGGGGGGGTGAATCAGTTGTTACAAAATTCAAACTTATTAAAATTATTAACCTTTATTCTTAGATGTAATTAATAATAGTGAAATCATGAATCAACAACACATCAGAAACACACATAACACCAATATTTTTGCGTTGAAACCCTGTTAGGGGAAAAACCATGGTGGAGGTTAATCCACAAGCTATACCTTGTTAAAAGTATAAGAATAATATATGACAAATGCACATGCATTCAGGCACACTGATTAGAGCTCGCTGCTCAAAGGAAGACTCAATGTCCTACATAAAACATTTAGATTAAATCCATCTGAAGAATTTGAACTGAGAAAGTAGCATCTACTAATGCCTTAGTATAGTTTTGGCTAAGCATATAAACACTTCTTCACTTTCTTTCACTCTTCTTCACACTCTACTCTGCCTTCGAATTATCTAAACCTCTTTTGCACATAGTACTCACATAATTCACATTCCACACACATCAAATGAAGAAACAATCACTTATATATATCTACAACAAGAAATTACATTGCTTCATTTTGGCTTCAAAAAATAATAGAATGACTGCAAAATGTCAACCCAAAACATTAAATATTAAAAATTCTCATCAAACAATTCCATTCATAACATAGTAGAGACCCAAAACAATGTTCTCAAACACAAAACACCTTCAAATATTCTTCCTCAAAGATCCACAATACGCTTCAAACACCTTGTCGGCCATGAACATGAAAAACATGAACATGCAAGAGAAAATATCGAATCATGAGAACAATGATCAATGTGGACATGCAACACATATAGAACATGATCTAGAGACATCCATGAACACCACATGAATATACGCAACAACTCATATTACTAGAATAACATTATCTTCTTCCATGAACACCATTTGCAGTAACAAAATAGCTGTTAGAAAACATAAACTTATAACTTGCTCAAATCTTCATGTGCACCTCTGAAAATTTGAGAGTAGAAACTAGATAGGCTTGAAAACAAACCCTTTAATCCACAACATCTCACTATCAACATAATGAACCTTCTACCATATTGATCTTCACTGCTTCACACAAAACCTGTAACATATTTTATTACAATTTTCTCAATATCCTTGACATATACAGTCTTAAATACATTAATGCTAATAGTTTTGACATCAATGACAACCAAATATCAGCAACTGAATCAAAACATCCAACAATTCAAATTTTTGGCAATATTTTATCCTCCTAGATCTAATGTTGGCTTGGAGTGTTTTAATTTTGGGAATTCTTGCATACTTAAGTATAAATACAAGGTTATGTCATTCATTTTTCATCTAGCAAGATTGAGTTCATAAGAGAATTCAAGAATTCATAAGAGCATTCAAGAGTATTCAAGGGTAGATTATCAAGCTTTTTAGAGCAGTATTCAAGCATTAATCATAATGCCAAAGACTCCATGCATCATGTTTGTTTTTGAGCTAACAATTATGATGTAGGATTTTATGATTCAAGCAAGCATTACATTCAAGATCTATCTCCTTCAAGCAAGATTCAAGATCTACATCCATTTGAGCCACTTCATACATGTTTGCATCCTCTTATTGCTAGGGTTTGGTGAGTTGCAACATCTTATTTTGTTAATTCATCATTCTCCATTCATATTTCATTTTATTTCAAGGTTTAATTACCAACAAGGGGTTTGACAAAGGAAAACCCCTATTCACTAACCCAACAACATTTTTCCCTCTCCTTCGTGTGTGATTCGAAGGTCTAGGTTTTTGATTTCATAAGGAGCAAGATTGGAGAAAATTTGTTAAGTCATTCAAAGTTTTCAAAGTTGTCATAAATCCTTTGAGAACCTTGGAGAAGACATACAGGTTGTAAATCAAGGTTTCAGATCAAGAAACCAATCAAGAAGGACATAGAAGATAAAGAAGAGCAAGATCAGCCTTTGAAGTTTCAAAAATCCTAACTAGACTGATCCACCACTTCTGGCAAATGATTTCTAGTTCCAATCAAATTTGAGGTTTTTGCATATTCAAATACCCATTTGGTATATCCCTAGATCCTTGTTCTCACACAAAAATCCAATTTTTGGACTGATTCACCCAACTTGGATAATGAGTCCCAGTCAGTAGTAAAAGAAAAATTTGTAGTGTTCCAGACTTCCAGGTGCACATCTTCCCTTTTGTAGCTTTGTAATTTATTCCATTTAATTTTATAGGTCATTTAATAGTTCATTACATTCAATTAGGGTTTAGTGTTGCATCTTGCATTTCATTATCTTTTCCAAGTCTAAACTTTGTGGTGAACCACTTATTAGTCTATATTCAGATCATATGATAGCCCTATTGCAAGATCTCTTTCTCTTTTGCATTGAGATCTCTAGGGTTATCCTTGAGTGTGATCATCTTGAAAGTGGGTGTGCTATATGTTCTAAACCATACAACACTCTCATAACCTATTTTAAGATGTTTGATTTTGGTGAATACAATATGAGTGTGATCACTGAGGAATTCATACTTTTGCATGAGATCTACAAAGACATATACAATAAATCGAAAGCATGATCAAGAAACATAATGTTTTTTCTTGCCTTACGATGGGATCAACCACTCTTCCTTTACAAATAGGATTGAAAACATTAGGTGTTTCATTCTCCATCATCCTGCAGTAAGACCAATTTCGTGTGAAGTTAGGCCATCCATGGCTTCACTCCATGAATTGATTTCCTTCAGTCATACATAAATGCTTAAAGTTTCCTTTTGACAATGAAATTTTCACTGTCCATCATAGTGGCTTTAATCCCTTGTCCTCCTGTGGAAAAGTTTCCTTATATTTCTTTTGGCTTGAGCTTATGGAACCTATAAAACCATGAGAAGACCTATTTTTCATATCCTACCAAAATTTCAAGGCAAAGAAAATCATAGAATTATCCCTTTGAAACATGACTCCACCTACCACCAAGCCTACCATCCTAGATGAAACCATTATTGCACCTAAAGAAATTCCAAATGATGAAAACCAACCTAAGATAGAACCTTCACCTACATCCTACAAAAGACAAAGAGACAACAAAAATAATCTCATTACACCTCCTAGAATAAAAAAAGTTTACAAAGTCAAAGAGAAAGTGGTCAAAAATATCTTGTGGTTCCTTTTGTTCCTCCCCTTAGGGAAGAAAATAAAACTATGGTTGATCAACCCTCTCCTATAAAAATGCAATTTGAAAAAAAAACTAAAATGAATAGAGGTGGTAGAGAGCGTAGGTTTAGACATTGTTCCCTTGCTCACAGGTTACATGAAAAAAATAAACAAAGAAAATTAAAACAAAAAATTGACTGAAGCAATGGATGATGCGCCTCCCCCTTCACCAAAACAAAACAATCCAATACAATAACCACAAAAAGATTTGAACTCTTCCATGGAAATTACCATTCAACCTCCTATTGTGATTCACTTGGATGATGATGACAAGGTTGATAAAATTGACGAAGAGGTGCATAATGAATTGAATACATTGGTTTCCTCTTCCATGATCCTAGATGATAAATCTCCTACAAAGAGTGTTGAACTTGGTGTATACCCTAGTTCAACACTTTCTATTGTCCCTTTAGCTAGTTTTCTTCCTTCCGTATACAACATGATTGGAAGGCAGATGACCTGCTTTAGGTTGACTCACCTATGCCTTACTAGTCTTTTGCATTTTTTCATTTTCATTTTATTTTGTGTGATTGCATGTGTGTGATGTGATCCCTCATGATGTTCTATTTAATTTTCTCTCTCTATTTGCAACAATCCTCTATTTTTACCTTGATTCTTCTCTATGTCATCAATCTTTTACTTTTAGCTTGTTATATTTTTCATTTGTCTTGTATTTTCCTTTTAGGGATGATGCAAGGCATCAAGACATTCATGTCTCTTCCTTGTTTAACCCAAAACTTTTCCTTTATCTTTTTCATTTGTCTTGTGTTTTTCTTTTGGGGATGACGCAAGGCATCAAGACATTCATGTCTCTTTCATGTTGATCTAAAAGGTTTTTCTCATTTTTCACTCTCTTTGAGTCATTCTTGTAGTTCTATGTATTTGGGGAATGATGACAATTTTGAGATCTCTAAAGAAAATTGTAGCAAGAACATACTAACCCCAAATCCATAGACCCCTTATGTGTTTGGTTTTTTCATTTTGGGGGCAACCCCTCTCTTTTCTTTTTCTCTTACATGACATGGCTTGACTTGGAAACATATGAATTTGCATAGGGCTTTCCAAGTTAGCTCACATATCTTCTTTGATTGAATTTTTAATTTTCTACTTTAAATTAATTTATCATAGCATGGTGTTTAGAAATTTATTTAAAGTGGGGGCATACATATGCATTATTCTTTTATATTTTTATTTTTCATGGTTCATGGTGCAGTCTTTTTACTTCATACAATGTGTTTCTCGCTTTGTGGATAACATTGGGTGTGATATCCCTCAAGATCATGATCTCTCTTAGCATATTACATTCCTCTTAGTGGATTGATACGACACAATGCATCCCCTAAGTTTTTAATCTTCTATTCTTTGATAAATCCTCTCTTGGAGACATTAGGCACAATGTTCCCTAAGTTAAGACCTCACATTAACTAAGTGAGACTCCTTTGAACGTTCCTATTTTTAATTTTTAATTTGTAGTTATATGGCCACCTTTCATAACACAACTTGCATGCCTATGGAGCCATCTTGTTTTATCATGAGCTCCAAGCATACATTTTTTTCTTGTCTCATGAAGCTCGAAAATTATTTTTGCATGGTGCCTTATTAAAGTTATCAGGGGGTATAACTTTGGTATGGTTTGAATAGGAAGCCTGATTGTGGCATGAATTTCCCCTTACCAAATCGTGTGTGTGTGTGAGTGCATAGCATCCATGAGTGTATATTTCTCACCTTCTTGGACTTCTCACCCAATGGACAACCAGGAGTTCTGTTGCCATAGAGTGGTACAGGGGCACCTTGTCAGTCTTGGTCATTTTGATGCAATTAGGTGTCTAGGTTGGTGTTTTGTGTGTTTTATCACTTGGTTAATGAAATAAGGTCGAATGAATACCATTTTCAATGTATTTGTGTTGAATGATGAAAAAAATCTTGGTGTTATGTGTGTTTTTGATGTGTTGTTGATTCATGCTTTCATTGTTATTAATTAGATCTGCGAATAAAGGTTAATAAGTTTAATAAGTTTTAAATTATGTGACAATTGATTCACCCCCTCTCTTATTTTTTTTCCCTTGTGTTTCCAACATGAATTAATTTTTATTTTGGGCCACATGGGACTCATTCACCCAAGGTGGCGAATGAGTCCCACCCGGCCTAATTTTTGGGACCAAATTTAAAAATGCCTAGAAATGTTTGAAATTGAGTTTGGGACCATAAAATCTAGGTGGGAACCATTCACCTATGGTGGTGAATGAGTCTTATATCACTAAATATCAGGCATTAAAACTTGAAACACCTAAATTATGATTGGGTATTGATTGGCATCAGGATTATCCTTGAAAAGATGCATTAAATGAGGCTTGTGGATGCAAAATAGGGCCAATTAAAGCATAGGAAAGCCCAATTATTAATGACAGGCCTATAAAAGTGTGAAAGTGTGTTACTAAACTTTATAACACTCCAAATAAGGTAAGATTAAGAGTTATTTTTATTAAAAAGAGGTTTATTAGGTTAAATTAATTAATAAAACCTTAGAAAAGTGTGAAAATGTGTTACAACACTTCATAAAACTTTACCAAGGTACCATTTAACTTCATTAGTTCACAAGGGCCCAAGACCTAATGTGAATGTTTCAACCACATTACAACACTAAATCAAGGAAAAATTAAGCCTAATTCACAAGGAGGACCCAAACAAGAAAGGAAAAGCATAAGGGATACTTTTTCTGTTGCCACAACCCAAAATGTTTGTTTCTTCATCTCTATGTGTCTTTCTCCCATCATGTTCATACTTTCTCACGAATCTAGAGGAATGATGTCAATTTTGAGTATAATCATATATTATATATTATCAAAGGTGTATACTGACCCAAAATCCATGGATCCCTCATGGTGGTGCAATTTTTGGTCCCTCCTAGTTTCTAGTCTCTTTGCCCCTTTTTGTTCATTTTGGTGTACTAATAAGGGTTTTTTGATAATACTATTTACCAATACTTAAACCCTACTAAAACCCTAAGTCTAGGAGTCACTACAGTTAATTTTGTTATATTTTCACATTACCACATGTATCAGGTTACCCACCTTTAAGTTGTCACTCAAGGGTTATTCCCTCATACCTCTATCAACCCCTTCCATTAAAAATACCAGTTGAGCCTGTGACCTATTAATACATTTCCCAAAATTAAATCTTATGTCTAAGTCCCTAGGTATGGTCTTTGGCCCCCTCTTTTCCTAGACGCACATCCTAAATTTTTTTTTGTACGTGCTTAAATATTTCACTTAAGCACTTTTGACTTGACCCTACTTAAGACACATGTCTCACCAATAGTGTAGCACATTCCTTCTTCACAATGCATTTCTTTGCCCCTACTACATGACAAGGATTTTTCAAGATTTTATTACAAAGAGAAGGAATGTGGAATAATTTTATTGCATCATAATCTCTCTTCACAACATGCTTCCTTAAGTTGAGTGCATTGAAAAACTATGCTAGGTAGGGTTCCTCAGATTACAAAATGTCTCAAGATCAGATTACAACATGCTTCCCCTTCATAGTGTGTTCCTTCTTCACAATGTATTCTTATGAAGGAAGCACATAATGAGAAGGTTCTAGGAAGACATGAATAGGAAGGGAAAGATGTTAGTCTATATTTCCAGTGGAAAGGTATTTTAGAGTGCATTTTCAAGCTCTCGTTGCAAAAGGAAGCTGCACCAAATTGTATTAAGTAAAAATGGGACACATGCTAGTTCATGAATGCAACACTTAATTTCTTCATATCACATTTTTTCTCCTAGTGGTGCATATCTAGTAGGCATTAGGAGAGTGATGCCACAAGTGGAAATATGAAAATTTTTCATTACAATGCATGGTTCTTGTGGAGCACATTTTCAAGTCATCAACACATAGGGAAATTGTGCTCGATGATAATCACAGAGATGACAATGTGTGTTCATTCCATATTGTAGTGTGGAGATTCTATATGGCATGTTTTCATAAATATAGTGCAAAACCAAAAAGCATTGAAGTTGAATAGAGGAAAAGGACATGTGTCAGCTCCATAGCTGAGTGCGTAGAGCCTTCATAGTGCAGTTTACTGAATTGAGTGCAAAACAAGATTGTGCTAAGTGGTGGAGGAAGTAAGAGATGATGCATGGTGATCTAATTAGAGCACATTACCTCTTCATAGCGTGTTCTCTCCTAGAGAAATTTTAAAGGTTTTCTTTGGTTTGGGGGTGCATGGGTAGTTGATCTTATATCTTATGCAAATCATCAGTCAAGTTGTAAACTTCCTAAAAATATTGAATATTGGCCCTCCATCTTGGATCAAATGGTCCAAATTAAAATTTATAAATGGCTAGGCATGCCATTTCACAAGAGATCTTCTAATCATGTCTGAGTGAGAAATTTAGCTACTAGGATCATATTTTTTGTTGCATAGGGCTTATTCTTCATAAATTTTCATTCCATAATCAATGCAAAATCGGTGCCCATAATTCTTTATTTATGGAAGGGACATTCATCCTATTGTAGACGTTATTTCATGCCATATTTTGTAAGAATTCTCTACTATGCACTTATGGAACATTCAATGTAGAGGCATGACATGCACATTAAGGCTTTATAGGCCTATTTCAGCACATGATTAGATTTCTACTAACTACAAACCCTAGTCGAGTTAGGGTTTGGTTTTTTATTTTGATGTTATGCCTAAAATATAAAGGAATATTTTTTTTTTCTAAGGGTTGGAGATTTTGTTTAGACATTGTTATAGAGAGAAAAAGTTGCTAAACTAGTAGAGAAAGGTATGCAGAAGAAACTTTATGTTTCAAATATTTAATTTTGGGTATATATTTTGTATTATAATGATCTTGGTTGAATCGTATGCTTGTAATAACATTTGTAAACTTGAAGATTCAATGATTATAGGAAAAAAAAACCTTAGAAAATTGTCTGCTCATGTGTAATATGTATTTCCTGATGTAGCATTGATTAATTTTCCAAGCATAAGTTTGTAAAATTTGTGCAAAGATTTTGCATAATATCTTTTCAATATAATAAAAGAAATTATTGATGAGCATTTTTGTAGTGGACAAAATAGATAAAACACAAGTGTTCTATCTCTCTTGAAAGGTGACTTTATGTAGAAAATCTTTAGAAAATGAACCCAATATTTTTGATGTTAGGTCTTGATGATGCAAAAAAAAATAGTAATTCATGTGATTTATTGGTATCACAAGGGGCCTTTATGGTTAGTTACAACAACTGGAAGCCTATGGGATTGTAAAGGTTTTATGAAGTATGAACATTTATGTGGAACCTAACTGAACTTTCAAGATCTAAAATCTAAAAATTATTTTATCATTGAATGTGAAAATGTGGTGATGTTGATTCAATTATAAACTAACCCAAATAAGATCAAAAGATATAGGGTTTAGAGAGAGATCCTAATTTAACACCTAAGATCAATCATAATAATGGTTGATGCTACAAATTTATAAATCCCCATCAAAACCTTTTCCTTCTTAACTAAGATTAAATCTACAATGCCATTGAAATGGTGATCTTCGAAGGAAAGTGAAATATTTTTAGACAATGAATAGTCATGTTCATACACCCAATTGCTAGCATGACACGAATAAACACTCACAGTTGAACTATTACAATTACTAGCTCAGATTAACTATGCATTGTGATTTACAATCAATAAATCCCAAATGGTATGTTTAGAAAATTCATCAAATATATTTAACATTTCACCATTATTACAAATGAAATGAAACTAAAATTTGAGAATAAGAAGCAAGAAACCATAACACTTTAAAACTTAACACAAAAATTCAGCAAGTCAATGATCTAACTCTATTAATTTCTCTAGTATTTTCTTAACAATTTCTAGTTATTTCCTCTCCTAAAACTAACTCACTCTCTTACTATTCTACTCACTTTTCTTATAAATGAGAAACCATTGGAATTTTATAGATGTTACATTATAAATTAATGGCCAGGATTAAATCCAATTCAAGGTCCTAGATTACATCAACATTTAATGTTTGAGGTACATTAAGTTGTGGCAGCACATACCTCATTTGCATTCTATTGGATAATTTTGCTACAAATTTGATCCAAGGGGAAAAAAACCATCTCCTCAATCTTGATGAACAAACCTTTTGGAGAAATACATAATCCCCCTACAACCATTTTAAAATATTTTCTAGCTAGCATATTTTTGGGCCTAAATTCTTATGTAGACCATCATCAAATATTTAGGTTCATCTTTTAAAATCAGTTTTGAGTTTCCCTAATAGTGAATAATTCCTTGCATGAATCCATATACATGTTCATCTTGACCATTTAATTCATTTAATCCTCCATTAATTATAGCTCCCTTCAACACTTGGCACAACTTCATATGCAAATCCTTTAATGAATTGATCCTTTATCCCTCCAAGCATCCTGAAAAGCACTTGTGTCAAATAATATCATAATTTAAACCTCTAGAAATGATATATTTCCCTTATTTAAAATATTAAAATTTATCAATTTATAGTCCATTAGGATTCATAAAACTTTCCATTTCAAAATAAATCCATTTTAGGAAATTTTCCATTTCAAAAATTTTACATTTCAGGAAATTTTCCATTTCGGGAAAATGTCCTTTTTCCATTTCAAGAAATTGAATTTTGAGGGGATTCCACTTTTGAGGGTTGAAGGCTTGATGGTGTCAGAGAGATGGAATTCCCTCAATTCACTTTTAAGGGGATTTGACTTTTGAGGGCTAAAAGAATGTGGAATCTAAAGAAATGTAGGTCGAAGTAATACAGAAGTCAGAAAGATGTGGGCCAAAGCAATGTAGAAGTTAGTGAGAATTGCACCAAAGAGATGGAATCTTTCCAATGGAAACCTGCAACCAAAAACCCTCAAAAGTAAAGCTTCCTCATTTTCTCAAAAAAATATAAGGGGATCAAAATTTCAAAACTAATCCAAGCAAAGAGAAAAAAGATGAAATTGTGGTGATGGAGCATGACAACGCTAAAAGACTAGATTTCCACTTTTGTAGAAATTGGGTTATTTATAGGGATGGACCTTGCAAAAGCTAGAGACTTATGGGCTGGAGAAATGAGGAAGCCAGGGACTTGCGGGGAGGAGCAATAGGACATGCAAAGGTTGGACATCTTACTATCAACAAAATTTAAGGCAAAATGCTAGAGTTAACCCTAGGAGGCAAGCTCAAATATTTACCCTTGTTAGGCCACCACTGGGATTAGAACGGTATAAATAGTTAGATTTTTTTGGTATCTACAATTACCCTAGTCCAGTTCCAGTTGAGATCCAAGAAAAAACACTAAAAATATAAGGTAAAAAGGTTGTCATTAGTGAGGATCACTTAAGGCATTTCATTGATGTCATTGATGAATATGAAATTGAAAATGAGGATATCATGATGAGGCTTTTTTATAATCATTCGAGGAAAGTGCAAAATAATATTACAAGAGTCCCCTAGATAGAAGCATAGATTCATGGGATGAGTTTATGAGGATATTTTGATTACAATATTGTGAAAGAGTGGATCCCAAGTGAGTTAACCACCATTAGAAAAGGAGTTAATGAACTTGTTTCTGATTTCAACAAAAAATTCATTATGACAATGAGGAAAGCTCCTCCCTAGGTAAGGTTGAATGAGCATGTGTCTAGTTCTATATTGTGGAGCTTCTGATTGAAAATAAAGCTATCTTTCAAGAGATAATAAACCCTATAACTTTAGGGAATCATATGAAATGGACATGAATATAGAGATTAATTTGAAAGCATCTGGGAAATACAACAAGACAACTAATGTAAAACTTTTTAAACCAAGTGTAGCAACTTCTAACAAGCCACTCACTATTGAAGAAAAAATAGACAAGCTAATGGGAGCCATGAAAGATATTTCATACAAGGTGAAAAGAATGAAAAATGTATGTACTCTAGTGTTTCTTCTACACATTTCAATGAGGGTTAGAGGTTACACAACATGCCCTATAATCATGACTGGTCCAAAATACCTGGAGACAATGACAAGATCAATCATCACCATTGAACTCAAATAAAAAATACAGTGAGAAACACAACCCCGATCTCTTGAAGAAGAATCATGCGAACCTTCAACAAGATTCATTTTGGTGTGATATATGTTATTTTCCCCATGATCAATTCAAGTTTTTTGTTTCAGTTGCACTTGCACTTGATGAAGAAAGATAATTCCTATAGCATGAGGGTACACCCGAATGTTATGATGATACCAGTATAGATTGATTGTATGCCTATGAGGATGGGGAATTTTTTCAAAATGATCATGATAATAGTCAGATTACTTTTAAAATTCATATCATATACTTTGAACAACTTAAGGAATAGATGAGACAAAGATATAAAAAAGAAAATCCCTCTAAAGATGCTATAAAATCTCTCACTAATGTTGTTGTCATTAAGGTAGATAGTGATTACTAATTCAATAATATGAAGTTAGGCACCAAGGGTAAATGAGATGATGGATTCAATCCAAATATATCTACATAATTGAATAAGGGAAATCAAAAGGAATCAAAGATATAGAAAAATAAATAGATAGATCTACAACAAACTCCCCACCAAGAAAGAAGATGCATCAACTAGGAGGTGTACCAATGTAAAAGATGTATGTCCCAAAGATAAAAGAGGTTGAAATGTCAAACGCAAGTGTGGGAAATCAACAATTTGTTACAGATGGTGTAAAAAGAAAGGTGCTAGAAGAGATGGGAAAAGAAGAAAATTCTCTTCAAAAGAAACTTGATGTTGGTGATTAGGTAATTCCTTTCATACTTGATAGTAATGTTGTGACAGTCTCATATTCTACTATGCCTACATATCAACCAATTGACATGGCTCTTGATTTTAGTCAAATAAAATTTTAGGTGAAACTTAGAGAATTGATGAGGATCCTTGAAAACAAAGAGAGAACATTATCATATTTCAGTTCCCCTACTATTATTTGATCAATAGGATAAATATACAGTTGTTACAAGTGAAGGAGTAAATAAATTCAACATACAAGAAATTCCTAAAATTTATATGGGTGTGGACTCTATAGGTAACACTCAAACTATTGATCTATTTTACACTTCTTTGTTGATAAATGGCTGGTTGATTTATAATTGTATGCTAGATTTTGGAGAATCTAGTATTGTGATACCATTAGAGGTTATAAATCATTTAGGTCTAAAAGCTTCTAAATCCTATGGAAAATTCTATGCCATGAATTCTTAGGAGGTAAATGCGATTGGAATAGTAAATAATTTCCCTATGCAACTTGTTGCATACCCTAGGAAAGCATTCTCAATAGATATTATCATAGTGGATTTCCCAACTAAGTGGGGTATGTTATTATCAAGGAATTGGGAAGTGTTGTGCATGTTGCACACATGCTCCATTCAGATCAAGGATCCCCTCCTTTTTTCTGGCTTCGTTGGGTTTTCTTTTCCTTTGCCTCATTTTGTGTGCCCCTAATTTTGAGCTTAAGTTGGTCACATGCCTTGAAGTCATCACATTTCACATGGAAAAATTCACCATTTCAAATTTTCTAAGTCTTTTGGCTTTTGCAAAAATCTCCTTGTTGGTTTCCCTTAGTCTTTTTCCCTGGCGTCCTTTGACCCATGCAGACCCGCACTTGTAGGTCTCCCTTGGCAGGTCATCGTTACTACTTTGCCACTAAGTAGCAGTTAACCTAGGGCTTCTGCCCACATTGCAGGTTCCACATTGTTCATCGCCATCTGGGTCTTCGCTGATGGCCACACAGAGTCAAGTTTTTGCAAACTCATCTACCCAACCTACCACCGTACCTAGAAATTAATGTGCACCATTAATGTCATTTTTCCTATAAATATAGGCACCGAGCTATCATTTTCATTCACATTTTCAAAATTCAAAGGAGGAAAACTTGCAACTCCCATGCATGTGAGGAATCGAGTATCTAGTGGCCACCATCATCCACTTAGTGCGACCCAGGTATAGATTTAAAACATCTTAAGTTATTCTTATTAACTGTTCGACATCCTCCATGATTAGGGTTTCAAATTTCTTTGGAATTTATTTCACCAAACCCTAGGGTTTCTGTTGGATCTTTGCATCTCCTCTTGTGATATTATGCTCCCTTTTCACCGCTACAAACAATGAAGACACTACGGCCTCTTGTCGTCGCAATCCCATGCATCATTAAGTCTATGATACAACGTATAGAACACACTCGATATTTCTTGCCTTGTGGCCCCACCCATGCAGAAATTTGTCAAGAAAATTTTGTTTAATAAATGACCTTTATCAACTACCGAGCGAGTTCATAATTCCACACTCAAACCCCTCCCCCTCCCCTGCTCGATGTATAAAATAACTATCTACAAATAGTGCGGGAATCCTATTGTGGGATTCCACGTGCGAGTTACACCCTTTCCCTCATCGTTCCTTAATGGCTAAGACCTAGCATCTCCTCACATCTCCCACTATGCACCTTAACTTTGACCCCTGTCAGTGAATTACTAAGTATAAATCAATGGCAGGCTGGTCCATGCAGGTTCCCATTATCGGGCTGCCACCTCCCTTTGGCAACTATTCCAATTGTCAAACCTCGACATTGTTGGAAAAAGTGCCTCAAGCTTACTGACATGGAACTCCTGAAATAACAGTATCTGTGAGACCCTTGGAATGTCTTGTCAACAAGTATTTGTGTTCCAAAGTCTTGGAGGGATCAAATCACTGTGACCTAGGACCTTTCTTGTTGATGAAAATCATCGGGGTGACATGAACTGTTGGAGTGAGATTCCAAACTCATTCTGATAGTAAACATTTGGCCGATATCGATGTGAGTTGTGAATGTCTTGCTGATAAGAACCATCAGTGTGATCAGAACAGTCAGAGTGAGATTTCTAACTCATTTTGATGGTAGATGTCTGGGCGATGTTGATCATCGGGGATACTCTTGCTGATGGATGTGTCAGGGTGACATGAACTATCGATGTGACTTCTTGATCTCTTGCCAGTAGTATTACTTTTGTCGATGGAACTGCTCCTGATGAACATTAGTGTGACTCTTGCCAATGTACGTGGTCTTGGTGTTCTTTGGAGATCATCAAGGAGAATTGAACTATCGATGTGACATTCCAGTTTGTCAAAGATAGCATTGGTCTTACTGATGGTCCTGAGATCGAGGAGACTTCATCAAGTCTAAGCGATAGCCCAATAGAAGATGGTGTAGTGTGTGATAGTCAATGGGCAGTCTGGTATCGGTGAGACATGGTCTGTTGTCTCACCGATGAGTGATATAGTTGAAGGTTTTTGACCAAGTAACTGTCCTACATGGTTTGTTTGGAACCAATGAGAGAAGTAGAATGTAAACCGGTTGGCAGTTCAATTGTTGTGACAATTCTCTTGTGGGCAACAAACAAACTACTTCTGGATGAAAGAACATTTCAGGTTGTTGTAGAGCAGGTCAGTTGAGAGTTTCATTTTTGGTTGGTTGAATGATCTATTGAAGATTTTCATTGTATGTTGTTTTTGAAAGCATTGTAAAAGTGATGATCTGTACAAGGTTGATAAGGGAAATGTTGTTGCTGCAAATTGACATCTGAAAGGAGAGTCTAGAATTTGTATGTAAATTCATTTATTGTAATACAAGTGATTTCCTTTGGTGTGGTGGATTTTTTCCCATAAGGGTTTTCCCACGTAAATCTAGTGTCAATTGTGTTTGATTTTATTTCTCTATTCTTTTATTTCATTCATGTGCATCTTAATGAACTATAATTGTAAAATTTAAATGCATATCTCTTTTCTCCTCTGAGTTTTGACATTAGGAATAAAAATTCCGCACTTGAATCTTTCTTCACAAGTGATATTAGAGCCTAGAAAGTTGTGTTATCCTTGTGGGTAGGTTGGATTTTTTGTGTCAATTTCTGTTCAGTGGGATTTTTAAGTCTAGAATTTTGTCAAATTATAGATTGAGATGACAATGAAAAGTACGTTCGAAAGGATTGAAACTGAGAAATTCAATGGCAGCAATTTTGAGTTGTGGAAACTCAAAATGGAAGATCTATTAGTTGATCATCAAATTTGGGTCGCTGTGTCTGGAACGAAACCTTCAAGCATGAAGCAAGAAGAATGGGAACTAGAAAATCAAAAAACAAAAGGGTTGATAAGGCTTTGTTTGGCAGATTCAGTTCCTTTGAATATTCATGAAGAGAAGATTGCATCTTCTTTATAGAAGAGATTGGGAGATATTTATCAGGGCAAGTCCTTGGTTAATAATTTGTTCTTAAGGAAGAAGTACTCTTTGAAAATGGATGGAGGAACACCTGTTGTTGATCATTTGAATACTTTTAACATGTTGATTGCTCAGTTAACTTCTGTAGGTTTGAAGATTGATGAAGAAGATCGTTGTATGCTATTATTATGTTCTTTTTTGGATTCTTGGGATTACTTGGTGATGGCTATTGGGAATACGACATCCACCTTTAAGATGGAAGACATTGTTTCTTCTTTGTTTTTAGAATAGATGAGAAGGAAATCGTCTAAGATAGTGAAGGAGGCTCTGGCTATTCAAGGCAAATTGAAATAAAAAGGAAAGAAGAAGGACAAAAAATCCAAATCAAAATCAAAAGGGAATCAAAGTCTCCTGGAAAGACATCCAAGGTGAAGTGCTGGAATTATGGGCAGCCTGGTCATGTCCAAAAGGATTGAAAAGAGGAGAAAAAGAAGAAGAATAACTCTTCTAACAATGATTCTTCTCAGAGCGATGCAGATGCCTTCATTGTAGCCTTCACAACTCGGGCATTAGATGATGTCTAGCTGATTGATTCTGGAGCATCGTTCCACATGAAATCTCATAGAGACTTGTTTACAAAGTATGAAGAATATGATCGTGGAAAGGTGTATTTGGAAAGTGATTCATCTCTAGAGATAGTTGGTCATGGAAGAGTCAAAATTTATTTTCCTAATGGTAGAATTAAGGGAATTGATGGCATAATGCATATACCAGGTTTAGCTTGAAATTTACTTTCAGTAAGAAATTTGAATGATGTTGGAGTGCAAGTCTCATTCTCTGGCAATGACTATAAAATGACTAGAGGCTTGATGGTGCTGGCTAGGGGTGCCTAAATTGGTACTCTGTAGAAGCTTGATGCATTGGTTGTTCAATGCAATAGTGTCTCTGCAAATCCACAAAAGGATGTTTGTAAAGAGAACAATGAAAATGTTCCTATTGGGGAAAATTCTTTGGAAGTTAAACTTACAGAAAAAAAAGACTATGCTTTGGCATCAAAGGCTCAATCACATTGGTGAAAAAGGTTTGAAAGCCTTGAAAAATGAAAACCCGGTTGAGGGGCTTGATGATTGTAACTTGGAATTTGAATTTTGTGAACACTGTAAATATGGAAAACAACACCCTGTTTCATTTTACTCCAGTCCTCATAAATCTTCTGGTGTTCTAGATTATATTCATTATGATGTGTGTGGTCTAGTGGATGTTTCTTCATTATCGAAGTCTAAGAATTATGTTTCTTTAATTGATGATTATTTGAGAAGGGCATTTGTGTATTTAAAAAAAAGTAAATTAGAAGTGTTTAGTCATTTTAAGGAATTTAAAAACCTTGTGGAAAATCAGACTGGAAGATAAATAAAAGGTTTAAGGACTTACAATGGCAGTGAGTTTTGTTCTAATGAGCTTGAAAGGTATTGCCAATACCATGGGATTAAAAGGAATAAAACAACACCTTACACTCTGTAGCAAAATGGAGTTGTTGAAAGGTTGAATAGTACATTTATGGAGAAGGCAAGAAGTATGTTGAGAAATGCTAGTCTGGAGAAATTTTTTTGGGCTGAGGCTATGGCTACAACATGTTACTTGTTAAAGTGGTCTCCCTCATCAATACTTGTTGATAAAACACCTATGGAAGTTTGGTCTGGTAAGAATCCCTCTCTAAGACATATTTGTGTTTTTGGATGTGAAGCATATGTTTATGTTTTGGATGTAAAGAGATCTAAATTGGATTAAAAAGCTGAAAAATGTATCTTCATTGGGTATGGCCTTGGTGTGAAAGGATACAAGCTTTGGAACCTTGTGACTAAGAAGGTATTATACAACATAAGTGTAATCGTCCAAGAACTGAAACCTTCTTTAGTGGATCTGGAGTTAGGGATAGAAGAAGATAAAAAGGATAATGATGTTGTTGATATAAATCTAACTTCAGAAAAAGAGGAACAACACATTGAAAGTGTATCTGAAACTGAGGAGAGTTAGAGCAGCTCTGAGATTTCAAAAAAAGAAGAAGAACGACAACCTTAGCCTCAACCTGTGAGGAGGTCTACACATGAAAAGAAACAACTGGATAGGTATGGATTCTCTATGATAGATTCTAGTTGTTTCTAAACTTTGATTACTAACACAGATGAGCCTAGGATTGTAAAAGAGGCAACTGAAATGTCTGATTCAAATTCTTGGTTGGAAGCCACGAATGAAGAAATGGCATCATTAAAGAAAAATGATACTTGGGATCTATTCCCATTTCCTGAAGGTAGAAAGCCTGTGGGCTGCAAATGGGTGTTTAAAAATAAAATTAGTTTGGATGGCAGTGTTGAAAAGTATAAAGCGAGATTGGTTCTGAAGGGTTATTCCTAGGTAGAGGGAATTGATTATGGAGAATTTTTTTCTCCTGTAGCAAAGATGATGTCTATCAGATTTCTTTTGTCACTTGCAGTTGCGTATGAATTAGAGATTGAACAGATGGATGTGAAGACAACATTTCTTCATGGTGAACTTGAAGAAAAAATTTATATGTCCTAGCCCGAGCACTTTGTGAAAAAGTTAAATAAAATTTCGTTTGCATGTTGAAAAAATATTTGTATGGATTAAAAGAATCTCCTAGAATGTGGTACCAAAAATTTGACACTTTTGTTTTGTCATTTGGATTTGTAAGATCCAAATAAGATCATTGTGTGTACTACAAGACTGAAAATGATCATGTTCTTATTATTGCTCTCTATGTTGATGATATGTTGTTCATAGGAAATATTAAGTTAATGATTTATGATCTAAAATATCAGTTGTCTACTATTGGAACTGTAGAAATTTTAAATTTTACAGCCTATTATATTTGTGAGGTTCCATCATTAAAGCCCTTACATTAAGCATAAAGTTTCCTCATGTGATTAATTGGCCTATTCTATGTTGTTCGACCCTTCTTGAATTCACTTGCTCCCTTTTATTTCATTAAAGGATCCCTATCGGCAAGACATGGTAGAAGTCTTCCCGAGATGTGTTATCATTAACATGTATTGGTTGCAGATAGTCGGCGGGACTTTGCAAAATGTTTCGGCAACTAAATGACTCATACCGGCATATGTTGGAGCATCGTCATAGCATCATAGCGAACTTAGTAAGTCTTGCCGACTGGAATATGGAGGGGTCGTTTCGGCCTAACTAATAAGTATCGGCATGAAGTCATAGCGACATCCTTATGTCTTGCCGATTGACTTATATGCAAAACATTTCGATGTGACTTAAAATCTTTGGGGAGAGTCTTGGCGAGGTCACATTTGTTTTGCCGAACTTGATGTAAGGAAATCTTGGGACTGCTAGAAAAGGTATTGGTGTCTTGCTGACTCGAAATATATACCGATGGAGATATATATCGCTAAGAAAAGGATCCTTCGGCTTAAGCTTCATCGAGGTTCAAATGTTACATCGACAAAGTGGTTCGAGGTAAGTCTCACCGAATGAAAGAAGTCTATGAAGATGTTTTTGGTAAGACATTTGATATCGGTATGAGTCTTCCCGAAGCTTTATTGTCTTGCCAAAAATATAATTTCAGTTATAGTTTTTCGGTGAGATAGTTCAGAGGATATGCCGAAGTGTTAAGTTTTTGGCCAGAATGGTAAAGTTTCTTGGTAACCACAGTGTGAAGGGGATGTATATCGGTGTGAGATGGTGGAATCTATGTGATGTCTCCCCAACTCAGAATGTTATGACGAAATGTAAAATGGAGTAGCAGTTGTCATATTTGGAGTCTGAATTTCGATAAGACTATACTTTTCTCTTGACGAAAGGGTGTGATAGACGTTGAATATGATTTTGCCCCAGATTTGAAAATCTCTTATCGAAGGGACATTTGATGCGACAGTGCCAGTTTCAAATTGATGTTCGTTCATGTTTCATTAATGGCGCGATGGAATAATACAGTAGGAATTGAATCATTTGTTTTATCCGAAATTATTACAGAAGAGTTGGTGTGAGAAGCAGAGAACCAGGGCTATTCTTAATTTGAAAAGCTCAAAGTATAAGACTGTAAGTGATTATTTCTTGGCTCTTGTGTTTTCGATTATATAAATTTTAAATATGGAGTCCTCTAGTTCTGGAAAGGGTAAAGGTAGAAAGCTGGCTGTGACCAGCTCATCAAAAGGAAAAAAGCAAAAGGTTGATACAGAACAGGAGAGTGTTGAGAGAAGATTAAATCAGGATCTTATTGACCAACTGCCTGGCTCGGGCCCAAAAGTAAGGAGATCTGCACAGCTTAGGGCTGAGGTAGATAAATTGGATGACAAATGTAAGTTCATAGGTGATGTCTGGACTGCAATTAGGGGTTACGAGCTTTTCAATTTCCATTATCATAGAAGGCACCGTTTTGAACCAGTTTGCAACCCATGGAAATTGAATGTGGGGAAACTGGTATGCCCTAATGTCTTTGTGAATACGGAATTGGTAAAAATTCTTGCTGATAACTATGATCCAAAGCATAAGGCTATATGTGACCCATCCAGAAAATAACAGATACATGTATCCCGAGAAGCCATAGGTTAAGTTTTCAAGCTAGAAGGGTTTTGTAATGAGGAAATCAATTGTGAAGAGTTGGAGAAAGAATTTTCATGAATGGATACAACATATAAGGGCTGGAGGTTGCCTATTCATAGGATTAAAAGGGGTAGCAGTTCAGAACCGTTACAAGATTCTGAGGGGCCTCCTTATCATGTAGATTTGTTTGAATCTTATATGAAGTATACATATTTTTCAGTATGTCAAGTATTGGGAATGGATGCCCCAGAGCTCATGTCAATTGTGCCAATGGTTATCACAGCAGACATCCAGTATCACAACTCCAGGCCATTTGATTATGCTTCATATATTGCCAAAGAGCTTGATTCAGGGTTGATAGCCATAAAGAGTGGAGCTTCTATTGTTCATTTAAGGCATTATTCACTACTGATGCACTTAGTGTTGTATTATGGACAAGAGTTGGGAGTATGGCCATCAGAGATGAAGATTTCTCAGGTTGGAAAAGAGGGTGAAGCATTGCCTATTCAATTGTGGACTGCTATTTGGGATAGCAGGTTTGTTAACTCTAGTTTCATTCATTTTGAAGAATATTTTGTGAAAAATTTATACAAATTGTATAGACATCCTTGTAATTACTGATTAACCCCTGAGATTAAGAGGTTTCTTCGGCCAAAGGATTTCAATGGGCCAATTGATCATAATTGGGGTGATTGGTACTGTTTGGAGGGAGCCACAATGATTAGGGTGTATGGGTTTGAGGATACTCCTTTTATTTTACCAAGGACAGTTCCAAATAGAATTGCTTATTTGGAGATTGTTAGGCAATTGGACTTTAGTAATGTGATGCTTTTTAGTTCATATGGAAACAGGCTTTCATGCCTAGCACATTATGTTTTGGTGATTTCATTGTGTTAGCAAAGGAAGGATATAATTCAATTCTTGATAAATTGTTGCAATACAATATGAAAAGGGGACCACCTAGGAAGGATTTTGATCTTGAGGGGTATATCAACTCAGCTAAGGAGAGGATTAATTTTGGGAAGTATCATCATGTGCCTTATCTTTTTGATGATATGATTAGAAATCTGGATGAGGGAGAAGCTGAAGCTGTGGTTGAGAGTTATAATCAGGGACTACAGGATACAGGATATTTGTCTTCTGGAGGTGAAGACATTCCAGCGTGTAAAGTACCACAGGGTATGACAAAGAAGATGTCTAGACAGAGGATTGAGAAATATGTTTGCCCAGTTAGGGAACAGAGTCTGGAGACAAGAGATATTGATGTGAGGCATATGGAGTATAGCTCATTTGTTTCAGATAATGAATTTATAAACTCTCCAGAATTTAAATCATTTTTGTACAAATAGAAAGGAAAAGAAATAAGGGAAGGAGTTGGTTCAATCACTTCTGGGAATGAGGAGCAGCTTCTAGACCAATTACGAAGATGTGTAGATGAGGAAATGGCAAATATGACTCCTGAAAAGGGGAGGAAAATATGGGAGAATGCTGGAGTAATGATTTTCCCTGGTCTTGATTTAAATTCTGCATTAGTATTTGATAGTTTTCTGAAGGATACTAACACTGTGCATAAATTGGATAAGGATAAGGTAATGGAGGTATATGCAGGATCGAAATTTAACACTGATGAAGGTTCATTAATGATATGGGCTTTGTACCCATCTCATAGGAAATCAGTGGTGATTGATACTGAAAAGGCATTTGGTCATGTCATGACCTTAAAGGTTGGAGAGGTAGACCCTATGGTTACTACAGAAATTGGTATTGATATTGCCAAATTGAATAAAGCACAGATTCAGGCGTTGATAAGGGAACAAGAGATGTATAAAGCAAACAATGAGAGACTGCTCAGAGAGAATGATAGGTTAAAAGATTTGGTAGGTGTTCCTGCAATGCCAACCAAAATGCTTACTCAAGGAGAAAGTTCCCAGACAAAAGAACATTGGGTTGGATTGAGTGCTTATAATCAAGGAAGGTATGATGCTATTACAATAATTGTAAAGAAGCGGCAGGTCAATTTGACATCTTGGCTGAATCAGTTGTGGGGAAGGTTTTCCTCTACTATGAATGCAATAAAAGAGCATGAGAGGATGAAGGAACGGGTAATGGATAAATTTCAAGAATTGACCATGCGTAACGAGGTTGGTAGCACTGCAACTGAAGGAGCAAATAATATTATCAGTCGTCATCAGAAGTTTTATGATGAGTTGCTCGGGGACAAAAATGGATTGACTGAAGCTACTAATACAGTTATGGTTACACTTTTTGATGCTAAAGGAGAAGTCAAGGATGCTGCTAGGTGGAGGAACGAGTGTGGTGCGATGCTGAAAGAGGTTATGAAGACATCTTCTTCGGAAGATACATCTCTAGAAGACGTGAGTGAGCAGGTGGAAGATATGATTAGAATGGAAACCACAATTCGGAATGCCGTTGAAGATGCAGATACTTTTAATCGTCAAGATTACTTGGATTACCTTGCTACAACTCACTTATGGTTAACAAGGGCTTAATTGTCTTCATAGCTTTTTGTATTCTGTTTAATCTTATTTTCTGAAGGGACGTGTCCTTTCATATTCTGCATGTATAAAAGCCGCTTTCAAGAGACAAAAGAAGAAGGCTTTTGGGAAAAAACGGGGATAAGACCGGTAGCATATGTAAATGATGGAGAGATCAAAAGAACAAAATTTTAATATAATGGCTTAACATTTTCTGGCATCATTTGTTTATGGTAATTATTAATTAGTATTATTGAGGTTGTCTCCTTATTTTTTGTTTCCTGGTTGTTTAGATTTATGTAAACAAGTTTTTACATCATTCATCAATGCACATTTGTTGTATTTGTATGATCAATTCATTGATTCTTTCCAGCAAAGATTGAAATTCTTTGCGTTGATCATAATAAACAGGGAATATAAATTGGGATTATTAAGAAGAAACTCAGTGATCATAAATGGCATGTTTATACAAGTTATAAACCAAATAAAATACTAAACAGCTTGAATGTTTGCCAGTAAAATAAACCCGTCTTTGAAATTTTCTTGACTCCATAAATCCCATAAGGCACTGGTCTTACTTCTCAGTTTAGGTTTCATTCACATTCTCCATGCTTGTTAAGGTTTTAGTTTATCCAATTCAAATATTGGTATGTACTAATCATTAAATCCAGTGTTAATTCATTTCAGAATTGCCATTGTAGATTAATTGAATAAGATTGAGCTTTCCTGAGTCAATTAGGTATACCCACCTAGGTTCAGCATTACCTAAAGAGTAGAAGGTTGAGTCTTCTTAACCTTGTCTGTTACCCTAAAGCGTATCAAGAAGTTGGCATCTTCTTGAGGCATGTAGCCTGCGTTTTTGAGAGATAACATCTGCAAAGTTCGAAATGAAAGATCTTGGTGCAGCTAGGTATATTCTGGGAATGAAAATAACCCAGGATAGAAAGAGTAGAAATCTTTGGTTTAGCTAGAGTAGGTATATTAATACTGCTCTAGAGAGATTTGGTATGAATGATTGCAAGAAACTAGTTGTTCCAGATTTGTAGGGAATGAAGCTATATGTTGAAGATTGTCCAAAATCTCCTAGTGAGATGGAGGACATGACCAGAGTGCCTTATGCTAGTGCAGTTGGAAGTTTAATGTATGCAATAGTTTGTACAAGGCGAGACATTTCCCAAGCAGTGGGAGTTCTTAGTCGATTTATGGTGAATCCAGGAAAGACACATTGGGATGCTATGAAAAGAGTTTTTAGATATCTGAGGGGCACTTCGAAATATGCTCTATGTTACCATGGAAATTTGGTTGAATCACAAAGGACTCAACATTCATGGATATGTGGATTCTAATTGGGTAGTGGACATTGATAACAGAAGGTCCACCAGTGGATATATTTTCATGTTGAATGCTGGTGCAATTAGTTGGGTGAGAAAGCGACAAGCTATAGTCGCTTTGTCCACTACAACGGCTGAGTACATGGCAAAAACTCATTCCTATAAAGAAGAAATCTAGTTAAAATGTTTGTGTTCCAACATTGGGTTTGATGTAGGGTAGATTACAATTTACTTTGACAGTCAAAGTGCCATTTGTCTGGCGAAAAATCCTAATTTCCATTCCAGGATGAAACATATTGATGTGTAGTATCACTCCATATGAAATTTGGTGGAGGATGGAAAGGTATCCTTAGAAAAGGTGGATACTTTGGAAAATGTTGCACATGCATTGATGAAACCAATACACACAGAAAAGTACAGGTGGTGTACCAGTTTGATGGGCCTTGGTGCCCATGAATTTTAGTAGTTTTTTGTGTGCTCTAGAGGTGTTAGTAAGATCTTTGTCAAGTGGGAGATTTTTGGAGAAAGTGCCTCAAGCTTATTGACATGGAACTCCTAAAAGAGCAGTATCAATGAGACCCTTGGAATGTCTTGCCGACAAGCAGTTGTGTTCTAAAGTCTTGGAGGGATCAAATGTTGTGACCTAGGACCTATCTTGTCGACATAAGTCATTGGGGTGACATGAACTGTCGGAGTGAGATTCCAAACTCATTCCGACAATAGAATTTTGGCCACTATCAGTGTGACTTGTGAATGTCTTGCCGATAAGAACCGTCAATTTGACCAGAATAGTCAGAGTCGGATTTCTAACTCATTTCAATAGTAGATGTTTGGGCGATGGTGATCATCAAGGAGATTCTTGCTGATGGACGTGTTGGGCTGACATGAATTGTCGATGTGACTTCCTGATCTCTTATTGATAGTATTACTCTTGCTGATGGATCTGCTTCTAATGAACATCAGTGTGACTCTTGTCGATGTACATGGTCTTGGTGTTCTTTGGAGATCTTCGGGGAGACTTGAACTATCGATGTGAGATTCCAGTTTGTCACTGATAGCATTGGTCTTGCCAATGGTCCTGAAATCGAGGAGACTTCACCAAGTTTGAGTGATAGACCAGTAGAAGATGGTGCAGTGTACGATAGTCAATGGGAAGTTTGGTATTGGTAAGACATGGTCTGTTGTCTCACTAATGAGTGATACAGTTGAAGGTTTTTTACGAAGTAACTGTCCTATGTGGTTTGTTTGAAACCAATGAGAGAAGAAAAAAACAAACCAATTGGCAGTTGAACTATTGTGACCATTCTCTTGTGGGAAATGAATAGATTGCTTGTGGATGAATGAAAATTTCAGGTTATTGTACAACAGGTCGGTTGAGAGTTGCATTGTTGGTTGATAGAATGATTTGTTGAAGATTTTCATTGTATGTTGGTTTCGAAAGCATTATAACAGTGATGATATGTACAAGGTTGATCAAGGAAATGTTGCTATTGTAAATTGACATATGAAAGGAGAGTCTAGAATTTGTATGTAAATTCATTTACTGTATTGCAAGTGATTTTGTTTGGTGTGGTAGGTTTTTCTCCTATAAGGGTTTTCCCACATAAATTTGGTGTCAATTGTGTTTGATTTTATTTATATATTCTGTTACTTCTTTCATGTGCATCTTAATGAACTATAATTGTAAAATTTAAAGGCATATCTCTTTTCTCCTCTGAGTTTTGACATTAGGAAAAAAAAATTGCACTCAATTTTTTCCTAACTGATGTATTCCTGCTCTACGGGGTCCGCAAGGTGCATCCCCCTTCTGACCCAAATCTTGTTAACTACAAGTCACATGTTGAATACCATTGCATTTCCATCCTTGTGGGCTTCCAGCTACGGGATGCCGTCTTGTCGATGTCATTTTCTAACGACGAAACAACCACACCCGTCTGCATTTCAGACTCCCCTAGAATAGTTTCCCTTCAAAGATTTTGGTGCAAACTAAAGTCGACATGGTCCCTATGGGATTTACCATGCAGACTGACATCCCCTCAAGTCCATTCCTAAATCATAAATAATAGATGGCGGCCTGATAGCTCCTATCCATTTTCCCAGAATGATTAAACTTTAAAGAACAATCCTAGCCGTCCAACCCACCTGTGGGTCCCTTAGTGTGAAACTCTATCTATAGGTTTTCGTCCATTGAACACCACTGTCTAATGGCTGAACCCAAGCATCTTCCCACCTAGTGGCTTCCACACAACCCAAACCTGCAAAATCATCAAGGCATTGTTTGACTGTTCTAGGTATTTCCTAGCTTGTTTCTGCATGTGCTAAACCATTTGCTAAGGGATTTTCCTTTCGAACCAATAATGTAGAAATCTCAATGCAAAATTCCATCTATGGGTCTCTGTGGCCCCTTGGACATTATTTAACTACCTTCACTTTGTTGGCTTCTAGCTTGGGGAAATCCACATCCCTAGGTCTGCAACTTCCTCGATGGTCTGAATGAGCTTCAAATAATGACCGATGATAAATTTTATGATCTTTTGACAATGTATTAATGATCTAACACTCGATCTATAGGATTTGATTGACGTTCTCCTAAATTGACATGTAAACACACTTATTGCATCATTGTATGTAGGATTTATAGAATCTATTGTGGTTCCATCTGGAAGGCCCATTGAGAAACCTGACAAAGGAAAGAACCTTGCTCACAATCCTAGGGGAAAGAAGAGAAATAAAAAATGAAGTACGAGTTTCATGGAATGGAACACACATCAAAGATCACCTCTAGTTGGGAGAAAATATTGTTTACTGACTTTGGGTATGTCAGTATAGATGAATTTAGGGAGACAGTTATGCTAAAACCCAAAATAGATAGGGCCTTGAAAATCGAGAAGAGTGGCCTAGCTAAAGCAGTTGGTTTCCCTCTCACACTTATGGCCCTAGATTTGGTAATGGCTTTCTAGGAGTGCTATCAATCCAATAGAAATATAATTGATCATGATGATAGATTATTGGAAAAATTGTTTTCCAAGTCAATTAGTAGGACCTTTGGCATCCTAGTCTTTGATAAGATGGAGGAGGTTGAGAAATAATTCGCCAACCAGGTATGGTAGTTGGATCCCCTTAGGTGAAAATGAGCAATCAATGAGAATTGGTTGAAGGAGAAGAGAGGAAGTACTAGAAAAATTCCCCAAACATTGTACAAGAGATAATTTTTTGAGGAACACCGTGATCTAGTCATGCTCTTAAGCAGAGTAATGGGTTTACCCATTGCTACGTTCTTTGAGAACTGGATGTTCTATTTTATAGAAGAGATCTTTGTGGGAAAGACCAGGTTCCATTGGGCAAAGATGATTAGTGATAATATGAATGAGCAATTAATGGATGTAAAGAATACCTCTCATTTCTATATGACTTCATATTTGACCTCCTGGTGGCCAAGTTCCTATATAAAGGACTATTATGTGTTGGAGAATTGGGAACCAACAAAGCGCAATTGAAAGTATATGATTTCTACCCTCAACTACAATACATGAACCTAAAAGGGGAGTATAGAAGAGTAAACGATGCCTTCATAGGGCTCACAATCAAACTCTTGGGAAGAGATTTTGAGTGATGGGTAGAAAGACTTCACGAAGGGGTTTGGATATCTATTCATCCATTTCCCTAGGTTCACTTACATGAGAATCAAGGGATTCTTAGGAAGGCCTTATACGTTACCATGTTATCCCAATAAAAATATTATCATGCTAGAGGTGAATCAACAACTACAAACTTCCCACACCTTGTTAGGAAATAAACAAGAGTAGGGGTTCATTATCCCCTCACTCTTGGACAAGGTATGTATGCTTTCCCTATTGCCAAATGCATAAAATACTTAGAGAAGGAGTTGGTCGAGCATAATCTTGAACTTCATATAGACAGAGGAGGAATAGATCCCAAGGGAAATTTTAAGAAATGGGTTGGGAGATAATATACCCATCGAAGAATTTTGTGAAAATTGCAAGGATGAAAAGGAGGTGTGGATGCACCCATATATGAGAATGACCCTCACATTCATGAAATCAATAAATTTGTCTCGAGTGCCAAACCAAGTTGACAATGATGAAACTATAATAGATGAAAGATATGGTGCTTTGAAGAATGTTCCTTTTTCAATGATAGACTGGGCCAAAGAAGAGCTCACTGACTTGGATGTTCTCACTTGCCCTATGGAGAACACAATAAAATAGTGGTTGGAAAAATACATTGCTAAATTGAAGGAACAAGGTGTCTAGCTTGCATATGGGGAGCTTGAGGATGAAGTGAGTAGTGAGGATAAAAGCGGTGCTTCTTCAAAATCCTTTGGTGAAGCACCAAAATTCCCACCCATTACGAGATGAAAAAAAAGGAAGGAGGTGACTGAGTGTCAACCCAAGCACAAAGTCTATACCTGAAAGATGATAGAAGGACCACCTCCACTAAAGAAAGGAAGAATGAGAACCTTTGTATTAGAAATGTTGACCATTCAAGAGGAAGAGCTCCAACTTGAAGAAGAAGAATATGAGCAGCCTCACTCTCCACCACCCACCACCTCCACATCTGTCATCATTGTTGTTGATGTCACTCTGCCTCCTCCTACATAATCTCTGTCCATTTCATCTTCATCACCATGGAAATATCTATTCACCTCACCTCCACTTTTCTAGATGCTCCTATAGTGATTTTGGATTCTTCTTCTTCCACTACTTACCCACTATCAACTTCTTGGCTTTTGCCTCCCTTGCCTACTCTATCCACATTCCTTCCTTCCCTAGTGATGACCACTATGGCATTTCCCACTCTGTCACATGCCTTCGCAGCTTATATGTAGAATATACCCACCAAAATTTCTAGAGTAATGCTCAACCCCAAAGTCCAAGAATTCATGGCCCAACTTGTTGTTAGTTTACCACTTCGTCCACCACCAACTGATCCACTAAAGATGGAGGAAACAATGTTAATTTTTTAAGAAATGGAGTGGCTTAATACAAAACAACTAGGGAGAGCTTTAAAGGAAACTATTGGCGAACCTGAAGATTCTGACAGAGATCAATACTTTGAGCACTTAGAGGGTGGACTAAACATAAACATCGATAAGGTAGCCTCCAATGAGGAAACACAACAAGGCTCCAAGGATGAAGGAAATGACAAGCTCGATGAGCCTTATGAGGTTGAAACCTCAAATCAAGAGGAGGACCTACCTTGAAAGCACAAGGGTGCAAGTGAAGAGGTTGATCTTGAAGGGCACCACCCCGAAGAGAAAAAGATGGATACTGATATAGATGTGGAGATCCCTGAGGAACTTCCATGAGCTGGCCAAGAAAAGTGCCTGAGATAAGAAGGAATTCATTTGGAAGAGGAAGTTATTCCTGAGAAAGAGCTAGAAAATAAAGAAGAAAAGAGAACTAAAGAGAGAGATGTTGAGCCTGAAGAAGATGTAGAGGTCATGCATGAAGAAGATAAAGGAACTTCCCTACAACAACGAGATATTATTGAGGAAAACATAGCCTCTACTAAGCAAGACAAAGGAAAGGCCACGCTAAAATAAGTCTCAAGTGAAGAGGAACAAAGCAATGGAAGGATTCTTACTAATGATGAGGATGAGATTCAAAAGGAACAAGGAGAAAAGGAAGGTGATCATGAATCACCTAAGGGTCAAAATAAAATGTTTGATTGGTTAGAGAAGCAAATGAAAAAGAAGGCTCTTGTGGCCACAGAACCTAGAGCAAGGTTGGAAGCAATCTTGAGCTGAGCCCAAACAAGAACCAAGAAAGAGAAAAGGCCTAAGACCCATTCCCCCATCATAGTATAAGCTTTTGGGTCCCAAAAAATACAAATTTCCACCCCTATAATAGACAAATATATGGGCATCAGCTACAATATATCAACAAACAATCTAGGTTTGACAACCTGTGAAAAAAATAGATGAATTCCAAGGGTTCATGGCCACCACCATGTAGCAAATGAATAAGAACCAGTCCATGAAAGAGGAGTTGAAATCACAAGTGGTGGATCTAACCACCTAAATTCAATAGTGGATGTCTATAGAAGAAGAAGTTTTAGCAGAATTGTCATCACTGCCCTCATTTCTCTCAAAAGAAGACATTGCCAAAATGGAGAAAAGGAAGAAATGGACCAAATCCATGGTCAGTTCAACAAGTTGATATCTACTAGTGATAATGGGATTGACCATGCAGTCACCATGTATAGCAGGTACCAGAGCTTGGGAGAATACATATAAAACATGATGAGCACCTGTAAAGAGTTCCTAGAGATATGCAATATCACTTATCCTAAATTGGAGTGTATCCTTAAGCTTCCACGAGATACCTAGAAAAAGGAGCTGGAAATGGAAAAGCAGGACCATTGGCTGGTAGAAACTTGGTTGATGAACCTGGAGTTTAGGAAATAAGTTCTAGAGAGGGTTCTACCCAACCTTGAGGTTAATCATGAATGGGTTGCCAAAAATTAGATGGATAGTGCAGGTTATTTGAAGTTGTTGACTAATTTTGAGATGCCTTCTTTGGAGCTAGATCCAAAAAAGATCAATCCTTTGTTCCACAAGAAAATGGATCAAGGAGTTGGTGACACGCTATCACCCAACTTTATGGATTTTTTTGCAAGGGATTTCATTTGGACATAGAAAATGTATGAGGCTACCTTGAGTTACACAAAGAATTAGAAATAAATCATAGAAAGAATCAAGAGGATGTCCTTCCTAATCCTGAAGTCCGATCTCTCTAAGGATAAGAATCTTATGGCTGTGTTTGGAAAATTCATCAAGCATGCAAATACTTATAAAGTGGCTGTAAATCCTATTATAGATGATGATTTCTTGTCAAAATGGCTACAAATAATGGTAGCCACTACAAGACAAAATTTCTACAGTGCCAAGCCACTAGATTACAAAATAGGGAAAAAATAAAAATATATTTTATATTGTTATATATTTGGGGGTAGGTGAAACCATAATGTAAAATGAATTTGAGAGACAATGAAAGTAAATCTTTTCTATTCATTTTTATTTTGGAACACTATAAATAAGGTTCTCCATTCATTTTCAAAGAGAGAGTTGAGTTGTTGTGTAAATGCATGCTGTAGAAAATTAATGAGAATAACATTGTTTGATGGATTTTTATGTTTTCTTCACACGTGTGCATGATTCATTCTCCCAACATTAGATTTTAGTTTTAAGTTGTGTTTAGTTGTTAGTTCATGTTGCAATGGTGAAGAATGTTATGGTGTTGATATCTTCCTTGCTCATACTTTTTGTTTGTTTGTTGATGATGAACAATAGTGTAAAGTTAGTTTGAACTGTGTTTAAATTGTTACATTTAAGTTCATCTATTATTCATGCTTAATGTTGAATGGATGGTTGAAAATATACATACCCTAGAAGATAGCATTGGTTTCACGAGACTGTAGGAATTCCTTGGTTAAGTGGATCTTAGTTTTAGGAAGGTTGTCCACTATAGCATCCTCCATTGTTATTGTTCAACATTAATTGCAGGTTTAGGAAACTTATTATCCCTTTTCCCCTTTGACTTTTCTTTGAAAACTAGAGTTAAAACAAAGTTCCAACATCATTAGAAAGCCAAATATGATGAGAAAAGAGGAGTTTTAGCTTGTTGTCCTGAACTTGCAGCAACTATGCATCCATTTCCAAAATTCATAAAATCCTTTTACAAATCCAATTCCATCCATGCTTAGCTAGCCATAAATAACCTTTGTGATTACCAGCAAATCACATCAACCAACTGAACTATTCCAAGTATTGTCATGACTTGACACTCAAGAGACCTTGGGGTGATTTCTAAAACTTAGTTGCAGAAATTACCTTTCAAGAGAGGCATTGCACTTGTACAGTTTTTGTGTTGCGAAGGTGCATAAAAAACCTTCAACAGATAGCTTCAGTGGCTGGTAGTATTAAAATGGATTTCTCCTATGCTACCATCCCTATGTGTGGAAAATATGTCCAATTGCATAGAGAGAAGAAAATTATGATCATTATTTAGAATCCTAATAAAATCAAGAGTGATATGTGTTACATTGATATAGAACTTCATAATTTTGTAGGTTACTGTGATGGTGAATCAGTTCAATAGATTGATCCTAGTTTGGTACCCTCACATCTTCATCTAGAGGATTTTGGAATTTTGAATATACATTTTCATGGTGCATGTTCAAGAGACAGTGATGGTGCAAGAATTTTATTGATGTACCTTAAGGTAACAGATTGCAAGTTCACTTTCAGATTGAATTTTTAATGCACCAATAATGTAGTAGAGTATGATTCTTTGCTAATTGGTCTAAACATAGCTTCTAAATATGGAATCAAATATATCAAGGTGCATTGTGATTCATAACTTGTGGTATCTCAAGTTAGAGGCACCTATGTTGTAAGAGAAAAGAGGCTAAGAATATTCATGTGAATGTTATTTTGGATACGTTTGAAGCTTTTGATGCATTTAACATCATCTAGGTGGAGAGATAAAATAATGTGTTTGTTGATGCTCTAGTTGCAACAACTTCTAGATTTTATGTTTCTTCTATTCCCCATCATTGCAAATATTAGGTTGAGATTCTTACCAGGTCTTGTATTCAAGATAATATATAATTGGTATGTTTTCAGTGATGATAAACAAATTTATGAGTTCTTGAATTACATTGATCATTTCAAATACTAGCAAATTGATTGGAAATTTATGGTGGAGAATGATGAAGAAAGGAAAGGTAACCCATTTTGGGAATGAAATCATCAATCTAAAAACCAATACTATTTCCAAAAGTCTTGTTTCATGGGAGAGAATGTTTCACAATGTTGATTGTTATAAGACAAAAATTAAGCATTTCAAGGAAGAAGGAATTATAGGTGTAAACTTAGGAACTAAATCAAATGCCAAAATGGTGTATATCAATAAAAAGTTAAAACCTACAAAGAAGTAGATGTTGATTGCATTACTAAGAGAATATAATTTTTTTTGCATTGTCTTATAATGAATTGTAGGCTTATAGTGAATATTTGTTCCAACATACCATTCCATTAGAGCCTAGTGCCAAACCATTCAGATGAAATCAATGTCCTATTAATCCTACTCTTTCTCCTCAAATGCAAAAGGAGTTGATGAAGTTGAAAGAAGGGTACATTATTAAATCAATTAGACATTCTAAATGGGTGTCTAACCTTGTTCCAGTTAAATAAAATAACGAGGACATCATATTTTGTGTGGAATTCAAAAATTTGAATATCAAGTCCCTCAAGGACAATTATCCATTTCCCAACATGGATCATTTTTTGGAATAGATGATAGGCCCAGAGCTGATGTCTGTGATGAATGGCTTCTCAAGTTACAAGTAGGTCATGGTTAGTGAGTCTTACCAACAATAGATAGTCTTCAATACACCATAGGAAACTTTTGTGTATATTCAAATGTCATTTGGACATAAGAATGTAGGTGCCACATTCCAAAGAGCTATGGATGTAGCTTTTGCAAGCCTGATAAACGAACTAATGGTTGTTTACCAAGATGGTTTAATTACTTACTCCAAGGATTGAAATGATCATTACAAACACTTGGAGTTAGTTTTACAAATATGCCTAGAGTATGGGATATATTTGACTCCCAAGAAGTGTATTTTCAGTGTGGAAGAAGGTAAAATCCTTGGGCATATTATGTTTAAAGATGGGGTAAGAATTGATCTACCGAGATTCAAAGATATTGACCTTATCCCTCAGCCTAAAACAACCATAGTAGTTCAATCCTTCTTTGGCTAGATCAACTTTGTCTGAATATTTGTTCCCAACTTTACTGAGAAAACAAAATCCATCTCTTAAGTTTTAAAGAAGGGGCAATATTGTATTTGTCATAGCCCTCTTCCTTGAAACCTTTGCAAAACTATTTAAAATTAAGTTAATATAACAAGGTTTGACATAATAATTATTTTTATTTTATTTAGGATAATTTATAAAGTTCTAACTAAAGGAAAAATAAAATAAAATCTTTAGAAAAATCAAATAGATATTTTTATAAATAAATAAAATTTATAATGCAAAATTTATTTAATATATAAGAAAAGAAAGGACACTTGGCAATATAAATCTTGAGAGGATAAAAATAATTTATTTATTTATTAAGGATTTCCATATTTAACTATTTAATATTTCTATTTTCTCTTCCAGTCAACTCCTCTTCTCTCATCAGTTAGCTCCATCTCATTTTAGAATCTAAATCTTCCCTTATAAATTAACTACTCTCCCTTTTAGAGTCTTCTTATGTCATCATCAATTAACTAAGCATGAAATTGGAAAATATATGTTTACCATTATCCATCTTTTTAATTAAAATAATTCATTATTATCCTTTCATGAGTTAAAATGGCAACATTATATTCTCTCTTATGATCTTAACCATCGATTTTTCTATCAAATTTTGACCATCAATCGAGCATACATCTCCTATAAATACAACCCTTCATCCTCTTTCAAGGGGCCTCGAAAAAACTTTGAAATCTTGCAACTAATATCATCTCGAGCTTATTGAAATTGTGTATGTAATTATGAGAGCATCATACCTATATTTTTTGATGGATAGATGGATTCCCATCATGTTTGATGGATGGATGCATATCTTGTTTGATGGTTAGATTCCCATCCTATTTGATGGATGGATGTCTATCTTATTTGATAGATAGATGAGTTCCTGAGTATACAAGTGATTAAACACTTAACAACTAAAGGTAAATAATAATAACACATAAAAAAATTGTGACATTTTTTGGGGGTTATTGGATTGGTTTGTTACACTATCTGGGATATGAAATCAATTGATTCCTCTTTGGATATGAAAGATGCACTAAAAAAGGCTTCAATGTTGGCAAGTCCAAATTATTCTAAGGCTTTCTAATTGTTTTCCTTTTCATATTTTTTATATAATTGTTGTAGTTTTATTGCAGAAAATTAAAGATGGTGAAGAGTATCCCATAACTTTCTTTAGAAAATCATTGAGAGATGCATAATTGAACTATTCTATGATGGAAAATAGATCATATGCCCTTTTCAAAGCAATGAAAAATCTTAGACCCTACCTTATAGGGGCTAAGATTAACACTTTTGTAACACATACTATTGTAAGAGATATCTTTGTCCAATAGGAAGCATCTGGAAAAAGGTGCAAATGGATCGACAAGATGTAAGAATATGGCATGTAGATATATACAACTAAATTTGTTAGGGGTCAAGGCCTAACAAAAATAATGACAGGTAAATTTGGATGTTGCTAAAGTCCATTAGGTTAACTTTGATTCCCTCTTTATTCCATGTCCATTGAAGGATTGTCCTTTCTATAGGGACATTGATTTTTATTTGGAAAACATGATTTTTCCTCCTAAATTGAATGAGAAGTAAAAGATAACTTTGAAGCTTGGGGATCAAATATTTGTATTTCTCTAGGGATAGTTGATGAGAAGAAACCTTGATGGTGTTCTTCTAAGATGTTTGTATGAGGAGCAATCACCAAAGTTTATGGAATTATGTCAACATGGATCATGTGGTGGAAATTACATGTCAAAGACCACCACTCATAAGATTATGAGGACAGGTTATTAGTGGCCAACATTATTCAAGGATGCGGCCAAGTTTATAAAAGGATGTGATGCTTGCCAAAGGTTTTATGTCAAGATGAAGTTTATAGGTGCACTTCCTCTCATAACCTTTTGAATGGAGGCTCCATTCTAGCAGCGGGGTATTGACTTCATGGGATAAATTGTAGAAAAATCTAGCAATGGATACAAGTGGATATTGGTTGCCTCTGATTACTTTACTTAGTATGTGGAATTAACTCCTATAAGACATGCTACCTCAAAGATAGTGATTGATTTTTTGTTGAATAATGTAATCACCAAGTTTGGGGTGCCATCAAGAGTTGTTGATAATGTAATGTGTTTCAAATCCATGGATTTTGTTGAAGTGTGATAAAAATATGGGATTTATTTAACACATTCATCACCTTATCATCCATAGGGAAATAGGAAAGTTGAATCAAGAAAAAAGTCCATCATGAATATTCTCAAAAAAACTTTGGATGCAAATAAGAAAAGATGGGATGATAAGCTAAAATCTGTTGCTTGGGTAGATAGGGTAACTGTAGGCACATAAAAATGACCTAGACCCATAGGCTCTTCTTCTAACCCTAATTAGGACATTTTAATTATGTCCCTAACTCACTTCCAATTATTAATTAGATAATTCTTAATTATTTAATTAATTCATGTCCCTTTCTATTCTTCTTGATTATTAAATAAATAAGTGTTATTTATTTATCTAATACATCACTAATTGTCTAAATATCCTCTTATAATTAAATAAATTTCTTAATTTATTTACCCCTTTATGTCTTCCTAATTATTAAATAAATAACTTTATTTATTTATTTAATTATGTCACTAATTAAGTCCTCTTCTTCCTAAAATTAAATAAATTCTTATTTATTTAATCCACCTTCCACTATAATTAAATAATTATATTTCATTATCTAGTTATTCATTAACCTCTTCTCTTTAAATTAAATAAATTTTATTTATTTAATTTGGTCCTCTCCTAAACTTTAAATTAAATCATTTTATTTAATTTAAAAGGTCCCCTTTGTCACATTCCTCTAAATTAAATAATATCTTTATTATTTAATTCTCATTTAAATTAAATAACCTTTTATTATTTAATTTCTTCTAAATCTTATTTATTTAAAATAAGTCCCAGCACATAAATTAAATAATTTTATTATTTAATTCCCCCTCTTTTATTGTGCTCATTTTAAATAAATTTATTTATTTAAAATAAGTCTTATTTAAAATTCCCTTCTTTTGTAAATAATTTAATTTAAATTATTTACTATCACATGACCCCACACTTTTGAATTAAAATAGTTTTTAATTCAAAAATTCAGCATTCCCTCTTGATTTACCCCACACTTTTGAATTAAAATAGTTTTTAATTAAAAAATTCAGCATTCCCTCTTGATTTAAATAATTTTAAATAAATTATTTAATTCCCCAACGACTCTGTTTTCCATGCCCAGAATCTTTTGTCACATGCATTGTCAGCCATTGATTTGATTCTCTAAAGAATCAATCTTGACCCTTCATTTCGAATTTGACCTAATGTTGCCCTAACCCTAATTGTGGGTTACTTTATTGAATCTCGTCCATTGATTCTAGGGCACTTACTAACTTTCAATCTTGGCCATTCACACATAATTGTCTTTTCTATAAAAGAGCAATTTTGGTCTCATTTTAAACATCTTGCATTTTCATGTTTTGTTATCTTGCATTTCCATATTTTGGCATCTCACATCTTACACTTTCATGTTTTGTTATCTTGCATTTTCATATTATCATCTCACTTAGGAATTATTATCATCTTGCACTTTCATACTTTTAGCATTGTTAAGTTTCATTTGGCATAGCATTTTATATTTTATTTGACATAGCTTAGACATTATAGATGCTTACTAGTTGCAGTAGGGCATAGTATTGCATTTAAGTTATTCAAATCCTTCAATATTTGCTTAGGGCTTGTCATTTGTATTGGCTTGTTCTTCACAAATCTGAGGGCAAACAAATCATATTCAGCAAATTAAGAAGGTGTAATGGAGGTTAGTCATGGAGGATGAAGACAATCTATAAGATTGTTCATCTATTCCTTTGCACTCCATTACCAACTAATGGGTTTTTATGTTTTGCATATTACATTGCTAACCTAAATAGAAATTTCCCATTGTTACAGTAACATACATGAAGGATATTAGAAGGAATCCATTTGAGTTAGTTTATGGTGTTGAGTCTAAATTGTCAATTAGCCTTGAGTCACAAGTATATTAGTTGCTATAGTAGATTGAGAGAGAAGAAGAGATTGTTATCTCCGAAAGAATTCATGAGTTGAGTAAATTAGAAGAAACTTGTAGGTGTGCACATGACAAAAATTTGTTGAGACAACAAAAGGTGAAGTACCTCTTTGATAAGAGGGTTGTCAAAAGAGAGTTTTAGGTGGGGGATCTTGTCCTCATTTGGAATTCCAGGAGCTAGACGGCAAAGGAAAGCACAAGAAATTTGATACTTTATGGGTTAGACCCTATCAAATTGCTGAAGAATGTGGTCAAGGAACATTTTATCTTAGAGGCTTGGATGGAAGTTTCGTGGAGCTAGCAGTTCATGGTCAACATCTCAAGAACTATTTATCCTATATTTGAGGTTCATGGAGCTTTCAAATCATATGTTATTTTTTGTTGTGATATTGGTGCAATCATGACACCTATTTTTCATGATGGAGTGTATTTATCCATTTGTTATTCCTCTTTTTTGTCTAGTTCCTAGATATCTAAATTCTCATCATCCTTCACTCAAGCCTCTATCCCCAACTAGAGCCATTGGTGGTGCAATTTTCAGTCCCTCCTAGTTTCTAGTCTTTTTGCCTTCCTTTTATTCACTTTTGGTGTCCTAATAAGGGTTTTCCAGATAAGAGTTGTTTTCAATTCTAAAACCCTACTAAAACCCTAATTCTAAGCATCATTATAATTAATTTTATTATATTTTCGCATTAACTACCTATATTAGATTACTCACCTTTAAGTTGGCACTCAAGGGTTATTCCCTCATACCTCTATTGACCCCTTTCATTAAATATACCAATTGAGCCTATGACCTATTAATACATTCACCAAAATTAAATCTTATGTCTAAGTCCATGAGTATGGTATTTGGCCCCCTCTTTTTCTAAGCGCTTATCTTTACAACGAACCTTTTCAATGTGCTTAAATATTTCACTTAAGTTATTTTGACTTGACCCTACTTAGGACACATGTCTCACCAATAGTGCAGTGCATTCCTTCTTTGCAACATGTTTCTTTGCTTCTAGAATATGGAAAGAATGTGTGAGGCATTTCTTATAAAGAGAAGGCATGTGGCATCATTGTATTACAATGTGCTCTCCATTCAAAGTGTGTTTGTTTAAGTTGAAAACTGCAAAACTACACTAGGCAAGGCTCATCAAATTAAAAAATGTGTCAAGATTAGATTGTACCATGCTTCCCATTCACAATGCATTCTTATCAAGGAAGCACACAATAAAAAGGCATTGGAAGACATAAATAGGAAGGTACAAATGTCAATCTCTGTTTCAAAGTGAATTTTTAGGCTCTCAACACAAAAGGAGACTATGTTGTGCGGTGTTAAGAAAAAATGGAACATGTGCTCATTCATGAATGCAATGCTCAATTCCTTCATAATATTTTTTTTCCCAGTGGAACATATGTAAAATGCAGTAGGAGATTGATGTCACTAGTAGACAAATGATAGTTTTTCGTTGCAGCATATGGTTCTTTTAGAGTTCATTTTTGAACCATCAGTGCATAGGGACATAGTGCTTGGTGATAGTCATAGAGATGATGTCGCATGTTCACTCTATATTATAGTGTGGATCTTCTATACAACACGTTTTCATAAATATAGCACAAAAAAATGCATTGGAGATGAAGAGAGGAAAGGGACGTGTATCAGCTCTAGGTCCCAACACGTAGACCCTGCATAGTGCAATTTTATGAATCGAGCACAATGCAAGAATGTGTTAAGCGGTGGAGGAAGCAAGTGATGACGTGTGGTGATCCATGATTGGAGTGCATTATCTTTAAATAGCGCATTCTCTCCTAGAGAAATTTTAAAGGTTTGTACTTGTCTGGGGGTGTGTAGGCCATTGATCTTATATGTTATGCAGATAAATAGTCACATTTTAAAATTTCCAAAAATCTTGAACCTTGGCCCTCCATCTTAGATGAAATGGTACAAATTCAAATCTATCAACAACTAGGCATATCATTTTGTGGGAGTGCTTGCAGTAATGGTTTAGTGACATTTTCAGCTACTGAGATCATATTTTTTCTATTGCAAGGCTTATTGTTCATAGATTTTCATTTCATATTTAATGCAAAAGAGATGCCCATACTTCTTTTCATGGAAGGATATTCCTCCTATTGTATACCTGATTTCATGGTGAATTTTATGGAAGTTATCTATTTTTCACTTATAGAACATTCAATGCAAAGGCATGTCATGCACATCAAGACTTTCTAGGTATATTTCAGCATAAGATTTGATGGCCAACTCCTCTACCTTCAATTTAATTGGATTTCTATTGATTGCAAACCCTAGTCAAGTTAGGGTTTGGTGTTTTATTTTCAAGTTATGCCTAAACTATAAAGGAAAATTTTATTGTTTTTCTAAGGGTTGGAGATTTTATTTAGACATTGTTCTAGAGAGAAAAATTTGCAAAACCAATAGAGAAAGGCATGCAAAAGAAATTTTATGTTTCAAATATTCCATTTTGGGTTAGATATTTTGTATTGTAATGATCTTGATTGGATCATATTCTTGTAATAGTACTTGTAAAATTGAAGAGTGAATGATTATAGGTAGAATCAACCTTAGCAAAGTGTATCCTCATGTGTAGTATGCATTTCCTGATGTACCATTGATTAGTTTTTTATGCAAAAGTTTGTAAAATTTATGCAAAGCTTTTAAATAGTATCTTTTCAATATAATAAAAGAAATGTATGGGTATGTTTGAGGATTAATAAGTAGAATTTGTTTATATTATGCAGCCATCTATTATTCTTTCTAAGTTCAAGTGAAGAGCTTAACTTACTTCTACAAATAAAATGGCATAGTATTTTATGGTGACTTGATTAAGTCATCACCTTGTTTTAGTTATTATATATATGGTAAAATCCAGGGACTCCATGGCCCAAATGGATATAGGCACTAATCTATAGTTGTTTTTCTTTCCTACCATCTTGAACATCCTCCAAACACATCAAATTGAGGAACTTTTTAAAGTTTTCTTTTAAGTTCTGTTGTATCTGTTAGTAAGATGCCCAACCTTACTTGTCCTAACTAGCACATAGGTATATTACGACACCAGTATAGGGATACACTATGGAGTGGGTATAGTTTATAGTTGAAAAATAGGGAAAAGGATCCCCACAGAGGTTTATATGGTTATGGATTGTTTATAAAACCTTAGGGATCCTAATAGGTTCCTTTCTCCACAAATTTCATCAAGAAAGAGATCATAAGGTGTAAGGATTGACTTTTAACCTCAATGGTGAGCCAATTGTACCTAGATCTCAATCCTTAGGACAATAGGAAAAATTTGAAACCAAATTGAAATGATTGGAAACACTTAAGACTAAATAAATAATAAGACCTAATACTAAAAATGTAGATTTTTGAAAATATAGGCTATTACAAAACTTTCTAAGAAGATCTGAGAAGGATCTAAAAATATGTACCTATCACCATTATATTTTTTCAGGAGTGCTAAGGGACTCATTCACCCCTAGGTGAATGGGTTTCAATCTAGGGATCCAAAATAAGTTTTGGCATTCATCTAATGCTAGATCTTGGCTTCGATTTGACATAGGTGCCATTGTCAAAAAGTCAAAAACAAAGTTTGCAAATTATTTTTTGGCTTGACAACAATGATGAAAATTTATGCAGAAATTCAAATTTACTCCTTCAAGATCTCGTCAATCCTTCTTCCACCTGTAATCTATACATACATAAAGAGGATGTTTTTTTTTTTTTTTGCACGGGGGTTCGCCTTGGTCAAACCCCAAGTTTGGTAATTAAACCTTGATAGAAAGATGATAAAAAGGAGAAGGTCATTTTGAATGGGAAATTATTTCTACAACTCACCAGGCTTCAATAGCTTCCCTTAGAGGACTAAAGTCAAACACATCACTCCAAGGAACTTGATCTTTCTTTTTCTTGATGGATTTGGATATTTGAAATGCTTGGATGCTTTAGGATCAACATGATGTAAGGATCTTGATTTTTGTAACAAATGAATGATAAATCTACTCTTGAATGCTCTTCACAATAATATTTTCTCATGAAGTCTTTATAATGTGTCTTATTAATGTCACTTAGATTTCAAATGATCAAAAGACTATCTATTTATAGGTGTTTATCTAGTTTCCTGAATATTGGATTCTAAATTACGACAATTGCAATTTAAATTTGAATTATTAAAATACCACTAAAAAAATATTTTTAAATGGGTCTTAGGACTTAAAGTGGATCCATTCACCCATGTGTGAATGGGTCCTGGCCTATAACTCCAAGAAACACATATTCCATGGTGATTAAAATATTTAATGCATTAATTAAATGTTGGTTCTCGTTTCTAAAAACAGGAAAAATAAGGCTTTGGAATGCATAATTTGACAGATTAGAAGCTTAATTAAGGAACCCAAACATAGTGAGAAATTGTATAGGTATACAATTTTCTACACTCAAATTTTCAAATCAACATCTTAGGAAACACCCTCTTGGTCATACAAAGCTAGAAGTGAAAGAGGTCTTACCCACCTCAACCATTGGTCTTTAATTACATAACCTAGATATAGGTTTGTTATTATTCTCCAAGTTTGACACCCTTGTAACATGGAATTTTATCAACCTTAGCGATTTTGTACTAACAGTTTAGATCACCAACACCTTATATGATATTGTTTGTCTTGTTATGTGGCTTTATCTTGGGGGAAACCCATTGCCATGAGTCAGCTCTATTGGGGGAAACCCATTGCCATGAGTTAGCTCTATTGGGAACATATAATAGGTGTAGGATTTTCTAATAAGCTCCCATGACATATGTTTTTTATATTGCATATATTATATTACTCTACCTTAAAGGAAATTTCTCATTGTAACATATATTAGCAATTAATTTAAGGTGGGGCTATACATTCCATTGTATGCTTCACTTTTTTCACACATGTTGGACTTGGTGATGCATTGGCTTGGAATTTTGATCATTTTTTGTAGCACCTTTTTATAATTATTAGGACTATAATCCCCAATAACTCTTGGTATGGTTGAAATGTGATCACACCTACGCTATGTGCAAGATCATCATGGAAAAAACTGGCCCTTAAGTGGTGATGAAAATTTAGAAAATCAGAGTTAGGCAACTTGACATAAAAATTTGAATAAGTTATCTATATTATTTCAAAAATATGTAAGAATAGAATCAATAGAAAATTGAATGTAGTTTCCAAACTACTAGGTTTATTTAAAAAAATAATAAATCTATTTGGTGAAAATTTGAAATTTCAATGCAATAGTACTTAAGTTTCAGAGAAAAAATAAGAAGTAGGTGTTTGTCTAACCACCCTAACCACAATAAAATTATAATATGTTTTTTATAAAATTTTAGATATAAGTAGAGGATTCATGTCCCAATGTGATGCATATTTTTTTGTAAATTTTTTCCAAGTAAATAATGAAATTATGAATTTTTTATTACAACTTTTAAAAAATATTAAAATTCGTATGTCTGACCACCTTAACTTGGTCAAAACTTCATGAAATTCAATTTTTTTTTTTAATACTATACTATGTGAAGCATAGAATGTGCCGCAGGTTTCAAATTCAAAAAATGTGACACCGTTTGAAAGCTATAGATGTTTTTCAATCAACCTATCAATCAGGACTTTAGTCCTAATTCAAATAGAAAATGAATAATAATTATTTATTAAATTCAAATTAAAGCATAATTTATATTGGTGGAAAGCTAAGAATCTCCTTTAAAAACCCTTTTCATTTCATCAATTTTGGGTAAAAAAAAATCATCAGCCACATGGACCATCATATCACTTACATATCGCCACTTTTTGGCCCATCATGATCCTGCACATACCCCCTAGTGAAAACCAACCCTCACTAGCCCTTGTTGTAAGGAAGCTAGGGTAATAGAACAACTTCCTAAACTAATCTTGAGAGGAGAATAATGAAAATTTTTTATAGATATTTCAATAGTTACAAAAACATAAATAGAAATAGACATAAATATCAAGCATACCACAAAATAGTAATATATGTGGGGATGTAGTGTAGGAAAAAGTATCCCTTATTCACACTTAATTTGGGAATAATTAGTATTAAAATAAACCTAATATTTCCTTATTTTAGTGTTGTAATATGTTTTTCATATCCACATTAAGTTTAGGGCCCTTTAAAATTAAATGGACTTAAGTGTGCCTTATTTTTGATGTTGTAAGGTGTACCTTTACACTTTGACATTAATCTAGGGATTTATTAATTTATTGAGGATAATTTTCCTTAATTGGCCCCTTTAATTCAAATCCAAGCCTAATTAAATGCAAATTTTGAGGGATAAAGCCTGACATTCATAAATTCCATTACAAAACACTTAACTTTGGAAGATGTGTGTGCTAGGTAGTCCTCACTTATTTCTAGGACCCTGATTTTACATAATTTTTAACACTAACCAATGTGTTTCCTAGGACCCATTTGACCTAGGGAAAATGGGTTATCACTTAGACTTAGGACCCCTCTTTGAAATACATTTTTGGTGTTATTTTAATTATTCCAAATCTACAATTCAATATTGGCTTGTGAAATTTGAATTTCAAGAACTAATGTTAAGACACATATAAATACAAGGTTATTTAACTACATTTTCACCTAGCACCTAGAATTTTTTTATGAGAACTTAGCATTTTCAAGAGAGCATTCAAGAGAGTATTTTCAAGGAATTCAAAGGCAGATTTATAGAAGATAATTGCAACAATCAAGATTAATTTCATCATGTCAAAGATTTATTGAATCATGCATTTTGTTTGAGCTAATATGTTGATCTAGCACATTCAAGATCAATTCAAACATTTAAAGGAATTTTTCACATCAAATTCATTATCAAGATCTACATTCATTGAGGTCACTTCATGCTAGTTTGAAGAATTATATTCCAAGCTTTCAAATAAGGTTTGGTGATTTGTTACATATTGTTGTTCATTCATCATTCCTTTCATACTCTTATTCATTTCAAGATTTAATTACCAAAATGGGGTTTGACCAAGGAAAATCCACATTCACCTATTAAATTTTATTTTCTCTCTTTGATGTGTGATTGTAGATTCTAGGTTGAAGATCATTTGAAGAGAAAAATTGAAGAAAATTACAAAGTTTTCAAAGTTGCAAGAAAATTTGTCAAATCACAGAAACTCTTCTATAGGATTTATTTACAACTTTCCGATAGTGAACATTTGGAATCTTGGAGTGTAGACCTAGCAAAAGAGAAATGAGAAAGCATTTTCTAGGAGCCCTAGGTAGGATCCATTCATGATAGGGTGAATGAATACTTTTTGAGGTCTAAAGAAACATCTTTGATGGTAGACACACATCATTCTCACCTTTCCAGATATGTCTTTTGTCTATTTTTTCTATCAGATTTTATAAATATTCCTCATTGGCACTTTATAACATAAATTTTTAATGAAATTAGGGAAATAGGTCTTTTGTGGTTCATCAAGCCTATTTTGGTAAACCCACCCCACCTATTTTCATTTTTTTTCATTTTGGGGAACTTGAGTTTGATCCTTGTATTTTATCATTTTGGGAGTCTTCTTTCATCCTAGATTTAGATCTTTCATTCATTTGCATCTATTTTCATTGTATTAGATGTCATTTAGGGTGTCTGACAGGCCAAAACTAGGGTAAATAATAAGAAGGATTTAATTTTAATAATGAGATTCAGCTTGGTCTAAGTGTCAATCTGGGGCGTAAACTTGTGAAACATGTCATGGCTATATGCACAAGGGTTGCGATTCATGAGGTGAGTGGGGATGAAAATGCATTCCTAAACTACCTAAATTAAAAATCAAATTAATGTTTATGTTTTGCTTCTGTGACTATGGCAGTACTCCAATATTTCTGCAATAAGGACTGCAATAGAAATAACAACAGTAATGATTCTAGAAATTGAACTCACAGTTGTAATCAATGATTAACATAGATACTCATCAGATCCCATAATTGAATTATAAGCAATAAAAAATAAACATTAAATAGATTCACAAGATAACAAAAACAAACACACTGCTGAAAATAAACTCATTGCTGAAAATAAACACACTATTGGAAATAAACTCACTACTTAAAATAAACACACTCACTACAAAATCTACAAAATCACTAAGAATTCGAAGAATGGGATGCCCTTCCTCCTTAGTCTGCCTAGTGTTGAATGAAATTCCTTTACATTGGTTGAGACACATGAATATGTTCATTTTATTTATAAAAAATAATACAAAGTCTACATGTATAACTCTTTTCATGCAGCTCATATTTATAAGAAATATGAGTGCAAGTCGTTCCCTATTTTTATGCCACCTTTCCATTATTTTTTGGCTGATATCTAGTTGTTTGATTTGTTGAAACAACTCACCCTAAATTGTAGGAGCTTATTTAGCTCATGGTTACAATCATCAAAATAGAATATTATTTTCAATGTGAAGACATTCTCATCAAAACTGAATATTAACTGGTTATAACTAAATAACCGAAGTATTTTATAAGAAAATAATTATATAGCTGGAATTAATTTGCTAATACGTGTACCCATGGGTGACAGGAACAAGAAAGCGACAGGAATTCTACATTCCTCTCCTTCAATCAACTTGCTGCAAAATATATTTTTCTTAACATAATGGAAGTTCAAATACTAGTAAATACAATCTAACAATTATTATTCACTTATTTTATCTAAAAACTAAATTAAATATTTCTTATTTATATTTAACCATAAGGAGCAAAAGGTGGTAAAATGGTATGATAATATATGTAAATGGAATCTGGAAATGGGTTAAATGGTATAGGAAAAAAGATAAAATATGGTATAAAATGGAGTGTAAATGATACTCATCATTCCCCCAAACTTAACATATTGCACATCCTCGTGCAATCTTTAACTTCTGAGAGGTGTTGATTTGTACTGGTAGCCTTTGGATTTATGCCTTCACCCTTGACTATTACAGCTTATGATTAATCATATTTTCTTTCAGTTTTTCTATCACACTTCTTCTTAACAAACTTCATGGATTTGCTAGTTTTTAATTTTTCTTTTCATTTTCTTTCTTTTTTCAATATTCATTCCTCCAAATTTGTATTTTTTTTCATTTTTCATTTTTCAAAATTTTCTTCTTTTTTAATTTTTCATAGCATTATTTGTTGGAAATACTATATATAGGAGGTATCATAAAAAAACTATCTCCATATTCATGAGCTATGTGAAGTGGGTGAAATGATAAATAATATGAAAGATTATGATGGGATAAGCAAAAGGAGATGATGGGTGAAGATATAGGTAATAAGGATGACAAACCTCCCCCCAACTTAAAGGGTTGAATTTCCTCGGGAAACAAGAAGAGGTTTGGTGTGAGTGTTGCTCATATGAATAATAAAATAAGAAATTATAATCAAGTTACAAGATAAAATAATGAAAAATAAAATAGACCACTTTACCAACTTGCATTCCCATGTATGCCAAGGTCTAGTAGCCAAAGGATCTCAACAACTCTAAATCTCCAACAGGTATTGTTGCACATGAAAGAGCGCCCTCACAATGAAGCATTATGTATCATACTAATGGTATCAATTTTTCTTCACTTTTGCTAACACCTCAACCGAATGTGTAACTCGTTCTGTAGGTGAGCAAACGTATGCTGACCATGACAAAGTAGAGCACATCCACACCAATAAGCAACAAGAGGTGCTAGAGGCATTCAAATATAGTGAAGTAACCATGGAACCATCTGAGTGTACCTAAAAAGTATCAGCCTATAGAAAGAACACAGATAAAAAAAAATTCAGTTTTTTCCCTTTTTTTTTCATTTTTTTTCATTTTTTTCTTTTTCAATTTGGATAATGACAAGTGACCACTGGAAAGCTAGTTTTCAATCACTTACCACTTAGTGGTGCTATGAAAATAGTTTTCACCACTAAGAATTTTATTCAACTACAATCCGTTAGAAAATCGGTTTTCAAATTGTAGTTGTCTAACAACGCCCGAAGGTTTTCATTGTTAGAAATTATTGTTTTTTCCCTTTTTTTCATTTTTTACATTTATGTTTCAAATAACCTGCATATAATGACCAAAGAGAGGAAAAATCTCATATGATGATCAAATGTTATCAAATCCAAGAGTTTCATCTTGATCCCTTCAATAAAAGTCATTGTTGAAACCAATTGCTTGTAGTACTTAAAATGATGATCAATAATAAATGAACCCCAATCTAAAAAAAATAACTACTACTAAAAATGATCTAGATCTCATTGATCTCATACCACTATAATAGAAATCTTCCTGTAGAACACTAGAATACATGCCCAATAGCTTGAAAGAATCACTTACAACATAAGCAATTGTCCAAAGATAAGGGTGCACAATGGAAGATCTATGGTAGTCTCCCAAATTATTCAAAATTTTCATGTAGCATTAGATAGGTGGATGAATCAATCCTTATGATGAAGTGCAAGAATGTATCCAAGTTTCTCATTCATGTCTCCAAGTTTTCTCTAGATGTGTGGCTTGTAAAGATGCAACCAGGAATTGTGGTTCTCATTCACCGATTGGAATGCTGTCCTCCACATGATTTGGCATCAAGGATAGCATAGAAAAGAAGTTCTACCCATGAATGGTGAAAATGTTGTGCAATAATTCCAAGTGATCTTCAAAAGAAAAGAAAAAATGAAATGTGTTGTTCACCATACAACTAGCAAGGCCAACAAAATGAGTCTTTGGATGTGTGTCACCAACTAGTACTAAGTGAAAAAGTGTTGGGTCACCAAGATAAGAAACCTGCAATCATATTATCATGACCAAGCATATCAAGTATAACAATGTTAAATTTTTGTAACAACATCCATTTAATAACTCCACCAGTAATAACTAGTTTATGCATTAAAAAAAATGGTAAAGTTATAATATGAACAAATGCTTGATAAAGAAAATGGATGAATGTCATAGACTATTAAAATGAATGCTTGTGTAGGAACAAAATGATTCAATTCTGGAAAACACAAGAATACATACCTTGATTTGGTCCCAATCTTAATCACATGGTTTTAATGAGAAGCATTAAACCAACACTTAATGAAAGTTTTATTAATTTTCAACCAAATATCTCCAAAATTCAAGGGATTCGCCCCCCAACTTAACTTTATACTGTAAGATCATGAGATAATTAATAATAATGATAATTTAAATACTAACTTGGAGCTTGATTAATGAATGAACATCTATTTGGAGCATGTTTTGTGTAGTTTATTCTTTATCCCACATAATTTTTGAATGATTTAATGTATAGAGTAGATCACCTCTTAATGCATAATAAATTTCAACACACATATTTATGATTTCAAATGATAAAACTAAACTCAAATTGGAATATTTTCTTATGTGTGTGATTCATCAATTTGAGGCACATCAATAGAATAAAAAGGGATCCTTGAAATAGCATTATTATATGTAGTTTGAACCACCTTATTATGTAATGTTTTATTAGGCATTGTAGTTTCCCTTGGTGGATATGTTGAAGTGGATGTTAGGTGATATGAATGGGATAATGAAAATGGTATAATTTTGTTGTGGATATAGAGTGGGTGGAATTAAGTAGAATGGTAACGAAGATGGTAATGATGGGTACTATGGTTGTTGTGAGTGTTCAATTTTTTTATTCTTAGTACTATGGGGATTGATTCCATTCACCATACATACTAGATTGAGAAGCATTTTATGAAGAAACATGTTTTCGCTTTAATCCAATAGAACTATAAGACAAGTTAAAATCATACCTCGATCTTCCAATTTTGATGTATAAAATTTCCCTTGTGTTACAAAGGAGATTTTTTCACTTTCACCATTTCTTATTAAGGCTCACTTACGACTTGTGTCTCCTTCACCATGTCCTCTTGAGAAACTTGGCATGTGCACTTAGCTTCTTCCTTGCAACAATCAAAACAACTAATGGTCAAATTTTCTTTTTTAAAATTCCATTGTCCTAAAAATAAATCAATTATTTTCTCTTGCTCAATTATAAGAAATGCATGTGACAATGGTAATGGAAGATAATGATAAGCTAAGTTGCATTCTTTAGATAGAGGGGGTATAAAAACACCACTTTGTTTCAGTGCAATTCCCGCACCAATTTATTCTTTTGTTTTAAAATCTGAAAGTGGGGGTCTGGGGGCAGCAGCCCCCAGTGGGATCGAGAAGTGGAGCCCCCGCCACCAAGCACATTTTCCTTCTTCCACAGCCTTCAAGTTCTTCATTGTGGAAGAAGATTTCTGCAATTTTTCCCACATTTTTCTTGTTCTCAAAATGTTGTTTTTCCCTCTTTTTAAAATGCTTTCCCCCTATTTTTTCATGTAAAAGAGAATTTTCTACATGCCAATTATTATTTTCACACAGTGTATTACAACTTAATACGTCATGTTTACCTCTATCAAAAACAACAATAATAATTCTTGTAAAAATATAATGGCTTTTTAAAAGGAATTCTTTAATGACATACCGATTTATTTTATCAAATGAAGTGATTATAAAAAATTCTATATCTCCCCTAATAGTTGCACGATTTTATTCTTGATACACGTCCTTTCTTGTTAGATGCTCATTTTCAATAGGGATGAGAATTAATACCTATAATTTTTTAGTGTGTTCAGTTACAACCCATTTATTTTTGTCAACGTGTGCAAGTTTATTGACATACCTAGCCGCAAATTTGTCTTCAAAAACCCTAATATTATTTGCAATCATAGGCATATAAGATATTATGACAACTTCTTTCTTATCAATGAGTGCAAATCTATATGTTGGAAGTTTCTTCTCACCACAATGTGAAATATCAGTGGTTGCGAGTTGATCTCCTAGAGCATTTTGCTAGTCCTCAATAAGAAATGTGTGAGATAGTTGCAGATGTAACAAAAACTACTACAAACTGTTGCTCATCTTTATCAGATTGATCTATCTCCTCCATAAATGTTGAAGAAACTATTGCAAGGGAAAATATTTTTGGTTGCTATTACTTATCAATAGTTGTATGTTGTTCTTTCTCATTAATTGAGGTAGAAAAAACTGCTATAGGTGTGTCCTCTTTTAAAAATGCTCATTCCTCAATTGTTGTTGTTAAATCTACAGGTAGCATTCTCTTGCTAAGATCAAGGGATGAAGATACATTTTCATACTGTTCTGGACAAGAAGGTGCATACCTTTCAATTTCTTTGAACCAATTCTTACCATTAGAGGCATACATTATTGTACTTGGGGTTGTTATAAGATGATTGTCAACATTGAATGCATGAGCGATAGCTACAGATTGATCTAGGTTTTCCTGAATACTTTTTGTAGGAATAGAAGACATTATTGTCAATGTCCCTTCCTCATACACAAGTCCAGATCTATTTGTAGTAGAAATATGCAATCTTTCATCATCCTCATTTTTGGTATGCATTTGTAGATCTTTTATTATTGATTTAAGAGATGCTATCTCTTGTTGTGCAACAATAAAATCTATTTTTTCTAGACACCTAGGAGAAGGATTAATCAGTGTTGAAGATAATGATTCTTTTCAAGCCATGGTTGATTTCCTACCCATGGGTGTTGAGGTGGGAATCATTGATGATTCATATCATGTGGTTGTAATGGATAGTGTTGAAATTGTTGCAAACTGGTCTCCCTTCCTTGAGTAGCATGACATCTACATAATCCTTTCTTCTTTAAACAAGTTGGGAAACACATAGCTAGAAATCATTCTTCTTTTTCTTCATTCCTTTTGTTCAAAGTCCTCTGCATCATGAACTGAGAGTAAATCCTGCACAAAATAGAAATGTGATCAAATGAAAATTTTGAAACGTCTCCAGTACACATGAGATTTAAATCTTCTAGGATTTCTTTAGTCATCTCTTTCAAACAGATCATTTTGATGGCATCTTGGTTCAACCTGTTATATTTAGATTTTTTTAGGCTAAACCAAGAAACATTCCATATAGTCTTCCAACAACTCATCATTTTTTTGTGATATCTAAAAGATGTCATCTTCTTTGTAGTAACTTTGGTTAATATTCGTCATAGGTGCAATACCCATGGGAATTCTAATAGGAAATTCAAAATTAGAATAATCACCTTGAATTTCTCCCTTCTTGTATTCATTCACATAATTATGAATTGAAGCTCCCTCAAATTCCTGTAATTCAGCCATTATTTGATTTGCACAAGGTTAGTTCATTTTTTTTCTCTTTTGTGGTCTGTAATTTTTCAGATTTTTTCCCAATTAGTGCTAATCACATAGAGATAAATAAAGGTATGAGCTAACCTTGAAAATAAATATTTTTTTATCTTGTTTCTTCAAAATTACTTCTTTACTTATCAACTGACTCACAACAGGTGGTGTTGATATAAAAATAATTTTAACCTCTAAGATTTACCTACAAATTTTAATCATGCATCTATATGATTTAAACAACACAAATTAGGAGTAATCATCTAGGCAGTTTGGTAGGTGTGTGAGCTTTCATCCTAACGCATTGGTCCTATCTCATCTCACTTAACAAGCCTTTGACAACTTTCCTCAATAACGATGCCAAAATGATAGGCCAAAACTAGGCTAAATAATAAGAAGGATTTAATTTTAATAATAGGATTTAGTTTGGTCTAAGTGTCAATCTGGGGCATAAAATTGTGAAAGATGTCGTGGCTATATGTAAAAGGGTTGCCATTCATGAGGCGAGTGGGGATGAAAATGCATTCCTAAACTACCTAAATTGAAAATCAAATTAATGTTTATGTTTTGCTTTTGTGACTATGGAAAAACTATGATATTTCTGCAACAAAGACTCCAATAGAAATAACAACAGTAATGCTTCTAGAAATTGAACTCATAGTTGTAATCAATCATTAACATTGTCTGTGTAGATAATGTGTGATTAATTAAACAGTAAACTAACACACCGAGGAGACATTAGATTGAAACAAAACTAAACTAGAAAGCATAAATGCAAACTCTAATGACAACAGCTTCTTCAAATTCGTCCCATCGTCCTCTATCTCCAAGGATTTGATAAAAGATGTTGGCTCTTAGTTGTGTAAGCAACAGCTTGCTGAAATGGCAACTTAGGATAACAAGATTGATTAGAAATGCATATTTATGATTATATGATTTAAACTATGGAATTAAAATGCTATGATGCTAAATGCTTGATAAAACTGAAATGCGACTATAATACCTACGTATGAAAATCTAGAATTCGAGGTCCTTTTCAACTCACAAGAGGGCTGTATTTATAGATTTTGAAGGCAAAAATCCAATTGGCAAGAATCAATGGTTGAGTTCAAACCTGTTAAGATGAACGGTGAGAGATCGAGAATTAGAAAAGAAGATGGAAGTTTAAGAGACAGATGGAAAATGAAGAGACAGATGGAAGGTGTTTCCATAATTAAAATAGATAATATTTAATTATGTGTGAGAAATGAAAATCTTTTTAATTAAATATTAAAAATATTTAATTACGTGAGAGAAATGAAAAGCCTTTAATTAAATATTAAAAATATTTAATTATTGAGAAGAGTGAAGAATTTAGAAAGTGTTTTAATTAAATATTGAAAATATTTAATTAAATGTGAAATGAAGAATATCATTTAAATTTAGAATTTAAACTTGTGATAATTAATATAAATAAATTGTGAAATCTTTTTAATTAATTAAGAGGAAGATAACATTAATTAAATAAACTTATTTATTTAATTAAACTAGAAGAATTGGAAAAATGAACAATATAAATAAATAATTAAATTTATTTATATGTAGATGACTTAAGAATATTAATTAAATAATTCATAATTAATTAATTAACAGGTTTGGTTAACCATGACCATTTTTAGATGTGTACATTTTGCCCCAAATTTTTAGAAATTACCGATGCTATATGCCCCCTCGAGAGATAAATCGCATGATAAAAGAATCGACATGATTTTCGGAGGAGAATTCGTGATTTAGCTCTCAAAATAGTGTTTGCCTTAGCAAAAATTTGAATATTTTCACACTGTTACCCCCTTAAAAGGTGAAAAAGGTGAAAAGTCATTGTCATTTGAATAGTACCCTTTGGTAAATTTCAGAGCTCTGAGAGAGATATTCGCGATGCCGATCCATTATGAGCACCACAGATTCAAGCGAGCCCGCCGGTATCAGAGACCAGCTGCGTACGGAGCTCCGGTAAGTCGACTTGATCCTCCTCGCAAATTTTTTTGATGATTTTTTGTGTTTTTATGAATTTTTAGATTTTTCACTTCCCAGCCTCACACATACGAGCCATAGTTTAGCGCACAGGGTAGATAAAGTCGTGCATCTAGGGTAGCGCATTGATGAAAAATAGTCACGTATAGAGTAGAATTGCGTATAGGGTACCTGTAATAGCACATACATAAATGTTGCCCGTGTAGGATGCTAGATTGGCACATAGGGTGAATTGGCGCATTGATGGCCTATTTTGGCGCATCCGGGGATTTTTCTCGAATTTGAAATTTTGAAGAAACATTGATGAAGTGCTTGATGAGTGTTGCTAGATTAGACAACTGATTTTATGCTTTTGAATAATATCAAGAATAGAGTAGCTTGATTTGATAAATTTGTCTTTGTGCTTGAAGAACAAATAGGTCTGATAAATTTGCTTCCATGTGATATGAAAAACAAATAGTAATGATAGATTTTCTTTCCCGATTGAAAGTCAAATAGATAGATATTGAGTCATGTTGACTATTAAATTTGTTTCCATGTGGTATGAAAAACAAATAGTAGAAATGATTGATAAATTTGCTTCCATGCGATATGTAAAGCAAATAGTAGAAATGATAGACAGATTTATTTCCATGTGATATGAAAAACAAATAGGTGTTGATTTGATTTGATTTGAACTTGTTTAATGATGTACTTATTGATTGATATATCCCTTGTTGATTGATTTGCATGATTGTTTGATGATATTGTAAAAGAGGAATTTAACCTCCTCCATATTAGAGAGAGATTTCCCCGCACGTGGGAGATGATTCCTTGATTGTCACATGAGGATTTAGGAGTTATAGACAGGTGTGGTTTGAGAGCTCTATTGAGTATCCCGTAGTATCGGGTCAACAGGGCGTTGTTAACTGCATTGGCTAAGAGGTGGCACAGTGAGCATAACACCTTCCATTTGCCGGCAGGAGAGATCACAGTGACACCAGAGGACATGTACAGGATTCTGGGTATTCTTGTAGTTGGGGAGCTTTTGATCTACGATCACAAGGAGATTGGAGGGACCGATGCTTTGAGACGGGTCTTCTAGGATCCTCATGCCGGCAGGTATGAGATTGCCTGGAAGGATATGGTAGAGAGATATGCCCCACTGCCGTCAGTTTTAGCAGGTATAATCGTTGGTTTCCTTTGTCCTGATCGTAGGGAAAGGGACTATCAGTTGGTTGGGGTAGGATTCTAGAGGATATGCTTCTCCACAAGACCAGATATGCATGGGGCTCATGTATGCTTGCCCATCTGTACCACGATCTTCATCAGGTCGTATACACAGATGGGAAGAGTCTCTCCTATGGAGTTACTCTTCTACAGATATTTGCATGGGAGAATTTTTCCATCACACATCCCATTGTTCGGAGGGATCATCCCCTTGGGTTCCCATATGTCTATGCATACACAGGGCCACTTGTCCAGTCGAGGCTGGGCAAGTTGGAGTATTGGCGGCGCATGTTAGATGGTTTGGATACGATTATCTGGAGACCGTATGTAGATTGTGATCCATGGGAGACAAATGATATAGAGCTGCCATATGTTACTAGATCCAGATATTTGATTGGGTGGACTCCTTATATTATTGAGCGGTTTCTGGTGATGAGAGTCTTGAGGCAGCTTGGATTAGTTTAGATGATGTCGCAGGGTGTGGCACATTATGCCAGACATCGGGAGGATGTACCAGAGTGGGGTCCTATTGTGACCATTGAGGTGGCCCGAGCAGAGTATTTAGAGTTACATCCAGCTCAATGGGCTATGCATCTAGAGGTTACAGATGTAGGGATAACAGATGATTACGCTACATATTTTTATACACATCCCTTTTCGAGGTTTACCAGTCCCGAGGAGCCTAGTCCATTATTGGGAGGACCGATCATACAGCGAGGACGAGGGCAGGCATAGGCATAGGCAGCCATAGGGTAGGCACAGGCAGAGGCTCAAGCAGAGGTAGGGGATGCATCGGCCATGGATGTTGATGAGGGGGGAGATGAGGGGGATGACTCTAGTAGCCAAGATGATAGCAATGATGATAGTGGGGATGATGGAGGTGGCAGGGGCGGAGGACAAAGATACTTTTTTGATGTTCCCTTTAGGATGAGGCCACGGACCTCGAGAGCAATGGACCAACCGAGTACTTTGGCTTCACGGATTATTATTAGGGCTCCCTCACAAGGATAGATAGATGCTTTGCAGGCAAAGGTTCAGACTTTGCAGAGTTAGTTAGCATAGGCTCAGGGGATGATCAGTCAACTGCATGCACAAATTGCACAACCACCACCTCTTGACCCACAGGTAGCCCAGCTTACAACCGAGAGAGATAGCTTTCGAGAGAGATGCATACAGGCCGAGGGGGTAGCCAAGAGATTATTCAAATCAGTGGAAAGTACCTCTATAGGAGAGGTTGTGGCGGAGGGTTTGGAGACCGCTCGGGAGGCCGAGTATTATAGGATGAGTTACTTTGAGGTAGTACCACCTGAGAGGAGGATTTCCTTTACACAGTCAGGTACTCAGTCTCAAACTTATTCACGCAATCACTCCAGGAGTGCTATTAGGAGTGTGGGTCAGCCAATCAGACCAGAGATTAGAGCTCCTGGGAGCAGATATCCATCGAGACCCACTACCTCATGAGGCAGTAGCAGCCATATGCCTCGACCAAATGCCCCTTAGTGATGGGCATGTTGTACACATTTATTCCATTGTATTTGATATATTTTTTTGAAACATTTGATATCCTTGTATTTCTTGCCATTTGTTTTGATGAGATTTATCAGATGCAGTGGTGATTTGATTATGTATGTGTTATGGATGATTTATGCTCATGTGATGGATGCATGTTTATTTCTCTATGGTATGTCATGTATGATTTTCATGATGTATGATGATGCAAATGATGATGTAAATGATTTTCTTTCATTTTATGTATGATAACGTAGGATGTGAGATGTGATGAACTGATTCTAATATGATGACGTATGATGCAATTAAAATGTTTTTCCTTCATAATGTATGCAATGAATGCAAGATGTAATATGTAATGAAATGATTTTAATGATGTGAAAAATGATATGATGTAATGATAAATGGTTAAAATGGAAAATTATGATGAGATGAGATAAATGGATAAATAATATGGTTATTTAATGAATGATATGCACATGACATGGATAATGATGTACTATGATAATAATGATAATGCTTATAATTGGTGAACCAATAATGCATGATGTGATGGAAATGAACATGATATCCTAAATGATGGATGCAACCTTACTATGAATGTTTATGTATGTGATATGATGTATATGTAAGTGGAAATGTTAATGTGATGGTGTAATATGAGATGAATTATCAAATGAATGACTTATGCACCTAATATGAATATGATGAAATGATGATGTAAAATGTAAATGCACAAATTATGATAATGAATGATGGTGAAATGATGTGGATGATAATGAAAATGAGATGTAACAAAGGTCCAGTTGTACTCAATTTTTGTTTTTAAAAGATATATGAGAATCTTACCAATCCTTCAAAAATCTATTGAAACAACCCCCCAAAATGCAAATCTAGATGAATTATGTAGTTCTAAAATGCAGTAATGAACCATTCTCCTTGTTGCCATTTCATGTTGTGCTTAGTTTTCATTATTGAGCTTTTTGATATGTTGAAAGTTAGTACAAGCATCAAAGGGTATGTTAGCACTAATGATGACCTGAGTACCACTTTCATGGTGTTTGATATAGCAAGTTAATACAAGCATCGAGGTATAATTGAACCAAGATGACCTAAGTATTGCTTGCATAAACAGACAAAAGTTAACCATTTTCCTACGCAAATTCTAAAATGTCATCAATGATACATTGTAGAGCATGCCCCACAAAAAAATTGCACAATACTAATGATTAGCTTATAGACAACAAGCAAAGAAAAATCATACTTCATCCTTGTGATTGTAGTTCAGTACATCATTGAACCACTCCAAAGACATGATGTCATCAAATATCAAAACAATAATTGCAACTTTTTGCGTTAAGTTTATCATTCATTTTATTCAGATTAAGATCATCCAATTTGTTTCTATCAAATAGTTGTATAGACTTAGTTTGATTGGACAAGGTTTTTTGCTCTGATATTCTGATTCTAGACACATGTTGTCAACTACCTGTTAGAAAAGCTCCAAGAAGCAAATAGCCCCCTATTGATCTCGTACTTTGACTCTTGCTAGACACAACTATTGCTAAGGATACCTCCAAATCATCAAGCCATGATGAGATCCTTGTTTGATTCAAGGAGATGATGTGATGCAAATGCGATGGCAAGGTATGTAATGCTGATGAAGGATGGATATGCAAAATGAATCCTAATAGATGAGAGAGCCAAACAAAATCACAAACAATGCATGTTTGCCAGGTTTTCACCATTTGTTTTTATTGCACTTTTTCCTGATATTATGATGTTTTTGTTGTTACCAGGATGCCTATTTGCCATGTTTTCATCAAGGCAGCGTTTTTATTTTTTATTTTTTTTAAGACTTTTTATATTGCTTTTGATATTTTCAAGCATAAAACTTATTCAAATGAATGTTGTTGGTTGGATCTTCAAACAGGTCTCCTTCTGATGTTGATAACTGATATGCCCCCATTCCATATGTAGCAATGATAATGAATAGGCCTAGCCAATTAGGTTCAAAATTGCCTTTCTTTTCCCGATCTTGTTGATTCCAGGGGTTTTCTTTGAGAACCAAGTCACCCACTTGAAAATTTTGTGGTTTGACTTTGTGATTGTAGCTGTGGGCCATAACTTGTTGATATCCCTTCAAATGATTAATTGCAGTTTGACGTCGTTCATCAAGCAGTTCTAGCTCTTGCAACCTTGATACTCGATAGTCTTCATCATTGATTAACCCCTTGAGTGATACTCAAAGTGAAGGAATCTCAACTTCTAGTGGTAGAATAGCTTATTCACCATAGACCAAAGCATAAGGAGTAGCTCTTGTTGGTGTGCGAATACTTGTTCTATATGCCCATAATGCTGGATTCAATTGGACATGCCAATCTCGAACAACTTCATTCATTGTTTTCTTCAAAATATTGAGAATTGTTTTATTTGAAGCTTCAACTTGACCATTCCCTTGTGGATAGTAAGGCATAGAGAATTTGTGCTGGATGCGAAATCTTTCACATAGCTCGTCTACATCTTGATTTTTAAAGGGTCTTCCATTGTCTGTGATAATGGAGTTGGGAATACCGTATCAGCAAATGATATAGTTCAAAATGAATGAAGAGATTTTTTTTCCAGTAACAGTTGTCAAGGGAACAACTTCAATCCACTTAGTGAAATACTCAGTGGTTGTAATGATAAATTTATGTCCATTTGAAGATGGTGGGTGTATTTTTCCAACCAAGTCCAATCCCCACTGAGTGCAAGGCCATGTTGTGGTGAAGGGTTGTAATTCTTGAGCAGGATCGTGAATGAGATTCCCATGAATCTGAAATTTTGCACATTTCTTCAAAAAGATGAATGATTCTTTCTCCATGGTCGACCATTAATAACCCAATCGCACAAGTTTCTTTGCTAAGGTTAGTCCACTTGAGTGTGTCCCACAAATTCCACCATGTACTTCTTGTAAGGCCTTTTCAGATTCTTCACGTTCGAGACATCTAAGGAGGGTACCATCCAGACCATGCTGATATAAGACGTTAGCAATTAAGGTGTAACGGGATGATTAACGGATGAAATTTCTTTTCTGATTCCTAGACAATTCTAAGGGTAAAATAGTATCCTTTAGGTAAGTGTAAATTTGGCCATATAAGGGAGAATCAAAACTGGTTAAGTGGCAAATGACTTGAGTTTTAGGATTGTCATGGGCGGAAAAAAACAATTGTTCCACCAGGAAACCATATCGTGTTTGATTTTCTGTCAATTGGAGTAGAGAGGCGATTGTAGCCATAACATCTACTGCTTTATTATCGATACGTGGAATCTGTATGAAATTGATATTAACAAAGTATTTTTTTAAGTTGGCCACCATTCTTTTGTAAGGTATCAACTTGTCATATTTAGTATGATATTCGTCATTGATTTGATTTATAACAAGTTGTGAATCACCAAAAACCTGAATTTCGGTAATTTTCCAATCTACTGCAATCTTCATGTCAATTACTAATGCCTCATATTCAGCTATGTTGTTGGTGCATGGGAACACTAGCCGATAAGATTTTGGAATTGTATGTCCTTGAGGTGTAATAAAAAGAATCCCTGCTACTGAACCATGTTGAGTGTAAGAACCATCAAAGTAGAGAGCCCATGACTGCTGGATAACTGTTGTAAACACATCGACATCAAGAAAATCGATGTGTATTGGGTGTTCTGCTGGTATTGGTGCTTCTGCTACTTGATCCACAATTACCTGTCCCTTTATAGCTTTGTGATCCACATAATGAATGTCAAATTCACTCAAGATCATGACCCATTTAGCCAACCTGCTAGTTAAAGTTGCCTTGCTTAGAAGATATTTGAGTGGGTCAATCTTAGCCACAAGCTATATTGTATGTGCTAGCATGTAGTGTTGTAACTTTTGAGAAGTGAAGACCACTGCTAAGCAAGCTTTTTCAATGAATGTATAATTTAGCTCATGGCTTTTCAATGTTCGACTGATGTAATAAATTGCTCATTCTTTTCCTGAGTTGTCTTCCTATGCCAATAATGCTCCTAAAGAAACTTCCATAGCAGCAATATATAATATGAAAGGTGCTCCTTGTGTTGGCGGGATCAATACTGGTGGATTCATGAGATACTACTTTATCTAATCAAATGCTGCTTCACATTTGTTCTCCCATTTAAATGGAATGTTCTTGTGTAAGAGATGTGTAAATGGTAAACTTTTATCTACCAGTTGAGCAATGAATCTTTGAATGGATTGTAACCGTCCCTGTAAAGAGTGTAGTTGACTAATGTTCCTTGGTGGTGGCATATCAAGAATTGCTTGTACCTTAGCTGGATCCACTTCAATTCCCTTTTCTGATACAATGTAACCTAATAGCTTTACATATTTCACTCCAAAAACACATTTCTTAGGGTTAAGTCTCACTTTGAATTTTTCCATTCTTTTGAAGATTTTTGATAAGATATCTATGTGTCCTTCTCTGGTGTTAGACTTGGCAAGGAGGTCATCAACATAATCTTCCATGAATGTATGCATCATATCTTGATAAATCATTGTCATTGCTCGTTGGTATGTAGCTCCTATGTTTTTCAACCCGAATGGCATTATGTTCCAGCAATAGGTACCCCAAGGACATGTGAATGCTATTTTATTCTGATCTTCTGGTGCAATTTTTATCTGGTTGTATCTTGAAAATCCATCCATTAGTGAGTACATTGCATGTCCAACAGTTAAATCAACAATCATATCTATGTTTGGTAAGGGGAAGTCATCTTTAGGACATGCTTTGTTCAAATCCTTGAAATCTGTGCAAATTTCGATCCTTCTGTCTGGCTTTGAAACAAGTATGATATTGGAGATCCATTCCGCATAGTCCATGGACCGGATGAATCCAACATCCAAAAGCTTCTTTAATTCCTCTTTAACCAATAATGCAACACATGGGTGCATTTTTCTGAGTTTTTGTTTTACAAGTTTTGCCCCCGACGTAATTGATAGATGATGCATGATGAGATCTGGATCTAATCCAAGCATATCTACATAGGACCATGCAAAACTGATTTGATTATTCTTGAGAAATTTTGTGAATCTAGGTACTTCCTCTTATGTTAGAGATGTAGCCAATTGTAAAACTTTGGGATTTTTTGTAGTACCTATATTGAGTGCCTCTGTTGGTTCGATTAGAATGGAAGACCTTTCCTGATAATGTTCCGGAAGAGTGTCAATTTTCCCATCCTCTGGTGCCTTTGAAAGGTTTTCACCTTTGGATACACTTTTTATTTTTCTCTTTTCTTGATCTAATACTGCCTTTGTTAGGTTCTCACCATTAGATCTATTTTTTATTTTTCTCTTTTCTTGATCTAATACGGCCTTTGTTAGGTTTTCACCATTAGATCTTTCTTTTATATTATTTATTTCATAGCTGAGAAACTTGGCACTTTCCTATCGAAAACTCTGATCTTGTGATTCCTTGGTGGAACTTGTTTCGGGATGGGATGAACGAAGAAAGTTTATTATGGTTTCATCATTTGGAAAAGTCAGGACATCAATGAGTTCGGGATAAACCAAAGGAAATGGATCATTAGGATGAGTAAGGTCACTGGCCGTAAGGGTCATGATGTGATCATTAACGTCATTATAGGGGAGATCTAGGATGGTATCCTCCCGTGGATAATCTGTTTCGCTTTGAATCAAGTCAGTCTCACTTGAGTCATGATTGCTTTGTAGAACATCATCAAATGGAGGCCTTGAGCTTTCCCCTTGCATGAATGTGGGTTTGAAATTTTTTATGACATCCACCTTTTTATCCCTTTAGAATTGATCATCAAAGATGGTGTCCCATTTATATTCATTGGAGTCAGTGTCAGAATTGTTTTCTTGAATTTGCAGAATGGTTTCAGCTAACTCCTCATTTGATGGTCTTTGTGCTACTTCTTCTTTAGTATCTTCACCATATCCTAACCCAGTCTTATCCTTTGGGTGCATTGTTTTTAGTTGGACAGGTTCAACAATACCCTCTTTCCTTTTACCTATAGGGCCATTTCCTTCATAACCCATTTGTTGCATGATAGCATAACCTTTTCCATATTGTTTTGTGGGTAATTTGACATGTAGTACTGATTCTTCTTCATCTTTATAGAGCCAATCAAGGATAGCTCTATCTTCCATTTCATTTTCTTTGATAAATTTCCCATTAAACTTGGTGATGGGAATTGGAGCTAAGGCTAGGGCTATTGTAGCCTGCTGTATGGATGTTGACGGTTGACCATGAGATCTTGGAGAGAGAGATAAAGAATATTCTCCCACTCTATTATCTTTCAATTTTAGCTTGGTGACAAAATTACTTATTAGTTTACTTGCTTGTTCATTGTACTTGGAGGTAGAGAGGGCCAATGCTTCTCTATTATGTGGGACGAATGTGTCATGAGTTTCTCTAAGGTTAGAGAAAGTTTGACTGCTAATGTGAGCAGTAGGTATTATAACTTCATGTCCATCATATGGAAACTTTAAGCATTGATGATAAGTAGATGGAATAGCTTGCATGTCATGAATCCATGGATGACCCAAGTGTATGGTATAGGTTAGATCCCGATCTAGAACCTGACAAAAGGTATTCTTCACAATAGGTCCCACTCTGATTGGTAGCATGATGAGGCCTTTGGAAGTCCTTTCCTCATCATCATATGCCTTGATTGCAATCTTTCTTTGTGGATCTATAGATTCTGCTGAATATCCCAAAGCGAGGACCAATTTTAAAGTACAAATGTTTAATCCGGTTCCCCCATCTATGAAGACATGTCTAATGGGAGCTTTGTGAACCATGACCTCTAAGTAGAGTGACGAATTATGCAGGTGGGTTATGGATGAGTCATCCTTTTCAGAAAAGGATAAACATGTGATTGAGGACAAGTGTCCCACCATGGCTTGAAGTTTATTGATATCTAGATTAGGGGATATAGTTGTATCAACAAGTGCCTTTTCCAGAATGTCCTTATGTGCAGGTGATAACTTTAAAAGTTCCAAGATAGAAATTTGAGCTGATGTTTTTCGTAGTTGATCAACCAAATTGTATTGACTTGGAGGGGGAATTGTCGCTTTACATGAGCTTCCTTTGATAATGATTTTGGCTTGTCCCCTTGTTGTAGCATTGACCTCTTGATATTCTTGCTTACCTTTGATTTAGATAGCATTGATTTGTGGATCATCAGTATAAATATGATTGATAATGACATCATGGACATAATTAACCTTCTTGCCTTTATCACCCGAAGATTTCGCTTTTTGATAATTAGGGAGCGGATCCTTAAATTCTTGATGGTCATTATTGACATTATGCCCCTCAACCGTGATGGTATGGTTATCAATCAAATCCTGAACAATATTCTTCAATCCTTGGCAACTGTATGTCTTATGACCTTTACACCTATGATAGTCACAAAAGTGTGAGTCATTCCATGATGGTGGTTCAACTTGAGGCTCATAGTCTCTTTGTGGTGGCAATGTAATAGCGTTTTGATTCAATAACTCTTTGAGAATGGATTCCAAAGATTGGCCCAAGGGAGTGAAAATTTGTCGATTTGAATAATATGAAGATCTGGGCGTATTTGAATTTAGATTATTGTCAAAATTATTTCTGTGATTGTTAGTTGTGTTCCCTTGATTGGAAACATTGCCTTGGGTGCTAGAATTTCTAGCATTATTGCTACGTTGAACACCTGACACATTAAAGATGGTAGGCTTCACATTTACGTTGTTAGCACCTACTACCCCATCATTCACAATATTTTTATTTCGGGTCCAAAATCATGAATTGTCATTGTTGTTACTGTGGTTGTTGTTGTTGTATGAATTTGAACCCTCTTTATCAATTTTCAGAACTCCACGCTTGATCAAAGCACCTTCGATAATAATCGTGTTTTCAATCAGTTTTTCAAATGATTGAGGACAATGAAGGTTCAGTCTGTAACTCATTTCTTGATTCAAACTATCAATAAATATCTCCATCTTTTTGGTTTTAGGAACAGGGCGGGAGTATCTAGCAAGCACCCTTCTCCACATTCGCAAAAATGTAGTGAAAGATTCCCCTACTTTTTGTTTTACTTTACAAAGATCAAGCATGGTTATCTGGTGTTGGATGTTGTAGGAGTATTGTGATATAAACTTATTTATTAACTCCTCAAAGGTTTTGATGGGGGGAGTTATCTTTGAAATCCACTCTATGGATTGTCCACCTAGACTTCACGGAAACAATCGCATTAAGTAGGTATCTTCATGAGAAAATTCTAAATTAATATTTCGGAAATCCCTCACATGCTCAATGGGGTCAGTTTTCCCATTATACCTATAAAATTTAGGGATTTCACAATGTTTTGGAAAAGGAATCATTCGAAGACTCCTATCAAATGGATAAGGACATATGTCATCCAAAACATACTTCTTCATTGTACCCCCTTGCATTTCTTTTATTTTCCCTTGTAATTCCTTCATCTGTCGAGTAAGGGCACTAAAATCATTGAGAGGAGTTTCAAGATTCTTTTTAATTCCTTTTGTGTCAAAATTAGAAGGTAACTTAGCTCCTTGAATAGCTAATGAAAGGAAATATCTTTCCTTGTTTCATTCTAAAATCCTTTCCATAAGAGTATGGAACTGGGGATCCTGTTGTTCTTCTTGGAGCTTTTCTTCTGTTATCTCTTCAGTATTTGAATTACGCCAATGGACCTCTTCCCTCTTACTATTATCACCCATTCTACTTACTATGCTTTCATCCTTTTCTAAGTGCTTTTGAGATCTCGTGACAATAGGCATAAACGTTACTTAAATACTACTAACCTTGATCAAAGGAATGAAATAGTGCAATGTTGATGGAAAGTCGGGATAGAATGAAGATTCTATGACTTAAAAAGATTTTTTTTTAATCTTTAGCTCATGATTCCCTGATTGAAAGGATGAAGATCCTGTTTGTGAGAATTAAACCAAAGGTCAAAAATAAAAATGATTTTGCACTTTGTGAGGTTTGATCGAAGCTTCGTAAAAAAAAAGGATTTGATGGATGCCTAATGTACTTGAGTTCTCTATTGTAGAATTTGACTGGGATGAGTAGCGTAGGTAATTGCAGGTTGGGGAATATAAGAAGAATGAATATGCTGACTGTGATTGTGCCTTTGAGAAAGGGCTCTTCTTTGAAAAAAATGCTCGTGAGTACAAAGGTTCTATAGAATAATCATCAGTGAAACCTCTAATATAGTCGTGATATCGATGAATAAAGGTCCTATGTTCAAGCAAGACCTTTTGACTTTGGTATAGAAATTTCCTCTTCTTCAATAACTTCTTATAACCGAGGGACTTCTTTGGCTTCCTAATTTTCCTTTCTAGAGACTTTTTGCCAAAAGTTACTGATTTCCAAACTCTGAGCATGGAAAAGACTAGACTGAGATAACTGATTTATGAATGTCCAAAATTTACCTAGGCTCAAAAAATATAGGCGCCAAAACAGAGCATGGATGCACTAAAACAGACTCCCTATGCGCCAAAACAGAGCACAAATGCATCGAAATAGAGCATGGATGCACCAAAACAGAGTATAGATGGATTGAAATAGAGCAGCGATGTGCTGAAACAGAGCAACCATGCACCGAAATAGAGTAGCAATGAGCTGAAATAGAGAAATAATCCACCGAAACAGAGCATAAATGCGCTGAAACAAAGCAACAATGCACTGAAATAGACACGGGATGCGCTAAATTATCCATTTAGACTTCTGCGACAAAGATGTTTGAACAGTTTGATATTTTTGGATGATCTTAATCTGATTTAAATGTGAAAAACACAGCATAGAGAAGTAGACAGTTGTTTTGTTAACCCTAAAATCTAAACAAAGAGTGTATGTTCTTGAGATTTTCACAGGTTTTGAACAAAATAAACATTCCAAATAGACTCACTCTTAGTTGTCAAATAAGTCATCATATTAATCACATCCCACATCTTAAAATCGCGTCGACTCACACAGCCATGTCACCCCCTAGAGAGAGCCCGTGTTTTTGTCTTTTCTAGGTGCGTACTCAAGGTGACGAAAGTGGATACTGAATCCCCTAAGCAAACAGTCTGTGGTGATTATATGGTGAGTGTCTTGGGGGAAGATTCTTCCCTCCCCTTGTACCATGATTAAAATGATGTTTGAATATTGACACGACTCACTTTCTACACTATGGTTCGTAGTCAAGGTTTTTGTTAAGTGCAACAATAGATAAACTCCCTCAAGAGACCTCCCAATCTGTAGAACAAATATTTTGGGGATGGTTATCCGGCACACTGTCGTTGAATTGCGGACTTTCCCCGAATTCGCTTTTGATTATAATGGGTTGGAAAACCTGGCTTTGGTTGTTCCCACTTAGGTTGTTCCTGTAGGGTGAGTACTTTTTCCCACTACGGTAGGCCCTCTAAAGGATGTAAGAAATTGTAAACATTGCATGAAAATGAAAAGGCAATCTGGTATTTTGGTCACCCAGTTAAGGGGAGAGCATAGACCTATTGCTGCAAACAAAGCAACCAATGTTCCTTTTAAAGCACCAAATGACAATGTTCTAAACTAAGTGAAGATGTTGCTCCATAATAGACATGAGGTTTATTTTAATTGCAAAAATATTGTGTGGTGACTATCTTAGGATTGGTTCATTTCCTTAAAAACTGAAAATAAAAATTTTGTCCATGGATGGCGTCGGAATAAAAATTTATGTTTTACAAATTCCCTGCATGCACTAGGACTGACCCCCATATGGGCCAAAATAATTACTGTATGTTCTAAAAGATCACTACGGGATGCGCCAAAATAGTGCCTGAATGTGTCGAAACACTCTCTGGATGCATCGAAACAGTCCCTGGATGCGTCGAAACAGTCCCTAGATGCTTCGAAATAGTTTGTCTATGTGCCAAAGTGCAACTCTAGTCCATTACCCATCAGAAAAATTCCCGCAAAAAAAGATTAAAATGGGGGGATGCCCCATGGTGGGTGCCAAAATGTGTGTAGATAATGCGTGATTAATTAAACAGTAAACTAACACATCAAGGAGACATTAGATTGAAACAAAACTAAACTAGAAAGCATAAATGCAAACTCTAATGACATCGGATTCTTCAAATTCGTCCCATCGTCCTCTATCTCCAAGGATTTGATAAAAGATGCTAGCTCTTAGTTGTGTAAGTAGTAGCTTGTTGAAATGGCAACTTAGGAGAACGAGATTGATTAGAAATGCATATTTATGACTATATGATTTAAACTATGGAATTAAAATGCTATGATGCTAAATGCTTGATAAAATTAAAATGAGACTATAATAACTACGTATGAAAATCTAGAATTCGAGGTCCTTTTCAACTCACAAGAGGGTTGTATTTATAGATTTTTGAAGGCAAGAATCCAATTGGCAAGAATCAATGGTTGACTTCAAACCTGTTAAGATGAATGGTGAGAGATCGAGAATTCGAAAAGAAGATGGAAGTTTAAGAGACATATGGAAAATGAAGAGACAGATGGAAGGTGTTTCCATAATTAAAATAGATAATATTTAATTATGTGTGAGAAATGAAAAGTTTTTAAATTAAATATTAAAAATATTTAATTATGTGAGAGAAATGAATAATATCATTTAAATTTAGAATTTAAACTTGTGATAATTAATATAAATAAATTGTGAAATCTATTTAATTAATTAAGAGGAAGATAATATTAATTAAATAAACTTATTTATTTAATTAAACTAGAAGAATTGGAAAAAAGAACAATATAAATAAATAATTAAATTTATTTATATGTAGATGACTTAAGAATATTAATTAAATAATTCATATTTAATTAATTAACAGGATTGGTTAACCATGACCATTTTTAGATGTGTACAAACATAGATAATCATCAGATCCCATAATTGAATGATAAGCAATAAGCAATAAAAATTAAATAGATTCACAAGATAACGAAAATAAACACACTGCTGAAAATAAACTCACTGCTGAAAATAAACACACTGCTGGAAATAAACTCACTACTAAAATAAACAAACTGCTGGAAATAAACACACTCACTACAAAATCTACAAAATCTACAAAATTAACAAGCATTATAAGAAGGGGGTGGCCTCCCTCCTTAGTTTTCCTAGTGCTGAATAAAATTCCTTTACGTTGGTTGAGTCACTTGAATATGTTATTTTTATTTATCAAAATAAATACAAATTCTACATTTGTATCTCTTTTCACGAAGCTCATATTTATAAGAAATATGAGTGCAAGTCGTTCCCTATTTTTATGCCACCTTTCCATTATTTTTTGGCTAATATCTAGTTGTTTGATTTGTTGAAACAAATCACCCTAAATTGTAGGAGCTTATTAAGCTCATGGTTACAATCATCAAAATAGAGTATTATATTGAACATGAAGACATTCTCATCAAAAGTGAATAGTAACTAGTTATAACTAAATAACCAAAGTATTTTATGAGAAAATAATTATATAGTTGGAGTTAATTTGCTAATACATGTACCCAAGGGCGACAGGAACTAGAAGGTGACAAGAACAAGAAAGCGACAAGAAGTCTGCATTCCTCTCCTTCAATCAACTTGATGCAAAATATATTTTTCGTAACCTAATAGAAGCAAATACTAGTAAATACAATCTAACAATTATTATTCACTTATTTTATCTAAAAACTAAATTAAATATTGCTTATTTATATTTAACCATAAGCAACAAAAGATGGTAAAATGGTATAGGAAAAAGGATAAAATATGGTATAAAATGGAACATAAATGACACTTATTAGTGTCTAGTTTGCATTTCATTTAAGGGTTTTATGATTGCTTATTTTTCATTCTTTAAAACTGAAAAATACAAAAGAAATAATTATATTGCATATCATTTACATAGCATTGCATCATATTAACTTGCATTTCAAAATTGAGATAAAATTGCATATCAAACTAGGTTTTCTAGGTTATCATTTTGTCACATTTTGCACTTACATTTAACATTGCATTTACAAAAAATTAAAATTGAAATTTGTTGTATAAGACCAAAATCTAGAAACTAATAAAAATCACTCAGAAATCTATAAAAATTTATTTCAAAACCTTTACCTTGGATCCAATCGCCTTAGGGAAAATGAGTCCCTAATCAAGGCCACATTCTGATTTTTTGGGCATTAAAACATTCATTTTTTCATTTTTGTTTCTTTGTTTCAGATTTTGGTTACTGTTTGGAGAATGTATGTTTCATCAATTGATCATATCTAGCTTATTTGATAAAGTTAGTGCATTGTTTGATTTCAAAATTGCTTTTACAAGACTTCATTTTTTTATTTTTTTATAGTGTAATAAAAAAATTACCTTGTTTAGAATTTGAAAATTACATTTACATTTTGCATTATAGGTCATTTCACTTTACCCTCTTTCCATTTTTGGTTGACATTGAGTTTCTAAAAAATGTATGAGCTTTACAACTTGGGGTCCTACTAGCAATATTGTTGTGAGATGTAGTTCGAGACTCATGTCATACTACAATAAACCATTCATCATGGATCTTAGGTTTTCTAACTCTCTTTCTAATAATTTTGATAATAAACCCCTATGGATCTTAACATGCATACCTAATTTCCAATGACTTCATTACCTACAACTAATGTGCATGATGTTAATAATACCATCCATACCATGACTAGTTGTACTTAATATTTGGGGAATACTCAAAGACAAGGTGGAACTTCAATTCCTCCTTTTACAATACCAATCTCCATTCCTACATACGCCAATACTCAAGTTATCACAGCCATTCAGCCTACTAGCCATGTCAACACTTCCTTAAGTATTTCTACTAGGAATCCTTCTAGCTTTATGCATTCAAATATCAGATCTGCTCAACCATCTCCCCTTACAAACTTATAATTCCCTTTCCCTCTACAAACATATACCACTCCACCTTTTTCCCATCCATCTTACTATACCAACAATGATCCAATCATTCATGTCATTCCTTGAACAAAAAAAATTCCATCCTAAATCAAAACAAAAATGGCCAACCTTCAAATACATCAAAACCAACCCATTATCCATGGAGATATTGAGAACAAAAATGCCAAAGGTATAGATATTCCTAGATTCGATAAATATGGTGGGAAAGGAGATATTGTTAGCCATGTTTTTTCTTATATAGCCCTATGTAGTGATTACATCTTTGAAGATAAGATCTTGGCTAAACTCTTTCCTAGATCCTTGAAGGATACTGCTTTAGAGTGGTTTTTCTCTTTATCGAACAATTCAATAAACTCATTCAATAAGCTTATTGATGCCTTTTACAACCACTTCCACATTCACATGGGTCCCAATACGACCCTAGCTGATTTAATGACATGTAAACAAAAGGATGATGAGAAAGTCACTAATTTTATAACATGATATCAAATGCTTTATTTACAAATAATCATTAAGATTCCTAAAGCTGACCTTCAATGAACGTTTATTGACAATTTACAAAACAAAATCCAAAGAAAAATTAAGATATTGAAATTCCCATCCTTCACACAATTATGTATAGCCCTTTCTGACTGCAAAAATTGGGCCTATTGTTGTGATGGGTAAGTGCATGGATCTGTGACACAATTTTGGTGCCAAATTGCAAAAAAAACCATAATAGGCCATATTGCGCTCGCCAAATTTGGAGAGCGCCAAATTTGGCACTTGCCAAACTTGGCACTCTCCAAATTTGGTGAGCACTAAATGGCTTGAATTTTGCAATGAATAAACAAGTGTGAGTTCTCTTTCTTTTTTCAATGACTTTTGGAATGCATTTTTCTAAACTCTTTCATTTACATATGGAAATTTACTTTCTTATACTTTAAGTTATATTTCATGTATATAGGTAGGATGTTTGAGAGTGGTTTCAAATCTCTAGGAGTTATGCAAATTCTAGTTTTTGGAAGATCTTAAAAATTTCAAACAGTCAAATTTCAGTAATCAACAATTCAAATTTTAGTAATCAAGAGGTCAAATTTTTAGTAGTCAGCAAGTTGTATCATCTTTCTCTCTCAATCTCTCCTTCTCTCTACTCTCTATCTCTCCACTCCCTCTCTCACTCCCTTCCTTCCTCTCTCCCCTCTCTCACACACCCACCCCTCTTTCTCCTCCCTACATTTGCCTCCCTCCCTCCCATCTCTACTTCTATCTATCTCTTCTCTCTCTACATATCATTCCCTCTCTACTTATCTTTATCTCCCCTATCTCTCTCTCTCTTTACATACCTCTCCCTCCATCACTTTGTATCTCACTTATGTCTCCCTCCCTACCTCTTTCCCTCTCTACTCTTTATCTCTCCTCTCCACCCCTCTACCTACATCTCTCTCTCACTCTTTATCCCTCTCTTCCCCCTCTTTCTCTCTAACTCTCTCCTCTCTATCTCATAATTCTCTCTCCCTCCCTCTCACTCTCCCCTCTCTATCTCACCACTCTCTCTATCTCTATCTCCCTCACTAACACTCCCTCCCTCCATCCTTCCCTCTCTACTTCTCTCTATCTCTCCTCTCCCTCCCTCTCTCAACCTCACCCTCCCTCCCCTTCTTTTTGTCTCTCCTCCCAATCTCTCTCACTATTGTCCCTCCCTCCCTCCATCTCTTTCTCTCTCAATTGATCCTCTCTATCTCACCATTCTCTCTCTCTCACTCACACACACACCTCTATCTCCCTCCCTATCTCTCCCTCTCTCCCTCTCTCCCTCCCCTCTCTACTCTTTATCTCTCCTCTCTCTTTCCCTCTCTATACATACCTCTCCCTCCATCACTCTCTCTCCATCCCTCTCTATCTCACTTATGCCTCCTTCCCTACCTCTTTCCCTCTCTACTCTCTATCTCTCCTCTCCCTTCCTCTACCTACCTCTCTCTTTGTCTCTCCATCCCTCTCTTTCTCTCTCACTCTCTCCTCTCTATCTCACCATTATCTCTATCTCTACCTATCACCCCCTCCTCTCTAAATCACCATTCCCTCTCTCCCAGCTTCCCTCCTTCCCTCCTTCCCTCTCACTCCCTCCTCTCTAAATAACCATTCTCTCTCTATCCCACTTTCCCTCATTCCCTCTCTATGTCTCACTTATCCCTTTCTACCTCTCCCTCTCTCTCTTTATCTCTATTTCTCATTCTCTCCTTACCTCTCTACTCTCTATCTCACCACTCTCTCCCTCCTATCCTTCCCTCTCTCCTTCCCTCTCTACCTACCTCTCCCTCCACTATATACCACTCTCTCTACCTCTCTCTCCTTCTCCCTCTTTCTCTCTTACTCTCTCGTTCCCTCTCTACTTTCTATCTCTCCCCCCTTCCATATCTACTCTCTTTCTCTCTCCCCCCCTTCCTCTCTCCCCTCATTTTCTCTCCTCTAACTCTCTCTCCCTCTCACACACACACTCACCTCTATATCCTCCTTTCCACTCCCACCATACCTCCACTCTCTACTTCTCTTTATCTATCATATCTCTCTACATCTCCTTCCCTCTCTATTTATATTTATCTCCCCTCTCCATCTCTTTACCCACCTCTCCCTCCATCACTCTATATCTCAATTGTGTCTCCTCCCTACCTCTTTTCCTCTCTATCTCTCCTCTCCATCCCTCTACCTCTCTCTCTCTCTACCCCTTCTCTCTCTCACACACACAAACACACAAACTAACCTCTATCTCCTCCCTACACGTCCCTCCCTCCCCTCTCTACTTATCTCATTCTCTCCTCTCTCCATGTCTCCTTCCCTCTCTACCTATATTTATCTCCCCTATCCATTTTTTTACCTACCTCTCCCTTCATCACTTTGTATCTCACATATGTTTCCCTACCTACCTAGGGTTGAGGGATTAATGGTTAAGGGTTGATAATTGACGGTTGAGGGTTTAATGTAGAGAGTAGAGGATTTAAGGATTTAGGGTTTAAGGGTTGAGTGTTGAGGGTTGAGGGTTTATGGTTAGGGGTAGAGGGTTGAGGGATTAGGGTTGAGGTTCCAATGTATAGGGTTGAGGGTATAAGTGTTGAGGGATTATGGTTTAGGGTTTAAGGTATGAGGGTTGAGGGTAGAGGATTAAGGGTTGAGGGTTGAGGGATTAGGGTAGAGATTTTACTTGGGTTGAGGGTAGAGGGTTGATGGTAGAGGGTATTGGGTTGAAATTTGAGTGTTTAAGGGTTTAAGGGTTGAGGATATAGGGTTGAGGGGTTAGGGTAGAGAGGGAGAGAATGATGGAGGGAGAGATGGAGGGAGAAGTGAGATAGAGAGAGGGAGAGAAGAGGAGGGAGGTCTAGAGATATATGAGGGTTGAGGATCCAATGTATAGGATATAAGGTTGAGAATTGAGGGTATACGGTTGATGGTTTAGGGTATTGGGTTGAGGGTATAGGGTAGAGGGTAGAGGGTTGAGGGTAGATGGTAGAAGGTTTAAGGGTTTAGGGTTTAAGTGTTTAGGGTTGAGGATTTAGGGTTGAGGGTAGAGGGTTTAGGGTATAAGTTTAAGGGTATATGGTTGAAGGTCTAAATTATAAGGTAGAGGGTATAAGGGTTAAGGTTTTAGGGTTTAATGGTTGAGGATTAAGGGATTAAGGGTGGAGAATTGAAGGTTAATGGTTTAATGTATAGGGTAGAGGGTAGAGGGTTTAGGGGTTGAGGCTTGAGAGTTTAATGTTATGGGTAGAGGGTTGAGGGTCCAACATAGGGTATAGGGGTTGAGGGCTTAGGGTTTAGGGTTCAGGGTTGAAGGTAGAGGGTTTAGGATTGAGGGTTTAAGGGTTGAGGGATAAAGGGTTATGCATTGAGGGATTAGGGTAGAGATTTTAATTGGGTTTCAGGGTTTAAGGGTAGAGGGATTATGGTTGAGGGTAGAGGGTTTAAGGGTTTAGGATTTAAGGGTTGAGGGTTGAAGGTTTAAGGTATAGGGTTGAGTGTTTAAGGGCTTAAGAGTTGAGGGTATAGGGTTGAGGTATTAGGGAAGATAAGATGGGATGGATGGAGGGAGAGATGGAGGGAGAATTGAGATAGAGATAAGGAGAGAAGAGGAGGGAGGGACACATATAGATGAGGGTTGAGGATCCAATATATAGGGTAGATGGTTGAGAATTGAGGGTATAGGGTTGAGGACCTATAGGGATGATGGTTTAGGGTATTGGGTTGAGGGTATAAGGTTGAGGTATTAGGGTTGAGGGTAGATGGTATTCGGTTGAGGGTATAGGGTAGAAGGTTTAAGGGTTTATGGTTTGAGGGTTTAGGGATGAGGGTAGAGGGTTTAGGGTATAGGTTTCATGGATTATGGTTGAGGGTCCAATGTATAGGGTAGAGGGTATAGGGTTGAGGGAATAGGTTAGAGGGTTGAGGGTATAGGGTTAAGGGATTAGGGTTTAGGGTAGAGGGTATTGGGTTAAGGGTAGAGGGTAGAGGGTAGAGGGTTTAAGGGTAGAGGGTTAAGGGTAGAGGGGAGGGGGTTTAGGGTAGAGGGTTAAGGGTATATGGTCAAGGGTTTAAGGGTTTAGGGTTTAAGGGTTAAGGGTAGAGGGTAGAGGGTAAAGGTTAGATGGGAGAGAGATATATGGATTGAGTGAATGAGAGATAGACTTGAGAGAGGGAGAGGGGGTAGGAGGGAGATACTTTAAAGAGAGAGAGGTAGGGAGTGGGAGAGAAGTAGAGGGAGGGAGGGTTAAGGGTAGAGGGTAGAGGGTTTAAGGGTTTATGGTTTAATGGTTAAGGGTTTAGGGTTTAGGGTTAAGAGTAGAGGGGAGAGAGATAGAGCGAGTGAGTGAGTGAGTGAGAGAGAGAGAGACCTGAGAGAGGGATTTGGGGTAGGAGGGAGAGTCTTGAGAGAGAGGGGGAGGTAGTGGGAGAGAGATAGAGGGTAGAGGGTAGAGGGTTTAAGGGTTTAAGGGTTAAGGGTAGAGGGCTAAGGGTAGAGGGGAGAGACATAGGATTGAGTGAGTGAGAGAGACTTTAGAGAGGGAGAGGGGGTAGGAGGGAGAGACTTGAGTTTGTGCTCGCCAAATGAAGAAACCCATTTGACACACACCAAATAGGTTGCATTCGGAAATACCAACCCAATGGGTTGGATTTTTCATTGGGCATCCGACCCAAAGGTTTGGACAACCATTTCATTAAAAATATGTGATTTTTTGAAAGGGTGCCAAATTTCCTCATATTTTCTTCTGTGCTCCCCATCTCATTTCCAGGTCTTTCAATGAAATTTTATAAAAAAACCGTGATAACTTTAACCTCTCTCTTAGCTATCTAAATATATAATTATTTTTCATTTTGATTTAGTTAAGGTTTTGATCCATGGCTTCTATTGTAAATGCCTCCATTTTTGGTGAAAAACCAACATCTGCTAGTTTTAGGATAGATTTTTACTCATTCATTGAAACATGAAACAAATTACATATTTTTAAACTAGAATCCATTCTACACATGATGAAAAAAAATCAATTTTTGATTAATTTTCAAAAAAATTAGGCGGAGGACACTCAAATTTTAGCTTTTCAGGATGTGTCCACTTTGAAAATTCATAAAATATTATATATTCATTATAAAAATTAAATGAAAGAAGGAGGATAAACTAAATGGTGTTAGGTAAGTTCTCACCATTGGGATTTTTGAAATTCTAAAAAAAATGTTAATCAAAAAGGGGGAAGCCCTCAGGCGCTATGTTGTTTTTTTTATAAAAACATGACCTGTTTTGGCCCCCCCATTTTTGAGACCCTTAATCTTCATTAATTTAAAATAAAATAATATCTTAGAAACTAGACTTAGAGTACTTCAACTTTTTTTCTTTCTGCATCTTGAAATTTTGAGCGTAACTATCTTCATTTTCTCGTGCAAATCAGATTTTGCTGATTTCCAAAAAACAGTGGCATCTTAAGAGCCAAAATTGTGTCACAGATCCATGCACTTACCCTGATGTGAAAAATCCCCATAGCCATCTTGAAAAGTCTAAATCTGCACCGCAAAATAATTACCAACCTCACAAGAAATTGAATAGGGGCTTTTTAAAACTCAATTCCCCTCAACCAAATGAACAAGCTTATAACCAAGTGGCAGCTGTAAAGATGCCAAATCTTTTTTCCTTTGGGGATAGGAATAGAAAATTTACCCCTCTACTTGATACCCTTCATAATATTATACTACAACTCATGAACAAGAATATGATTTCCTTACCTCCTGTCAGAGCTCCTGATCGTAATAAACCATTACCCTCAAACTATATATCAAACGCTTATTTCCATTACCACAAACAAAATGGACATGATACAAAATATTGTAAGCCTCTTAAACATCTTGTGCAAGAACTCATTGATTCTAATAATATTCTAATTGGAGGTGTGAATGATTGAGGTAATAAGTCTATAGCTCCTCCTAACCAAAACTTACATTTTTTTATAAATCCCTTGCCGAAACACACCATTTCATTTGTCAAAGCTAGTGAAACAAAGAATAATGTGATGAATGTTGTCACAAATGATGAAAAAATAAAAGATTAAAATGAGGATGAAATGAATAGACTAGTGGAATTTATTGAAGCTAAACCTCGTAAGGTCCAAAACAAAATTCCCCTTGATATTGCTTTCTCACAAAATGACATAATTAAACATGCACCTGATGGTCTTCTTTACATAGCTGGAAGAACCAATGAAAAGCTTACCAATGGGATATTAATTGATCCCGTTTGTGTACAGAATGTGATTACTAAAGAATTCTTATTTATGCATGAAATCTATCAAGATAAATATGACAAACCAAAATCATGGATCCAAATGCATAATAGTGTTACTTGACCTACAATTGGATCAATAAATCTCCCTCTAAAACTCAAACTGAAAAATATTAAATGTCTCATTCACCATCATCCCATTATTGGACCAATTTTGTGTGAAGTTGGGCTATCCATGGCTTCACTCCATGAATGTTGTCTCATCAGTTGTGCATAAATGCTTAAATTTTCCATTCAGCAATGAGATATTTATTGTGCATCACAGTGGCTTTAATTTTGTGTCTTCCCATGGGAAATTTTCATTGGATTTATTTTGGCCCGAGCCTATTGAACCTATTAGACCTTGTGAGGAATACTTTTTCAAAGCATATCAAAATTTTAAGGAAAATAACATAATAGAAATATCCCTTAGAAATATGCCTCAACTACTGATTGAGCCACCTATCCTTGATGAAATGATGATTGAACCAAAAGCCCTTCCAAACATCCAAGATCGGCTTATTACAATTCATCCTACCATTTCCTATAAGAGAGCGTGAAACAATCAAAACAGTCCCATTGTGCCACCTAAAATAAAATTAGTTTGCAAGGCCGAAGAAAAGGTGGTTGAGAAACCTCTTATGGTACCTTTCATTCATCCCCTAAGGGAAGAAAACAAGCCTATGGTTGAAAAACCCACTCCTACACAATCACAAATTGACAGCAGACTGAAAAAATAATCAAAACGCTAGAGAGTGTAGGCATAGAAATCATGTTATTGCTTGTATGTTACAAAATAAAGAAGAAAAAAGAAAGAGATAAAATCAAAATCCGAATGTGCCTGAAGCAATGTATGATGATTCTATACCTTAATCACAATGTAAACAAGAAACTTCTAGAGACATTATCATTTGACCTCCCATTGTGATTAATTTAGATGATTATATTGACATTGCAAATATTGATGAACAAGTGCATAATGAGTTGAATTCATTGTTCTCCTCTTCTATAAGCTTAAATGATAATTCTCCTAAAAAGAGTGTTGAACTTAGGGTATCAGTACATAATAACCCAACCAAAATAGCCTTGGACAGAATAACCCGACCAAAATAACCCATGGACAAAATAACTTGTGGTTAAAATAACCCACGAAAAAAATAACCCATGGTCATTTTAGATCAAGCTACTAAACTAGAATATTAAAAATGATTCTCATCATTACTGTCATGAAAAATAAAATGATTCTCATCATTACTGTCATGAAAAATAAACTTTTCCCCTCTATTGGTAATTGTATATTGAACTGGTTTACTAGCTTGATCTAAAATGACCATGGGTTATTTTGTCCATGGGTTATTTTGACCACAGGTTATTTTGTCCATGGGTTATTATGACCCTAGGTTATTTTGTCCCTGAGTTATTATGACTGGGTTATTTTGTCTAAGGTTATTTTGGCCGGGTTATTATGTCTCGTAATCAAACTTGGTGCTTGTCCTAGTTCGACACTTGTTGTTGTCCCTTTGGCTAGTTTTCCACCTTTTGTTTATGCCAAACGAGATTGGGATGCAAATGACCTGCTGTAGATTGAATTGCATGTGCCTTACTAGTATTTTACATTGTTTTATTTTTCATGTTTCTCTATTTGATTCCATGTGCATAATGTGATCCCCCATACTATTTTATTTGATGTATCTCTCTCTTTTTATGCATTCCTCTATTTGTATCTACATTCTTCTCTATGTCATAAGCATTTATCTTTTCTTTGTCTTTTTTTTTCCTTTTGGGGATGACACAAGGCGTCAAGACATTTAGGTCTCTTCCATGTTGACCTGAAAGACTTTCTCTTTATTTTTTTTCTCTATGTGTCATTCTTCTAGTTCTATGAGTATTTGGGGAATGATGATATTTCTAAGCTCTATAAGAATATTGTAGCAAAGATATACTAACCCCAAATCCATAAATTGCTTATGTATTTTTTGGGGCAATCCCTCTTTCCTTTTTCATTGAATAACTTTATTTCAGAAACATATGACTTGGCATAGGGCTTTTCAAGTAAGCTCACATGTCTTAGGATTAAACATTCACTACTTTAAATAAATTTCTCATATAATAGTGTTATCAACCGATTTAAAGTGGGGGCATAGATTAGTAATATATTTCAAAATTTATCATGTTTCATGGTACGATTTTCTTTTTTCTTGTGATGTGTCCTTTTCTTGGTGGTGTCAATCGGTTTGATGTCCTTGAAGAGTTTGGTATTTCTTAGTGTATGACATTCCTTTTAGTGGTGATTTGATGCACTGCATTCCCTAAGTTGTGAAACTTTTACTCTTGACTTGTCCTCTCTTGGAGACATTAGGCACGATGTTCCCTAACAAGAAGACCTTACATGAACTAAGAAAAGTCCCTTTGAACAAAAAACTATATAAATAATGTTGATAAATTGTTTGGCATAACACAAATTGCTACCCTCGAGAGGCTTGAACCATAAATTCAAGGCCACCTAGCATAAAACACCTTGCTTTCCTTTGGAGCCTTGCCTTGTGGTACCTTATTGAAGTTATCTGAGGGATAGATTTGGTATGGTTAGTACGATAAGGGCCAACATCGAGGCATGAATTTCTCATTGTATGGTTAGAGCTTGTAGAATTAGCATGAATTTCTCACTAAGCCATTTTATTAGAAGACTCACCTAGTGGACAGCCTAAAGTTTCACTACCTCAAAGTGAGCACAAACTAATAGTTTATATATGTTCCACATTGTGTTGGACAATATAGGCTTGATCTTCTTGGTCTTTGATGTTGTATTATAGCTATAGGCATACATAAAATTGACCTAACACCTATCACACACCCTAAATGACATTTTCACATCACCAACATCATTCATCATCAAGCATCACTATATTTCACATCAATTACATTCAAAATCCTAAATCCCTCTATTAATCAAATAATACAACATTATGCAATTAATTCACATTTTCTTCATAGTTTTTGACTAATTAAATAAGTTCCATTTATTTAATAAAGTCCTGAAAACACTATTTCTGCTATTAATTAAATAATACAACATTATTTAATTAATTCACTTTTCATCAATTTGACCAATTAAATAAATTATATTTATTTAAAAAGTCTTAATCTCAATTTATTTCGTCCTAATTAGTTAAATAACACCAATTATTTAATTACGTCACTAAATCACTTTATTCCCCTAAGTTAATTGAATTATTAAATCATAATAATTTAATTGACACTTTGCCTCCAAAAATTTAAATAATTAAATCAAACTATTCAAAACATCATCAAAAATAAAATCAAACTAAGCAACTTTGTTTGCAAAAGTCAAACTTGATTTGCACGTTCAACTCCAAAATGAATGAATGAATTAAATTAATTAATTAATCATTCTCAACCATTTTTTTTGATTGAGTAAATTATGATCCTGTAATTTCTTAATCTATTCTAGATTGAGAAAATTATGATTCCTGAACTAATCAATCTATTCTAGATTGAGAAAATTATCGAGAATTAAAAAGCCTATTAATGTTGTTTGTAGGAATTATCAGTTTAGAAAGCAAGCAAGAAATCACTACATATCAAAGGAACGGTCTACTACCAGACTATTGGATTTAGTTCATGAAGATCTTTGTGGCCCTACAAGAGTGAGAAGTATACTTGGTGAAAGGTACTTTATTCTTTTAATTGATGCTTATTCTAGATATACATGGTTTATATTTCTTAGAGAGAAATCAGATGCATTGGATAGATTCAAGGTATTCAAAGATAAATGAAGTAGACTTAATAATAAAATTCTTAAGATCTTAAAAAGGTGGATAATTCACCTCCCATGAGTTTAATATGTTTTGTGAAGTGCATGGAATAAAGAGATAGTTATCTACTTTGAGAACTCCTCAACAAAATGGAGTTGGTGAAAGGAAAAATAAAACAGTTCAAGAAGCTTCTAGGTCAATGATTATTGAGGCTAGCTTACTGGAAGTTTACTAGAAATAAGCTATTCATATTGCTATTTATCTATTCAATCAAGTTCAAGCAAGAGAAAATAATACAAAGACTCCCTATGAGCTATGGAATGGAAGAATTCCTATTGTTAAATATTCCAAGGTATTCAGAAGAGATGAAGAAACTTTGGGAAAGTTTCATGTAAGAAGTGATGAAGGAACTTTCCTTGGATACTCTACTAAAAGAAAGGCACAAAAATTTTTCAATAAAAGACTAAGAAATATTGTATAAAGGTTCAATGTGAAGGTTGATGAGAAAATGAAGAATTTTGTTGACATTCATGGATATGTATTTGATGAACATGATTATGTAAGAATAGAAGAAATTGTGGAAAAATAGGAAAATGATGAGCAAGAGAAGTAGGATGAAGATAATTAAAGAGAAAAATATGCTTCGATGATGTCCCCTAGGACACCTAGATATGTATAGAAGAATCATTCAGAAAGCCAAATTATTGGAGATAAGACAAAAGGTGTATTAAATAGAAGAAAAGCTACTAATAAAGTGAATTTATGTTTAATTTCTGAGATAAAACCAAAGATAGTGAGTAAAGCTTGTAAAGATGAACATTGGAAGGAATCAATGAAAGAAGACGTTTTACAAATTGAGAAGAAAAATACTTGGGAATTGGTCGTAAGACTAGTAGATAAATTTATCATTGGATCAAAGTGGGTATTCAGAAATAAGTTGAATGCGAATGGAGAATTGGTCAGAAACAAAGTGAGGCTTGTGTGTAAAGGTTACTCACAAGTAGAAGGCATAGATTTTTAGGAAAAAAATTCTCCAGTAACAAGAATGGAAGCTATAGGGATGTTCTTGGAACTTGTTGCTCATAAAGAATTTAAGATCTATTAGATGGATGTCAAGTCAACATTTTTGAATGGTGAGCTAGAAGAAGAAGTCTACATGGAACAATCAAAAGGATTTCAGTTGAGAGATCAACCAGATATGGTGTGCAAATTGAAGAAAGATTTATATGGGTTGAAGCAAGCTCCTAGAGCTTGGTATGCAAGGATTTAACAATGGTACGCTAGATAGTAATTTTTACTTTAATATTGAAAATGTAAAAATATTGATAGTAGTTGTGTATGTTGATGATATTATCTTTGGAGGAAATTAAAATATGTGCACGGTGTTTGTAGAAAATATGCAAAAAGAATTTTAAATGTCTATGTTTGGGGAGATGATTTTATTTCTTGGGCTATAGATTAATCTTGAATAGAGAAAGGAATTTTCATATCATAGTCTAACTATGTGAGAGATGTTGAAGAAGTTTGGGATGGATGGTTCCAAATCGGTAAGTACTCCTGTTGTGACTGGTTGCAAATTGGGTAAAGATGATAAGTCACCTAAGGCTAATCAAAGAAATTATAGATCTGTGATTGGTGGATTATTGTATTTGAGTGTTACTAGACCAGATATCATGCATGTTGTTTGTCTTGTGGATAAATTTCAAGAAGATCCTAAGGAAACACATGTGGCTATAGTTAAAAGAATTTTTAGATATTTTAATGGCACTCCAAATTATGGATTATCGTATCCTAAACAAATAAAGATTGGATTGGATGTGTAGATGAGAGAAAGTGTACAAGTGGTTGTGCATTCTTTCTTGTATGTAGATTGGTGGCATGGTTGAGTAAAAAGAAAGATTCAGTCTCCTTGTCTACTATTGAAGCTAAGTATATTGTTGCGACATCTTATTGTACACAAGTTCTATGGATTAAAAAAACATTGAAAGACATTACAGTGCTATATAAAGATCCCATTTATATTTTATGTGATAATACAAGTTCAATTAACATTTCTAAGAATCTGGTGATGCACTCGAGGATGAAGCATATATCTATCAGGTATCATTTATTGAGAGAGAAGGTCATGGAGAATGAAGTAAAGCTTGAGTATGTTCTAACGAAGGATCAGATTGCTGATATTTTAATGAAGGCTCTTCCTAAAGATAATTTTGAGTATCTTTGAGAGAAGTTATGGGTTATTTCCCCTCCTTTCTTGAACTAGATGCATATGGAGATGCATCAGTCTGGTGGATCTATGGATCTATCTTTCTTTTGGATTGATTTTTTGGTGGCTACCTCTCAGGGGGAATAGGTAGTATCAGGTGTTGTCATTGTGAGTATTCTATTTTTCATGTCAAAGGAGAGATCAATGAAAAATATTATTTTTCCTTTGACATTGATGTCAAAGGGGGAGAAGAAGAAGCATGTAGAAAAAAAGAAAAAGAAAAAAATGGAGAAGAAGCATATAAGAGATTATCCTCTAAGGGGGAGAAATAGAAAAATGTATTCAGAGATAGTATGTTGTCTTTGATGGTTTTTCACATCATGTGTTGCCATCAATGACAGAGGGGGAGATTGTTGCAAGACTAAAAATATTGAAGGTGTCATTGATGTCAATTGGTCAACTGGTTATCAACTAGTTGTTGTTCGATATATATGTCGAGGATATTGAGAAAATTGTATTGAAGATATGTTGTAGTTGTTTAGTGGTTGCTTCAATTTTTGGTCCGGATTTGATTGTATGGTTGTGTGGTTTAGATATGTTGTTCATGATTGTTAGTAGATTCCATATCCATATTTTTGATTGTTGATTCGTTGTACAGTGCAAGTTATGTTCACCAGTTGTGAACTATTTTTTTTTATGGTTCTGGTTGAGGTCTGGGAGAAATGTTGTCGATCTGGATTTATCTTTGATGAAATCTTATGACTTGCAATTTTAGCGTTGTGTTTCCCTGACTCCATTGAAGATAGTTTCAGAATTTGGAAGGTTCGTGCTTAACATTTCTATGTGTTTTACACTAATTTGGCCGACCTTGTGTGAAATACTACTTTTGAGATTGATGAGGCATGTGTTTTGATCGCTCTCATTCTAATTCCACCCTAGGATTTTTTGGCACTGAACTAATTTAAGTTTGGATTACCGAATTTGGATATGTTTCAAAGTTGAAGATGGTATACATACTCTATATGCTGAAAATTGAAAGCTAAATGATTTAATCTATAAATAAATAAAAATTCCAGTATATCATCAATAAGGCCTTTACAAATGAATACAAATTTAAAATGCAAATTAAACTATGCAAAAACTAAAACAAAAGCATTTAGAGGAAAATCAGCTCCATTAGTTTCCTATTTCACCATGATTCTTGATTTATGCATTTGATGCTCTCAAATTTTTATGAGCATAAGTGCAAGAAGAAGTTGTGATGAATGGGAGAGAGGATTGATAATGTGTATCTCGAATATGATTTTTGGTGAGAAGAGAAGGCTTTTATAGATGAATTCACGGTGTGGATTAATGTTTTGGGAAGAATGTGGGATAAATGATTGAAATGGGAAAATGCATATTTCAATTAATTGAAATGAGAGAGATAATGGATAGATTTTGTGATATAATGTAGGTTTAGATGCTTAGAATGAAAACGTATTTGCAAATTAATGAATGATTTATATGGATTTATGTATGTAAATGATTTAACAAAATATGCAATTGGATAAAGATTAAATGATTTATGAATTTAGATGAATGATTTAATGGTTTTAATGCATGGATAATTTAATGATTGTGCAAATGGAGTAATATGAAATGATTTATGGATAAATATGTTAATAGTTTAAGTGAATTAATGAGTGAATAGAAAAAAGATATTAAATGAATTAATTAAACATATAATAATATCCATTTAATTAATAGATGAAAATTAGGATAATTGTGAGGACAAATTTTGAGTGTCTACATTTTGCCCCTCTTTGAGACAATGCATCCTATCACATTGTTTCAAAGAAAAAATATTGATTAACTAATACATGCCTGAGGGATATCCTTGTAAGGATGATGATAAGGATGATATTCCCCCTCAAGAGATTAATCAAACAATTTTTAATAAGATGAATCTTTTGATAGATCACGAGAAGAAGATTTGGTAATTGATATTGCACAAGTGATTAAGCAAAGATGTACATTTGATGAAAATGTACAGTTGATGGGTGTAACTGAAAATTTGATGGAAATGATTAGTAAAGCCGAATTGATGAGCTTATTAAGCTGATTAAGATTGATGCTAGTGAAAAACAATGATTGATTAATAGATTGATTGATCGAGGAGAAGATTCATCTATTTGATATTTGGATTAAAAGACAAGCATTAGTAAGATAGATTGATTAATTACACTTTTAGATAAGGAGCATGAAGAAAACGAAATGATGAACGAAATGGATGATAGAAGAAATGATGGATGAAAAGAGATATGAAGGAAATGAAAGTGATGAAGCTTCTTGTGCTTTATAGAGAGCTTTATCATTATAGAGCTTATTATGTCGCAAATTAGTATAAGTGTCTAGATAATATGAACATTTAAATGACCTGAATACTATTTTTGTTTTTATTTAGTAGTGAAGTATAAGCATATAGGTATAAGGACCTTAGATGACCTAAATACTTATTGCATGGAAGACACTATCAGACCAAGAATGTTCTTACCCACATGAGACTCATATGTCCTTGATGATTTTAGACAACCATGTCTTTAGATGAGTCATCCTCTAAGTAAGAAACAATCCATAGACATCAAACAAGTGAACATGCCCCATCCTCGCCTCTCTAGTCCAATACATCCTCGAGAAGCTAAAAGACATGCCACCAAAGATAAAAATCATAACATAATCAAAGATTGACAAACAAACATGCATTATGCTTCAATGTAGAACTGATTCTTATTATCGTTTATGCGTTTGGTTGGATTTACAAGATAGATTGGTAGGTATGTTGTAATGTTTAATTGATTGTCAATCTTGGCATGTTTTGATTTTGTTGAAGTTCAAAGTTGTGTGGCGATCTGGAAGTGTCATTTTTTTTTGGAATATTTGTTCTTTTTTTCGGATTTTTCAAAATACTTGATTTTTTAGATTTTTGGAATATTTGTTGTTTTTTTTATTTTTTGAAAATTTGATTTTTTTTTTGGATTTTTTTAAAGATATTTTATGATTTGTAAGGCTTTTTTCATGACATTTGATGATTTTTATGGCCTTTTTCAGGACATTTTATGATATTTATGGCTTTTTTTAGGACATTTTATGATATTTATGCCTTTTTTTTAAGACGTTTTATGACTTTTAGGGATTTTTTAAGGACATTTTATGATTTTTAAGGTTTGTTTAAGACATTTTATGATTTTTAGGGATTTTTTCAAGATTTTTTATGATTTTTTAGAGACATTTTATGATTTTTATGATTTTTTCAAGACGTTTTATGATTTTTATGGATTTTTTAAGACATTTTATGATTTTTATGGATGTTTTGAAGTTTTTAAGACAAAAAGAGATGAATCACAAGCGAGCAAAAAAAAAAAGAGGATGGTTTCTCTGACCATGAAATTTTAAGTGTCCCAACCCATAGTTAACATTGAGGAAATGCCTTAGTGAGGGATAGGACCAACCTAGTATGCATAGTGAACCGAGCAAGCAAAGGGAACTTCAAACAATTCACAAGCCATGGTGAGTATGAGAATGCCATTTTGAAGTGGGGGTGAATGAAAATGGGATGGAAAGATCAAGTAAAGCTCCAAAGGAAATAGGACCAAAGCCGCTACACATGGCATTGATTTCTAGTTTTTCACCATGGTACTAGCTCAAGGTGCCACCAAAGTGTTTTTCACCATTGAATGAATTGATTTCTCTATACTTTTTTTTTCAGGACTGTTGATGGTGTTTTCTGCATAGCAACAACTCAGATAAAATATGGAAATCCTATCTCTCTTGAAAGTTAAATCTCTCTAAAAAAAGAGATAACCCCAAGGTCTTTAATGTAAGGTCTTGAAAATGCAACAAAACAACTCAGTGATAAAATGTGAAAATGCTAGTAATCACAAAGGGACCTTACAAAGGAGATACTAAAACCTCTAAACTTATTAGATTTTGCAATATGTTGATACTCAAAATTCCTAAACCTAACCCAAATTCAAGAACTAGCAAAAGATAAGGGTTTCCAGAAATCCTTAGATTAAAATTACTCCTAAGATCAACAATAAAAATGACAAGATACTTGAAATGGACCAACCCCCAAAACTAATTTCTGCTTAACCCAAATCTAACCTACAATCTTAAAGAAATAGTGCAATCTTCTAACGGATTGACGATTTTTAGATCATGAACATTCATTCAAACCAGCCCTTGTTTTGCAATTGAAATGAATAAATACCCACAATTGAACCAAGAACATAAATTTAAGGTCCAAGCTAACGTTACACAACAACTCACATTCAATAAGTTGCCAAAAGTATGGACCAGGGATCACTAGAACACTCCAAGCATCAAATCACACGTACCATTAAATCATTTAACTCTAAATCTAACATGCATTCAAATATTCCAAGAAATTTCAGAAGACAGAATAACAAGAACCATGCAAAATAAATCAATCCAAGAGAGGCCACCAAATCACAATGTCTTCACTTGTATTGAATCACCCAATAACAACAAAAATTCCAGTATTTTGTGTTACAACACTTGCTTAAAAATAAAACTAACTCCTAATCCTAGCTTCTGCTCTATTTCCTTGCTTGCTTGAAATCTAAATCTTCTAGCTAGCTCCTACAAATGAGGCCAAAATGCCAATTTATAAGAATTTCATCCCAATTAGGTTTACAAGGAAGGTCGACCACAAAACAGGTTGTCTAAGGAAAAATATCCTACAATATAATATTATATTAAGTGTCGAAGGCTCTCTTTCCAGGTCATCCTAGAATCTCCAACACAACTCAATCCAATGCATACAAAGAACGAAAAAGGATAATGGGAAGCACAAAATTTGAGGCAACTACTCATTGGTTGGCCCTTTATCTTTACCTTGACCTGTTTTATCTTGTACTTTAAGGAAAATCCTCTCTAGCTCAGCCAAAGGTGGATTACTTAACACTTTGAATCTTCTATCAAGGGATTTAATCTCTTCCTTTGATTCTTTGACAAGCCTATCCCATTCCACCTTAAGATCTCTATAATTCTCCATGACAACATTATAGGTGGATGCATCATCTAGATGCTGGGTTGTGATTGGAATGTTATCCGTTGGAGCATAGACCTCACGCCACCATTTCTTCTAGGTTTCAAAGCTGAAATTCTTTGGGGAAAACTTCCTTCTTCTAGTCATAATCTCAAAGAATGGAATACACTTGTTTCAAATATCCTTTAATGTATTCCCTACTTGCTACCCCTTTTTGTGGATCTTCTTTAGAACCTTTTGATTGACTTACAAAAATTCATACCATTCCTAGGGTTCTGAACTATTTGAAGAAGAAAACATTCCATCACTCACCTGCTTCTCCTCTATATAATCGATGATGATCTTTAACTTCTGCGGGAGGAGGTTTGTATCAGTGTTATCTCACTTCAATACATCTTGTATCTATTCAAAGGATCTGTGTGCATCACCAAAAGTTGAAGGAATATCCTTTATCATTCTTTCTCCTCGGTGTCCTACTCCTTGCAGCCATTCATGGGTAGCCTATGTGGATGCAATTATCTTCTCGAGTTTAGTAAATGCCTCCTTAGGCCAAAGACCTTTAGGGGTTACTCCTTCACTTCCCACCTATTGCGTGGGCCTCATCAAGTGTTGCACATATATGTATGCATCACTTAACTATTTCTGGAACTTCTCCTTCTCTATAGTTTCCTTATCCAGCCTTCTTAGAATAGTTTGGGAAGATTCTTGGAACTCTTCCTTTTCTTGATACTTGATTGTGGGTTCCAAGTTCAAGGTTTTAATAATGTAATCCCGAGGAACAATCTCCCTTTTCTCCTTATCAGCTCCAGGAGTGGAAATGTGGATTATCTTATTGTCTGCTTCATCCCTGGTGATCTTAGAAATCACCCTAGCCTTCTTTTTCTTCCCTTTGCCTATGTTGACCAAAAATTTGACCCAATTTGGAGGTGTTTCATCCACAACCATCTTCTTATTCTTCAACCTTTCACTGAGCCAACCTAGGATAGAAGCATTTGGCTATTGTTCATTTTGTTTTTGTTTACCAGCTTGATCCATGGAGGATTCAACATCCACATTATTCTCTTAGGGGACCTCCTCACTTTCACCCTCTCCTCTATCTTCCTCCTTATCTTTTGGATTTTTACTCTCCTCGGCTATGACCTGAATAGGAGATGGGGTCCTTTCATGTGCCTTTTCCTTTTCCACATGTTCTTCTTCTTCATCCCTAACTAGTGAGTCATCATAGGACACTAGGGATGAATGCAAAGTGTTGTCAATCTCTGCCTCTACATTATAGAGGTCTCCTCACCTTGATTTGCCTCTCCAATAGTAGGCTTAGTTTGTACCTTCTCATCATCATTCAAGTTTTGGGCTTGAGGAGGATCAAGAGTGTCTTCTTGTTGTGTAGTAGAAAGAACCTTAGGGGCATTTTATTTCATCGAACTTCCCTTTGGAGAGGGAGTTCTGGCCTTCCTAGTATACACTTGTATCTTTTCTCGAGAGCTTTCCACCTCTACCACCCATGGTTTTGTGCTTCCACTTTGTCACTTAGGTTCGTCTTTGTGTTTCCTTGAAGTTTTGTCTATTATTCTTTTCTTAGGCACAATGGAATTGTTTTCTTCTTCTTCCTCCTCATGAATAGACACCCCTTCCTTCAAATTAGTCCTCCTCTATTTGGCACTAGGTTTCCAATTCTTTTCTCTTTCAGACTATGCTTGGATTCCCTTAATTTTGATTTTGAAGGGAGATTCCACCTTCTCTTTGCCTTTTGGGTCCTGCTCATCTTCTTCAAAGGTATATTGGGACTCTATATTACCCGTTAAGTCATAGGTATACTGCTTTCATTCATTGTCCAATTCCCAGATCTTATGTTTAATCCACAACTTGGTATATTTGATCACAAGAGCATTGATTTTCCCCAATTCAGTTTTCTCTTCCTCTAGCCAATTAATTTCTCCCACTAGTTTACCTTTGACAGGATCATAATCATGATTTTGTATCAACTCTCCATCATCCTCCAACTGATCAGGAATGGCATTGATGTTATACAGCCTGACTAGGTGAATAGGAAATCTTGATTAATTCCTTTTCAGAACCTCAAGTTCATCCTTGTAGTTTACCCAGTAAACTTCAATGTCATCCTTGTGCCTGAATTCTTTACTTTATTTCTTTTGAGCTTCTCCTATCTTATCAAACCTAGGCCTTTTGGAATGTAATGCCAAACGAAGATTGATCATTTCCTCCTCAAAAGATTGTGTTTTGATTAAAGAAGGGAAAACCTCATTGACTCCTATCCTCAATGGGAAGTCATTCCCCAAGCCAGTCTTATGCATGTCCTTCTTCAAGATATCATCAAAGGTCAAAATCTTCCTGGTAACCTCTAGAAGTATGATGTGATATGTTGGGTACCTAGGCAATCTATAAGGATCCCTTTGTCAACCATCAATTCTAATGTACGAGAAGGTAGGAAACTGAATAAACCATGCCCGATACTTTTGTATCAACTCCTCAGTTGCCTTAGAGATCCTCACATGCTCCGCCCCTTGTAATAATATTGTGATATACATGGTGAATGAATCATTCACCCTCCAGTAGCTTGATCCATCCATATATAGTTGTGGATACACTTCATAGATCACATCTTGGCCGAAGAACCCTCGTGTAATCAATCCCTTGTATGGATGAAATCTGGCCAAGGCATAGACCAGGTAAGATGTTATTGTAAAACTCTTGGTTTGCAAAACATTGGATAGATGCTCATGAATCATCGTACTAATGATACCTGGCCATTGATAATACACATTCTTCTCCATTCTTACTATGATGTAGAACATCTAGTTTTAAAATACACATGCCATTTTCAAACCTACCACTCTGCTAAGGAGAGTGATTGCATCATAGTATTGAGACTTGACATTTTCTCTAAATAGTTGCCTAGTCAACTTGGAGATGTGTGGATTGGGATTTTCTAGCAACAAATTAATAACTTGTAGGGCCTTATTTGTATCATATACATAGTATTTCTTGGGTATGTCTAGATCAAAACCCAGCACATGAGATCTATCTGGCATATCAAATGTCTGGGCCACTGAGACAAGAGAGAAATTTTCAAGAACTCCGCCTTATGGACCAATTATCCTTTGTGTATTTGGATCATAATGTCTGGCACATTCGAGAACAATTTTGTAGCATTACACTATAGGTGGGAAGCCAGCCACATGAGCCAACCCAGAGCTCACCAGCCTACTTTCCAAGTGAGAGGAACCATGTACTGCCATCCTAGCTTTAAACTCGTCATAGTCCCATCTCCCAACTTTGATATATGTTACCCCTAAATAAATGGAAGCCAAATTGGTCTTAGGGATCTTTATTTTCATGTCCAACTTGATTTTATTGGCCTTTGAGAGAGAAGCTCCCTCATCACTAGGGTCTATCAACCTGCCTTTAGCTTTACAAACAATAGCCTCACTTGATTCAACCTGCATTCAAAAGGGACCATAATAAATACCTAGTACAACATGGGAGTTCAGGTTAGTCCATCACAAATAAAATGTTCATCATCAAAAAAATCCAAACAAGAATCAAAATCCCCTAGGAATATCATTAGAACAACCTTTCTCAAAGTTTGGTATTTTCATCCCTTCGTAGAATTTGGGCCAGAAGGAAATTTTGGGGAATTCCAAGCTAGGAAGAATTTGGAGATGAGAGAATAGCGAACATCCAGAAGGCACTCAAACATCATGCAAAATTAAAGACATACTATCGCATATCCTTAGTTCACTCAAATCAATCATGTGATGCATAAATCATTAAAAATTAAATCATGCATTCCCTTAACTCTTCATTCCTAACGGATCTTCGGGGAATTCCATCTGGGAAAAAAATCCATGAAACTAGTGAAACTTTGCATATTTTGAGAAAATGAAGGAGAAACAAGAAGTTCGGTGTTTACCCAAGACAACTGATTTTCACGTTTTACACATTCTTTCTGAAATCGACGGGGTGAGGGAAATCCTAAGGTAAAGGAAACCTCTGAAATGATCAAAATCCTGAAATCTTTGACTTCATAAATATTTCACCCAAATTGATCAAACCATCACAAATTTGGGGAAATCAAGCTGTAATTACACTCACTTCAAATTGTTCATCAATAGATCTAACTCTATAACTCCTCCAAGGTGATCTAATAGAATTGGTAATAAATTCAAGATCAAACCCTAGGGTTTCATGATGAACACGCAGTTAAAGTCCCAACTCACTAACTTGCCCTATTAAATTGTGGTGAATATCTCAAAAAATTCAGGGCAAGGAAACTATTGAATGCGAAAGGAAACTAAACACTCAAATCCGCCCATAATCATCAATCCCAACGAATGCAAGGGGATCTAAGATCATAACTCTAGGAAAAATGAAATCACGCACAATACCAGATTTGGGATGAGGTAAAACTTACAATTAAGGGCATAATTGGATCATCAAATTAGCAAAGACGACCATATCGATTTTAGAGGAGGCATCAGAAGAACAAAGGGAATAACCCTAACTTACTCATAGACCCCTATCATGCTGAAATCCAAACTCAAAACATATTCATGACACCCTAGAGCTATTGATATCCATCAATTGAAAGAAAAGGTATTGTAAACATACCATGAATGTAGAGCAAGTTGAAATGACAGCAATAGGTGACAACCCCCAAATCCTCAAACAAACGCCGAAAACCACTAAACAAATGCCACCAAAGCAAGTGATCCAAGGCTCAAAATGTTCAAATTTGCACACACCACTCAGAATTAAGCTCTCCAAATTCAACCAAGACAAAATAAATTAATTCACAACATAAAATCCCAAAAACCTCATTAAACACAATCCACAAAGCCCATATGGGAAGCATAAATGTGATGACATGACATCCCACAATGAGTTCGGGTATCCGAGGGGATGTCAAAATTTCAAAAAATTCTGAGGAAGGCATAATTCTCCGAGGAGTTAAAATCGCCCAAAAAAAATGTAAAACCAGCCTTCGTTGGGTTCTCGAGATAACCAGGGATTCCCATACAGAGAGAAAATTCCTGAAACTAGATAAAAACCCAAAATTTTCATAAGACTCATGATTTTAAAGTGTTCCTTCGATAGGGGTATTTTCTCAAGCAAGATGAGTATTTAGGAGGATTTAAAACTAACCAAATCTCGCAACCAAAGGAATGAAGCGCCAAAAACCAAAGACAAGAACAAAGAGAAGAACCAAAGGAGCAGGCAAAGAGGGTCCCTACTTTTAGTGGGGTGTGAATGCAAAAACTACATAAAAAATAGCGATTCCTCTAGGGAAATTCTCTAGAGAATTGAAATGACAAATTGGAATCAAGAACCCAAAATCTCTGGTTTTAGTCCTTATACTAGGACACCTATAGACAAGGTTTCAGAATTTACAAGTAAGAAAACATTTCCTATACTAGGGTCGGAGTGTGTGTCTATGTATTCATTTCCCTTCCTTAGTTGCAATAAGGACCGAACTTGGTCTGGCCTAGCTACATAAGGATTCCAACTCCAAAATCATCCTAGATAGAGCCTCGCTACTAGTCAAGCATCCATAGCCCCAATGAGGTTATCACTATGGCCCTCCCAAGCATAGTTGTATTGCCAGCTAGGCATCCACAACCCTAGTATAGATACTAGGATACCCCTGATAAGGTGAATATTCCTTTTGATTTTCAACATTTTATTTTTTCCTTTTTTTTGATATTCTCTTTAAGATCTATTAAAATTTCCCTTACACCTTATAAGAAATGAAGCTCACTCTCAAGGATGAGAACCACCGTGGCGTTGGAGTAGAATATAAGATTTTTGACCTAGTTAGACTTCATAAGGACCATATGCAACCTTAGAATCTTTAAGATTTGTGTGAAAATATGAGACCCAAGTGCATTCCAGATTTGACTTAACCAAGTGATCTTCAATTCCAAGCATATGCAACATCAGAGAAAGGAATTTTACCAATTGATCCTAAAAATATGATTAGAGTTTTTAAAAGAAATCCCAAGTATAGACCCAAGCAAGACAACAATTGTTATGTCGGTGCAACAAGCCTAGAAGAAAGCAAGAAAACCCAAAGCAAGAGAAAAGAAGAAAGTAAAACCAACCAAAACAAACCTACCCTAACCAAAAGCAAAAAAACAAAACAAAACAAAACAAAACAAACCCTAATCTAACCAAAGAAAAAACAAAACAACAAAAAGGACACCTAATCTACCTATGTACAAGGAAGGATTTCTAAATAGCTCAAGATTGGAAGTAATGCTTTAAATATTGCCTTTTGATAGGTAGTGGGATATCCTCTCCATTGAGGGTCTTCAAGCGAAAATTATTATCTCCCAGGATCTCTGAAATCTGATAAGGGTCGAGCCAAAGTTTGTCAAATTTTCCATGCTCCCCTTTTCAGTCATGGGCTTTGTCCCAATAGAGAACCAAGTTAGAGATTCGAAAGGTTTTTACCTTGGGATCTCCTATCAAATCATCTCTTCAATACACCCTGATGTTTGGAAAAAAATTCTAAGGCTTCATCTCTTCTTTCCTCAAGGTGTAAAAGTTTGGCCAGGCGAGCTTCACATCCTCTTCATCACAATATTCATTCATGAACTGTAAGGTAGGGATCTTTAGCTGGATTGGAAATATGGTTCCAAACCATACACCGGGTGATAAGGAGAGGTTCCTAGGGATTTCTTATGTCTGGTACAATTTTCCCAAAGAGAAAACCTAAGCTGGGTGTGTCAATTTTTGGGATTCTTTTCTAATAGCTTATGGATGACTGTTAAAAGATTCTTATTGGAAGACTCAGCCAAACCATTTCCCTATGGGTAGTAATTAGATGAAAAATTTATAATGATTCCATGATAAAAGGCCTAGTTAGAAATTTTCATTAATGCAAATGCAGAGCCATTATCACAAACTAAAGCCAATGGACACCCAAAGTGATTAATAATACCTGATTCAATGAAATTGGTTACCACTTCAGAGGTACATTATTTAAATGCAAGATCCTCATTCCATCTAGTAAAGTAATCAGTTACAATGAGAATATACATGTGGCCTATGGAGGAAGGTGGATTGATTGGACCTATGAAATCCATTCCCCATTGTGAAAATGGTTTTACCTTTATGACTAGCTGAAGTGGAAGGGGTGTGCATTTATCCTTACTAGTTGCAGTCTGATATATATGAAAATTTATCACATGGCTATGTGCATATTTGAACAGGGTAGACCAATAATAGCATTCTCTCAGGATCTAATTTGCAGTGGAGGGTGCTGACCCATGGCCTCTGCCATATTTTTCATGAAATTCAGTCATCACTCTCCCAACTTCTTCTTTTCCAAGGCATCTTAAGTAAACACCCTCATGATTTTTCTTATACAAGACAACTCCCTTCATCATAAAACTTTCACTCTCCAAACACAAAGCTCTCATTTTTACTGCATTAAGATGTTCAAGACATTGTTGGTTCAATAGATAGTAGAAGACTTCATCATACCAGTCTCTTGGAGACACTTCCTGGAGGTGGTAATGCTGAGTTGTGAGGTCAAGTCCCATTTTAGACATTGTCCTTGGCAATCCCTTCCCTCTTACCAACTTCATGGGCTAGATCTCAATATCATATTCCTGCAACATGGTTACCCACTTAGCTCTACGTTCTCCCAATTCATTATGCATTAATAACAACTTAACCAACGGATCAGGTACTATGGGAAAGACTTTATTTCTCAGGATATAGTGCTTGAATTTCTTCACAGCTCAGACCAGGGCATAGGCCTTCTTCTCCACATTAGGATATCTCAGTTCTACATCCTTTAGAGGGGCACTCATGAAATCTATACGATTTTTTCTCTCTTGGTCAGATTTTTGAGTCAACATACCAGCGCAAGAATGGTCTAAAGAAAAAGAGTAGATGTAGAAACGTTTGGCATAATCAAGAATTACCAATACCAGAGCTTCAACAATAGCTCTCTTAATTTTTGTGAATGCTTCTTTAGCCTCTACACTCCATTCAACCTTTGCTTCATGTTTTAGCATTGCTTTCAAAGGCTTCACTATTTCTACAAATCCAGTGATGAATTTTCTGATGAAGTTGATTTCCCAAAGAAGGAATTCATCTCTTTTTTGCTTCCAGATGGCTAAATTTTCAAGATAGCCTCCACTTGTTCAGGATCAACAGAAATACCTTATTCTGAAATGACATGTCCTAGTAGTTTTCCTTTGGTGACTCCAAAAATACATTTCTTTGGATTGAGTGAGATGCCAAACTCTCTGCACCTTTGGAATACTTTGCATAAATCTGCTATGTGATCTCCTCGCTTCTTAGAGAAAACCATAAAATCATCCATATAAATAATTGTGCACTTACCAATGATGTCTTTGAAGGAAATATCCATGGCTGTCTAGAATGTAGCTCCAACATTGATCAATCCAAAAGGCATTCTCCTATAAACAAAAGTATCCCATTTCGTAGTGAAGGAAGTTTTGTGCCTATCCTCATATTGCACCAAAACCTGATTGTATCTAGAGTACCCTTCCATAAAAGACATCATATGAGATTTGTTGACAATCTGAAGCACTTCATCCAGTGAAGGGACTAGATAATTATCCTTTTCTAATGCTCGATTGAGGCTCCTAAAATCAACACACAGTCTAATCCCCCCATTCTTTTTGCTTACTATAACCAAATTTGCAACCCAAGTAGAATGTCTTACTGGAAATATGATTCATGCTGACAGCAACTTCTATACCTATTTTTGAATGATGGGTTCCAATAGGGCATTAATTGGTATTTGTCTTTGCTTGAATGGTTTGGCATTTGAATTTAGAGGAATAGTGTGCATAATGATCGAGGTATCATATTTCTTCATATCTTCATAACTCCAGGCTATCACATCTCAATACGTGTGTAGTGCATCAATAATCCCTCTCCTTTCTTCTGGAGTGCACACTCTACCAATGAAGACATTCTTTATGTCGCTTGGAGTCCCCATATTGTATGTTTCACATTGACTGCCAAGAGACTCCTTTTTAGCTTGTTGTTCCTAATATTTTATCCTCTCTAGATCAAAAATTATCTCTAGTTGCACCATACCTCTTGGGATAGTATTATTATTTAGGTTGATGACTCCTTCTAGGCCCATCTCTACCTCTTAGGGCTCTACCTCATCAATCACTTGAGAAGAAAACACATCATAGCTACTAATAAAATCAAGAATGTGCTTGTCATCCTCGAACACCTAGAAATTAGTTACATTGTCAGGCAATGAGGGCACTGGAGTAAGCTCTATAGTGAACTTCAAATTTGAAAGTGACAGGGGCTGGAATGTACTAGTTGCTTTGGATAGAGAATCTGTAGTTTGATTCTTGTTGTGAGGGATCGATTGAATGTTGAAAGCATCAAATCCCTTAATAAGATCCCATAATCGATGTCTATTATTAGTCATCCTTTTGTCATGGAATAAATATTGTCTTCTCACTTTCCTAACTACTAGCTCAGAATCCCCAAATAATTATAGAATCTTAACTTTCTTTCTAAATTCCATTAATAATCCATGGAACAAAGCCTCATACTCAACTACATTATTGGTACATTGGAATTGGAGTTTATGAGCAGCAAAATAAGTCTTACCTTTTGGGTTGATTAGCTCAAAACCCACTCTAGCACCCTAATTTGATTTGGATCCATCAAATCTTAATGTCCAACAACCATCAGTTCCTAATCCTATTGAGCTACACTTGGCTTTACGGCTACCAGGAGGCTCCTTGAGAGGGATTGGGCCTTTACCTTTAGGATCGTTTTGAGTGCCTCGTGTATCAAGTCTGATGGATGGAGTAGGATTAATGCACCTTTGTATCTGTTCCACCATTTTTTGGCATAGGAAAAACTCCATCTCAAAGTGAGGATCATTATGTACTCTACACCAATTAGGAACGAGTAGGTCTTCCAACTTCATCCCCCTTCCTAGCTAGATTTGATCCTCTACAAACTTCTGGATGAATTCTTGGAAATTGTTCAGTAGCCCAAGTTTCCCATCAACTTGATCGTTAGTTTCTTCTATTGTTTCATTCAGAGCCTCAAAACTACTAGAATCAGAGGTAGACTCACCACAAAAGCTTTACAACATAAAAATCTCCTCTGTATCTAATTCCAAAATGGAAGCATCCGATACATAACTCCCCATACTGACCTCTAATACCAATATCTCATTTCTAGTATTATGATATTCAATAATCACATACTTCATTCTAGGTTCCCTTTCAATTAGGATTTGATTTGGGGCCCGTTTCCATAGTATTATGATATTCAATAATCACATACTTCATTCTAGGTTCCCTTTCAATTAGGATTTGATTTGGGGCCCGTTTCCATTGTAGCCACATGTGGTAATGAATTGTGGATGTGTATCCATTGAGTTATTTAGTGAAATATCATCCTACAATCAGACCATAGGTGTCATGAATATCTTCTACCTAAATTTTAATCACTTGTTGCACTCTAGGAGCTAAAGCAACCTACATAATGGATCATGTTTAGTTCTCCTTCCACATTTACCTTTGTCTTGTCCAATTGAGTGACCTTCTTTTGAGAGGCAGTAGGAGTAATGCCTAGAGCCCTACAAACATCAAAAGGCATAAATTTTGTAGATTCTTTTGAGTCTAGAAGACAATTGTGGAGGTTCTTCCCAAAAATGTGAACAAAAATTAGAAAAGGAGGGTTTTTTTCCTTGCCCTGGAATAAACTCAGTTGTGTGTCAGCTTGTGCAACCTCACTCCTATCCTTTTATTTCCCTTTTTCTCTAGACTATTCCTTACCTTGACCTTTAGGCATCTATGGACTGGGAGTCTTTCCAACTGCCTCATTTACTATCCCCCCTTGGAGAGCTGTATGTGAATTAAAAGATTCTAAAACTGTATTTCTAATAGCAGGAACCCTTAATAACTCAAAAATAGAAATACTCACCTTTGCTGTCCTAAGTTATTCAATCACATACTCATCCAATTTCTCCAGGTCCATATTAGCATGTATTTCCTTAGGATGACCATCTTGCTTATCAACATTACCTCCCTTCAGCGCATCAAGTTGTCCTCATTTTGCAAAGTATTGTGTTGGAACATGTGGGTAGGATGGATTATTACTGGCATTTGGATCTGGTGGAGTGGTAAAATTATTTGGAGGAATTGATGTTGTGAATGGATCTCCAGCCTGAGGGTTCGTGTAAGGCCTATTCCTCAAATCATATTTCTTTGTAGGTTGCTGAAACATTTGTACTTCCTCAATGGGAACTTCCTCCTCATCCAAGGGGCCATTATCATTCTCAGTTCCTTCATTGAATAACTAAGAAATTTCATCTTCATTAAGAACTTGTTCAATCTCCCTATTCTAGCTACTTGAATCCTCCTCTAGCTCATTCTCTTCATCCTTTGGAAAAGGTGCATGGTTCAATACCAAAACTGGGGAATCATAAGGATTGGAAGGTACCATATCCTAACCAGTGGAGTTATTTTCAACTTCATACTAAAAAATGGAGGTAGCAGTCTGGAATTTTGGACAATCTAGATCAAATTTTGACTTGTCTTGTGAAGCTAGCACCATCCAGACAAGGCCGCCTTTGCCAGATATACCCCACTCAAAGGTTTCTCTTGGTTAGGAGGTTGATCCAATTGCGTATGGACACCCCCATTGTTTCGCCTAGTGTTCCATGGCCTATTTTTCCTGCGTTGTTGTCTTCTCTCAAACCCCTATCCACCTTGTTGTCCTCTATCAAGGCTCTATCCTTGTGTAGAATATTGATTCTCCCTATTGTAATTTGATTGCATATTTCTTTGAGTAGCCTAGAGTTGACTATTCTGGTTCCTCAAATAGGTTATCTCCATATTTAGTTTCTTCACTTGCTTTGTTAGCTCATCTAACCTATCCTTATTAGGACTTCTATAAGGGGCTGAACTCACATTGTTATTAGGGTATCTCCATGCTCCTCCTGAACCGATAGACTGATTAGCACATTGTGGAGGGTAGCTAGGCATTGGATGAGCCTGAATTATTGAAGATCCTGGATGTGGGACCAAAGGAAACTATGGTATTGGGTTCATGATAGGAGTATGGTTGGTCAACACCTGATTGAGCACTTGGACCTGACCTGGGTGAGTGGTGAGACCTAAATATGGAAACGGTCTTGAAAAATGTTGTCTCAAATCAATGCTAAACTTGATAGCCTTTGTATATGTAGTAAGAAAATTATTTGGAGGATTAGTCCTCCACTTGAGGAAGGTGGATGTAAGACTATCAAGGGCTTCAAAATAAACCTCCAAGGTAGTAGTATCATCCACAAAATAAGGGGCTTGTAATATAGTGTATGCACAATGGAATATTTTATTAAATGACCCTATGGGTTCATTGACCTCCCTCTTAAACTTAGTAAACTGCAAGTAGAGCTCATTAGCACTAATAGGGATTTTGAAATTTTGCAAGAAAGCAGTCTCAAGCTCAGTCCAATTATAAATTGATGCAATGGGTAAATGATTGTACCAATAGAAGGCATCATCCCCTAGGGAATAAGGGAAGAGCCTACATGCAACATCGTCATGATTGATCCATCTGTCTCTCAGGAAAGTTTGGAAATTCCTGATATGCTCCTTTTTCGTCCTATTAGGGTCATTTCTATGGAACTTAGAGAAAAAACTCTTGTAGTTCTTGGGCATAACATTGTAGTTATTGAAGGATAGAGGTGATGGGTTTTTCGCTAGAAAAGCCATTGGTGGAGGTGGAGGTGGTAAAGGTTGATTAATGACCGGTTGGGGATGCTGAATGGAACCAACTTCAGAATGAGATGAGGATGGAAGAAATGATGAGGTAGATTATGATTCCTCCCTTCTTTTGGTCCTTCTTGACCTAGTTGGAGGTGGTAATTCCTAAAATTCTTCATCTCCTAGCGTAGATCTGGTCCTCCTTCCAAGTCTCTTAGGATAAATGGCATTTAGAAAATGCTCCAACTTGCTTACTCAGGCCCTCCTTCTAGTGCCAATTGATTGATGGCTACACAACAACTCAGAAATAATATAAAAATCCTATCTCTCTTGAAAGGTAAATCTCTATCAAAGAAGAGATAACCTCAAGGTCTCTAATGTCAGGTCTTGACAATGCAACAAAACAACTCATTGATAAAATAAGAAAGTGTTGGTAATCACAAAGGGACCTTACAAACCAAATACAAGAACCTCTAAACTTATGAAATTTTGAAATATGTTGATACTCGAAATTCCTAAACCTAACCCAAATTCAAAGAAATAGAAAAAGATAAGGGTTTCCAAAAATCCTAATATTAAAATAAATCCTAAGATTAACAATACAAATGAAAAGATACTTGAAAAAGAAAAACCCCCATTACTAATTTATGCTTAACCCAGAACTAACCTACAATATTACAGAAACAGTGCAATCTTCTAAGGGATTAAATATTTTTAGATCATGAACATTCATTCAAACCAACCCTTGTTTTGCAATTGAAATGAATAAATACCCACAATTGAACCACACACATAAATATAAAGTCTAGGCTAACTTTACACAACTCACATTCAATAAGTTGCCAAAGGTATGGACCAAGGATCACTACAACACTCCAACCATCAAATCACAAGTACCATTAAATAATTAAACTCTAAATCTAACATGCATTTAAATATTCCAAGCATTTTCAGAAGACATAATAACAAGAACCATGCGAGATAAATCAATCCAAGAGAGGCCACCAAATCACAATTTATTCACTTGTATTGAATCACCCAATAACAACAAAAATTCCAATATTCTATGTTACAACACTTGGTTCAAAATAAAATTAACTCCTAATCCTAGCTTCTACTCTATTATCTTGCTTGCTTCAAATCTAAATCTTCTAGCTAGCTCCTACAAATGAGGCCAAAATCCCAATTTATAAGAATGTCATCCCAATTAGGTTTACAAGGAAGGTTGGCCACAAAACAAGTCATCCAAGGAAAAAGCTCCTAAAATATAATATTGTATTAAATGTCGAAGGCTCTCTTTCCAAGTCAGCCTGGAATCTCCAACACAACTCAATCGAATGCATGCAAATAATGAAGAACGATAATGTGAAGCACAAACTTCCAGGAAGCTACTCATTGGTTGGCCCTTCATTTTTACCTTGAACTATTTTATCCTTTACTTTAAGGAAAATCCTCTCTAGGTCAGTCGAAGGTGGAGTAATTAACACTTTGAATATGCTATCAAGGGATTTAATCTCTTCCCTTGATTCTTTGACAACCCTATCCCATTCCAAATTAAGATCTTGATATTTCTCCATGATAGAATTATGGGTGGACACACCATCTAGATGGTGGGTTATGGTTGGATAATCATCCATTGGAGCATAGACCTCATGCCACCATTTCTTCAATTGTTCAAAGCTCAAATGCTTTGGTGCAAACTTCCTTCTTCTTGTGATAATCTCAAAGAATATAATACACTTGTTGCAAATATCCTTTAATGTATTCCCTACTTGCTACCCCCGTTTGTGGATCTTCTTTAGAACCTTTTGATTGACTTGCAATAATTCATACCATTCCTAGGGTGCTAAAATATTTGAAGAAGGAAAGATTTCATCACTCACCGGCTTCTCCTCTGTATAATCCATGATGATCTTTAACTTCTGCATGAGGAGATTTGTATCAGTCCTATCTTGCTTCAATACATCTTATAGCCATTCAAAGGATCTGTGTGCATCACCACAAGTGGATGATATATCATTCATCATTCTTTCTCCTCAATGTCCTACTCCTTGCAATCATTCATGGGTATCCTATGTGGATTCCTTCATCTTCTCAAGTTCAGTAAATACTTCCTTAGGTAACAGACCTTTAGGGGTTACTCCTTCACTTCCCACCTCTTGTAGGGGCCTCATCAAGTGTTTCACATATCTTTATAGATAAATTAACCATTTCCGCAACTTCTCCTTCTCTACAGTTTCCTTATCCAACCTTCTTAGAATAGCTTGGGAATATTTTTGGAACTCTTCCTTTTCTTGATCCTTGCATGTGGGTCCCAAGTTCAAGGTTTGAATAATGTAATCCTGAGGAACAATCTCCCTTTTTTTCTTAGGAGTGGCAATGTGGATTATCCTGTTGTCTGCTTCATCCCTAGTCATCCTAGAAATCACCCTAGCCTTCTTTGTTTTCCCTTTGCCTATGTGGACTAGCGATTCATCCTAATTTGGAGGGGTGTCATCCACAACTATCTTCTTATTCTTCAACATTTCACTGAGCCAACCTAGGATAGAAGCATTTGGCTATTGTTCATTATGTTTTTCATTTTCAGCTTGATCCTCCTGTCTTATCAAACATATTCCTTTTGGAGTGGAATACCAAACTAAGAGTACTTATTTCCTCCTAGGAAGAGTGTGTTTTGATTAAAGAAGGGCAAACCTCATTGAATCCTATCCTCAATGGGAAGTCATTCCCCAAGCCAATCTTATGCATGTCCTTCTTCAAGATATCATCAAAGGCCAAAATCTGCCTAGTAAACTCTAGAAGTATGATGTGATTTATTGGGTACCTTGGTAATCTATAAGGAGCCCTTTGGCAACCATCAATTCTAATGTATGAGAAGGTGGGGAAGTAAATAAACCACGACCCATACTTTTGTATCAACTCCTTAGCTACCTTAGATATTCTCACATGCTCTGCCCCTTAAAATAATCTTGTGATATACATGGTGAATGCATCATTCACCCTTCTATAGCTTGAGCCATCCAGAAGTAGTTGTGGATACACTTCATAGATCACATCTCGGTTGAAGACCCCTCATGTACTCAACCCCTTGTATAGATGAAATATGGCCAAGGCATAGACCAGGTAAGATGTCATTGTAAAACTCTTAGTTTGCAAAACATTGGATAGTTGCTCATGAATCATGGTACTGATGACACTTGTCCCGTGGTAATCCATGTTCTGCTCCATTATTACTATGATGTAGAACATCCAGTTTTCGAATACACATGTCATTTTCAAACCTACCACTTTGCTAAGGACAACGATTGCATCATAGTATTATGACTTGAACATTGCTCTGAATAGATGCCTAAGCAACTTGGAGATATGTGGATTGGGATTTTCCAACCAAGAATTAATAACTTGTAGGACCTTATTTATATCATCTCAATACTATTTCTTGGCTATGTATAGATCAAAACCCATCACATGAGATCTCTTTGGCATATCAAATTTTTGGGCCATTGAGATAAGAGGTAAATTGGCAAGCACTCTACCCTATGGACCAATTATCCTTTGTGTATCTGGATCATAATTTCTAGCACATTCCATAACTAGTTCGTAGCATTGCATTGTAGGTAGGAAGCCATACACATGAGTCAACCTAGAGCTCACCAACCTACTTGCCAAGTGAGAGGAGCCCTACACTACCATCCTAGCTTTAAACTCCCCATAGTCCCATCTCCTAAGGTTGGTATTTGTTGCCCTTGACCAAATGGAAGCCAACTTGGTCTCAGGGATCTTTCCTTTCATGTCCAACTTGATTTTCTCAGCCTCTGAGACATAAGTTCCCTCATCACTGGGTCTACCACCCTGCCTTTAGCTATACCAACAATGGCCTTGCTTGATTCAACCTGCATTCAAAAGGGACCATAATAAATACCCAATATAGCATGAGATTTTAGGTTAGTCCATCACAAATAACATTTTCATCATCAAAAAAATCCAAACAACAATCAGAATCCCCTGGGAATATCATTAGAACACCATTTCTCAAAGTTCAGGATTTTCATCCCTTCGTGGAATCTGGGCCAGAAGGGAATTTTGGGGAATTTTGAGTTAGGCAAAATTTGGCGATGAGAGCATAGCGAACATCCAAAAGTCACTCAATCATCATGCACAATTCAAGACATAGTATCACATATCCTTAGTTCACTCAAATCAATCATGTGATGCAAAAATCATTAACAATTAAATCATGCATTCCCTTAACTCTTCATTCCTAATAGATCTTTGGGGAATTTTGTCGGGGTTGGAAATCCGAGAAACTAGTGAAACTTTTCATATTTCAAGAAAAGGAAGGAGCAACGGATTTTTACAAAGTCAATCTAATTTTCACGTTTTACGCATTCTCTCAAAAATCGACAGGGCGAAGGAAATCTGTGGAAATCCTAAGGTAAAGGAAACCCCCGAAATGATCAAAATCCCAAAATATTTGACTTCGTCAAGATTTCACTCAAAATTGATCAAACGATCACAAATCTGTAGAAATCGAGCTTGGATTACACTCACTTCAGATTGTTCATCGATATATCTAATTTTCTAACTCCTCGAGGGTGATCTAATAGCATTGGTAATAAATTCGAGATCAAACCCTATGGTTTCATGATGAACACGTGGTTACAGTCCCAACCCACTCGCTTTCACTATTAAATCATGGCAAATATCTCATAAAATTTAGGGCAAGGAAACTATTGAATGCAAATGGAAACTAAACACTCAAATCCACCCATAATCATTAGTCCCAATGAATGCAAGGGGATCCAAGATCGAAACTATAGGAAAAATGAAATCATGCATAAGACTAGATTTGGGAGGAGGTAAAAGTAGCAATGAATGGCACAATCAGATCAGCAAATTAGCAAAGACAACCATATCGATTTTATAGGAGGCACTGAAAGAACAAAGGGAATCACCCTAACTTACTCACAGACCCCTATCATGCTAAAACCCGAACTCAAAGAATATTCATGAAAACCTAGAGTTGTTGGTATCCATCAATTGAAAGAAAAGGTACTGTAAACATATGATGAATGCAGATCAAGTCAAAATGACAACAATAGGAAACAATCACCGAATCCTCAAACAAACGCTAGAAATCACTAAACAAATGCCACCAAAGCAAGCAGTCCAAAGCTCCAAATGTTTAAATTTGCACACAACACTCAAAATTAAGCTCTCCAAATTCAACCAAGACAAAATAGATTGATTCGCAGCATAAAACTCCCCAAACCTCATTAAACATAATCCACAGAGCCCGTACATGAAGCATAAATGCGATGACATGACATCCCATAATGAGTTCGGGTATCCGAGGCGATGGAGGAATTTCAAGAAATTCCAAGCAAGGCGGAATTCCCCGAGAAGTTAAAATCCCCCAAAAAAATGTAAAACTAGCCTCCGCTAGATTTTTGAGATAACCGAGGATTTCAATCTAGAGAGAAAATTCCTGAAACCATAGAAAAACCCAAAATTTTCCCAAGACTCATGATTTCAAAGTGTTGCTTTGGTAGGGGTATTTCCACAAGCAAGATGAAAATTTAGGAGCATTTCAAAGTAACCAACTCTCACAACCAAAGGACCAAAGCACCAAAAACCAAAGACAAGCCCAAAGAGAAGAACCGAAGGAGCAAGCAAAGAGGGTCACTACTTTCAGTGGGGCATGCATGCAAAAACCGCACAACAAGGACGGTTTTCCAATTTTTTGTATTCTTTTAAGTTTTATCCTAGCTCTTTGAAGCTAGGTATAGAATTGTTAAGCACCAAAACCATAGATTGCCTTGAAGATGCCCCGATCCTGTGTGGATGACCATGCTAGATGAAAGGAATCAATCAAGATGACGAGTGTGAGTGGAAAGTATGAAGGATCATAGATGTGGTGGATGAAAGAGGCTATGGTAGGATCCCTAATGTGCACATTACATGGGCTATTAGGCTTCAGATGAAAAGGAGCTTGGGCAACTGATGAGTTATAGTATGTGAAGGGGTCATCATCAAAGGTACATTGAAAGACATTACCAATGGTCTGATATGATAGATATGTGAACATGGATGGGTGGAATGGAATATATTGTATGAGTGAGAGTGACATGGATGGAGACCTTTGATCCATAAGCTCTTTTTTGGAATTTTGTCCCTCATAGATGCCCCCAGTGATTTTTGATGGGAAGGCATAGTTGGAGATCGACTTTTGCTTGCATTCACTTTTGAATTTTATTTTTGACTTGTCTAATAGCTTTTTATTTTGGCTAGAGGATTTACTTGATTTTCTTTTATTTTTGATTTTTCTGATAGCTTTTTATTTTGGCTAGAGGACTTTTCTCAAGTGATCTTCTTTTTTTTTTCATTTTTCCATTAGCTTTTTATTTTGGCTAGAGGACTTGTCTTGATCTTATTTTCTTTGCATTATATCCTCTGATTTTTTATCTGCTTTTAAAGATAGCTTGTTCATTGGATCTTTTTCTTTATTCTTTTCTTGAGCTATGACTTGTTGATCAATGTATATTATGTGGATGGACATAAGCGAAGTGGATGAAATAGAAAAAGTGATAGGAATATTTAGTGGACAAACGGGAGTGGCAATGCCATCAGTAAAGTCTTTGGGACTATCCTTTTCAGTACTGCTAACATCAAAGGAATCTTGCACATTCTTAATGACTTTGAAACATGACTTAGTAGAGACAACAATAGGAGATACATATCCTATCCTAGGACAAGTGGGATGGAAGGAAGATGATTGGATATCTTCAACAAGGTCATGATGAAATAGTGGGTTATCATAGATTTCTTGGTCAAATAGGAGGTTATCACAAATATGGAAAGCTTGAGTAGAAGTAGATATGGCAAAGGAAGGTGTATCATCAGGATCCCAAAAATTTTCAAACCAAGCATGACCATATTTTTGTGTTCCTTCAAAATTTGTCTTGACATTATTGTTGGAAGTCTGGCCCTCGACGACATTAGTAGTGTATTTTGTTGGTAAATTATCCATACAGTATTCTCCACACTCCATATCATATATTTTAACATTGGAACTTGATGGTGTGGTATATTCCCCTACTCCTTATTCTTTCACTTTTATTTTGATCTCAACTTCAATGGATTTTGAGGTGGATGCTTTTAAGGACTTAGGATCAACATATGCTTGAGAAGGAGGTTATTCATGGTTGCTTGGGATTGTGATTTCAGTTTTAGCACTTTGATTTTGGAAATACATTAAACGGTTAGGATCCCCTTGTATTGTGATTTCAACACAATTTTTTAGGAATTTAATGCACTCATGGTATGTAGAAGGCACTACTTGCATTGCAGAAATTCATGGCTTTCCAAGGAGGATATTATAGGTTAGAGGGAGATCAAAAACTTGGAAAACCACACCCTTTACCACATACCCAACCCTAATTGGTAGATTAACTAATCCTTTAGACGAGCATTCCTCTTAATCATATTCCTTTATGGTAATATTTTTCCTTGGATCAACTACATTTTTAGGGAGCCCTAATTTTGTGATCAATTCTTGAGTACAAATATTAAGACCCACTCCTCTATCTATCAGAACTTTCTTGATCTTGAAATTATAGACAAGGATGTCAATGTGTAAAGGTGCACTATGTGGTTGTTAGATGGATGAATCATCATTCTCAGTAAAAGTGAGAGTGTGAGGAGAGGTGATGTGTCTCACCATAGATTGGAATTGATCTACATGTAGGTTTTTAGGCACTATAGCACTAGCAAGCACTTTGTCTAGGATAACTTTATGCTTAGGAGATAGGCCTAGTAGCTCAAGTATAGAAATTTGTGTGGTCATTCTAGCTAAATGTTCTATAAGGTTGTATCACAAAGTTGGTTTAGTGTGTTTTGAATTAGGACCTCTTTAAGGGTAATGATGACTTTCTGGGTAGTAACATTCCAATCAGGTTCTTTTCCTTTCATAATGAAAGTGTTGAAATTATTATCGACCTCATTGATGTTATTTATGATATAGTCATTCTTAATAGTAGTATATTTTACACCATCCCTATATTCAAGGGCCTTTCCTTTATCCTTGTCATTCTTAGGGAAAGGGTTTTTAAACATCTCACGATCAAAGTTAACATAGGGAGTGTGTCCGTCAACCACTATCTTACCGTCATCAATAAGGTCTTGTATTAGATGTCGAAGCTTATTGCAACTATTAGTCTTATGTCCTTTGTGTCAGTGATAGTTGAAAAAGTGATCATCATTCCACCATGGGGTTTTGATTGGTAGATTATATTCTCTCATCTCAGCTAGCATTATAAGATTATTTTGAAGGATTTCTTTTAATTCAGATTTAAGCAATTGTCCCTATGGTGTAGAATTTTAGTTAGGGAAGATTCTTTGTTTTTCTTTTCCTTTATCTAAATATTAACCTTTAAGGTTGTAGATAGGTGATGAGGTTTTATTTTTTTTTTGCATTAGTAACTCTGTCATTGACTACATTCTTATTCTTAACCTAAAAAGGTGTCCTAGTTCTTGACCCTGATTTTTTATCTTTGTCATTATTAAGTTTAATAATTCCATCACCAATGATATTTTTTTCAATTCAAAATCCCATTTCTATGGCTTCATCAAAGGAATCCAAGAATTTAAGGAAAATCTCCCTCCCAATTTATTTGTTCAAATATTGACAAAAGAGATTAACTAATTCTTTTTTCGGAATGGTATAAAGTAATTGTTTCGTTGAATGTCTCCATATTTGTAAAAATGACACAAAATATTCTCCTTGTTTTTTTTGGGTGTTGAAAATGTTTGTCATAGTCACTTCAAGATCACAGTTGAAACTATAATTGGAGACAAATTTATCAACCAGTTCTTGAAAAGATTTGATGGTCGGGGGTAATCGTGAAAACCATTCCATAGATTCTCCTCCTAGACTATGAGGGAATAATCTCATAAGGTATGTCTCATCAAATGCAAATTCCATGGTAGTAGAAAAATTTTCTCTTGAGTGGTCTTTAGGATCTCCTTTTTCCTTATATTTATCAATTTTTGGTATGTCCTAGTGGCTAGGAAAAGGTGGCATTGGTATGCTAAGATCGAAAGGATAATGAAATATATCTTCAAAGGAGAACTTGTGGGATGATGTTTTACTATTCTTGAAAGTATCCCATTCTTGTTTGAATGCTCTAAGTTCATCTAAAAGAGGGTCATTTGTAGGTGTTGGTTTTGATGTCTTTGAATATCTCTTGTAACCAGGTTGTAGATAAAATGGTCTTTGATCTTTGATTCTATAATCATTGTTTTTTTTGGGATGCTTAGAATCACTATATTTAAGTTGGTCATTTATTAGGAGTAATGATATGTCAAAATCAGGAGGCATATTGATTCCTTCATCAACAAGGGTCTTGAGGTATTGTTGTGGGTTACGTTTGACCACCTCTATAAGAAATTTAGTGAATCTATGATCCTTAAGTCATTCTTCTATATTAGATTGGGTTATTTATTCATAAATTTCATTTGTTTCACTAGTTGCAACACTAATGTGGTCTTCTCAATCAAATTCTTTTCCCAAAGGGTTCCTTTCTTCTTGAAACATTTTTACTCTTGTTCTAGGAGTCATAGGTGATTTGTTTTGATCTTCAATCTGGGATTAGATAATGTATGACACCTAAGATTCAAATGCAATAAAAATGGATATGATTATAAGATGAGATATGAGAATGGTATGGTATGATATGAAAAGATAAGAATGCAAGAGCTCAAAGGAAACTATGGGTTTGAAGTTGGTTATGATGCAAGGCTTTACTTGTGCTATGCTGGATAGACAAAAGGAAAAATGATCAAGAGAGGGTATGTAGGATATGGTGAACTCCAAATGGATTTCCTGACTCAAAGGTAATGGTATGTTCCCTAGCTCAAGGATGATGAACCTCAAGTGATGTGGGTGATAGATAAACAATGATTTGATTTAAAGACCTAGAAAGAGTAGCCTAATTGCAAACTAAAGGTTTGTTTGAGTAATGCAAGAGTAGGGGATATGCAAGGACTAGGTGGAATGCCAGGATTGAAAGATCAAAACTGAAGGGTGATGAACCCAAGAGATTTAAGTGATAGGTTCATTTTGTCTTTTTGAGTTTTGTAAGGTTGAGATGCTACAAATTACTAGGTGTGATTTTTGTTTGAGATTTATTTTTGGACACACACACAAGACACAAGAAGACATAATATTTTTGAGTTTGTTCTTGATTGTGAAAATTTTGAATTTGAAGATGAAAACAATCATGCACAATCCTAGAGTTGGCAAGGATAATATTTATTGGTTTCCCACTTGGATTTCTCCAGTTGTGCCTATTTAGAGCGAATGACCTAGGAACTTGGTAGCACTATCTCCCCTCAATGGCACTAACTTCTTGGGCATACCAAGTTTTGAATTCCCTAAGACCACAAGGATCTCAAGAATTTTTTTATCTCTATAATGAACCGCAAAAGTCTGGGACAACTTGAGAGGTCTGACCTCCTGCACTAGCAAATAGAAGGATTTTGGATTTCTACCAAAAGGTTTCTAGTAAGGGCATCCAATTCAGGGGATACTATGATAAAATCCCTCAAGAGGTCTCCCAACACTTAGAACAAGGGCTTTTCATGTCATAAAGATACTAGGTGAGAGCTATCATGTACCACTTCCTGTTGATTACAAACTTTCCTTGCAATCACAAATATATATAGCGGTTCATAAGAGATTTTCTTTAGTCTATTACCTCTTGGGTTGTTCCCACCTTTTGAAGTTGGGTGGTAGGCCCTCTAAGGGGTAAACACAAAAATAGATGGGTTTGGCTTCTGATCATTGAGTTTGCACAAGGTGAGATCATACACCTACCATTTTATAAAAACAAAAAAAAAGTGGTTTATTAACCCCCTAATTAAGTCTATGTGAAAAAAGATATTTGTTCTTTTTAAGCAGTAATTGAAGTGTTTGCTATACTAAAAGACAATCAGTTTTTAAAAAATTCAGTCTTCAAGAAACATCCTACACCAAATGTGATTAGTAGTTTTCTGATTTTGAATCTTCAAAAAACATGTGTTTATGTTTTCACTTTTCAAGACTCTGACATGTGAACTTGCAATAGAAAAACCAACGATTAGCCATAATAAAAAAAAAGCTATGAAGGAAAAAGACATTAATCTAAATTAAAAACTAATCTAAAATTAAAAGCTAATGTAGAATAAAATTAATCTAAATTAAAAACTAATCTAAATTAGAATTAAATTAAATCTAAACAAAATTAAATCTACATTCTAAACTAGATATAAATTTAAAATTAGAAAGCTAAATCTAAATTAGGAATTAGATCTAAAGCTAAAAATTAAATTTAAAAATTAAAAGCTAATTCTAAATTGAAACTAAAAAGAAAAAGCTAAATCTAATTCAAAAGTTAAAATCTAAATTTAAATTAAATCTACATTTCAAATTAAATCTCAATTAAAAGCTAAAAACTAAATTAAACTTAAAAGTTAAAAGTTAAAATAAAAAATAAAATCTAAATTAAAATCGAAAAAAGTATAATCTAAATTAAAGTTTAAATTTAAATCAAAATTAAAAATTTAAATCTAAGCTAAATGTGATCTAAATTAAATTTAAGAGTAAATGTTGTAGACACTTAAAATTGACCTAGGCTTGTGAACTCAATTTTCTCATCAATTACCCTAAAAATAATTTAATTATGTTACTCTGACTAAATTCAACTATTAATTAAATAATGACCAATTATTTAATTAATTCATCCTTGATAAGTAGGAGGTTTCTTCCACAATGTGTCAAATTATGATATTGCTCTTAGGATTCAATCGTGCCATTTTCGAGTCAAACTCATTGACCCATGATTCATGAGTAGTGGTTCACAAGAACCCATCTCTCATGATAATGAATAGTCCACTTAGCACTCATTGCATCTAGGTGATGCTCACAGAGGTGAAGCACTGGTCATGTTGGGTCTCAAAAACATAGGTTTGAACCATGAGAGGTTGCCAAGCTCTCACAACTCTTTTGGCCAACGTACAAGGCCAATTGAAGCAATTGTACCTTCTTCTCTTTAGGTTCTGCTAGACCAAGGCGGGTGAAACTATGTGAATGATGCTGATTTGAAATGTGGTTCCTGATTGAGGAATCTATCCACAGTGGAAAATGAAAGTGAATAGATGAAAATCATTACAACTATACCTACTCCTACTGCACAAAAGAAAGGATTTCGAACAAGTTGTTTGTATATAAAATTTATCTTTGGGTTGAGGCAGATCAATGCCTTCTATCCACATGGGCAATGGAGTCAAAAATTAATAATTATGTGTGTTTCCTTCTCTTGTTTAATTCTAGTTTTTAGGCACTTTGAAATGAAATTCCAATTATTGGCATACAAATTCATTTATTTATGTCTTACATAAATAGTTTTGGAAATTTTCTTAACCTGGTTCTTCTTTAACTACCCAAAAGAAATCCTAAAATTGCAGTGACTTACTTGAAGGGATTTAATTCTGACTTACAAACAGCAACAAATTAAAATCATACAAAATGGTAATACATTCTGATAAATACGAGATTACACTTGATATGTTGATTTAAATAATTAAAAGGATCTCAAGTTGGAGAGAACCAGATAAAAGAATGTAAATTATTGCAATAGAACAACTAAAACGGGAAGGTTTTCACCAGTTAAAAACATTAATCTCCATTGCTCTGTTTCAAGAAAGATCTATACATTTTTACATTCCCAGTCAGAAAAATCTATCTCCTACTCTCCCCAGCAACTGATTTGTTCAAATTATTTATACAATGTACTCGAAAAGTCACGACTCTTGATTTAACTAGTAAAACCATTTACATTCCATGGCAAAAAATAAAAAAAATTAATTGCATTGACGTATCGGCAAATTAAATGTTTTAAACTATAGCCGAGCTTTTAATTTCCCTTTATACCTTGACCGGTTCTTATTGTGCCATTTAAATTATTGCTGCGAAAGTTCTTTTAACTTTATCGCTCTACCTTGGTCAACACTCTAACCATGTGTGGTACCACGGTGACCGATCTCGACCACTACACTCACTACTTGCCTTCGTTCACCGCCCTACTGCGGTAACTGGCTTAACTGCCAGCGGTACCGCAGTAGAATCTGTTTGCCGTTTGTTGACTCGACTGACTGTTTACCATGCCACTTTGGCCAGTTTGAAGACCGTGCGTGGTGTAGCGGTAGCAGTCATATGACTGTGCTTAATCATCACCTCTTTACCGCAGGCCACTTTGTAAAAGGACACTATAAAGCGGTGAATAACATACCCAACGAATATTAAGGTCGTGATATAATGTATAAGGTATATATGAAGGGAAAAAATGATACTTTAATGGAAAAGATAACACATGAATGGGCTCAAATGGGCAAAGAACTTAGAATTTTAGTGGAGAATTTTGGTTCTAATAGTGGCTCCTGTTGGGGATGAGTGGTTTAGCAAATCATTGCAAGAATCCAGAATGCAACTAGGAGAGCAGACCCAGACATGAATGGTCCAGAAAATGAAGGCAATGGAGGATTGAGGGAATGAAAAAGTGGAGCATGGAGAATGGAAGGTGAAAATGACCCTAAGCTATTATACATGGAAAGAAAGCAAAGCTTTCAAAAAGGGGATTCCTAAGAATGTCCATGTACTGGAAAACCCAGACCCTTGAAAATTCCTAAACTACTATGCATGGAAAAGAAAACTTAAAAAGGGTTATTAAGAATTGTCCATGCGTTGGAAATCCTTAACCCTCTGATGATCCTCAGGAGAAGAAATGATTCAAGAATTGCCCATGTATAGGAAACTCCTGCTCCTCTCCAAACATGTTCTACATGAAATAAGAATCTTCACCTCCTTTACCAGTTCTCACAAAAGGGCAAAGCCATAAAGCTTCAAACTTGCAATGTTTACCCTTCTCCTGACACCGAGTATTCCACATCAACACCAAGTCACCTTCTTCAAACTTTCTCTCCTTGGCAATTTTATCAAAAATGTATTTTGTTTGTGACTATGATTTCACATTCTACTTTTGAGCCATTCTTATCACTTCATCAAGTTGCTCCATTCTCACTTGTACATTCCTCTATCATAGATTTTATTCTGATTTGAGTTCATTAGGTTTCTTTTGAAACTCTCCATTCCACTTGCCCTGTAACATGCACTATCATTGAAAACCTTCAGGAAAACAATGTATTCAACTTGATTCATATTCATTTGACCACTCTGCATTTCATCATTGTCATTATCATATAAAAAATATTTATCACCCTCAGCATACAAAGACTTAACAAAATATTCATATGCATGCTCATTATCATATGTTGTTAAATGATCCAACAACTGCACTGGGACCTAGAAACCTGAATTCTTTTCTTGGAAATCAAAAAATTATATTTCATCAACATCATCTAAAACAACTGAATCAAAAATATTTTCCATTTCTCTTCTATCACCAGTTAAAATTGACAAATACATTTGATCCATAGAGTCATCCTCACACATACTTGAAAATGTTGAACACTCATCATCATGCAAACCAACATCCTTCTCTTGCAGGTAAAAATAATTTAAATCACATACCTCCTCTTGGACACAAATAGATTCATGATCAACTTCAAAGAAATCCTCATCACTGTGAGAGATGCACATGGAGTTATATTAATTGTTACACATAGTATCTTCACTGTCAAAGAAAATATAGGTTGGAGCCAAAACTCTGGAATCATCTCTATGTGCATACTTCAGGTATTCAAGAGTCAGTAAATCTAAAACTTGCTCACTGTTGAGTGAATAGGTATCTGCTTCCATATCTTCTACCATGTCTCCAACCTCTTGATCTTCATAAGAATTGCAACAATCACTCTGTTGAAGATCAACATCCACAATTTCATCTTCACAATTTGACTCACAATCTATTATGCAGGAGAAAATCTCCATATAGTCATTGTTGGAAGGCATTATATCTTCTTCTATTTCAGCTTTTGAAGCATTTCTGATGTACTCCCCAGATGATGTGTCCCCACCAATATCATCAATGCTGCAATCATCTTCCAAATATGAGAAATTGTCATTAGAAATCCTAGTAACACACGCTTCCTTTGTTTGTTGCATTGTTTGAGAATCCATGATATCACTACTAGATTTTTTATTGCTAGTATCCATGTACATTGTCCCAAGCATGGAATCGATAAATTTATTTACTACATCAAAGGCTTGTTGTTTTAATGATTCTGACCAATAAATTGATTCAGGCTCTGATGCTCTTAGAATTTGTGCAACAAATGTGGGTCTTGTAGGCCTAAAATGAGGAGGTAATTGCATACAAATGTCTACCATCCTATTGTACAAATAACTCAAAGATTCTCCCTTATATCTCCTTATGTCAAGAAAGGCATCAACAAGATTTTTATCTCTCTTGAACTTGAATATACTCCTCAAAAGTGTTTTGCTTTGAATAGAGTACATTGCCTTTATTACCAAAGTTCTCACTCGCATTATGGGGCACCTGAGGTTTCAAAGATCTCTTGGCATTTGTGTCTTCATTCTCACTGCATGATGACCCATTTGGTGATGTATTCAGAGCACGTTTGACTCTCAATTGCCACAATTTTTGGTTCACTTGTAGCATCTATTGTTCAACTTGTAGCCTTTGTTGTCTCAATTCCTTCAACTCTCTTATTGACTGTTGTCTTCTTTCTTCTTCTTCCATCTTGACAAAATATTACTGCTTCACAACACCCATGCATTATTTATCAAATGAAATAGAGTCGCCACCTACTTTTCCCAAAAGTAGGAAAATGAAAAAAAAAATTGATATTGTTTTGGTTTGCCCCAGCAGAATCTCCAAAAAAAATGAAAAACTTTATTGACTCTATAAATGGAAAGGTTGGAAACTATTCTGAGTAATTCCCCAGTGGAGTTGCCAAACTGTTGGGTTTCAAAAAAGTAGGTTTGAACCATGAGAGATTGCCAAGCTCTCACAATGCTTTTGGCCAACGTACAAGGCCAAATGAAGCAATTGAACCTTCTTCTCTTTAGGTTCTGCTAGACCAAGGCAGGTGAACCTATGTGAATGATGCAGATTTGAAATTTGTTTCCGGATAGATAAATCTATCCATAGTGGCAAATGGAAGTGAATAGATGAAAATCATTACAACTATACCTACTCCTACTGCACAAAAGAAAGGATTTCGAATAAGTTGTTTGTATATATAATTTATCTCTGGATTGAGGCAGATCAGTGCCTTCTATCCACATGGGCAATGGAGTCAAAAATTAATAATTATGTTTGTTTCCTTTTCTGGTTTAATTCTAGTTGTTAGGCACTTTGAAAATGAAATTCCAATTACTGGCATACAGCTTTATTTATTTATGTCTTACATAAATAGTGCTAGAAATTTTCTTAACCTGGTTCTTCTTTAACTACCCAAAAGAAATCCTGAAATTGCAGTGACTTACTTGAAGGGATTTAATTTTGACTTACAAACGCCAACAAATAAAAATCACACAAAATGGGAATACATTCTGATAAATCAGAGATTACACTTGATATGCTGATTTAAATAATTAAAAGGATCTCAAGTTGGAGAGAACCAGATAAAAGAATGTAAATTATTGCAATAGAACAACTAAAACAGGAATTTTTTCACTAGTTTAAAACATTAATCTCCATTGCTCTGTTTCAAGAAACATCTATACATTTTTACATTCCCAGTCAGAAAAATCTATCTCCTACTCTCCCCAGTAACTGATTTGTTCAAATTATTTATACAATGTACGCAAAACGTCATGACTCTTCATTTAACTAGTAAAACCATTTACATTCCATGACAAAAAATAAAAACATTTAATTGCATTGCCTTATCGAAAAATTAAATGTTTTAAATTATAGCCGAGCTTTTAATTTTCCCTTTATACCTTGACTGGTCCTTATTGTGGCATTTAAATTATTGCTGCGAAAGTTCTTTTAACTTTACCACTCTATCGTAGTCAACACTCTAACCGTGTGCGGTACCTCAGTGACCAATCTCGACCGCTACACTCACTGCTTGCCTTCGTTCATCTCCCTACCGTGGTCACTAGCTTAACTGCCAGTGTTACCGTGGTAGACTCTTTCTGCCATTTGTTGACTCTACCGACTGTTTACCGCACCATCGTGGCCGGTTTGAAGACCACATGCAGTGTAGTGGTAACAGTCATATGATTGTTCTTAACCGTCACCACTATACCATGAGCCGATTTGCAAAAGGTCATGGTAAAGCGGTGAATAGCATACCCAATGAATATTAAGGCCGTGATATAATGTATAAGGTATATATGAAGGGAAAAAATGATACTTTAATAGAAAAGACAGCACATGAATGGGCTCAAATGGGCAAAGAACTTAGAATTTTAGTGGAAAATTTTGGTTCTAACAGGTCAGTCCCAGGAGGTCAGCCATCCTAGTACTGCTCCAGCTCAAGTGTTCTTAACCATATATTTTCCCCTAAAGTTAACCCCACTAGCTTGCTACCCCATTTGCAAAACCTTCAACAAGTGTTGTGCCTTATGAACCATTCATTATAGGTCCCTTTTAGCTCATCAATCGATAAGTAGGAGGTTTCTTCCACAGCATGTCAAATTATGATATTGCTATGAAGATTCAACCGTGTAGTTTTCGATTCAAACTCATTGACCCATGATTGATGATTAGTGGTTCACATGAACCCATCTATCATGATAATGAATGGTCCACTTAGCACTCATTGCATCTAGGTGACGTTCACAGAGGTGAAACATTGGTGCGTTCTGGAAGGTCACCCATAAGGCACAACACTTGCTGAAGGTTTCACAAATGGGGTAGCAAGCTAAGTGGGCTTAACCTTGGGGGAAACTCTATGGTTAAGCATGCTTGAGCTGGAGCAGTACTGGAATGGGTGACCTCTCAGGATGGACCAATGCTTCACCTCTATGAGGATCACCTAGATGCAATGAGTGCTAAGTGGACCATTCATTATCATGAGAGATGGGTTCTTGTGAACCACTACTCATGAATCATGGGTCAATGAGTTTGACTCGAAAACTACACAGTTGAATCCTAGGAGCAATATCATAATTCATCCTTCTTATTCTTCTTGACTATTTAAATAAATCACAATTATTTAAATATGACACTAATGTCTAAGGTCCTCTTTAAATTAAATAAATCCAACACAATTTATTTAATTATTAATCCACTTCTTTCACAATTAAATAATTTAAACTAATTATTTAATTGTCTCTCACAATTCATTTCTAAATTTAAATAAAAATCATTTATTTAAATTTCTCTCTTCCCAAGTAAATAAAATAATTATTATTTACTGTCACATGAATTCACCATTTTGGAATTGAATTAAATATTAATTTCAAAATAGCATTTCCCTCCACAAATTAATTTATTTCTCAAATAACTTGATTTTCTAACTCATCATTTTTCTACTTACTAATTTTCATCTCACTGTCACAACTATTCTCTTTCCTTGATTTTATTTCTTAAATTAAATCTTGTCCACTCAATTTGAATTTCAACCTAAAGTTGCCCTAACCCTAATTGAGAGGTTGTTATTTTGAATCTTGATCATTGATTCTAGGGCACTTTTCAATCTTTAATCTCATCCATCCATCCAAAATTGCATTTTCTATAAAATGTCAATTTTATCCTCATTTTGTCATGTTTTAATATCTAGAAATCTCTTAATATCTTAATATCTTGAAAGTTATTTGCATTTTCTTGAGTCTAATATCTTCTTGTCATTTAGTCATTTTACTTTGCATATAGGATTTTATGTTCTCTTGGATAGTAGCTTGAATCCTTCAAAACTCTATTAGGACTAGTCAATAGCTTAGATTGCTCATCAAAATCTAAGGGAAACTTCATATTTCAGCAAGCTAGAAGGTGTAATGAAGGTCAGTCATGGAGGATGAGGAGATTGGGTGAGATCCCTCTTTTTTTCTTTATTTATATTCCTTTGCACTTCATTACTATTATGGGCTTATGTATTTGCATGTAATTTGCTAATATTATCTTTCAGGAAAAATCCATAGTTACATTGGTCAACCCGACTCTTTTGTTTTTCAAAAATGTGTTTTTTGCAGGTTTCGTACGACCCTTTGTTTTTTTTCCAAGTACAGGTGTACAAACTGACACATTTGATGCTTCCTATGATGCAAGTGCTCTGTCGAACCACATCTGCTAACACAAGCAACACAACCGCTCTGTCGTGATGCACTTGCCTTTTTGACTGACACAACTGACAACTCGAACCGCATTCGACAGAAAATGAGCTGCATCTGACAAAAACCGAGATGCATTTGACATATTGAGCCGCATATGCACTCTAGAATGATGCATTCAATCTACTACGACACAATCGACGATAAAAAGGGTTTTTCAGATTTGTTCCTTTTTAGATTTCTATTTTTTTTCTCTATTCCTAGATTAAGGATTTTTGAGCTACTAATTTGTGTGTGACAACATGTGACAAGCTATAATCTAACTCACTTCCATTGTTTGTTTTATTATGATCTAATCAAACAATAATGCATTTCACTCATGGGTAAAATGAACACTCACACATTTGAATTGGTTTAAAAAGAACAATCACATAGTTTCATGGGTTTAAAATGAACTTTTGATTAGCTCACACTACAAACAATTAAAATGAACCCCTATTTGATAACACTACAAATGGTTAAAATGAATGTGTATTTGATGTGTCTTGTGGTTTAGTAACAACCTCAACAGTGTATATACAATTCTCTTGCGCCTTGTGCGATCTGGAGTATCAAAAACACTAACGAGCTAGTTACTCTATCACACTTTCATATTTTTAATTTGGGTTTTAAAAGAACAACCATGCGATTGTGAGTTGAACATATTGGTGTGCTCTCTCTTTGTTTTTCAACAAATATTGATCGAACTATGGATATGTTTTCTCAATTTTGTTTACGTTAGAAACTGGGCCTACTTTGGTGAGAAAAAATACTCACCCCAAAGTGACTCAAACTTGCAATGAAGCTCTTTACCCGAGCTACTCCCGACCAGTATAGAAATGTGAATTCTAAGGGAAAACCTAGGATTACGAGTGTCGATGTGTCATATGGACCAAGTAGTACTCCCAAAACCCTGTTGAGCTTAACCTCTTCAAGCTAGATTACCTACTAAATGAAGCTTAATCTTCTGACCCATGTATGGCCACTCGAATGGGTGTCTGAATTAGAACCCTTATTTTAGTGTGACCAAAAACCTTCTATTATTTGGTGCAAAAATGGTCGTTGTCAAGGCACCCACACCTACATAGTTTTTAGTAGAGATGATCAGCCTGCCATGGGATATTCATGGGGGTTGGAAACTTGGTTTCCCTAAGAAGTGAGTGCACTATAAGGGGGAGCCCATGGGGCCAAGCTTTTGGATTCATCCACTTAGAATATGCGGTTGGAGTAAAATCCATCTGAGATCTATAAGAATATTGTCCTTTCAGCCATAGGGATTTTTAAATGTTTTCTATGTGGTTGTCTTTCAATTTCTTCCAACATCATGTCTTTTCCAAGTGTATTCAAACAACATAAAAAAATGAACATCTAACTCAAAATCTAAAACAACACTGCCGAACTCAAAAAAATTCTTTGTAATCTGCCTAAATTTTTTCCATAAAATCACTTTCTATAGTGCATCTGCCATTTCAAACTACAATTGCTAAATTCTAAGCCACAATCGCTCTGTTGCAGCACATTTGCAACTTCAAATACCACAATTGACTTTCATTCACCACATTTGTTGTATCAAATACTGCAACTGATCTTATGAACCATATTTTCCTACTTAAACACTGCAATCGCCTTTCCTGCAACACATCTACTTTGCTGCAAGAAATTTGTTGCGATGCATTTTCCAGTAACCCAAAATTTCATTTCAATGTCAAAAAATGAGACTCAATTTTTCTATACAAGATTCCAAACATCTTCCTTTTTTTGTTTATGTCAAACAATCAGATCTGGACTTGCTCAACTTCTCTCATCCTTACATTATAGGTTACATTCTTAGTTATCCATAGGATTCCTTTGCATTATTAAGCTTTACCACCATTCTAGACACTCATTTTTTTTGTAGATTTTAGGAGTAGATTCCTTACCATCCTTTTTCAAACCTTTGCATTCAAGAGTAGGTTATCATTGGAATTGATCAACCATTGTATTTAGTCATTACCTTTTGTGAACCATTTCCCACTCATCAGTCTAGTGTGGAAATTTCACTTTTTCCCACTTAGTCCTTTTTACAAGTCCATTGACATTCCAAACCCGAAGCATTGCCAAAAATTTGTATGGTTGAGTATACATCTCCTTAGATTTACCAATGGTGTGTACATATTAGTATCCTTTTCATTTGCATACCATTAGTCTTCTCATTTTAGTCTCATACCATTTACATTAGTATCCTTTGCATCTACATACCTTTAGTCTTCTTTTAGTCCCATTTGCATTTATCATTCACCATCATCTCATAGCATTCCTTTATTCCAAAAACCCAAAAACATAGTGTCATAAATAGTTTCATATTTAGGTCATCCTCCATCATCCCCAAAGTTGAGAAAACCTTTTTATGGTTGAAATCAGATTATAGAGAAAAAGAAGACTCATGGGTTCTTTTGATCAAAATACCAACCTAATCAATTTTTGCAATGACATGAATATAAATACTTTCCCTAACAACATGAATCAAAATACCAACATAAGGAATTTTCTCATCGATCCTTTTAGTGAGATGTCCACTCCATCCTCTTCATGCAATCCTTTTGAACAATTTGTCCACAGAGACCAAAATGGGGAATTCTTTGAAGAAGCCATACAAGCTACTACCCAAAACCTAGAAGTGGTCTTCTTTGTTGAGGAGTTGGTCTTGCATGATTCAGATAGATACCTAGCCATAATTCTTGACCAAGGGGCTAGGCTACCAAAAGTATTTGACATCAACACTTTAAGAAAAACATCTCCTGATCCTACCAATCAAATAGGTCAATCACACAATGCAAACAATACTTCCATGGGAGCTACCACACAAAATATCATCAACACCATTAATGCTACCTTCGTTGGTCATGCTACCACCCATACCACAACCAATTCATCAAATGTGGTCACCACAATGGCTATTGGGGGATCATAAACCCAAAAAAATACCACATCATATTTCATCCCTCAACAAACATCCATAGTTTCCTCACAAATTATGGGATCAACAATGGGTCGCAACACTTCAAACCTCTTTGGGGCATCATCTACCTCTATGGGCACATCGAAAAACCTTCTATTAGGTTCTTCTAATGCAATGGGAACAAACTCATCAAACCCCTTTGCGAGGAATAAACAAAGAGTTGTCATTCAAGGAACACAATCTAATGTCCCAATTCATCACAGGTCAACACCTACATTCCCTTGAGGCAAAATAACAACATTCCTCCAGGCCATAATTATCTATTTGGGCAAGGCAATCAAGGCACCCAATATTCCACTCCATTTGAGCATCGACATGCTCAAGGACAACAAATCCCACAAGTGAAATCCAATCCCAATTGGAACCCACATCCCCACATATGCATCACAAATCCATACACATCAACAAATCCATAATCAAAACATCCATATCCAACAAACACCAAATCAAAACACCCAATTTTCTCACCAACAACAAATCCCAAACCAAGACATCTCATCACAACAAGTGGGACATCAAGCCATAACTATCACTATTATGTGTGATGCCAAAAACAACCCCATTGTGGAGGCACTCACACTTCAACTTGCTGCCCTTCAAACACAAGTAGAAACCTTGCAAAATTACAACAAAAAACCTTACATGTCATATGACATGTCCATATCCATTTGATACAACCTTGTATATGCCACCATTTCCTCCAAGATATGTGGTGCCACATTTCCCTAAATACAAAGGTAAGACAAATCCCATTGAACATATATGAGAATTCAGTACCAGTTGCATGCACATTGCATATGAACAAACCTATCTCATGAGACTCTTCTTTAGAAGTCTCATAAGCCATGCAATGGACTGGTTCTCATAATTGCCTAAAGGAATCAAAACATGGGATGAATTGGAAAACAAGTTTGTGGAAAACTATGCCTATAACATTGATATGGATATTGACATTGCTTCCTTATGCAAACTAGCCCAAGAGGATGCAGGAGAGACTTTTATCCCATTCTTTCAAATATGGAGAACCCTATCAAGCAAATGTCTGGTAGAGATACCAGAAAAGGAGAAAGTCACCATGTTTGTACAAAATCTCCTTGGACCGCTTAGATATGGCTTACAAGTCCATTGGTGTACCACCTTTATTGACCTTGTTGAAAAATCCTTGATTGGCAAAGGCAAACTGAAATATGGTGGCAAAAAAATCAACACCACCATGAACACTAACCCAAATACTGGGTTAAGAATAAACACATCACCAATGATGGCATAACCTTCAATGCAATAGGTCATGTACTCACAATCAAAGGAGTTAAAAAAAAAATACACCTGTAACTAGACTGACACCAACTGCCAATTCCATTCAAAACAATCCTGCTTAGTCTAATCAAAGGTAGCCATGCCAACAAAAAAAATTTCAAAAACACACATACACCCCCTTGGGTGAGCCTATCGAAATTGTCTTAAAGAAACTTATCCAAAATGGTGTCATAACTTTGGAAGAACCTAAACCATATGACTCCTGTCAATTCAAGCCATCATGGTGGGATGATAATGCATTTTTTGATTACCACCGTGTCAAAGGGCATAAAACTTCCTCTTGTCATCAGTTAAGAAATATTGTAAAAGACCTTATTGAAAACCATACCATTGAGCTTGGTGGTAAACAATTTGCATCTAATTCAGATCATACAATCCACAAAAACCCACTACAGGACCATGGTTCAAGTAACCCCTCCTCATCTAGCATAAAGAATAATAGCAATCAAGCCAGTTATGTTTGTGCTTCTTTTGACTAATCCGGTGGAAAAATCATTAATAACCTTTGAGATGCTGATGAAGACAAATGTATCAATACCTACTATTAAAAGGGCCCCGGAATGCAATGTTACTACACATAAAGGCAAGGTCACCATCCCAGGCCCCTCTACTTGTCAACCCAAGATTACCATACCTGGTCTATCGATAAAGTAGCCAAAACCCAATCCAAGCTTTAACCTTATCAAGCAATTGAACAAAACACCAGATCAAATCTCCATCCTTGAATTGCTCTGTATTTCACCCACGCATAATGCCATCTTGGATAAAGTCTTGCAAGAGTCATCTGTCCCAAACAATATTGATGTCAACCATTTAGAAACTATAGTCAGATATTTGACTTCGCCTCATCATATTACCTTTTCGGACACTGACTATTCCTCACCCAATGATCTGTAATTGGAGGTTTACAATTCAAATGTATTTAACCTTAATTACAATTATTCCTAATCCAGACAAAATTGTGTGACTATGTTGTTTAACTATTGAAAGTACAAAATAGGTTCACTTTTACATAAATAAATGAAATTACTAATTACTAAAGTGTTGTAATTAGAAATAAAATACTGAATTGAAAAACAAACTGGAATGAAAATAGAGAGAAAATTATGATAGGAGATAGAAGAATAATAAGATAGAAGATAGAAGAATCAGACACAAGTTGATAACGAAGTTCATCCAATCAAGACTACATCTCTGGGTCCACTTCTCAATGTTGGACCACTTTCATTAATATCGCCAAGCACCTGAAGATTTATTCTTACAATATTCAAGCTTCAAAACCTACACAAAATTCCTCACAATCTCTCTCACTTTTACAATTTTGGTGTATAACAACATCTTGCAATTCTTCCTCTCAAAAAGAATTCAACTCTCACAAAGGAATTATTTCTCCAAGTAGACTTACTTAATTCCCAAGCCAAAACATCCCCTTTATATACCAATTTATTTGCTAATATGGGATAAATCCATATTATTTTGCAAATATACCCATATCTCCTTTAAAAAGTAAAAATATTTGCAAACTCCCCCATTTACAATAAAATCTCCATAATAATCTCCTTAATATTGGCCCTTATAATTTGGGCTTACAAAAATAATTTTCCGAAAGCCTAAAAACTCCCTTAAGCCATTAATTTATTTTAAGCCTCCTTAACTATCAAGTAATGGGATTCTAAAATTAAAATCCTCATTTATAGGGATTATTATATTATTTGTCTTTTAAAAAGGTTTAATATAACTCATCCCCTTTTTAATTGGGGCTCCTCCACTTTTAAGGGGTCAATCCCTTATTTATAGGGTTATTATTTTAAAATCCCTTTAAATATTATTTTAAGGTTGAAAATATATTTAGGAGAGTTAAATCTTATTTAAAGATTTATGTATACGTAGGGATTTTCCTTTCCATGAAGAGTGGGAAGGAAAGAGGATTTTAAGGCATTGGTTATGGGGTCTAATCCCACTAAATCCTCCTTATTATTTTTCTTTATTTTTATTTTTAAACTATACATTTTTTTATTTTAATAATTATGGTTATTATTTAAGCCAACCCACTACTCCTACCACGTCACATGCCATGTGTCCTACCAAGTGTCAAGTTTTGGTGATGCCACATCATCATTTTGACCAAACTTTGACTATCTGTATCTTGCTCATTCAGACTCTATTTTCAACAAAATGAACGATGTTGGACTCGTGGTGGTGACCTCTTCATCATGAAACTGACTTTGACCAATTTGGAGATGATTAATTTTTCACCTTTTTCCTGGCTCCCTAATTCGCTTGTTTGACCAGACCTTGGATTACACATAACTTTTGCATACATACTCCTTTTGAGCCCGTTCAAGTTGTGTCAGGACCGTGTCGGTGAGCTCTATGTGATGATGGTAGTTTAATGAGATTCTGATATTGTGAAATTTTTAGGTTTTCCAAGATCCACCTGGATCATTCCTCCCCATTGAGAAGTTGTTTGACCTCCAAAAGGTCTATTTTATTTACAATTTGAGCTAGGGAAATGTCGCCTCACTTGCCCAGTATCATCTTTCCTTCTTGCTAGAATTTCGAACACCTGACTCATCATAACAACAACCAAAACTGCATCGATATTGTTAAGTACATTAGCCATATACACATCCACATCCAATGTTGCCGCTACCAACCATACACTTCTGAAAAGTAGAAGGTTGAATAACAAAATTGAATTTTCTGATGAGAAAAAGAATGTACTAATATCATGCTTGTATTTCATAACTGGAGCAACCTTAGAATTAGACATGCTCTTATGAAATGACACTTCTTGTGGTACAGATGTAAGTGCCAAATTATTGCTTACATTAACTACCCTTTTCAAATGTCTCACTATCACAAAAGACTTACCAATATTAATTGGATGACAATGGACAATGTATTCAATTCCTTCCTTAAACAAGTGATATCGATTATGTTCCCTATAGAAGATTACTTTCCTATCATACAATTATGGGCTACCCAACACAATCCCATAGATATCAAGTGGAACCACATCAAATTCAACCTCATCTATAAACTTAGATGTTATTGCAAATCTTAAATTGAATTTCTTAGTTACTTGAAATTTGTTATCATTGCACACCCAACCTAATGGATAAGGTTTTTTATGTGGCTTTGTTTTCAATCCCAACTATTCAACAACTTCTTCTGAAATTAGATTAACTTGGGACACACTATTTATCAGTGTATCAATCTTAGTGTTCTTAGAAATCACCCTTATATGAAATAATTCACATCTTTTGCTATCTTCAAGAAAAACATGACTTTTAGAAGTAGAAGAATTTGAAACATCAGTGGCAGATTCATTACCAACAAAAGCTTTACCTTTCAAACCCACAATTGAAATGTTTGATTCATCACCAAATTCCATAACAAGGTCTTGCACGATAGCTGTGGACTTTTGCTTACCCTTTCAATCCTTGAACCACTTAGGCTTCTGATCAGGATACAATTTCCAACACTTCGCATCTTCGTGCCCTTGCTTCCTGCAGTGTGAGAAATAAGCCCTCTCATCCTCCTTTATAGTAGTGGTTTGCTATGATTTATCCTTCCCTTTCTTGTTGCTTTTCTGCTTACTGGAGTCTAACAAGAGATTGTCTTGGCTATTCCTCGAGCTTTTTTCCAAATGGATAACTTGCACACTAACTTCATCAATGTTAGTTGGATTAAAAATAAGTATAGTATGTTTTAAATTCTCACGTAATCCACCTATATACTTTAACAAAGTTTCTTTCATGTATAAAGGAATGCCCAACATTAAAGCCCTCTTCCTAAACTTCTGTGTATATTCTTGCACACTTTGTCCTTAATCTTACTTTAATGATTTCCAATTCATCATTGCTTTTTGCATATGCCCTAATGGATAGAACTATTTCTTTAATGCATCTATAAACTCAAACCAAGAAGAAATAATTTTTCCATAACGACTTAGATCCTCCTTTGTTCTACTCTCCCACCAAATTAAAGTTGTGCCTCCTAGGCAAAGATTAGCTAATTGGATTTTTTGAGAATCCTCAGTAAACTTTTGAACTCTACAATAAACTTCAACTTTTTTTTTCCAATTATCAAGTTTGTATGCATCTAGTTCTCCATTATAAGTTGGAAATTCAAATTTAACATCAAGCTTTAACAAATGTGAATTAGTTTGCACATGATGTTTCATTTTATAAGAGTTAGACAGAGAAGAAGAAGAGGATGAAGAAGATGAAGAGGACGGGGATGGAGGTTCAGGAGGGTCATGACCACCTCCTACTCCTTTACCTTTGTCTTCTTTCAATGAAGATTCAACTTCCTCCTTTTTTCTAGCCTTGCCTTCCTTTTTCTTCTTTCGTTCTTGCCTCTCTTGGAAAAGAACTTCCACCATTGACTTCTTCTGAAGAAAAGCTTGATGACAATCTTTGAGATTAAGCTCTGGAGCTTCATGTTCAGTTACCATTTCTGACATTTTTGAGGGCCTTTGTTTCCTGATCTCAGGATTGACCTTTGTAAGTGCACCTTCTCCTTGCTTCAATTTCAACCTGGTTAACATTCACTTATGCAATTTCTTGCAAAACGGGCTTTGATACCAATTTGATCTATAATTTGAGGTTTACAATTCAAATGTATCTAACCTTAACTACAATTATTCTTGATCCAGATAGAATTGCATGACTATGTTGTTGAACCATTGAAATTACAAACTAGGTTCACATTTACATAAATAAATGAAATTAATAATTACTAAAGTGTTGTAATTAGAAATCAAATACTGAATTGAAAAACAAACTAGAATTAAAATAGATAGAAAATTAATATAGGAGATAGAAGAATAATAAGATAGAAGATAGAAGAATGAGACGCAAGTTGATAACGGAGTTCGTCCAATCAGGACTACGTCTCCAGGTCCACTTGTCAATGTTGGACCGCTTTCATTAATATCACCAAGCACCTGAAGATGCCTTCTTACAATATTCAAGCTTCAAAACCTACACAAAATTCCTCACAATCTCTCACTTTTACAATTTTGGTGTATAACAACACCTTGCAATTCTTCCTCTCAAAAATAATTCAAATTTCACAAAGGAATTATTTCTCCAAGTAGACTTGCTTAATTCCCAAGCCAAAACATCCCCTTTATATGCCAATTTATTTGCTAATATGGGCTAAAACCATATTATTTTGCAAATATACCCATATCTCCTTTAAAAAGTAAAAATATTTGCAAACTCCCCCCTTTACAATAAAATCTGCATAATAATCTCCTTAATATTGGCCCTTATAATTTGGGCTTACAAAAATAATTTCCCGGAAGCCTAAAAACTCCCTTAAGCTATTGATTTATTTTAAGCCTCCTTAACTATCAAGTAATGGGCTTCTAAAATTAAAATCCTCATTTATAGGGATTATTATATTATTTTCCTTTTAAAAAGGTTTAATATAACCCATCCCCTTTTTAATTGGGGCCCCTCCACTTTTGAGGGGTCAATCCCTTATTTATAAGGTTATTATTTTAAAATCCCTTTAAATATTATGTAAAGGTTGAAATTAAATAAAGGAGAATTAAATATTATTTAAAGATTTATGTATACGAAGGGATTTTGCTTTCCATGAAGAGTGGAAAGGAAAGAGGATTTTAAGGCATTGGTTATGGGATCTAATCCTACTAAATCCTCCTTATTATTTTTCTTTTAATAATTATGGTTATTATTTAAGCCAACTCACTACTCTTGCCACGTCACCATTTTGACCAAACTTTGACTAGCTGTATCTTGCTAGTTCAGACTCTATTTTCAATGAAATAGATGACGATGGACTCGTGGTGATGACCTCTTCATCATGAAACTAACTTTCAGGAATTTGGAGATGATGAATTTTTTTCCTTTTTTTCGGCTCCCTAATTCACTTGTTTGACTGGACCTTTTACTGCGCATAATTTTTTCATACAAACTCTTTTTGAGCCTATTCAACTTGTTTTAGGACTGTGTTAGTGAGATCTACGTGATGATGTTGGTTTCATGAAATTCTGATATTGTGAAATTTTTAGGTTTTCCAGGATCCACTTGGATCACCCAAACCATCTCATAATGTTGTCCTCCATATCGAGGTTTTTGTCTATAAGCATAAGGTTAGACAAGTACTAGTAGATGGAAGAGTAGGATTGAACATCTTCTCTTTAAAATTGGTTAAATCTTTTGGTTTATCTAATGATTGTGTAGATGCTACCAAGAGTATTTTCATAAAATCATATGATGATGAAGAACGTGCTTCTAAAGGCGTCATCACACTTCCAATTTGTATGGGATCAATTATCATAGACACCACATGCCAAGTCTTGGATCATGATATCCATTACAATATCTTACTTGGTCACCCATGGATTCGTGCCTTAAAGGCAATTCCCTCCACCTACCACCAATGTCTGAAGTTCCCTTTTGAAGGCACTTAAATTACTATGCCAAGAGATCCTGATCTATTTCAATATTGTACCAACTTGAGAGTTACTGCTGAGCACCAAGTGGCTATCAATCGAGAGGCTTCAACATTCACCTCCTCTAAATACATCGACCCATCCACACTCGCCAAGTCATCGATATCTATTCCATCCACTTCTGCCACACCATCCTCCTCGACTTCCATAACAAGTACTGACTTTAAGATCCAGGACATGGGCTATGGAGAATTCAAATTAAATACAACTTATTTTATCACCACAATACCTAAGCTGCCTAAAGTCTATGGTCGGCCTTGTTTCATAGTTGAGCCTAAGAAGACTTTCAAAGTTCCTCTTAAGAGGGTATTCACATTATGGGGAAACATGAGTAATGAAGTCATTATCGACATCGTTGTTTGGCTCTACCATGACACAAAAGGACTACCCCCACTACTAATACATATCTATGGTAAAGGCTATGATATCTGCAAAGAACATGGTTTTGATGGAGCTAGTGGACTAGGACCCCACAACACTAGAAGCAAGGAGACTATCTTTATTTCTCAAAGACCAAAGTATCTAGGGCTAGGGTTTGAGCAACCCAGAATAGGCTATCGATGTACCCATGTACTTTTGAGTGAGGATGTAATGGTTATGGAAAGTGTCGAGACAAATGAAGAATCCCATACCGAAACCAACTCTCATGAATGGGAATGGGGATTTGATAAAACCTTGAGTGACTATGATATTGATGAAATATTGCTAGAACCAGGTCAGCTCCCGCTTATGGAAAGAAAAAGAGAAATGTATAAAATTGACCCTATATACACCCATTCTAAACAAAATGAATGGGTGAGCATTTTTTAGCAAAAAAATGAGAATAAATCTAAATTTCACTGGCAACATCTGATTTGTCCTCCCCCATTCCCGAACCCATCCATACACCTGACATACCCGAGCCTAATATCCAAGCCTTTGAACTAAAATTTGTTGATCATGATTTTGATTCTTTCATCCCATACTATGACCATGAGTAAAACTCATATGAATTTGACTATGGTCCTTGGATCGAATCTAATTGGGAAATTGAGGATGATAATTCTACCTTCACACTCATGGCTTCCATTTGCATGCTTTCTGCATCCTCCCCATCCTTTACAAACATTGATGATGGTATTCTCCTTGTCTACCCACAACTCATTGACTGGGACCAACAAGACCTTCCTACTATGGATATCTTTTAGAATGATGAGGCCATTGTAGAATTCATGGGACTCCGTGAGGGCATACCAAGTGGTGATCACAAGGCATGATTTTATATTGACCTATATTGTACAACTTACTTTGGGGAGACTGTGCAATCCTCAGGTCATAAAAATATAAAGAATAAAACAAAAAATGACGTCTTTAGGTGAAAACTACAAGGTGCCTTCTGACAATAAAATAGTAAAAATAAAGGACATATCTGAAGGTTAAAACCTCTTAGATGTGCCTAAGGATGGAGGATTAGACTTTCTCCCTATAAAATAGGAGAAAACAAGAATTCTTATTGAAGATACCATAGAAGTTAACATATCTACATCAAAGAATCCTAAAATGGTTCTCTTGGCTGCATCATTGACAAAAGAAGAAAAACCTCAATTCCAACAATTCTTCACAGAAAGGAAATTTAACTTCACATGGTCATATGCTGACACGCCAGTTCTAGATCTAGATTTAGTATTGCATCATCTTCCTTTAATCCTAGGAATCAAACCAATCAAACAAAAATTGAGCAAGATGTATCCACATATTGCACTACTTGTAAAGGTTGAACTTAAGAAGTTACTGGATGCTAGATTCATAAGATCAATAGACTATGCTAACTGGATTTCTAATATTGTCCCTATCACAAAGCCAAATGGACAGATCTGCATTTGTATAGATTTCAGAGATTTAAATAAGGTCTATCCAAAAGATGATTTATCATTACCGAACATAGACATATTTGTTGATCTCATAGTAGGGTACGATATGTTGTCCCTTATGGATGGTTTCTCGGGCTATAACCAAATCCGCATTGAATCCAAGGATCAACAAAAAATGGAATTCACATGCCCATGGGGAACATATTGTTGGAATGTCATCCCTTTCGGCTTAAATAATGCAGGCACCACATACCAAAGAGCTATGACAACAATATTTCATGACATGATGCATATCCTAATGGAAGATTATGTGGATGACCTCTTGGCCAAATATTTGACACAAAAAGATCATCTCAGAGTCCTAGACACAATTTTTAGGTGCCTAGAAGAATAGAAGGTTCATTTGAACCCCAGGAAATGTGTTTTTGGAGTCACTTCAGGTAAATTATTGGGCTACATAGTTTCACGAAGAGGAATAGAGGTCAACCCTACAAAAGGAATCAATTAGCTAAGGACACTATAGGGTAGATTATAGTCCATCAGATGCTTCATTGCTCAGCTATTAGATAAATGTTAGTCATTCCAATACTTGCTATGCAAAAGTATACCCTTTGTGTGGACAGACAAACGTCAAGTGGCCTTCAAAAAAATCAAAGAATATTTACTGAAACCACCTATCCTGATGCTTCCAATTGAAGGGAAACCTTTGATTTTGCATTTCTCTGCAACCACTTCGGTACTGGGGGCATTATTGGCACAAAATGACTATGAAGAAAAATAACGTGCTATATACTATATCAGTCGCACATTGGTTGGATATGAGTTGAACTATACATCCATCGAATGTGCATGCCTTGTAGTTGTCTTTGCAGCATAGAAGCTAAGACATTATATGCTCAACCACCAAACACACTTGATAGCCAAGATTGATCCTTTGAAATATCTTTTAAGCCGAGCAACATTGACAAGTCGGCTAGAAAAATGGGTCATGATTTTGAGTGAGTACGACATACAATATGTTGAATGCGATGCAATAAAAGGATAGGTAATAGCTGATCAACTTGGAGATGCACCTGTACAAGGCACTCATCCATTGATAACTAATTTTCCTGATGAGTTTCTCTTTCATGCAGAACCTTCATCACCATGGAAACTGTATTTTGATGGGTCTCACACTGGTCATGGCTTAGGAGTAGGAATCTTGTTCATCACACCAGAAGGGGACTCCATTCCTAAGGCACTCAGAATCACCTTCCCTTGTACTAATAACATTGCAGAATATGAGGCACTTGTCACGAGACTCTGAATGGCCATGAAATGGAAAATTTAGATGCTGTTAGTTTTTGGAGACTCTCAATTGGTCATTAACTGGGTCAATGATGATTATGAGACAAAGGATGAAAAGTTGTTTCCTTAAAAATGTATGGTTGATAGCTTCATGAAATATTTTAGCATTATTTCTTTTGAGCAGATCCCAAGGACACAAAACAAGGCAGTCGATAGAATGGAAACTATTGGATCTCTCTTAGAAATCCCCAACAATGTGTCACAATTTGAGTTCTTAGTAGAACAATTGTTGATGCCTTCATATGACATTCTAGAGTTAGAATTGGTTTGTGAGCTTGTTGGTCCTAGCTCACCTTGGTACCAAGACATCTATGATTACCTAAAGTCCCAAACCTTGCCACCTGACCTATCCAATAATCAGATAAAATCCCTCATCCGAAAAGCCGCTCGACACACCATCGTTAGTGACACCCTATACCATTGTAGCTTTGACAACACCCTTCTTCACTGTCTCAACACTGATGAAGCCTGAACAACTCTATGAGAAGTACATGAGGGTATATTCGGATCTCATTCGAGTGGCCCAACTTTAGCTAGGAAAGTCGCTATACTGGAGTATTATTGGTCGACATTGGAAAAGGATTCACTTGAGTTTGTCATGAAATATCGTAAATGTTTGGTGCACACCAATTTGATCCATGCACCTACACAAGAGCTAAGACTGAACACTTCTCCTTGGCCCTTCCCATAATGGGGACTCGACCTCATGAGAAAAATCCATCCATCCTCTTCTAATGGCCATAAATTCATTATCACCACCACTAAGTATTTCACTGAGTGGATCGAAGCCGTCTCTCTCACTTACATCATCGGTAAGAAGATTTCCATGTTCATCCTTAATTACATCATTTTTCAGTATGGTGTACCATAGTCCATCATCATAGATAACGGTCATCCATTAAAAAATCAAGATGTTCATAAACTCTATGAGAAATTCCACATCCAACACCATTTTTCCACCCCCTACTATCCCCAAGGCAATGGTCAAGCCGAGGCATCCAATTAAACAATTCTTTGAATTCCCAAGAAGAGCATCAATGACGCTAACCATGATTGGCATCTCAAACTCAATCTTGCCTTGTGGACATACCATACTAGCATCTGCACACCCATTGGAGCCACTCCATTTTCTTGGGTCTATGGATCGGAGGCCATATTTCCCATTGAGGTCAAAATTCCTTCTCTCTAAGTCTCCTTGAAGGGAATGATTGATGATGAAGAGTATATACAGTCTCACCTACATGAATTATAAATGTTGCAAGAAAGAAGACAAAATGTCTTGAACCATGTATAGGCATATCAAAATCATCTATGCATGAAATATAATAAAAGAGTGATGGTAAAAAAAATGAAATTGGTGACTTGGTCCTCATGCAAAATCCAAGAAATCAGGCTGATCATGAGAAGCCTGGAAAGTTTGAGCCTAATTGGCTTGGTCCTTATATTATTACTGCAGCATTTGGTTCTAGAGAATATTAGTTAGCTACACCAAAAAAATAACAGTTGATAGAACCCATCAATAGCCTACATCTACACAAATATTATACATAGCATCAGAGAACTAAGTTGAAAACCTTAAAAATACAAAAACATTGAAAAATATAAAGAAATTGTCACCTTGATGAAAACCTAGCAAATAGGCATCTTGGTAACACCAAAAATATCAAATAATGGAAAAATAGTAGAAAAAATTTAATTCATTCAATAGTGAAAACTTGACAAATAGGTGCCTTGGATAAGTACCATGGTGAAAACTTGGTAAACAGGCACCATGTGTAGTCAATCATTGCTTTTCCATCTAATTTTACTCTAATTGTCCTTTGTCCACCTGGCATAACCATAACATCCTGACATTCAAGACATTTTCCATCAGTCCTATCATTTTTCGTCCATGGTTAGTAGTGGTTGACATCACCCCTTGCATATCCTTGCCTTTTATCCTCTGCACACCCATTTTTCATGTCATTCTACATAGTTAATCCTTGACTTACTTGGGCACAAGACCTTTATCATTTGACTATAGTGGGCATCACACATGGTCCTAAAAAATTGTAAAAAGTCCTAAAAATTATAAAAAGTATTGAAAAAAGTCCTAAAAATCAAGGGAATGGGCCTATGAACATGACACTAGGCATCATACTCAATTGATGTCCCTACATCAATTGCACCTCCTCTCCAACCCCACTGTTGTGTGACCAGGTTGTCAATCTTTTGCTCTGCCAGTGCCACTGCTATCGATGGCCCCCACATGGTCTCTCTAGATGACCGTGCATACTCAGTTGTCCCCATAGGTACAACCTTCTGCTCACCAAAATATCGTAGTACTCGTTGGGGCAGATACATCTCTATAATCTGCTAGCTTTGAATTGTATGGCCAATCAAGTATCTAAACTATCTGCACAAGGAAATATGGCCATCCTCATCCGACCACTATGCAAAATCTTTGAAAGGCCTCTAGATGAAGCTCATCAATGTGTCGATCTAGTGTTGCTAGTACCCTGTATATCCTACATGGGTCTAACTAACTTAACCAGCATATAAATAGACATAAGGCATACCCTCACCCAGTTGTTGAATCTGTACTGGTGGTCAAAAAATGGGAATATGCTCCTAAGCCCAAATCATAAGTAAGGTAGTGCCACAACTGATACTCCGACCCTCCTGGTATGCAAACTCATGAAGGTGATGGTATAACATCCCTTGTAGACACAACCCCTAATAAAAAATTGTCCTCTGACCACGCATGCAGACAAATACATCCCCCCATCCTATGGGAAATCCATGACCATGGTGATCTGGGATCAAGACCCCGACAATCAATGTCATAAGGATGACATCCCATTGTGGATAATGGTTAGCCACAAACTCCCACCTGATCTCATATCCATGAATACCTAGATCGACACCATTTGCATCCTCATAATACTCTTCCAGGGCCTGCTGCCCTTTATGCGGATCATACACTACTCTCTCCCCGTTGATTGGGATGTGCAGAATACAATACACATCCTCCAGGGTAATGGTGGCCTCTCCTATGGGTAGGTGGAAGGAGCATGTCTTAGAGTGCCACCTCTTGCAGAGTATTGTTAGTAATCTCCTATTTGACTGAATAATGGGCATGTAGGTGACATAGTATAAGCCTAATCTCATCAACTATCGCTCAGCTGATCTCTGAAGGCATATGTTGTAGGTTTGATCTCGCACGTGTAAATGGGCAATAGTCATTTCTACACATGCATAAACAAAGGTTAGCACAAATAGATTAGCATTTCAACACATTATTACTATCTAATAAAAAAAATTCATCTAAAAAAAGACTCTACACTAAGTCAACTCTGGTCAACCCTGGTCAACTGCAATTGTATCACGTTGACTACAATTGCATTGCAATAGGTCATGTGTAGCTCTGCATTTCATAGTTGTGTCGCACTATAGTAGTTGCATCATTTCGGCTAGCAATTGCGAACCTTTACAATGATTGCATCTTTTTGTATGGAAATTGCATCATTTTATAACAGTTGTGTCATTTGGCATGGCGGTTCCGTCACAATATTGCACTTGTGTCACCCATCACCACACTTGCATTGCATTTTGACACTTGGTCATTTTCCGTATCATTTATGTTATTTTAAACCTAAACCTACCCACTTGTTGCACTTGTGTCATGACGCAATCAAATGCATTGAACATGAAGGCATTTTCTCGGCTTACATGATGGCATTTGTGTCGCAACACATTTTTTTTATCCCCAAACCCTACTAAATGCGTAAAAAAAAAAAAAAAAGTCGGATGGGGAACTTACTCATGCCTCTGTGCACTCCATCCATCAGAAGGTCTTCACGTAGTAGCCACGGTGCTCTATCATGGGGATCACCATCTTCTCCTTGTGCTATGCTCTCCAAAATTTCTAAATAGCTATTGTGAAAATGACACTTGGTTTGGCTTTTTCAAGTTATTTATAGGTTGAAAATTAGGGTTTGACCTAGTGGGTTTGTATTGGAGGCTCATTTGACCACCTTTGACTAGAATTTTCATTGACTTAATGCCCTCTATTTTCAAAACCGATTGCACTGTTGGTTTTCTAGGCATTCATTTAGCTTATCGGGAAACTTTTCAATTTTTTTTTACCTCGGGCCAAAATTTGAAAAAATTCTCGAGGGGGCATAGGTACTCCATACCTTCGCTAAGGAATATCTTTGACTTATTTTCTTTGCCATCACACGATAAACTGCATTATGACAAAGAGGGGTAAAATGCAGACACTTAAAATTGACCTACACTTGCGAACTCAATTTTCTCATCAATTCACCTAAACATAATTTAATTATGTTACTCTGACTAAATTCAACTATTAATTAAATAATGACCAATTATTTAATTAATTCATCCTTCTTATTCTTCTTGACTATTTAATTAAATCACATTTATTTAAATACGCCACTAACGTCTAAGGTCCTCTTTAAATTAAATAAATTATTAAATTTATTTAATCCACTATTCCTTCTTGATTATTTAAATAAATTAATTTTATTTAAATATATCTCTAACATAAAAGTCCTCTCATAATTAAATAAATCCCCCACAATTTATTTAATTATTAATCCAATTCTTTCACAATTAAATAATTAAAATTAGTCATTTAATTATCTCTCACTATTCATTTCTAAATTTAAACAAAAATCATTTATTTAAATTTCTCTCTTCTCAAGTAAATAAAATTATTATTATTTACTCTCACATGAATTCACCATTTTGGAGTTAAATTAAATATTAATTTCAAAAAAACATTTCCCTCCACAAATTAAGTTATTTCTAAAATAACTTGATTTTCTAACTCATCCTTTTTCTACTTACTAATTTTCATCTCAGTGTCACAACTATTCTCTTTCCTTGATTCGATTTCATAAATTAAATCTTCTCCACTCAATTTGAATTTCAACCTAATGTTTCCCTAACCCTAATTGAGAGGTCGTTATTTTAAATCTTTACCATAGATTCTAGGGCACTTCTCAATCTTTAATCTCATCTGTCCATCCAAAATTGCATTTTCTATAAAATGCCAATTTTGTCCTCATTTTGTCATCTTTTAATATCTAGAAATCTCTTAATCTCTTAATATCTTGAAATTCATTTGCATTTTCTTGAGTCTAATATCTTCTTGTCATTTAGTCATTTTACTTGGCATATAGGATTTTATATTCTCTTGCATAGTAGCTTGAATCCTTCAAAACTCGCTTAGCACAAGTCAATAGCTTAGATTGCTCATCAAAATATGAGGGAAACTTCATATTTCAGCAAGCTAGAAGGTGTAATGAAGGTTAGTCATGGAGGATGAGGAGCTGTTGTGAGATCCCTCTTTTGTTCTTTATTTCGATTCCTTTGCACTTCATTACTATTATGGGTTTATGTATTTGCATGTAATTTGCTAACATTATCTTGTAGGAAAAATCCACAATTACAAATGCAATTAAATCTTAATTTAATCTAAATGCAAATTGGAAGATTTAAACCTAAACTATGAGTCTAAACCCACAAAATCAGCTAACCCAAATTAATCAATCCTTAATCAGAGAAAAGGAAGATTCTTGTCTTATCAAAAATCTTTGGATTGGATTGGATTTAACCAAATGTTTAGTATGTACTCTTGCTATAGATGTCAGTATTAATGAAGAAACATATATTCGAATAAGCAGCACAATCTATGGAATACCAAACTATTGAACCAATATGTAAACAAGAAATTCAACAATTAGCTCTACTCATGCAACCGAAACCTTGAGCAATTTGATACCATTAACGTAGGAATAATAGAGAAGCTATTTTGGATGATGAGAAATTTTTGGAATAACATGAATATGTTATGAGAACTATTATTGTTGCTCAATAGGAGTCCATTGTGAGAGCTACAAAAAGGAAGGTTTCAAACTTTGATACATATTATCACGTCATAATACTATGTAAAAGAAATTTGCAAGAATATTGTGTTTGTAGGAAACTCGGTAATATGATATCAATTTATTTGAAACTGATTTAAAATGCCTATCCCTTTATTGAATATATCATGAAGTAATTTAAGGTAATAACAATTTATTTGAAACAGATTTAAAACACCCATCCCTTTATATATCATGCAACAATTTAAGTTGATAGCAATTTATTTGAAACAGATTTAAAACTCTTTAAAACGTCTATCCATTCACGTTAGGTTCACTATTTTGTATATGCTGAAAACTGAAAGCTAAATGATTCAGTCTATAAATTCAAATCAAAATTCCAACATATCATCAATAAAGCCTTTACAAATGAATACAAATGTAAAATTAAAATTGAACTATGCAAAAACTAAAATAAATACATCCAAAGGAAAATCAGCTCCATTGTTTTCCTATGTCACCATGATTCCTGATTTATGCATTTGATGCTCAATGATTCTTACGAGCACAAGTGCAACAAGAAGTTGTGATGAATAGGAGAGAGGATTGATATAATGTAGGTTTAGAAGCTTAGAATGAAAATGTATTTGTGAATTAATGAATTATTTAAATGGATTTATATATGCAAATGATTTAATGAAATATACAATTGGATAAAGATTAAATGATTTGTAAATTTAGATGAATGATTTAATGGTTTTAATGCATGAATAATTTAATGATTGTGCAAATGGACTAATATGAAAAGATTTATAGATAAATGGTTGATTATGAGAATGGTTAAATGCTTATAATACGTTAATAATTTAAGTGAATTAATTAAATAGATAATAATATATATTTATTTAATAGACAAAAAATAGGATATTGTGAGGAAAATTTTTGAGTGTCTAAATTTTTCCCCTCTTTGATACAATGCAGTCTATCACATTGTTTCAAAGAAAAAATATTGATTAACTTATACATTCCCTAGTGATATCCTAGTAAGGATGATGAATAGGATGATATACCCCCTTGAGAGATTGATTGAACAAGCTGCGATAAGATGAATCTCTCGATAGATCATGAGGAGAAGATTTGATAATTGATATTGCACAAGTGATTAAGAAGAGATGTACATTTGATGAAAATGCACAGTTGATGGGTGTAACTGAACAATTGATGAAAATGATCAGTATAGAAAGTTTGATAAGTTGATTAAGCTAATTGAGATTGATGCTAGCACAAAACAATGATTGATTAATAGATTGATTGATTTGATATTTTGATTAAAAGAAAAGCATTGGTTAGAGAAACCGATTAATTACCCTTTGAGATAATGAGCATGAAGAAAATGAAATGATGAAGGAAATGGATGATGGAAGAAATGATGAATGAAAATAGATATGAAGTTAATGAAAGTAATGAAGCTTCTTGTGCTTTATAGAGTGTTTTATCATCATAGAGCTTATTATGTCACACATTAGTATTATTGTCTAGATAACATGAACATGTAAATGACCTTAATACTGTTTGTGTTTTCATTTAGCAGTGAAGTATAAGCATATAGGTATAATGACCTTAGACGACCTGAATACTTATTGCATGGAAGACACTATTAGACAAGGAATGTTCTTACCCACATGATACTCATATGTCCTCAATGATTTTAGACATTCATGTCTTAAGACGAGTCATCCTGTGAGTAAGAAACAATCCACAGATAGAAAACAAGTGAACATGCCTCAGCCTCGCCTCTCTAGTCCAAGACATCCTCGACAAGATCAACAAACAAACATGCATTATGCTTCAATGTATAGAACTAATTCATGTTATAGTTTATGCTTTTGGTTGGATTTGCAAGATAGATTGGTAGGTATGTTGTAATGTCTAATTGATTATCAATCTTGGTGCGTTTTAATTTTGTTGAAGTTCAAAGTTGTGTGGCGATCTGAAAGTGTCATTGTTTTTTTGGAATTTTTGACATTAATTTATTTTTTTGGATTTTTCAAAATATTTGTATTTTTGTTTTGAATTTTTAGAATATTTGACTTTTTTGGATTTTTGGAGTATTTAATTTTTTTTGGATTTTTTTAATAATGATTTTTTTTTTGGATTTTCTTAGGACATTTTATGATTTTTAGGGATTTATGAAGGACATTTTATGAATTTTTAGGAATTTTTTCATGACATTTCATGATTTTTATGGCTTTTTTCAGGACATTTTATGATTTTTATGGCTTCTTTTCAAGACATTTTATGATTTTTATGATTTTTTTAAAGATTTGTTTTAGTACATTTTATGATTTTAAGGGATTTTTTTAAGACTTTTTAGGATTTTAAGGATTTTCTCAAGACATTTTATGATTTTTATGGATTTGTTTAGGACATTTTATGAGTTTTAAGATTTTTTCATGATGTTTTATTATTTTTATGATTTTTTTCAAGACATTTCATTATTTTTATGGATTCTTTGAAGTTTTTACAACAAAAAGAGACAAATCACAAGTTGTAGATAAACAAAGAGGATAGTTTCTCTGACCATGAGATGTTGAGTGTCCCAACCCATAGTTAACGTTGAGAAAATTCCCTAGTGAGGGATAGGACCAACCTAGTATGCATGGCGAAGCAAGCAAGAAAGATGAATTTTAAACAATTCACAAGCCATGGTGAGTATGAGAAGGCTATTTTGAAGTGGGGGGTGAATGAAAATGGGATAGAAATATCAAGTAGATCTTCAAATGAAATAGGAGAATTTGAAGCCACTACACATGGTTATGATTTCTCATTTTTCACCATGGTACTTGCTAAAGGCGCCACCAATGTGGTTTTCACCATTGAACGAATTGATTTCTCTTTACCTTTTTTTGGATATGTGCAGGATCATGATGAGCCAAAAAGTGGTGATATGTAAGTGATATGACAACCCATGTGGCTAACAACTTTGTTTTACCCAAAATTGATGAAACGAAAAGGGTTTTTAAAGGAGATTCTTAGTTTTCCAACAATATAAATTATGCTTTACTTCAAAATTAATAAATAATTATTATTCATTTTCTATTTTAATTATGAATAAATTTCTAATTGATAGGCAGATGAAAAAATGTCTATAGATTTCAAACGGTATCACATATTTTGAATCCGAAACATGTGTCACATTCTAGGCTTCATAGACTATAGGATTAAAAAAAAGAGAATTTCATGAAGTTTTGACCAACTTAAGGTGGTCATGTTGGATCTTGTGGTCGAGTTTCTAATATGTGGTTCTCATTGATGTCAACACTAGTAGCATTAATTTCTTTAAGAATGTATATGTTGAGGATATTGAGAAAATTGTAATAAAATATGTTACAAGTTATCTATGAAGCAATGAAGATTAGTATGGTAGAAAGTTCAATATGTTGATAACTAGATGTTGTGGATTAAAGGGTTTGTTCTCAGGTCTATCTAGTTTCTAATCCAAAATTTTCAAAGGTGCACATAAATATTTGAGCAAGTTATAAATTTATGTGTTCTAACACATATTATGTTACTACAAATGGTGTTCATGGAAGAAGATAATGTGATGCTGGTAATCTGAGTTGTTGCATATGTTCTTGTGGTGTTCATGGAAGTTTCAAGGAAGAATATTTGAAGGTGTTTTGTGTTCGATAACATTGTTTTTGGTCTCTACTATGTTGTGGCCAACTTTGGTTGATGTGCATTGATAATATTTATTGTTTTGGGCTGACAATTTGCATTCATTCTTTTATTTTGTTGAAGTTGACATAAAGAAATGTAATTTCATGTTGCGGATATATATAAGTGATTTTTTCTTCATTTGAGATGTATGTGAAGTGTGTGTGATGTGAAGCGTGCGAGTGCTATGTGCAAAAAAGGTTCATATCATTCGAAGGCAGAGCAGAGTGTGAAGGAGAGGGAAATATAGTGAAGAAGTGTTCATGTGCTTAACCGAAACTATACTCAGGCATTAATAGATGCTACTTTCTCAGTTCAAATTCTTTAGATGGATTTAATCTGAATATTTTTTGTAAGATAGTGAGTCTTCCTTTGAGCAATGAGCTCTAGGTAGTGTGCCTGAATGCATGTGCATTCCTCATATATATTTGTTATACTTTTAACAACTTATAACTTGTGGATTAATGTCCACCATGGTTTTTCCCCTGATAGGGTTTCCACACAAAAATATTGGTGTTGTGTGTGTTTCTAATGTGTTGTTGATTCATGCTTTCACTGGTATTAATCTGATATGAGATTAAAGGTTAATAAGTTTAATAAATTTGAAAATATGTGACAACTAATTCACCCCCCTCTGAGTTGTATGCCCTTGTGTTGCCAATAATTGTTATCAGAGCACATTCCTTGGAATAATTTTAACAACTTGAGGTGATTCGGGATGGTGACATGTACAAGAACAATAGTCTGATATTTGATGGAACAGATAATTCTTCTTGGAAAACTCGAATGGAGTGTCATCTAAGATGCATTGGTGAATCCTACTGGCACATTACATGAAATAGGTATGTTATCCCTCCAAATGGTCCTACCACTACTGTTGAGTTTAGGGATCTTGAATATAAAATCAAAGCTAAGGAAGCATTGTTGAGTGTTTTGACTGATTCTAAGATGACTAATGTTATGGATCTGAGAACTGCTTATGAGATCTCAAAAAAGTTGCAAAATTTATATGAAGGTGATGCTAATGTGAAGATGGCTAAGCTACAGTGTTTGGAAGGAAAATATGAACTATTGAAGATGGGTTATGATGAGAATATTGCTACTTTCATGCAAAGAGTGAAGGAAATTGTGTGTGGTATCAGATGTATTGGTGGATAGGTGGATGAATCAGAGATTGTTGCTAAAGTGCTTAGATCTTTGCCTAATGCATACAAAATCAAAGCTACAACCATTAAGGAGCTCCAAACTATGACAAATATAATCAAAGATATTCTGGTTGGTAAATTTACTACTTTTGAGTTGAGTTCATTCAGTGATGTACTTCCTAAGAAATAATCTGCATTTAAAGCTACTACTTTCGGGAGAGACAAGTAGAGATATGATTCGGGTGAAAGTTCTTCTAGAAAGGTATTTAGATATGATGAAGAAATAAGATAGATTGAAGAAGAAGAAAGATAACTGAATGAGCTTGAAGCACTTATTGTTAAAAGGGAAGCCAAAGGAGAAGGTAAGTATAAATGAAAGTTTCTTATTAAATGTTTTTCTTGCAACAAGATATGTCATTTTGCATCAAGGTGTCCTGAAAGAGTTCCTAAGCCAAGACCTTACAAGCCTAAATTTTAAAATAAGTGTTACTATGTTGTTGATGAAGGTCTGACATATCATGAATCTGACAAAGGGAATGTAAGTGAAGATGAGTTTGTATTTATTGCTATCAAAGAAAATAATTATGTGTCTACTTAATCCGTTACTTGTACAAATGTGGAGAAATCTCTAGCTGTTCGAGTTGAAGAAAAATATGAATGGGTAATTGATAGTGGTTGTTCACATCACATGACAGGTGATAAGAGTAAATTTGTAAGCATGGAGAAGTATGATGGTGGTTTTGTAAGATTTTGTGATAACAATTGTGGAATAATCTATGGTAGAGGATGTATTTATTTTGATGGTAAACATAATACTGATGATTTTATTTATGTTGAAGGTTTGAAGCATAATCGTCTGAGTGTTGGATAGATGCTTGATAAAGGATACAATCTTCAATTCAAAGATGGAAAATGTAGCATACTGGGAAGTTTTAGAAATGTGATTGTTTTAGGTACTAAAACAAAAGTAACATCTTTCATCTGAATGCTAGTAGTAAAAGTTGTATGATTACTCAAGTTGATGATAGTTGGTTGTGGTATAGAATAATGTGTCTTGTAAAATTTGACAATATTATCAAGATAATTTCATGATAGGCAGTGAGAGATCTTCCTAATTTGGTGAATCCTACTGATGCAGAGCAAGAGGATTCACAACTCAACATTCCATTTACTTGAAACCTTTCATGAAATTATTCATCTCAAACAATGATTAAGTGCATTCTAGATCATAGTGTAGTCATTCTCACAACAACCCATAATTCAATGCAACAAACAGTCATTAATAACTTCCATAAAACAAATAATGAAGCCAATCCATTCAGTGAGACTTCAAATAACATAATTACAGACCTTCCTTCCAATTTTTATGAAGCTCCAACGGTGGAAAATAAAGTTATTGCATTTTTCCCAAAACTGCAAACCCTAGGCAGTGTTCAAACCTGCCCTCACCAAAATAGTCATAACTTCCACAAAACTCAATGAAATTCAATGAGACAAAAATAATTGGAAACTAGAAATAGAGATATTTCCATAAATATATGATAATCCATTACTTGAATCCATACCAGTCCATAAAAATCACAACTTCAACCTGAAAACAATGTAGAAATCATAAAATGCACACCAAACTTGAGGTTGCCATTTATCAAACTTCACAAATAATGTCTCCAACCCCTCCAACCTCTCCAATTCGAGTTTTGGAGGATGTACTTATAAATTTACAACCAAAACCAACTATTTTCAACCACCTTTTAGTTATTTTGTTGACAAAACACTGTAATGATACTTTTGACAAGTTGCTTGACAATTTTCTTGAGCAACTTTTACAATTTTTACAATATATAACAACTTTAAACATTATTTGACAAATGACTTCAAATATTACTCCCTAAGACTCAAACACCTATAAAATGGCTTGATAAACCTTATTATAATACCCAATACATAAAATATACCAACTATTTACAAATGGCCTCATGGAGGCTTGAAAGCAACTTGGTGCTCTTGCACCACCTACTAATACCATATGCAAGGAATGTCAGTTGGTAAAACAAACTAGAATTTAATTTCACAGCAAACAACATTGTTCAAATGAATTTTTGGAGCTTGTGCATACCGACTTGTGTGGTCCTGCTAGAATTAGAAGTCTAAAAGGTTAGAGGTACTTCATGTTGCTTATTGATGATTACTCTAGGATGATGTGGGTTACTTTCTTAATGGAGAAATATGAAGCCCTAGAAAAGTTCAAGATATTTAAGGCTATGGTTGAGACAGAGACAAGTCTAAAGATTAAGTATCTAAGATCAAATAGAGGTGGTGAATTTACTTCTGGTGAGTTTAATTGTTTTTGTGAAGAACATGGGATAAAGAGACAATAATCTGCACCATGGACCCCTCAACAAAATGGAGTTGTGGAAAGGAAGAATGGGAAAGTTCAAGATGTTGCTAAAACTATGATGTTGGATGGAAATCTTCCTCATATCCATTGGAGAGAAGTTGTAAGTAGTGTTGTCTATATCCTTAATCAGGTAGAAATCAAAGGTAATACTGGTAAGACTCCTTTTGATCTATGGTTTGGTCATAAGCCTACTGTTAGGTATTTCAAAATCTTTGGGAGAAAATGGAGAGATGAAGATATAGGAAAGATTGATGATAGAAGTCATGAAGGAATCTTTCTTGGTTATTTTACTAAGAGAAAGGCCTACTGGTGCTACAACAAGAGACTGAAGAAAATGGTTGAAAGTGTAAATGCTAATGTTGATGAAGACATTTCTAGACCCTCCAGAACCTCTGGATATGATTCTAATGATTAGAATGACAGTACAAACAAGATTCAGACTTCAAATAAATTTCATATCATTCAAGTGAATCAAGATGATCAAGAAGAAGGAGAGACTATTTAAAGTACAGAAGAGAGACCACAAGAACTTAAAACTCAAGAACACTCTAAGACTCCAAGGTATGTGAGATTAAATCATTCAGAAGATCAGATTATAGGAGGTAAGAACAAAGGTGTCCAGACTAGGAGAAGAATTGTAGAAGAATACTGTTTAATTTCAAAGGTTAAGCCAAGTAATTTCAATGAAGCATGCAAATATGACAATTTGGTTGTAGCAATGAAAGAAGAACTATAGAAAATTGAGAAGAATAATACATGGATTCTTGTTCCTAGACCTAAGGATATAAATGTAATTGGAACTAAATGGATCTTTAGAAACAAACTGAATGAACAAGGTGAAGTTATCAAAAACAAAGGAAGGTTGGTGTGCAAAGGATACTCTTAGATGGAAGAAATTGACTTTGAAGAAAAAAATTCTCATGTTGCTAGAATTGAAGTTGTGAGACTGTTTCTTGCTTATTCTGCTTACAAAAACTACAAAGTTTATCAGATGGATGTCAAGTCAGCATTTCTAAATGGTGAATTAGAGGAAGAGGTGTATATTGAGGAACCTGATGGATTTCAATTGACTGATCAAGGATATATGGTTTGTTGGTTCAAGAAATAATTATATGGACTCAAGCAAGCCCCTAGAGTTTGGTATGGCAGATTGCATAAATACTTGTTGAAGCTTGGATTTAACAAAGGTATTACTGATAGTAATCTACATTTCAAGATTGATGATGATAAATATTTCTTTGTGGAATTCTTTGTTGATGATATCATTTTTGGAGGAGATGATGGTTTGTGCATGAAGTTTTCTAATTAGATGCAAAATGAGTTTGAGATGTCAATGATTGGAAAGTTGAAATAATTTTTGGGATTACAAATTACTTAGGTTGATAAAGGGATATTTATATCTCAGTCCAAGTATGTGAGAGAACTGCTAAAGAAGTTTGGTATGGAAGATTCAAAATCAGGTGATACACCCATGGTGACCGGATGTAAATTGACACAAGATGATGATTCTTTGAAGGAAAATCAGACTAGATAGAGATAAATGATTTGTAGATTGCTTTATTTCACTCAAACTAGTCTTGATATCATGAATGTTGTATGTATTGTTGCTAGGTTTCAAGTTGATCCTAAGGAATCTCATGTGACTATTGTGAAGATAATTTTGAGATACTTGAAGCAAACAATTTATTTTGGCCTATGGTATCCTAAATATGATGATCTTAATTTAAGTTCCTTTATTGATATTGATTTGGGAGGAGATGTGAATGATAGGAAAAGTATAGTGGTGGTGCATTCTTCTTGGGAAAGAAGTTGATTTCATGGTTATGTATGAATCAAAATGTTGTTTCCTTGTCTACTGTAGAGGCATAATATATTTTTGCTACCAACAATTATACTCAAGTGTTGTGGATGAAACAGATGTTGAAAGATATCAAAGTTGTGTATGATGAACCTATTGCCATATTTTGTGATAACTCAAGTTCTATAAATATTTCTAATAATCTGGTGTTGCATTCAAAGACAAAGAATATATCTATCAAGTACCACTTTTGGAGAGATAAAGTGAGTGAAAAGGAAGTCAGACTGGAGTACGTACCTACTAAGGAATAGATTGGAGACATCTTTACTAACCCTTTTCCCAAGGATACTTATAAGTATCTTAGAGGGAAGTTAAGGGTGATTACCCCTCCTAATCAAGGGGAGTAGTCAGATGATTCAGATATGTGGTTAAGAGCTTGTGTACCTTTTCCATTGATTTCAAAGGGGGAGAACAGTAATGTGAAAAACTATGGAAGAACCAAAAGAAAGGGGGAGAAGAACAGTGTGAGAAGAGCAATGTGTAAAGGAGAGATTGTTGGAAGAAGAGTTAGTTGTGTTAATGGTGTGTTTTTCACATCATGTGTTGCCATCAATGCCAAAGGGGGAGATTATTGGATGTTGTGGTTGATTCGTTGATATGTGGTTGCCATTGATGTCAACACTATTAGCATTAATGTCTTTAAGACTGTATATGTCGAGGATATTGAGAAAATTGTAATAAAATATGTTACAGGTTATCTGTGAAGCAGTGAAGATTGGTATGGTAGAAAGTTAAGTATGTTGATAACTAGATGTTGCAAATTAGAGGGTTTTTTCTCAAGCCTATCTAGTTTCTACTCCGAAAATTTCAGAGGTGTGCATGAATATTTGAGCAAGTTATAATTTTTTGTGTTTTGATAGCTATTTTGTTACTACAAATGATGTTCATGGAAAAGATAACGTGATTCTAGTAATTTGATTTGTTATGTATGTTCCTATGGTGTTCATGGATGTTTCTAGATCATGTTCTATCTATGTTGCACATCTGTATTGATCATTGTGCCTGCGATCCGATATTTTCTCTTGCATGTTCATGGCCGACAAGGTGTTTGAAGCTTGTTGTGGATCTTTGAGGAAGAATCTTTGAAGACGTTTTGTGTTCGAGAACATTGTTTTGGATCTCAACTATGTTGTGGCTGAATTTGGTTGATGCACATTCATAATCTTTATTGTTTTGGGTCGACAGTTTGCATGCATTCTATTATTTTGTTGAAGCCGACATAAAGCAATGTAATTTCTTTTTGCAGCTATATAAATGATTTTTTCCTCATTTGAGATGTATGTGATGTGTGTGTGATGAGAAGCTCTAGAGTGTTATGTGTGAAAAAGGTTTAGATCATTTGAAGGCAAAGTAGAGTGTGAAGGAGATTGAAAGATAGTGAAGAAGTGTTCATCTTCTTAACTCGAACTGTACTAAGGAATTATTAGATGCTACTTTCTGAGTTCAAATTCTTCAAATGGATTTAATCTGAATATTTTTTGTAAGACAATGAGTCTCCCTTTGAGCAGTGAACTCTAGGCAATGTGCCTGAATTCATGTGCATTCCTCATATATTTTTCTTATACTTTTAACAAGGTATAACTTGTGGATTAACCTCCACCGTGGTTTTTCCCCTAATAGGGTTTCCACACAAAAATATTGGTGTTGTGTGTGTTTTTGATGTTTTGTTGATTCATGCTTTCACTATTATTATTCTGATATGAGATTAAACGTTAATAATTTTAATAAGTTTGAAAATATGTGAAAAATGACTCACCGCCGCCCCTCTCAATTGTCTGCCCTTGTGCTGCCAATAGGTTAGACATACAATTTTTTTATATTTTTTAAAATTTGTAATAAAAAAATCGTAATTAATTATTTACTTGGCACAAAATTACAAAAAAATATGCATCATATTGGGACATGAGTCCTCTAGTTATATCTAAAATCTTATAAAAAAATATTATAATTTTATTTTGGTTAGGGTGGTAAGATAGACACCTACTTCTTATTTTTTCCTTGAAATTTAAGTACTACTTCATTGAAATTTCAAATTTTCACCAAATAGATTTTTTTTTAAAAGTAAACCTAGTAGTTTAGAAACTACATTTAATTTGGTGTAGATTCTATTATTACATATTTTTGAAATAATATAGATAACTTATCTTCAAATTTTTACATCAAGTTTCCTAACTCTGATTTTCTGAATTTTCATCGCCACATAAGGGCCTATTTTTTCCATGATGATCTTGCACATACCCTTTCAAGAATTTTTCCATTTCTTTGTATTTTTTTTAGTTTTAGCCTATCTTTATAAAGCTAGGTATAGAATTGATAAGCACCAGATCCATAGATTGCCTTGACAATGCCCAACCCTATGTAGATGACCGTGCTGAATGGAAGGACTCAATCACGATGATGAGTGTGAGTGGCAAGTATGAAGGATGATAGATGTGGTGAATGAAAGAGGCTATGGTAGGATCCTTAATGTGCATAGTACATGGTCCATCAGGCTTTAGACGAAAAGGAGCTTGAGTGATCGATGAGTTATAGTACATGAAGGGGTCGACATCAAAGGTACATTCAAGGACATCACCAATGGTGTGATATGATAGATATGTGAACATGGATGCGTGGAATGGAATATATGGTATGAGTGAGAGTGACATGGATGGAGACCTTGGATCAACAAACTCTTTTTTTGACTTTTTTCATTGATAGATGCCCCCAGTGATTCTTGATGGGGAGGCATACTTGGACATCGACTTTTTCTTTCTTTCACTTTTGACTTTTATTTTCTATTTGTCCAATAGATTTTTATTTTTGCTAGAGGACTTTTCTTGATCTTCTTTTATTTTTTATTTTTCCAATAGCTCTTTATTTTGGCTAGAGGACTTGTCTTGATCTTCTTTTATTTTTTATTTTTCCAATAGATATTTATTTTGTCTAGAGGACTTGTCTTGATCTTCTTTTATTTGCATTTTATCCTTTAATTTTTTATATCATTTTAAAGATAGCTCATTCATTGGAGATTTTTCTTTATTATTTTCTTGAGCTATGACTTGTTGATGCATGTCTATGATGTGGATGGACGTAAGTGAAGTGGATGAAATAGGTGAAGTGATAGGAATATTTAGTGGATGAACGAGAGTGGCAATCCCATCAATAGTGTCTTTAGGACTATCCTTTTTAGTACTGCTAACGTTAAAGGAATATTTTACATCCTTAATGACTTGTCAAGATGGCTTAGTAGAGATGATACTAGGAGATACATATCCTAGCCTAGGGCAGGTGGGATGAAAGGATGATGATTATGTTGGAATCAAGCAACACTGAGAGGGGGCATGAATTAGTGTTATGAAATTTCTAACTTTCTTGATCTGATCCTTCAAGAACATAAAACATTCATTCAAAGGAAATATGCATGAACATAAAAAAAACAACTACAACACCATAACACAATAATTTTTACGTGGAAACCCTGTTAGGGGAAAAACTACGGTGGATGGCCAATCCACAATATGATCTGAGCATACTCAAATGAAGTTTACAATATGGGGAACACATTTGTATTTAGGCGCACTGCCTAGAGCTCATTGCTCAAGGAAGACTTACTGTATTACAAAGAAAATAGTCAGATTAAATCCATCTAAGAATTTGAACTAAGAAAAAAGCATCTACATATGCTTGATTATAGTTTTGGTTAGGCTCAACAATCGATCTTCTATCCTTCTGACTGATTCTACACTTCTGCTCTATTTTTCTCAGACTCGCAATACAAATCCTTTATGCAAAAGTGAAACTATGCATTATTGCTCTTATTCACAATTCGTAACAACACACCTTTTTCCATATATCAAATTGATATGAACGATATCTTATATATATCCAAGACTAAGAGTTTAATTTGTTAGAGTAAAGGTTTTAACTTAATTAACTTGATCAAGTTACCTTTATTCCCTTCTTAAGATTTCACTTTAGTTTGCATAAAGTGACATTTAATAATTATATTAATTATTAAATGTTTTCCTATTAGAGTTTTTCCTATTAGGGTTTCTTTTAGGGTTTGCATGATCTCCTTCTTAAGGATTGATCCATTGACAACTTCTACATGGTATTAGAGCTTTCCTGTTGCATGTCTGTTCTTGTTTGAAGAATTTGGAGCTACAAGGGTTGGGTCAGGCATTCACAGTTTTTGGGGTTTTTTTTTTATCCAGTGAATCACCTGCAATTTCAAAGCATTTTGAGTCCAAATGGACCTCGCGGCTGGATCTGCAACAGTCAAAAACCCCTAAATCAACTGTTCATTCATCCATTTTGGACAAAGTTGATTTGAGAGGCAAAAACATTTTACCCGTACGACCGTCTGTCTACCTGGTACAAAAAAATATTTTTTTTCTGCGTTTATGCATTTATTTTTGTCAGATTTGTTTACATGTTTTCCTATTAATTATTAAGTGTTTTCCTATTAGGTTTTCTTTTAGGGTTTGCATGATCTCCTTTTTAAGGATTGATCCATTGTATATTCTTTAATTCCTTTTTTGTTCTGATAAGATAATTTCTCCATTTTTCAGAGCTTCGAACCCTTGTTTGTTTTTTCCATCCATTCTCTTCCTTGTGGCAGGTATCTTTTTGCATGCAGGTGTTCTTGGATTCTGAAGTTGGTTTTGACAACTTTTACATGGTATCAGAGCTTTCCTGCTGCATGCTTGTTCTTGTTTGAAGAATTTTGAGCTATAAGGGTTGGATTAGGCATTCACAGTTTTGGGGGTATTTTTTTTTTGATCCAAGGAATCACCTCCAATTTCAAAGCATTTTGAGTCTAAACGGACCTCGCGGTTGGATCAGCAGCGGTCCAAAACCCCAAAATCGACTATTCATTCATCCATTTTGGACAAATTTGATTTGAGAGGTAAATTGTTTTTACCTATACAACCGTCTATCTCCTGGTAAAAAAAATATATTTTTTTTCTACGTTTATTTTCATCAGATTTTTTGACAAAAAAAAATTGTTCAAGTTTTTTTGATTTTTATTAAAAAAATCAAATAAAATAAAGAGCCTTTTTAAGGCTTGCTCTGGCCTCAGACCGGGTTCCCTACGTAGGCAACTACACAGTGTACCCGCGCCTTCATAGGGGTGCGGTGGGGGTGGGCCCACGTGCCTCCCCCACCAAAAATGTTTTTATTTTATAAAAAATTATCAAAAATTTTTTTTTTAAACAATTTTTGTAATAAGCCCTTTTGAAGAAATGTGGTGACGGTCGTTTGGCCGTCAAATTTAGGCTGGGATTTTTGCTCTGACGGCCGTATGACCGTCAAATTTAATCTAGCACTAGTTTTTTTCCCCTTTTAAGCTATTTTTTTCCAGAGGCTATAACTTGGGCATACGATATCATTTTTTGGCAAACGAGATATCATCGGAAAGCTAGTTCTGTCAACTTTCGAATGGTGTGGGTCTCATCACTTAATTTTTCTGTTGGTATATTCTACAACTAGTTGAAGTAAAAGGAATCTTTTTCTGTCCTAAGCTCATTACTTTTGACTCGTTTCTCCATTTTTCGCAATCTCAGCGGCGTTGGAACCATATTTCAGAGCTCTACAGTTCCATCCATGCAATTTTTCTAGATTTCACTCCAAGTATATTTTAATCAGTTTTTTGTGTTTTCACACTCTAGTGAATTACCTGGACATATTTGCTCTTGGGAAGTTCTCGTTTGCATGAGATGCTTCTTTTTTGGCTGTTCTTCATATATTTCCTATTTTTTGTCCTTTGTGGGAATTTTGAGCATCATTTGTAAGCAATATTTTATGTAAACGCACTGAGATAAAGTGCCACACTATTGTACATGTATTTTGGGGATTTTGCACATAATCTTGTGCAATATTTTTTACTTGCATTGTATTATAAAATGCCATGGGTGGGTTGTGTAGTGTCTTTGTCATGTGAGTGTCTCTCCATGACGACAGTGGATCCATGTGATTCCAGCCTCATGCATGTGTGCTTTGTTTTGCACACCACTTTTTCAGTTGCAAGTGCTTTCTTGTGCACATTCAAATGTTGTTTCTTCTCCTTCATGCACTACAAGGTGTTACACAACATTTTAGTGGATTTGTCAGGCTCTCCCAGTTCAGCATTATGGGGGGGGTATTATACTATTCGTGCTAATGCTTCCTTGGTTTTGCCTTGGAAGGAATCTTCCATTCATAGTTGATCAGTGTTTTTCAGACTATTGGTACTTGTGCCATCTGTATCTTCGCTCCAGGTGTTTGCCTTTGTTTTCCATCTGATTCGAGTAGTGTCATTTGGGGCACTCATGCAGATTGTTGTTTTCAGACTATTGGTGCTTGTGCCATCTGTATCTTCATTCCAAGTGTTTGCCTTTGTTTTCCATCTGATTCGAGTAGTGTCATTTGGGGCACTCATGCAAATTATTATTTTCAGACTATTGGTACTTGTGCCATATATATGTTTGTTCCAAGTGTTTGCCTTTGTTTTCCATCTGATTCAAGTAGTTTCATTTGGGACACTCATGCAAATTGTTGTCTTCTTGATCCTGATCATCTTATCTTCAATGGAGGTTCTTCAACACCATAGCAGTCATCTTTTGACAGTTGTTTGCAACTTCTTCTACTTTAGTGATGTTCTTCATGGCTTCTTGCATCTCTTTTTGGAGTAGAGTTTTTCCCATGAGGTTTTCTCTATTTCTCCACTTTACAGAGATTTGGTTGTATTTGGGTACCTGATCTGGCCTAGTTGTCGGGACCCATGTTTACCTTCTTGCATTGTAGTTACCTTTGCTTTCTTGCTCATGTTTGCAGTTGCACTCTTGCTCATCTTAAGGGGGGGTGTTAGAGTAAAGGTTTTAACTTAATTATGTTGATTAAGTTACCTTTATTCCCTTCTTAAGATTTCACTTTAGTTTGGATAAAGTGACATTTAATAATTATATTAATTATTAAATGTTTTCCTATTAGGGTTTTTCCTATTAGGATTTCTTTTAGGGTTTGCATGATCTCCTTCTTAAGGATTAATCCATTGTATATTCTTTAATTCCTTTTTTGTTCTGACAAGATAATTTCTCTATTTTTTAGAGCTTCAAACCCTTGTTTTTTTTTCCACCCATTCTCTTCCTTGTGGCAAGTATCCTTTTGCATGCAGGTGTTCTTAGAGTTTGAAGTTGGTTTTGACAACTTGTACATAATTGCAATATGTTGGCTTCAATAAAACACAAAATGTTTACAACTGTCAACTCAAATCATGAGTAATCCTTGATGTGCACCAACCAAAGTCAGCTACAACATAGTTAGGACCCAAACGCAAATTCTCGAACACAAAAATAATTAAGAAATTATTTCCCAAACATTTGTGACATGTTACATTCACGAAGTCGGATTTTGTACTCATAAAATAGAGAATTAGCCAACCAAATCTTTTAACTCACACAAAAATCAATACAAGGCACTGAGATTCATAGATAACATAAAGCATACATCGATCAACCTTCCCCGAGATATGCAACACAAAATATTAACATAAAATCTTCATGTCAATCGATGAACACAAAACTGTCGGATGCTTTGTTCTTCCTTAACTGTTTGCCATATGACTATCGGTATGATCAAATGATGATGTATGGTTACAATCACCAACTAGGGTTTCCATCAATGGAAACACAAAAATATATTCATAGTGTCTCTCGCCAACAATCTCCCCCTTTGGCATTGATGGCAACACTTAGTGAAAAATGACTAACTGTCGGATCAGTACCAACATCAATTACACTGCCAAAGTTTCAAAAAAAAAATTCTCCTCCAAAACACAACTCTCCCCCTAAGATGATTATGCATTTTTCACTCTACTACTCTCCCCCTTTGACATCAATGGAAAAGGTAGGAATCTGCATATCAAAAATCAAACAAAATTGTTATGAACAAATTGCTTATGTACAAACAAGCTTCTTCAACTTACATAAACTTGAAAATATCTAGAAAATCTTTCCTGAACAAAGTCAAATTCATGTCCCAAACCATTTTGAGACTCTCCAAAAAAATTATGTGACCACAAACCAAGTAGGATTGTGTCTCTATAGACTCAAGGTTTACTAGATCACCAATTTCCTTAGCCTCTTCAACTTCTTTTAATGCACTTTACATTATTTCTATCTTTGGACCATTTAGTCCTCTAAGTTCACATGCTCTTTCAAAAATTGTGTCATTTTAACGCTTCAAGCTCCTTATTATGCCAAGAAAATATATCACCTCACCTTCTAACTTTCCAACACCACCAACTAAAGGATCAAAGGCTTCAGAAGTAGCAGCTAGCTATTTTTTGAGATCCTTAACCTTTTTCTCATTTACCCTAGTAAATTTTGTCAAAGACAAACATGACTTATAAATATTTCCACCTTCAGATAGAGAATATTGGATATTCTTCACATAGGTGGCTAACAAAGTTTTATCTTTTGTTATCATTTCTTTCAATGCGTTTAATCTTTTGGAATCAAATTCCTTTTGAACTTTAACCATAGTTGATTTCTCAAGTGACTCGAAATGAGTACTCACAGAGTTGATGAGCTTCTTTAGTTCACTGGAGGAGGAACTAGTCAGATATTTGACTTGAGTGGGCATTATTCTCTAGAACTTTGGATGCAAGATTTAGGAGTTCATTGTCCTCAATGTGAGACTTTAACAGTTCTTCTCTAGCTTTTTCTTGGGAAAATGATGCTACCTTCATTTTTTGAATTAGAGACAAGGTGGATAGGTCGATAGGACCTTCAACCAATTCAAGATCAAATTCTTCTTTTTGTTCTACCAAAAAATTCTTCACTGCCTCTGCAGTGTCTCTTGCTTCGACTGGAATTTCCTTCACATCAAATTTCTTTTCTTCAACCACTGCTTCCTCAGTTGCAGGTTCTTGTCAAAATTTTCAACCGATACAACTTCAGGAACTTCAATTTCCATAGGTATTTTTGTATTGTCCACTTTACGAGGTATCTGAATATCCTCAGTTGTATCTTTTTTTTTCTTCCTCTACCGGACTAGATGAGATATCTTTATCATGTGTTTCTCATAATTTTTCCAGTTTCTTTTGTAACTTCTTTAGTCTAACCAATCATGAGCTTATTCACTCTTGTCTTGCTCTTGAATTCCCTTTTGGATTTATTTAGTATTGCCTCCATTTCTTCCACAGACACTACTAGACATAACTCCGCAAGAATTATTTCTCTCATTTTCTCTTCTTCTGATTGAGCAACATTCACTTTGGTTTGACATTTTTTGCCTCCTTCTTTGCTTGGTATTCTTCACCGGAGGGCATGATTTTAGTAAATGTTGTTGCCTTAGTACCTTGATGCTTGACTTCTCTAACTCCTTCATCACAATCTATTTCTTCATCTTCAAATACTCCCACATATAATCTTTTTCTTTTATCCTTCTTCCTTTTTCCTTCCTTATCGAATCCCTTAGAATGAGCTTTCACAGGAATTGGCTTTGTTGAAAGGGTGGATAGGGATGCAGAGCTTCTATTTGACCTAGCTTGGGTAGATGATGCTGCCAGACTAGCAGATTCAGTTGTTGTTGACTCTTTTTATGCTTGTTCTCTACTTTTTTTGGCTTCTCTTACTGGTTATGCAGATATTCCCATACTTTCTACAAAGATTCCCACTTCTTTTCTAACTCTTCTAACTATCACAGGTTTTCTGAGTTCATTGTGCACTTGTATATCTTTTTTCTCCAAGAGTACCAAATCTCTCTTTTGATCGATCCAGAGGCTTGCTCAATAAATGTTCTACATTCATTTCCAGAATGCACACTTCGACTTCATAACCCATCGGCATGATCTAGAATATTCTAGGATCAATGAATTCCATCATGCATTGATCAATATCTACCATAAAACAAATAATATCTTTATATTTCTCCACAATGGAGATAAGAATTCTTTCTCTAGCATGCATCATATTCTGGAAATTCTTGAAGTATCCCTAGATTGCATTTCTTCTAGCTTGATTGTTTCCAATTCCATACAAAATCTCTCTAATATAAACAACTATAGGTTGATTTCCTTTTCAATGAACTTTCCCAATACCGAGAACTTATTTCATGAAATAGAAGAATAAACATAACATGTTACCATAATTAAAGGAATTTTTCTTGTCCTTTTTTATCTTACAAAGATTTTCCATCTACTGACTCCTGAACAATTCATAAAGATCATAGTCTGGATTCTCCTTTACCGTATGATAGGCTACATAAATGGTTATACCAGACACATAATTTTCCCAACTTGAGTGATATATCCTATAACCAATGATCATCGATGCACATTTCACATCCATCTCAATGATATCTTCTATTGTCATGGCTCTTCAATCATATTTTGAACCTATTGCATCAGTCACCATTTGATTCTTTACGGATTTCAAAATTGGTAATCCACAGAAAGAATTTAGATCTATAACAACACTTACAACCTCCTCCGTAATCTTGAAGGGTATACTCAACCACACGAATTCATCATGAACTCCACTCAAGATGTAACAGACCCATTCGGTCTCTTCAAACATGGGGAATTTAACAATCTATTAAATTTCTTCTCTTCTAGGGTTTTAAATTCTGGCTTGGAAGAAAAATCTTATCCTATAATGTGATTGTTATACAAATTCAGCAGTTACGATCTTCCTAGCTCTTCAATGTTTGCATGAATATATGCCCTAATATCTTCAGTGTGTAAGATGATGTATGAAACAGATGAAAAATCACCCAACGGGTCAGTCTCGATAGACTTGAAGGGATGCCATTTGAATTTGGGACAAGGTATGTCCTTAACTTGAACTACCAATGAAATAGCCATTTTCACCAATTCACAAATTTATAGGTTTTTTCGATAAATACCTCTCTGTCGGATTGTAGTTTGATTTCTAAAAGCTTCTTCACACTTGAATTTTTCTTTAGTTAGCCAAGGTTCACCTCAGGGTTCTTCAAATTTCTTTTCTTCAAAATGTTAAGTGACAAATGAAGGATAGAAATGATCTTTTATCACTCGCATACTTAACCCGTTTTTTTCACAATAAATGCTTTTACCCTAACTCATCTGGTTACACTATTTCCATGGTTGTGATAGATAATTCTTTTGTAGACCTCCAACACTGCATAATACTCTCTTTAATAGGTTCAATAACATCTATAGAGAATCTATGCACTTACTATACTTATCCACATTCTGGTGTTAGTTATCAACAAGGGGTTAGGAGATGTTCTTGAGAGCTCCCCCTAGGCCAAAGGCCTAAACTAACTCCCAGAGGAATTACCAGAAGTAGATTTTGGTGTTGGTGCATTTTCATAATTAGAGGGACTTTTCTTCACCCATTTCTTCTATATTTTCTTCTTGATCACATTTGTAGTGAATTTTCCTTTTCCCTTGGAAAAATCTAGCAATGTGACCAAATTTTTTGCAATTATAGCACACAACATTTTTCTATCCAGACCAGTTGTTCCACTGATTTTATTTTGATCTACACTAGTTAGCATTATGGCCAAATCTATTGCATGTATAACATATGACATCTCTATGAAAGTTTTTCATCACATTTTTTCATTTATTTGACTTGTGACCAAACTTATTGCAATTAAAGAACTGATCTAAGAATGATGGACCACTTTGATTCATCATGCTTCTACACTGAGAAGCCATATGACAAAATTTATTGCAAGTATAATAGTAGCCATTGAATCTTTGAGCATTGGATTGTCTTACTGGATTTCTTCTAGCTCTATTTTTATGATTTTCTTGCCTAGGTCTCCTTTGAATGGATGTGGAGCTTTCTCCTTCTGCATAACCAAGAACTCACTTGTTTCCATTTGTCCCTTGACTACTAATTAGTTCATCAAGCTTGGCTGAGCTAACTTTGAACTTTTCTTTGTACTCATTTGCAGTAGCAAGTTCATATCTGAGATCATCAATCTATTTTTCAAGTATTTCCTCATTGTTTTTAGAATGTTCCAATTCATTTTCCAAACGGCTGCATACTTCATATTTTTCTTTTAGAAACTATGCAAGCTTCTCTTCATTCTTCTTTTTGTCTTCAATCACCTTGGTCATCCTCATCATGATAGATTCCATTTCATGCTTTAGGATTGTATTATCTCTGGTACGCTTTTCGCATTCTTCTATATTTTCCTTCAAGGCTTGAATGAGTTTCTCATCTTCAATTCTTTTACTAGCATTATACTTAATCTAATCACAAAGTTCCTTTCTCTTCTCCCTCGACTTATTGATTTTATCTTTCAATGATTGAATGAATTTTTCAGCATTCTCAAGACTTTCCTGCAATTCTCGATTCTTAGATTTTGACTGGTCAAGATCATCTAAGACCACCAAAAGATGTTTTTGAAGACTACTTGAGTCCATTGAAACACTTTCCAAGATCTCCCCAAGTTGTTAGAATTCTTCTTCAGAGGAACTAGCTCTAATACCAATTGTTTGAATCATCCAACACTGAGAGAGGGGCGAATCAGTGTTCTACAACTTCTAACATTATTGATATGATCCTTCAAACACATAAAACAAAAAACCACAACACCATAACAAAATAATTTTTATTTGGAAACCCTATAAGGGGAAAAACCACGGTGGATGGCCAATCCACAATATGATCTAAGTATACTCAAATGAAGTTTACAATATGGGGAATGCACTTGCATTCAGGCACATTGCCTAGATCTCACTGCTCAAGGAAGACTTACTATATTACAAAGAAAATATTCAGATTAAATCCATCTGAGAATTTGAATTAAGAAAATAGCATCTACATATGCTTGATTACAGTTTCGGTTAGGCTCAACAATTGATCTTCTGTCCTTCTAACTAATATTTCACTTCTACTCTATTCTACTCAAACTCACAACACAAATCCTTTATGCACAAGTTAAACTATGCATTATCGCTCTTTTGCGCTGCTCTTATTTTCAATTTGCATCAACACACCTTTTTCCATATATAAAATTGATATGAATGATCTCTTATATATATCTACGACTAAGAATTTAATCGCAATATGTCGACTTCAATAAAACAATTTTTTTTTACAACAATCAGCTCACATCATGAGTAATCCTTGATGTGCACCAACCAAAGTCAACTACAACTTAGTTAGGACCCAAACACAAATGCTCAAACACAAAAATACTTAAACAATTATTTCCCAAACATCTGCGACATGTTACATTCACAAATTCGGCTTATGTACTGATAAAACAAAGAATTATCCAACCAAATATTTTAACTCACACACGAATCAATATGAGGCACTACAATTCATGGATAACATAAAGCATACATTGATCAACTTTCCCTGAGATACGTAGCACAAAAATATTAATAGAAAATCTTCATGTGAATCGATGAACACAAAACTCTTGGATGATTTGTTCTTCCTTAACTGTTTGCCATTTGAATGTCGATATGATCAAATGAGTATGCACAGATCCAATCATCGACTAAGGTTGCCATCAATGAAAAAACCAATTGATATTCATAGTGTCTCTTTCCAACATATTGGATATCTTCAGTAGGGTCATGATAAAAGAGTGGGTTATCGTAGATGTCTTGGTCAAACAGGGGGTTGTCATAGATATGAAAAGCTCGAGTAGAAGTAGATATGGAAAAGGAAGGTGTATCATCAGGATCCCAAAATGTTTCAATCCAAGCACAACCATCTTTTTATTTTCCTTCAGTAGTTTTCTTGAAATTAGGTGGAAGTCTAACCCTTGATGATATTAGCAAGGTCTTTTGTTGGTAAATTATCCATACGATATTCTCCACACCCCATATCATGGATTTGGACCTTGGTGCTTGATGGTGCAGTAAATGAAGTGGATGAATTAGTCATTTTTGGCTTGCCATAAATGTGGGGAGATAAAGGGAGATTTCCAAGGTAAAGAGCATGATCTAGGGTGTATTCCCCTACTCCTTTTTCTTTACTTGTATTTTGATCTCAGCTTCATTGTATTTTGAGGTAGATTCTTTTAGGGACTCAAGATCAACATATGCTTGAGAAGGAGGTGCTTCATGATTTATTTGGATTGTAATTTCTCTTTTAAGACTTTGATTTTGGAAATACATGAAAGGGTTAGGATCCCCTTGTATTGTGATTTCACACTCTTTTGTGGGAATTTAATGCACTGATGGTATGTAGAAGGTACTGCTTGCATTGCATGAATCTATGGCCTTCCAAGGAGGATATTATAGGTTAGATGGAGATCAAGAAATTGGTAAACCACATCCTTTACAACAAGCCCAACCCTAATTGGTAGAGTAATTGATCCTTTAAATGAGAATTCCTCTTCATCATATGCCTTTATGGTAATCATTTTCCTTTGATCAACTGTATTTTCAAAGGACCCTAATTTTGTGATCAGTTCTTGAGTTCAAATATTAAGACCGACTCCTTTGTCTATCATAACTCCCTTGATCTTGACATTATGGACAAGTACATCAATATGTAAAGGGGTATTATGTTGTTTTTAGATGCATGATTCATCGTTCTCAATAAAATTTATAGTGTGAGGAGAGCTGATGTGTCCCACCATAGCTTGGAATCGATCTACATTTAGGTCTATAGGCACTGTAGCAATAGCAAGCACTCTTTCTAGGATAGCTTTATTCTCAAGAGATAGGTGTAGTAGCTCAAGTATAGAAATTTGTGTGGGTATTTTACTTTAATGTTCTATGAGGTTGTATCACGAAGCTGGTTCAGTTGGTTTTTAATTAGGACCTCTAAGGGTAACTGTTCCTTTGCAGGTAGTAACATTACAATTAGGTCCTCTGCCTTTTATAAAGAAATCTTTTACATGATTATGGATGTCACTGATTTTATTTATGATATAGTCATGCTTAAAAGTAGTATAGTTTAAACCAAAAATATATTCAAGGGCATTTCCTTTATCCTTGTCATGCTTAGGGAAAGGGTTTTTAAAGATATCACAACTAGAGTTACCAGAGCAAGTGTGTCCATCAACCATTATCTTACCGTCATCAATAAGGTCTTGTATTAGATTTCAAAGCTTATTGCAACTATCAGTCTTATGTCCTTTGTGTCTATGATAGTCGCAAAAGTGATCATCGTTCCACCATGGGAGTTTTACTTGTGGATTATATTCTCTCATCTTAGGTAGCATTATAAGATTATTTTGAAGGAGTTCTTTTAATATGGATTCAAGTGATTGTCCCAATCGTATAAAATTTTGTTTTACGGAAGCTTCTTTATTTTTCTTTTCCTTTATCTAAAAATGAACCTTTAAGGTTGTAGATAGGTGATGAGGTTTTAGTTATTTTTGCATCAAAAACTCCATCATTGACTACATTCTTATTCTTAACCTAGAAAGGTATCTTGTTGCTCAAGCTTAATTTTTTATCTCTGTCATTATTAAGTTTAATAATTCCATCATCAATGAGAGTTTTTTCAATTCAAAATCCCTTTTCTATGGATTCATCAAAAGGAATCCAATAATTTCAGGTGAAGCTCCCTTCCAATTTCTTTGTTCAAAAATCGACAAAAGACATGAACCAATTATTTGTCCACAATGGTATAAGATAATAATTTTGTTAAATATATCCATATTTGTAAAAATGACAAAAAATATTCTCCTTGTTTTTGTTTGGTATTAAAAAGGTTTGTCATAGTCACTTTAAGGTCACAATTGAAACTATAATTGGAGACAAATTTATTAGCCAGTTCTTGGAAAGATTTGATGGTAGGGGGTAATCGTGAAAACCATTCCATACCTTTTCCTCCTAGACTATGAGGGAATAACTCATAAGGTATGTCTCATCAACTGAAAATTCTATGGTAGTAGCACAAAATTCTCTTAACTGGTCTTTAGGATCTCCTTTTCCCTTATATTTATCAAGTTTTGGTATGTCCTAGTGGCTAGGAAAAGGTGGCATTGATTTGCTTGGATCAAAATGATAAGTAAATTTATCTTGAATGGAGAACTTGTAGGATGATGTTTTACTATTCTTGAAACTATCCAATTCTTGTTTTGGTGCTCTAAGTTCATCCAAAATAGGGTCGTTTCTAGGTGTTGGTTTTGATTTCTTTGAAGATCTCTTATAACCAGGTAGTAGATAAAAGGGTTTATGATCTTTGATTCTATCATCATTGTTTGTTTTGGGATGCTTAGATTCACTAGATTTAAGTTGGTCATTCATGATGATTAATGATATGTCAAAAATCAAGAGACATTTTGATTCCTTCATCAACAAGGTCCTTGAAGTATTGTTATTGGTTATGTTTGACCACCTATGTAAGAAATTTACTAAATCTACGATCCTTAAGTGCTTCTTCTATATTTGATTGGATTATTTGTTCTTCATCATTTTCATTTGTTTCACTAGTTCCAACACTAATTTGGTCTTCCCCATCAAAGTATTCTCCCCAAGGGTTCCCTTCTTCTTTAAAAACTTTTACTCTTGTTCTACGGGTCATAGGTGATTTGTTTTGATCTTCAATCTAGGATCAGACAATGTATGAGATGTAAGATTGGAATTCAATGAAAATGGATATGATTCTAACATGAGATATGAGAATGGTATGGTATGATATGAAAATATAAGAATGAAAGAGATCAAAGGCAACTCTAGGTTTGAAGTTAGTTATGGTGCAACAATTTGCTTAGGCTATGATGGATAGACATGAGGAGAAATTATTAAGAGAGGGTATGTAGGAGATGATGAACTCTAAAAGGATTTCGCTACTTAAAGATAATGGTATGTTCCCTAACTCAAGGATGATGAACCTCAAGTGATGCGTGTGATAGATAGCCAATGATTTGATTTCAAGACATAGAAAAGAGTAGCCTAAGTGAGAAGTAAAGGTTTCTTTGAGTAATGCAAGAGTGGAGGATATGCAAGGACTAGGTGGAATGCTAGGATTGAAAGATCAGAACTAAAGGGTGATGACCCCAAGAGATTTAAGTGATAGGTTCATTTTTACTTTTTATGATTTGTAAGGTTGAGATGTTGAAAATTAATAGGTGTGATGTTTGTTTGAGATTTATTTTTGAACACACACACAAAACACAAGCATTTTTTTTTTTTTGAGTTTGTTCTTGATTGTGAAAAAGTTGAATTTCAAGATGAAAACAATCATTAATAATCCTAGGTTTGGCAAGGAAAATATTTGTTGGTTTCCCACTTGGATTTCTTGAGCCATGCCTATTCAGAGTAGATTACCTAGGAACTTGGTAGCACTGGATCCCCTCCATGACACTCACTTCTTAGGCATATCAAGTTCTGAATCCCTTAAGACCACAAGGATCTCAAGAAATTTTTCATCTCTACAATGAACCATGAAAGTGTGGGATGAATTCAGATGTCTGACCTCCTACACCAGAAAATAGAAATATTTTGGTTTTATACACAAAGGTTTCTAGTAAGGGCATCTGATTCAGGGGATATTATGATAAACTTCCTCGAGAGGTCTTCCAACCCTTAGAACAAGGGCTTTTTGAATCATAAAGATACTAGGGGAGAGCTATAATGTACCACTTCTTGTTGATTGCAAACTTTCCTTGTAATCACAAATTTATATAGCGGTTTGAAAGAGCTTGGCTTTATCTTGTTACCGCTTGGGTCGTTCCCAACTTTCAAAGTAGGGTGGCAAGCCCTCTAAGGGTTAAATATAGAAATAGATGGTTCTAGCTTTTGATCACCAAGTTTGCACAAGGTGAGAGCATACACCTACCATCTTACAAGCACAAAAAAATAGTGGTTTATTAACCCCTTAGTTAAATCTATGTGAAAAATACCATTGTTATTTTTAAGCACCAATTGAAGTGTTTGCTATACTAAAATACAATCAATTTTTAAAAAAATCAGTCTTTGAGAAATGTCCTACACCAAATGTGATTAGTAGTTTTCTAATTTTTAGTCTTTGGCAAACATGTGTTTGTGTTTTCACCTTTCAAGTCTTTGACATACAATCCTACAATAGAAAAATCAACGAATAGCCACAGAATCAACAATTAAGCTATGAAGGAGAAAGGCATTAATCTAAATAAAAAACTAATCTAAAATTAAAAACTACTCTAAATTAAAAGCTAATCTAAATTAAAATATAATCTAAATTAAAAAATAATCTAGATTAAAATATAATCTAAATTAAAAACTAATCTAAAATTAAAAGCTACTATAGAATAAAATTAATCTAAAATAAAATTAATGTAAATTAAAAACTAATTTAAATTAGAATTAAATTAAATCTAAAATAAATCAATTCTAAATGAAATTGAATATACATTCTAAATTAAATCTAAATTTAAAATTAAAAAAAGCTAAATCTAAATTAAGAATTAGATCTAAAGCTAAAAGTTAAATTTAAAAATTAAAAGTTAAATCTAAATTAAAACTAAAAAACAAAAGCTAAATCTAATTCAAAAGTTAAAATCTAGATTAAAATTTAAGTCTAAAAATTAAATTAAAATTAAAAGTTAAAAGCTAAATTAAAAACTAAAATCTAAATTAAAATATAAAAAGTTAAATCTAAATTAAAAATTTAAATCTACCCTAAATGCAATCTAAATTAAATTTAAAAGTAAATGCAATTAAATCTTAATTGAATCTAAATGCTAGAAGATTTAAATCTAAACTATGAATCTAAACCCACAAAATCACCTAAGTCAAATTAATCAAGCCTTAATCAAAGCAAAGGCAGATTCTTGTCATATCCAAGATCTTTCGATTGGATTGGATCTAGCAAGATGTTTAGCAGGTACTCTTGTTGTAGATGATAGTATTAATGAAGAAACATATTTTCAGATAAGCAGGACAATCTATGGAATACCAAACTATTGAACCAATATGTAAACAAGATATTCAACAATCAACTCTACTCGTGCAATCAAAACCTTGAGCAATTTGATAACAAAGAATCCATTTTGGGTTATGAGAATTTTTTGGAATAATAGGAATATGTTATGAGAACTATTACTAATTCTTAATAGGAGTCCATTGTGAGAGCTGTAAAAAGAAAGGTTTCAAACTTTGATTCATATTACCGCTTCATATTACTATGTAAAAGAAATTTGCAAGAATATTGTGCTTGTAGGAAACCTGGGAATATGATATCAATTTATTTGAAATGGATTTAAAATGCCTATCCCTTTATTTAATATATCATGCAACAATTTAAGGTGATAACAATTTATTTGAAATGGATTTAAAATGCCTATCCCTTTATATATCATGCAGCAATTTAAGATGATAGCAATTTATTTGAAATGTATTTAAAACACTTTAAAATGCTTATTCATTCACGTCGGTTCACCATTTTGTATATGCTGAAAATTGAAAGTTGAATAATTTAATCTATAAATTCAAATCAAAATTCCAACGTATCATCAATAAAGCCTTTCTAAATGAATACAAGTGTAAAATGCAAACTAAACTATGCAAAAGCTAAAACAAATGCATTCAAAGGAAATTCATCTCCATTGTTTTCCTATTTCACCATCATTCTTGATTTACGCATTTGATGCTCTCAGGTTTTTACGAGCACAAGTGCAACAAGAAGTTGTGTTGAATGAAAGAGAGGATTGATAATGTGTATCTTGAATATGTTTTTTGGTGAGAAGAGAAGGCTTTTATAGATGAATTCATGGGGTGGATTCATGTTTTGGGAAGAATGTGAGATCAAATATTTAAATGGGAAAATGCATATTTCAATTAATTGACACTAATTGAAATGAGAGAGATAATGGATATATTTTATGATATAATGTAGGTTTAAAAGCTTAGAGTGAAAACGTATTTGTGAATTAATGAATGATTTAATGAAATATGCAATTGGATAAAGATTAAATGATTTGTGAATTTAGATTAATGATTTAATGGTTTGAATGAATGGATAATTTAATGATTGTGCAAATGCAGTAATATGAAATGATTAATGGATAAATGGTTCATTATGCAAATGGCTAAATTCTTATAATATTTTAATGATTTAAGTGAATTAATGAGTGAATAGAAGAAAGATATTAAATGAATTAATTAAACAAATAATTATATTTATTTAATTAATAGACAAAAAATAGGATAATTGTGAGGACAAATTTTGAGTGTCTACATTTTGCCCCTCTTTGATATAATGCAACTTGGCATATTATTTCAAAGTAAAATGATTGATTAACTGATGCATGCCATAGGGATATCCTGGTAAGGATGATGATAAGGATGATATGCCCCCTCGAGAGATTGATCAAAAAATTTGTGATAAGATGAATCTCTTGATAGATCATGAGGAGAAGATTTGATAATTGATATTGTGCGAGTGATTAAGAAGAGATGTACATTTGATGAAAATGCACAGTTGATGGGCATAACTGAACAATTGATGGAAATGATCAGTATAGACAGATTGACAAGCTGATTAAGCTGATTGAGATCGATGCTAGTGAAAAACAATGATTGATTAATAGATTGATTGATCAAGGAGCAAATTGATTGATTTGATATTTGGATTAAAAGGAAAGCATCAGTTAGATAAACCGATTAATTTCGCTTTGATATAAGGAGCATGAAGAAAATTAAATGATGAAGGAAATGGATGATGGAAGAAATGATGGATGAAAAGAGATATGAATGAGGGTATGTGTAGGATCGTCATGGAAAACATAGGCCCTTGAGTGGCAATGAAAATTCAAAAAATCCGAGTTAGGAAACTTGACGTAAAAATTTGAATAAGTTATCTATATTATTTCAAAAATATCTAACAATAGAATATGTGGCAAATTGAATGTAGTTTCTAAACTACTCGATTTATTTTTAAAAAAAGGTATTTGGTGAAAACTTGAAATTTCGGGCCCATACGCCAACCAAGCTTCCAAATTGTCTAGGTAGGGGCTGCCTAGATCTAGCATTATGGGCTTCCCCCCAACGTACACGGGGATGAGGTGTCCTCTACTGCTGACAGTTGAGGCAACAGAGCTTTCAAGGTCTATATAGGCTATGTTTTGCCTCTGTGAGAGGAGGATTGAATCAGATGTGTCAAATGTAATATGCAAGTTCGGGCTTTGGCTTTGCCACCTCAGAAAGCACACAATCAATGTAATTTTTTCTTTTAAATATAATTTATTGCAGCCTTGGCTGCATTTTACTGATAACATAAAAAAAAAAAAAACTTGAAATTTCAATGCAGTAGTACTTAAATTTCAGGGAAAAATAAGAATTAGGTGTCTGTGTAACCACCCTAACCACAATAAAATCATAATATTTTTTTATAAGAATTTAGATATAAGTAGACGACTCATGTTCCGATGTGATGCATATTTTTTTGCAATTTATTTCCAAGTAAATAATCAATTATGATTTTTTTATTACAACTTAAAAAAAAATAAAAACTTGTATGTCTGACCAACTTAACTTGGTCAAAACTTCATGAAACTCATTTTTTTGAATCCTATAGTATTGAAGCATAGAATGTGACACCTGTTTCAGATTCAAAAAATGTGATACTGTTTCAAAGCTATATATATTTTTCAATCAACCTATCAATCGGGACTTTAGTCGTAATTCAAATAGAAAATGAATAATAATTATTTATTAAATTCAAAGTAAAGCATAATTTATATTGGTGGAAAGCTAAGAATCTTCTTTAAAAACCCTTTTTATTTCATCAATTTTGGGTAAAACAAAAGTCGTCAGCCACATGGGCCATCATATCACCAATTTTTGGCCCATCATGATCCTACACATACCCAGGAAATGAAAGTGATGAAGCTTTTTGTTATTTATAGAGTTCTTTAATGTATAAGTGTCTAGATAAATGAACATCTAAATGACCTGAATATTGTTTGTGTTTTCATTTAGCAGTGAAGTATACACATATAGGTATAACGACCTTAGATAACTTGAATACTTATTACATGGAAGACACTATCAGAAAAGGAATGTTCTTATCCACATGAGACTGATATGTCCTCAATGATTTTATCCATCCATCTCTTAAAACGAATCATCCTGTGAGTAAGAAACAATCCACAAACATCAAACAAGTGAACATGCCCTCTTTATCATAAGGACTCTAAGGGTACTCTATTGTGATGTGCACATCAAGCTAAGGTTAACTACAATATAAAAAATGAAGATAATAATTATCAAGGGTTACATTCAATTTCTCATATCCTAGCAAAACAACTCCAAGTGGGATATCATTGGTAGGCCATGAAAGAAACAACAACCATATCAACACTAGTAGTATTTGCAACTAGACCACTAGGTGGTTCAAACATGAGCAGAAAATTGTCACCATGAGGAAAACCTAGTAAACAAGCGTCTTGTGTGACATCAAGAAAATCAAGAAAAAAAATAAGAAAAATACTCAAGATAAAAATCATCGTCTAGTGAAAACCACTATGATGACGCTTTGGACAAGTACCATGATGAAAACCTAGAAAATAGGAATTACGTGTAAGAATCAATCATCTACATGCACCATTTGAAGTGAGAGCATCTCATCCTATCTATAACAAATCCCATCCATTTTTATCCAAAATCCAACTTATCTCAATCTTGAAAAAGGTTTGGTGTACACTTTACACTTGCTTATAGAAAGCATCTTGACATGGGTCACTATCATTGAACCTATCCTATCAAGCATTATGTGAGCAATGAGGCATTTTCCAAAAGGGCCATAGTCTATCCAAACATGTTATCCTATCATAAGATAACCCATTACATACATTGCTAGACACTAGGGGCAAGTTCTTACATCTTGCTTCAAAATAAATCTTGATCTGTGTCTTCTAGCTCACGTTGTGATATAGGAATTTCCCCAACAACAAGGTATACAACCAATGTAGAATCAGGGTAACCTTTTAAACAATTCACCCCAACAATAAGGGAAACCACCAACACAGTACCAAGGTAACCTTCAAAATAGTTTGTCCCAACAACAAGGTATACACCAACGCAGTATCAGGGCAACCTTCGAAAAAATTCATCCCAGCAACAAGGTATACCACCAATTCACTACTAGGGTAACCTTCAAAATAGTTCATCCCAACAACAAGGTGTACCACCAACGTACTACCAAGGTAACCTTCAAAGATCTTGACAACATGGATTATTCCTACACACAAAATTCTAAGATATCAACATTTACTTGAACCTCATGAATATTTCAAGTAAATATCCTCAAAAATATCCTCTAGAAACAAAAGTGAAATATAAATACAAGTTTTCAACATCTTATACAACAAGAAAAAGGGTAAAAATCCATAAAAATGGAAAAAAGATAAAAACAAATTAAAAATTAAAAATAAAAAGAAAGAAAAATAGTAAAGAGAAATAAAATGTTATTTGAGTGAAAACCACCTTGAGGTTCTCATAGAATAGGTACCATAGTGAAAACCTAGAAAACAAGCACTATGTATGAATAAGACTCGCATCATTATCTATCGATACTATCCACAACATCCACCCATCCATTTCATAATAGAACTTGTATCCAACCATGGCTTGTTACTGATTGAGGAAAGTAGTCTTGTCTTCAATTGGGGGAAACTTCCCAAAGATAGTTGTGGGTTAGATCTTTGAGCATCCTATCATGGTAAAAAACACAAAAATCAAAAACATTTGAAAAACACAAAAAATCATAAACATTTGAAAAACATAGAAAATAAAACATCATTGAGTTATTCCTTCAATCAAAAAGTCTAAGATATCAAATTTTATTGAACTTAACAACTAGTTCATGTAGATTTCCTACAACATATCCACTAGACGTAGAAGTGGAATATCAATCCAAGTTATCAATGTTGTTTAACCCAAAAATAAGTTTATGCTTTGAGTCAATCGGTCGAACTACATGGTCTCTATGTGTACAACGTAGGCAAGGCTGAACAGCCCCCGAGACCATAGGTCAGCCCCCTTAGGTTCTATCATGCTTAGTCAAAAAATACAAAATCCCAAAATAGTCAAAAAAATTCAAAATCCAAAAACATTCACAAAACAAAAAAGGTCAAAAAAATTCAAACCAAGTGAACTACAAGCCTCTACATGTACAATGTAGGCAAGGCTTATCTTTGATGAGCCCCCAAGGCCCTAGGTTAGTCCCCCAGAAACAATAAAAATAACATCATAAAACTCAAAAAATCAAAAACACCTACCTCGTCATCAAAATCTGCAATAAAATTCCCATCCATAATAAAAAAATCATCGCACTCACCCTTTGAAAACACAGACAAACAAACAAAGAAAATATCAAAATCGAGAACTTTCAAGCAAAACAGTCACAAATATTTTGACTGCAAAATAGATGAAAACAATGGCAAGGTGTTGCCTACCTATCTTTTGACAATTCATCAACAACATCTTTAGATATGCCTTAATGGATTGTTTCCTACTATAGACATGAAACCTCAAACAAATATGGAAAGTGATACTGTAACCTATTTTTTATCTTTTTATACACTTATCTTTTTTATTAATTGTATTCACTCATTCCGAGGATCTCTCGAAGATGTCCATAAGGATTTCGAGAAGAAGGAATGGGGGAAATGGAGTTTCATTTTGATTTGCTATTTGTAAGATATTTTTTTAAGATTATCACGGCGAATAGTTGCTTTATTTAGTGTACGGAAGTTATTTTGAAGCATTTCATGAAGTAGTGGAATATTAAGTGCTTAATACCTCTTGTGTTATTGGTTTGGCCTATTTTAAACATAACCCAATGATATACCTTAAAAAAAAAATCTATATGTTTGGTATGAGAAAGAATACTCTTTGTATGTAGAGTCAAATTCCACACAATGTATATAAAGTCACCTTGGTCATTAATACCCTGGTGCATCGTATTTTTTTGCTACATCAAATGGGATTTTTCAAAACCATGAAGCCTCCAAGAAAAGTGAAAGAAACTCATCAACTACTAACAACATAAAATTTCTATCCATCATCAAGTATTTCTTCTAACTAACATCCATCTTGCATCACCAATATCATTAGTACAATATTCAGCCTGTATCCACAATGTCGTCAATACATATCATGATGATAATAAAGGAATTAAAACATCATGTATCATGTATGGGGCATACATCCATCAAATATCATTCATACATCATATATCAACTTCATCACATACATGATAAAACATCATATGCTATAAAATATGATCCATCCATCCATGCCATATGCATACATAAAAAACATACATCATCATACATAGTCATCCATGATCATCACATAAACATAAATAAAGTTGAATCAAAGAAGGTATATATCATCATAAAAAAAAGGAGAATGTCATAGTACATCATCATTAGTGAAACAAATGTGATAGGATAATACAAAATAATACATATATATGAGGCCTCAACTAGGTCGATGAATATATATACAAAAATCATGTTTGCAAGATGTCTTTGAACAATAAAATTTACAAGATCAAGTACATATAGAAAACTGCTTGACATGAAGGAGAAAACTCTATAGACCAGGTCGTGGATCACTATCTAGATCTGACTATCTAATAAAATGCCCACTTGACTCAATACCACCTCCACCTCTTGCAACACTGGGCTCTCGAAACCATGGACACTAAGAAGCCATGTGAATAGTAACATCAAATAAGGTCTAATAGTATGTTGACATCTATTACAATCAATCTCCCTTAGCTCGTATACTATCACACTCTACTCGCAAACTATCCCTCTTAGTAGTAACACCCTATAATTGTGTCTTAACCATGAGACAATGACCAATATCTGTATCTTGCTCTACTCTAAAACCATCTCTCGTATTGAGCAGTACTTCTCTATGATATCATTGTGGTGAGTTTTTCCTCCAAGGATTTTCATCACGCTATCTCAGCCACTAACTGAGCACCTCCATCCCCAAGTGGTGGAGGGTGACTTCGAACCTGTCCCAAAACCTACACCTAATCACCCCATGCTACATCTTGTCTCACCCTACCTAGCTGGTTTGCAAGAACCTTGATGTGTTTTCACCCTCTGTGCCAACCTATAATGATTGTTCTTCCTAATGTGAGACCACCCCCAGGATCTATGAAACTCAATGGCACACATTGTGCCCACCACTGATCAAAATTGTGAGTGCTACTCAGATTTTCTAAACCAACCAACCAAACCCACCCAACTAGGGAAAGTGCTCTAAATGCAACAACATATCTATCTAACTAATGACCCCATACATAAACCTCTCAAGTGGCCTAATCGAACCGAGCCTCATAAGTATCAGAAAATGGCCCTATCTCTCTCTCATGCAGGAGCATCCTTGGTTCTTGGCAATCTTGCATCAACCAAAAATATTTTCAATCAGTTTTGTTCTTGTTTCGTTCTTGTTCTTCTTCAAGTTGGTAGGTCTGATATTTCTTCATGTTTTCTCACCAGACCTCACGGATCTATGGTTTCATCTTGGACATGTTCAATTTCCCTAATCCAAATTTTCAGCTAGATTGGATCTTTTTTTGGCAAGTTACTGCTTCCAGATTGAGTGACAATTTTTGGAATTAGCCCCAGAATAATTTCAAAACCTAACGGCTAGTTTGATCGATCATGGATCCTTCCCATAACTTGTGAATCCTCATGATGTGTTTCAATCCGTTCCATGGATTTTCCATGACCTTAGTCTTAGTTCCACACTTCATCATGCACATCTACCATGGAATTATTTCAAATTTGAGGTTGACTTGTTCTTGTACACGTTATGTTTCCCTCATCGAAGATTGTAATGATCTTTGGCCAACATAGATGTTTCTTGACTCACAGATGTGATATGAAGCTTGTAATAAATCATGAGGATAGGAATGAATCAAGATCAAGTAGATTGAGATTTAGAATTCGATCTATAGGATTTTTGCTCGCATATACGAGCATGTATGTTGTATCAAGCCTATGAGCTGAATTTGTGAGCCTGAATGTTGTTGACTGTATGTAATCGACATTTCTGATAATAAGAATATTTGTATCTACATTTGCCTCCAGATTTTGTGTTGCTTTTTTTGTGTTAGTCTAGTTGCATGGACCAAATAGTTCTCTTTGAGGACCCTCCTATTGTGACTACACCAGATTGGTATCAGAGCAAGATTCATTCCTTGCAAGATCGTCGGAGTTTGTGTAGTCTTCTTTAAGATTTTTGTGGGCTGGCAGACTGAGGATCTGACCTACAGCTACATAAGACTTGTGTAAAGATGGTGGGGAGGAGAATTGGTAGAGGAAATGGAGCATGTGGAAATGCAAACCCAACTATAATGTAGATGTTCAGAGGAATTTTTGGTAGAATAGAAGCAATTGAAATGACCCAGAGGAGAGGTCGACTAGTTGATGATGTGAGTGATGAAGAAGTAGAAGAACAAGAAGAAGTTGCAAGAGAAGAGAAACATGGCCTTGATTAGGTAGAAGAAAGGTTCATAAGAGCCCTAACCAGAGTAAACACTAAGCCACATTTCAATCCGCTGGATTATAATGGTAAGTTGGATTCAAATGAATTGCTAGATTGGATAACAGAGATGGAAAAGTACTTTGATTTTGAAGGCACCCCAAAGGATAAGAAGGTGAAATTTTCTTGTACAAAGGTGAGAGGACATGCATCCCTTTGGTGGGAGCATTTGCAGATAGATAGGAAAAGAAAAGGAAAGGAGAAGATAAGATCATGGGATCAGATGGTGAATAAGTTGAAGACAAAAAAAATTCTTGCTAATTATTAGATCAGTTTGTTCAAGAAGTTGCAAAATATGAAACAAAAGGAATCAAGTGTGATAGAGTATACTAAGGAGTTATATAAGTTGAACATCAGATCTAGACATTCAAAGGATGAGATTGAGCAAGTAGCTAGATATATAAATGGTTTGAGGTCGTCTATACAAGATGAGATCAATTTGATTAAGTTGTTGAGTGTGGAAGAAGCATATCAATGTTCCCTAAAAGTAGAAGAGAAGCTAAACAAAAGACATGAGCAGAGATAGAGAGGAAGAATTTTTACTGGAGGAGGAAGAGGATCTTTTCCAAATCAGAACAAGGATAAGGAGGTCAATAAGAAAAAAAGTTCATATTGAAGACATGATGGAAACTCTTACCGAAGAGGAGGATATGGTGGTTAATGAAATGAAGGATATAGGAAAGATGATAGAGGACATGAGAAAAGAGTATTCAGGGGAACTTGTTTCAAATGTGGTGGAGGACATAAAGCCTTTGAATGCAAACATGGAGAGATAAGAAGAAAGAATGAGAAAAATAGAAGAACAACCTTTATTAAGGAGAATCATGTTGGATCACCTAATCAACCGAAAGAAGGAGAAGTGTTGGTGAATTGGAGAGTATTGTGTAAAAGTGAATTGGAGAAGGAACTGTTGCAAAGAAAGAATTTGTTTTAGACCAGATGTAAGGTAGATGGTAAATGTTGTAAGTTAATCATTGATAGTGGAAGCTCAAAGAACCTGGCTTCTGAAGAAATAGTGACCAAATTGAAGTTGGAAAGATTGGAACACCTGAAGCCCTATCAGATATCATGAATTCAAGATGAGCATAAGGTATTGGTGAGTGAACATTTTTTGGTGAAATTGAAGATAGGAAATTATCATGATGGAGTTTTCTGTGATATCACGCCTATTGATGTATGCCATATTTTGTTGGGAAGACCATGGCAGTATGATAGACATGATATTCAAGATATCACTATTGTTTCTAATGGGATGAAGCAAACTTTGTTACCATTGGAGGATGTTCCTAAAGTTGAGATTTGCACGATTGCTAGAATTTGTGTGGTTGATGGGACGAGATTTCTGGATGGACTGAGACATGAGAACATGTGTTATGCCTTGGTGCCTAAGAAGGTTGAAGACTTGAAGCATGTAGAAGGACAACCTGATGAGATAAAGGAATTGCTCATAGAATGTGAAGCTATCATTTCCAATAATGTAGCTAATGGATTGCCACCTGTAAGGAGTATTAGTCATTGCATGGATCTGATTCCTGGAGCTAGTTTACCTAATAAAGAAACACATCAAATGACATCAAGAGAGAATGAAGAATTGAATAGACAAGTGCAAGAATTGTTGAGGAAGGGTTTAATCAGAGAAAACTTAAGCCCTTGTGCACTACCTGTAGTGCTAGCACCTAAGAAGGATGGAGAATGGATGTTGTGTATAGACTCTCGAGCAATAAACAAGATCACAACGAAGTATATATTTCCTTTTCCCCAGATGGATGATATTATGGATTGTTTGAGTGGAGCTAAATACTTTACAAAGATAAATTTAAAGAGTAGATATCATTAGATCATAATCAAAGAAGGGGATGAATGGAAGAAAACATTCAAGAAAAATGAAGCATTGTATGAGTGGTTGGTGATGCATTTTGGACTAGCAAGTGCACCAAGTACTTTCATGAGGTTGATGAATGAATTATTGAAGAAATTACTGGTTAATTTTGTGAATGTCTATTTGGATGACATCTTGATTTTAGTAAGAATAGATAAGAACATTTGTTTCATATAAGACAAGTTTTACAGAGCTTGACAGAAGAGCAGTTGTTGATAAACATCAAGAAGTGTACTTTCATGAAGGAAGAATTAGTATATCTGGGATTTTTAATATGTGTGGATGCATTGAAGATGGATCTTGAGAAGGTAAGAGCAATTGTTGAGAGGCCTACACCAAAAATCATTGGAGAGGTGAGATCATTTCATGGATTGGCTAGTTTCTACCAAAAGTTCATTATGAATTTTAGTTCTATTTGTAGCCCTATGACAAAAACGATGAGTAGAGATAGGAAGGATTTTAGTTGGACATCTGGACTAGAAATAAATTTTGAGTTGTTAAAATAGAAGGTGACTGAGCAACTTGTGTTTGCTTTACTAGACTTTAGTAAGGTATTTTAGGTAGACTGTGATTCAAGTGGAAGTGTGATTGGACCAGTGTTAATTCAAGAAGGAATACTAGTAACTTATTTCATTGAGAAGTTGAATGATGCAAGGAAAAGATATTCAGTGTATGATCAAGATTTTTATGCCACAGTTCAAGCCTTGAAGAAGTGGAGACATTAATTGTTTTCTAAGGAGTTTGTGTTGTATACCGATCATTAGGAAAAGTTATAATTTTGTTTTGAAACATAGGAGTGGAAATTCAAATAGATTTGTTGATGCTTTGATTAGGAGAAGGAACTTACTAGCATAGATGAAAGTGTAAGTATTAGGATTTGATGAACTGAAGAACTTGTCTGAGGAAGACCCAGATTTTGCAAAACCTTGGAGAGCACGTAAAGAACCATTTTTTGAGGATAAAAGTTAGTGGTTGGATTATTTCATTCAAGAGGAAAAATTGTTCTGAGGAAATCAGTTGTGTATACCCTGGAGTTCCATGAGGTACCATTTAGTAAAGGAGAAACATAGTGGAGGATTGACAAGACACTTTGGAATTGATAAGACAACAGAATTGGTAAGTCAGAATCACTTTTGGCCCTAGATTCATAAGGATGTCAGGAAATTTGTGCAGATTTTCAGAATTTGTCAAGATGAAAAAGGGAGTAGTCAGAATGTTGGACTATACAAACCTTTGAGAGTTCTAGAAAGACCTTGGGAGGATATCAGCATGGATTTCATACTTGATTTTCTGAAGACATTGAGAGGTAATGATTCTGTATTTGTGGTGGTACATAGATTTTCTAAGAAGGCACATTTCATACCTTGTAAGAAGACAACCGATGTAGTACACGTAGAAGACTTGTTTTCAGGGAAGTGGTCAGATTGCATGGATTACCTAGGAGTATTGTTTCAGATAGAGATACAAATTTTGTTGGTTACTTTTGGAGGACACTTTGGAAGAAGTTGAAGACATATTTGAATTTTAGTTCTACTTTTCACCCACAAACTGATGGACAGATAGAGGTAGTGAACAAGAGTTTGGGAAATTGGTTGAGATGTTTGCTTGGAAAGAAGACTGGAAGTTGGGATTTAGCCCTTGCACAAGAAGATTTTCCCTACAATAATTCAGTGGATAGGAGTACAAGAAAGACACCTTTTGAGATTGTTACTGGAGTTCATCCTAGAGGTGTATCAGAATTGTGAGACATCACTAAAAAAAATAAAAGGAGTCCGAAAGTAGAGGAATTTGTAGAACATATGAAAAAGGTGCATATTCAAGTGAAGCAACATTTGGAGGATATGAACCAAAAACATAAGGAGCGAGAAGATGAAAAGAGGAGACATAAGGAGTTTGAAGTTTGAGATGAAGTAATCGTATATTTGAGGAAGAAAATATTTCCAATTGGCACATACAGTAAGCTCAAAATGAGGAATTTTGGACCCTTTAGGATTTTGAAGAAGTTTGATTGAGGAAATCCATATGAAGTAGAGTTACCAGATGACATGGGTATATCACCTATATTCAACATTGCAAATCTACATCAGTACCATGAAGTAGAATTCAATGAAAACAATAAAGAAAAATTGGAAGAACAACTTCCTACACAATAATTAGATGAGATTAAAGTGATTTTGGATGTTAGAGATGGGAGAAAGACTCGTGAAAGGAAATACAAAGAATACCTTGTAAAGTGGAAAGGTAGACTAGTGGAGGATTCTTCTTGGATTTCTCAGGCTAAGGTGGACTGTCTTGGTTTTCCTTTAGCCCAGTAAAGTGAGGGAATCACTTTTCATTAACCTTGGATGTCTAATGCAGGAGTATCCTTGCTTCTTGGCAATCTTGCATTAAACTTTGTTCTTGTTCAAGTTGGTAGATCTAGTATTTCTTCATGTTTTCTCACTAAACCTCATAGATCTATGGGTTCATTGTGCAAATATTCAATTTACTTAATCCAAGTTTTCAGCTCGATTGGATATTTTTCCAGAAAGTTATCGCTTCCGGATTGAGTGACAGTTTTTGGAATTGGACCCAGAATAATTTCAAAAACTTACGGCTAGTTTGTTCGATCGTGGATCCTTCCCGTATCTTGCGAATTCTCATAGTGTGTTTTGATATATTCCATCAAATGTCCCCAACCTTAATCCTAGGTCCACACTTCATCATGAACATCTACCGTGGACAAAATTCAAATTTGAGGCTAACCTATTCCTGGACATGTTACATTTCCTTCATCGGAGATTGTAATGATCTTCGACTGACGCGGATGTTTCTGGAACCATGGATATGGTATAAAGCTTGTAATAAATTATGAGGATAGCAATGAATCAAGATCAAGTAGATTGAGATGTATATAGAATTCAATCTATAGGACTTTCACTCGTATATAGGAGCATGTATGTTGTATCAAACCTATGAGCCGAATCTGTGAGCCTAGATGTGGCTGACTGTATGTAATCGACATTTATGATAATAAGAATATTTGTATCTATATTTTCCTCCAGATTTTGTGTTGATTTTGTTGTGTTACTCTAGTTGCATGGCCCAGATATTTCTCTTTGAGGACCCTCCTACCTTGACTACACCACTCTCCAAACTAACAATTCATACTCTATTAGGTAAGTAATATTCTAGAGGAGAGTTGGAGTGACCAATCAACCATCTGGTCTATCGACAATACACAAGATGCTCTAGATCCTCTAACGATGCCTCACAATCCATATAGAATCTCCAAAAAAACCTAGTATGTCGTCAAACACATGGCGTCAGTACACAATATCCCCAAACAAGATGTAATATAAGAATCTCAATAACATTATGAGTAATGATCCTCAGTAGTACGATCCTATATCCCATCAGAATGAGAAAATGCAATGTGCTCCTAGGCCCATATGTGCAAAAGAGAGACACCTATGGAAATAGATTTCTCACCTCAATATACAACCTCATGCATATCTTTGTAGAGGTGGGTGAAAAGACATGAATCCTGTGCATATCTGGTCACATGCTCGAACATGCCATCAATGAAAATACCCCATCCAATAAGGAACTAATGACCTATCCTATCAGGAAAAACTAGCTCCAAAATCAATCTACAAAGAACAAGGGAAACAAGGTCTGCACTTCCAACAAACTCAAACAAATCAATCTCGGAATGTCAAATCTCCAAGTGTCTGAAACCTATCATATTTTGCATGACACGAGTACCCCATTGAACATGGTATTCCATGAGCTCACCATGGATAGTAATGCAAAGAATCCTCCACACATCCTCAAGTGTAATGGTCACCTCTCGTGTAGGTAAATGGAACAACGAAGTCTCTGAATTCCACCGCTTCGTGAGCATGGTCATCATCATTGTGTGAGATCATATGAGAGGCATGTAACAAATATGATGAAGCTCTACCACATCTAGTAAATCTCACTCCAAAACATCAAAGTTGGAAATTGAATCAAATAGATTTCAAGGTCATCTCTCCCTCAACTACAATGGTTTAAGGACCACTTGCAATCATTTTTACCGACAATGTTAGGGTCTCACTTTGAACTTGCAAAAGGAAACAAAAATGATGAAAAAAAAGACTTAGGATTCCAAACAAGAAAAAGTGGGAAAAAATTAGCAAAGGAAACTTTATCAACAACGATGAAAAATTCAAAAGCGAGGAGAATTTGCATGTGCGAGAATATCAAAACTTAAGAAATTTTGCAAGTGTGTAGGTTTAAGTAAAATTTGTAGAAACCGACTGATAGCATTCAAAAGCACAAAATAAAAGTGAAAAATTAAGTCAAAAGTGAAGACCTAGGTGAATTTTGAAGAAATTTGGCAAGTGCGAGCTTTCTAGAAAGACAAATGTGCAAAAAATGATGCAAAATCATAAAAAATCTAAAAATCTCACTATTGACTTAGGAAACTTTGTACATGAATTACGAGAACATGAAAAGACAAAAATGAGAAGTAAGAGGGTACATACTGGGCCATCGATGCCTGCAAACCATCCAAACTCTCGAACCAGGTCCAAACAATGCAGAGCTCCCTAAATCCTAGGCATTGCTACTCGACAACTGATAGAATAGGAAAACCAAAGACAAGATTTCACTATAGGATCAAAGAATAAATGAGATAATTAGAACCCTAATTTCTTATTTTAACCCTCAAAAACTCTATTTTTTACTTAGGGGACCTTCCTATGTTCAAATTTAGAGCTCCCAAGAACATTTAAATGAGCAATGAGGGTCATATAGACCTAATTTTTCATCCTAAACCCATCTGAACTGAAATGGAATAGTGTTGTGAGCTTGACCTCAAACTCCAAATTTTTGGCCAACCTCTTGAGGGGGTAGCACAAATTCCTTCCATCATTCTGCTAACTATTGGGGCACAGTGGCCATAATTTTTTTTCAAAATCTTGATCTTAACATGGATTCTTTGAAAGAAAGCAACCAATACTTTTTCTCAAAGAGGGGACAAATGTAGACATGTAAAATTGACCTAATACCTATCACACATCCTAAATGGAATTTTCACATCATCGACATCATTCATCATCAAGCATCACCACATTTCACATCAATTGCATTCAAAACCCTTAATTCCTCTATTAATTGAATAATAAAACATTATTTAATTAATTCACTTTTTCATCATTTTGACTAATTAAATAAATTGCATTTATTTAATAAAGTCCTAAAAACCCTATTTCTACTACTAATTAAATAATACCACATTATTTAATTTATTTATATTTCATTAATTCGACCAATTAAATAAACTACATTTATTTAATAAAGTCCTAATCTCACTTTATTTCATCATAATTAGTTAAATAACACCAATTATTTAATTACGTCACTAAATCACTTTATTTCCCTAAGTTAATTGAATTATTAAATCATAGTAATTTTATTACGACACTTTCCCTCAAAAAAATTGAATAATTAAATCAAACAGTTCAAAACATCATAAAAAATGAAATCAAACTAATGCAACTTTGTTTGCAAAAGTCAAACTTGATTTGCATGTTCAACTTCAAAATGAATGAAGGAATTAAATTAATTAATTAATCATTCTCAACCACTTTTTTTGATTAAGTAAATTATGATCCCCTAATTTTTCAATCTATTCCTGATTGAGAAAATTACGATTCCCTAACTGATCAATCTAATTCCTAACTAATCAGTCTATCTATCAATCGCACAAATCATTCAATGTATTCCTCAATCACACAAATTGTGCAATCTATTTTGCATAGATTATTCATGTCCAAATCCTCTCAACATCCTTAGATCATCAAACATGATTTGAAATTTTTTAATCTTGATCATCTATTTCAAATCATAATTTCTATATAGCAAATCTCTTTCCTCACAAAAGGGATTGAATAATCAACCTATGTAGACAACAAAGTAATGCCAAAACACCATTGATAGAGCTTCAACATATCTACGATCAACCAACCAATACATCATTCTTCAAGCTTTTTCACATGAACTATGGAGGCTTCATAGTGATATGAGCAACCCAACATTAGGCAACTATACTCCAATATGAGATGGGTAGCAGTTTTGTTATTGAGTTCAGTTGTTTATGCATTTCATTTTCATGTTCTTGAATTCAGTATTCTTAATTGTGCATTTCTTAAGTATAGGAATAGATCTTAGATTAGTGTTCTTGATTATAGATTAGATTCTAATTTCAAGCACGTTTATCTTATTCATGTCTATGATTTTCCCCATCACAAAGTAGTGTCGAAAAAAGTAACCCTTTTCCACGCTTAGTTTGGGAATGAATAATTAATGATAAAATGCACTTAATGATTCCTTATTTAGGGTGTTATAAAGTTTTTTCTTACACTTTCACATTAATCTAGGGCTCTATTAATTAATTGAGGTCAATTAGAGATTAATTGGCCCCTTAAATTCAAATCCAAGCCTTATTTATTTCATTTTTCAAGGGATATATCTCGACATTCATTAATAATGTGGTATTATATTTAATTTGGCAAGGTTTGAGTCTTAAGATAGTGACCTAGGGCCCATTTTCGACCTTGTGTGAATGGGTCCCCACTATGTACTCAGACCCCCTTTTGGAATATTATTTCATCTCCCCAAAACTTGGTCCTAGAAAACTATGCTAGGACCCATTCGCCCAAGGTGGTGAATGGGTCCTTGTTATTTAGGACACCCATTTTTGAATTTATTTGTAACATGATTTTAGTGATTTTAAATCCTAGATCTGATGTCGGCTTGTGTTATTTGAATCTTGGGGTTAATTCTTAAGTTTAGTATAAATATAAGGCTAATTCACATAGTTTCACCTAGAATATTTCATGCAAGCTAAGAGTACTTTCAAAAGAGAATTATAGAGAATTTCAAGAGAATTTTCAAGGCATTCAAAGGTATATTATTGAAGTTTTACTGGAGAAATTTAGGATTATATCATCAAGTCAAAGGCATAATGCATCAAGCATGTTGTTGAGCTAGTGTGTTGATGTAGCATTCAAGATCAAGTTATGTATTGTTTCATATCCAATTCGAGACAAAGATCTATATTCTACATGGCCACTTAATGTTAGATTGTTGATTTACATTTCAAGATTGCATCCAAGGTATTATTGTTGCATGTTGCATGTTTCATTATTTACTTATAAGTCTTAGTTACCTAAATGGAGTTTGACCAAGGAAAACTCGTATTCCCTAACAATAAAAAAGAAATTCTCCTCTCTTGGTGTGTGATTGTGGGTTTTAAGTTGAAGATCAAGTGGAGAACAAAATTGAAGAAAAGTTGTCAAAGTTGAAAAGTTGCAAATTTTTCATCTACATTGCAAGATCATAGAGAGTTGTTTATAGAATTGATTTCAAGCTTTCAGGAGCTGAGCATCGAGGACCTAGGAGAGAATACATTGAAGAAAAAAACGTAGAATTTAGTTTTTAGAAACCCTAAAAAGGACCCATTCACCACTTTGGGTTAATGTGTCCTCAATGACCCAAAAACAAAACTTTTTTAGCAAGGTACACATTGTTTCAGCCTCTTAAAATCTCCCTTATTATTATCATAATTGTTGGCCTCTTACAATGATTTTAACAACTAAGCCCTTACAAATATGATTCATAGATTGGACATCTAACCTGAATAGCCATTTCAATCATCATAAAGGTCAATTTAAATTTTCAAACCAGGACATAAAATCGAAATGGGTTGGCATTGTATGTGCACTACGAATCCAAATTAGGCATATCTATCCTACAACTAAGAAAAACACAATGCTGAAAGTAAATTACTTGGAAGGAAATAACATAAATGTTGAACATCACCCAACAACTAGATTAAACTAAAATGCATGACAAAAATGAAGATTTGAATGAACAATCAGGAAACTAATCTGTCTGCTTTGGTTGTAGGAATAGTCAGTGCCAGACTATTAACTAATTACTGAATGAAACTAAATTAAAATAAGGTATGGGATGAAATAATCACCAAGTGGGCCCCCTTGGATAAGTATTCCCTAAAAATAAGATAGAATCAAATGATGAACTTATAACTTCATTTTATTCAAAATAAAAAGAGTGCAATCATCATAGTTGTAATGCCAAAAAACTCAAGAGTGTGATTACATCAATTAAGCAATCTTCTAATCGAGAGCCAAAAAGAACATCAAACCCCTTATTTATTCAACCACCTAGCAAGGCGGTCAACTCCAGCAAACACGGAGGATGCCACATTAGGGAAAGCAAGGAAAAAAATAGGGGCGGCTACACATGCACATAACCTATTAGGCATGATTGCCTTTACTACAATCTAGCACAATAGTAATGCCAACACATGATCAGAAAAATTTAAGACCATAGCAAGGTGGTTACAATCTGATGCATGATGAATCTCCAATTGCCAAGATTCTTCAATGACCACCTTGTTGACCGATATAGCACAGTCCAGCTAGTGAGATCTTCTTGAATTGCAGGTCTCAAATCATCTACATAACAACGTTAGCATACACAAAAACTACATATCCATAATCATCTTAAAGAGACATTCATTAATCATATGCAAAGTTAACACAAACAGTCCACATAGCATATCAAAATCATTTGAAAGCTTATGAAAATAAATTCATGTCCAAGGTCTATGGTTTCAAGGAAATATTATGAAAGATCAAGTCTCAAACATCAAAGTCTTATGTAATTGCAAGAAATGGACAACAACCCTATCAATAATTAAGCCATAAAATAGACTCATCATTTCCCCCCCAACCTAATGTCTCGTTGGTCCTCTAGTAGAGGAAGAATTGAGTTTTTGTTTGGTCAATGCCCTAAATTTGGCAATAATAAGTTGTCCCACATCTATTTCTACTGTATTTGAGTTAGGATCCCAATAGAATCCTTGTTGTCTTTCCAGCCTACTCCATCTTTGCCTTTCATCAGTAATGTCATACCTGTAAAACCTAGAATTTGGCACTGACCACAATAAAATAGGAGGCTGAAGAATTAGTGGAAGCCAAAATTTCCCTTTTGTTCTTCCAAGCTAAATATACTTATCAATTATTTTGAGTGTTGCAACATATTTGTGCATGGAATGGGGCTCTTCTTGCTTTAAATCATCAAATAGGGTATTTCATCTTTGTGAGAGGTATCCCATCACAGAGTCTCTTATGGTTCTTTCCATCTCTTCATACTCTTTGTAAATTGCCTCTCTCTCAGGTAGGATCCTACAACTATAGCTTAGTTTGTATAAAATTATGTTCCAATCCTTAAAAATATCTCCTGGATGTCTAGACTTAGCCCTAATGGGCAGGGGAATGTTGGATTCAACTTGCTTGTAAGTCCTGTATTGTTTTCTCCAACTTACTTCATTTTGTATCCAGGACATGAATGCCCGTAATTGGAAATCCCCAACATATAGCAGTGGATTCCAATCTTGATCTTTGGTTACAAAAAAATTATGTAAATAAAATTTGAACAACATTTTTTTCATCTTAGCAGGAGCAATCCGAAAAGCATTGAAAAATTCAGTAGGGGTTTCAATTAAGGAGTTCAAATCCAAAACAATCTTTGCAAAATTGAATGAAAGATGTTTTTCTTTTAAATACAGGGAATATACCCTCTGGGGAGCTTTGTATTCCAATATCTATGGCACTAAATTTTCCATGCCAACTACCTTGTTCTTCAAAACAACAATTTTTGCATTCTTATCTTCAATTTCCTTCTTCAGCCTACATTTTTCTTCTTTCCATTCTTCTTCTCTTCTTTGTATTTCCTTTCATAAATTAGAATTACTATGTTCATTGAAAAATCAGAGGGCTTATGTACTCCTACTACTATTTTACTTAGCACTTGTGCTTGCTCTTGGTGGAGTACCATCTGCAGGGCTTCTTCTTGCTCAACCAATTCTTGTTGTAGGGGCTCTAGGCCTTCTTATCTTGTTTCAATCTAAAAGGCATGTTGTTCCTATTATTTTTCATGTTGTAGGAGCTCTTGTTGCATAAGTTCTTGATTTCCTTCACATGTTTGGCTTTCAACTTGCTCTACAATATCCGCAAGATCAACCAGTGTTAAATTTGTTGCTTCTTTGAACACATCCTTTTCATTTTCATTTGCATGCTCCATTGGAGCTTCTATATCCTCTAGCAACGAATTTCCAAGTTTAGGGATTCCCTCGAGAGATACCCTAACAGTTGGCCCAGCTGAGTTTGATTTTCTAGAAGGGTTTCTCCATTTTTCCTCTGTTGCGGCAAGAACAATGTCAACTTTCTATTTCCTAGAGCTTGGCACTTCCTTTTCTACCATTTTATTTTTAGATTTTCCTTCCTTTAGCTCTTCCCTCTCCTTTTGTGCCCTAGTTTTCATTAATGTGCCAAGGGGGACATCATTATCAAAATCAGGAGAGGGACTCTCTTGATTAGAATTCTCTACCTTAGAAGAACTAATTTCAATAGCTTGTGTGGTTGTAGGAGGGTTTCCACTAGGGCTTGCATCAGAAGTTGAGGTACCAATAGTGGTCCCAACATTTCTCCTTCTCTTCCCAACCCTAAGAGGTTGAGGCAAAACCCTAGGTTGCAAATTTTCTAGTCTAATTTTATCAATTCTCAAAAATTCTTCTCAAGAAATATTGGACATATCATGCAGATATTTTTCAAGTAATAATATAATTAGGCAATGGTGGGAAATGGAATTGTCCCTACCTTTCTGAGTTTCCGCTTCCATGAACGAAAGAAGGTGATATATCACATTGGGCACATTCCTTGTCCTTTTGTGCCTCATGTGGTTGAGGAGCTTAAAATGCACAAAATGTAAATTTGACTGGCGACCTTCACAGGTGATATACTTGACAACATAGACCACAACCTACTTCCAAAGCACAGGAAGAGATGTCTTCTTTGCTCCTTGTTTGTCTATGCTCAATGGAGGGTCATTAGGTTCTATGAACTCAGCTCTAGCTGACCTGGTATCTATGGTTGTAGGGTAATTTTTTTCATTAGCAGGTAACCCCTAAAATTCTTCAATTCTTTCCTCTATAGATGTGACTTCCAACCCTTTTACTATGGCTCTTCCTTTAGACAATGTCTAGGAAAATTATAATGCAACACCTTCATTGAAACCATCCAGCTTTAAGAAATAGCCTAACCATCCATAGTTTCTAAATTCAGACAGGAAAGGTGCATCCAATAATAAAACATCATGAACTGTGGGTTCGTTTCAAATAAACCCACCTCCCATTGTTTGCAATCAAATAGTTACTCTTAAAGATTTTATTCCTGCAATTCTTGTTTGGAAACCAAATTTTTTTGCAACTCTGTTGAATTTCCAATGCTGGTGTGGTTTGAATTTTACCTTTTGTTTTAGGATTGTGACATGGACAATTAAGGCAATAAAGGAGTAATAAATTTAGGCTATGATTAAGGAAAATGGTGGTGAAGGATTTTCAGTTCACACATACAAGCCATCATTTTAGAATTCAAATTGGCTTAATCACTTCAATCTTGCTGACGTGAATTAGTATGGAAAGACATGCAGACATGGCATTGACACATTCCCCCCCAACCTAAATTTTTCACATGTGTCCTCACATGTGAGGTGAAAGGACAATTTGACAAGGGCAAGAAATGATGACATGCTATGGCGAACACCTATATTAATTTACAACAATTAAATAAATGCATTAGAAGACAATTAAGATATAACAATTAATGTCCACGTATCTGAATTCGTGGAAGATTTATTGCAAAGATCATGGAGAAAGTTCTAGTCATTTTCAAGAAATTTGCTGAGCAATTAATGAATGTGGAGTGGAATGAGGTGGAGTGAAATGAACTGAAGTGAAATGATTGTGGTGAGGTGGAAGAGAGAGAAAGGTGGAACAAATGGGTGGATGGGTAAAGAAGTGGACCCCCACAAAGGGGGAATCTTTATTATGAGAAGTGAGATACCTTAATTAGCTAGAAGAAGGGACAGTAGCTCCACTTCCTTTGGCTGCAGGGAGTTTAGGTGTTGCATGTTGAGTGAATTGTTGTAGGAACTATTTCTTAGAAGTTGGCTTGTGATACAATCTTAGGCAATGACCATTCACCAGCAGCTTAAACCTAATAGGGTGGATGGTAGTAAGTTGAACAACTCCATTGGAAAATACTTCAGCCACCTCATGAGGTGTGAGCCATCTTGTCTAAAAATTTCCTGCGTCATCCTGATATCTTGAATCATAGAGCAGTGCCCAATCTCCAGGCTGAAACTTCTTATCCTTGTTGAACTTATCATGCCATCTTATTCACTAATTCTACACTACCTCTATTTTTTACAAGGTTACCTTCCTCATCTCATCCAAAATATTCAACTGCATGATTCTATCTCTTTGTTCTTTAGAAATATCCATTCCCAATTCTATTGCAGTTCTAAGAGTCTTATGTTCAAATTCAATGGGCATCATGGCTGACTTTCCATACTGTAGACATCCAAAATAACATTATGCATTCCGCTTTAACTAACATCATGCATTCAGTTCTTCTGCTAATCAATTAAAGCAATTTATTGATTAATTTCCTAAGGTTCATTAAATAAATCAAATTATTTAATCCTTATGTTCTTCTCATTTGATTTAATAAATCAAACTGATTTAATCAAATGTCAAATCCCTAAAAATCCCCTAAGTTAATTAATCTAAATTAATTAACTTCTAATCATGATTATCATTCTCTAGCTTTTGACTCAACTAGAGTCAAATCCAAACTCTTAACTAACCCACCCACTTGCACCAATAAATCATTTATTTGATTTATTATTTCCTCTAATTACATTCAAAATGGCATCAAAATGGAATATTCTTCCAATTTGAATCTTCCCCCCAAAAAGGACTTGTCCCTTCCAACAAGGTATTAAATGCTATTTGCACAAGTCAAACTTGGCATTTAATGCACCTTTCATGTCTTCTCATCCAAATTTGAATTTCAAATTGGCACATTGGCCAAGGCTTGCACATTCCTCACCCTCTCACACTTTGACAAGTGGCATCTTGTCATTGGCTCATGAATGATCCCACATTCATCCAAATCTATCACTCTTCCTAATCTTGAATCTATAAAATGCAAAGCATTTCAACACAAATCATCTACAACACACAACACTTTTACATGCAAGGTTACTCTCTTCATTTGAGAATCAATCTTTCTCATCACAACACCATTTGCATAGCAACAACTCATTCTCATTGCAAGGTTATTCTCTTCACTTGAGAATCAATCTTGTTCATCATTTGGCAATCTTGCTTATCAAGGATTGGGAAAGGGTAGCTTTCTACACAACTAAGTTGCACCAATCCACTATGGGATCGGTTTATTTCATGGTTTAGATGCTTTGTTTAATTTTATTTGGTTGCATTTGAATCATGAAGTATTATCTCATAGGGATAGGAATTTTTGTTTATGTTGTTTTGTCATTGTGCTAACCATTTGCAGATTTTCACGTCCACAAAATGGCGCTAGAGGGAGGGCGGACTGACACATCTCATTTCTATGTTCTTATTTTTAGTTAAAAACAAAAAAAAAAAATGCTCCTTTGTGTTATCCTTGTTATATTCCTCTCTTTTAGATCATGTTTGTGTGGTTCATTACAAGTTTGAGGGGAAATCTGGCATTTCACATCATCGGTGAAATTTTGTTGACTACAGACTTGTTGAAGTTGATTCTTTTTTTACCTCTTGAATCATCACTGACTTCTTTAGCTTCTTCTTTTTTACTGAAGAACAAATTTTGATCCATTTTTTACCTACAAAATTTATACAGGTAACAAATACAAATCCTCTGTGAAAGGAAAAGGGGAGGGTGGAGACGTGTACGAGAGTTTCCAGAGGTTGAGATGGGCAATGTATGACATTCCTATTCATCATTTTTTTTTCTGTCTGATTTCCATATCAATTAAAGCATTTGATGTAAAGTATGAAGTCATAGTTTGTTACGCAGAAACTTGAAGACTAGCTGATCGTACTCTAAATTCTTCCTATTTAATCCTTGGATGGTGTGACATTACGCTGGAGAAAAAGTATTTCCTTTTGTTTTTTGAAGCTATGTGCGCCAATACAGTCTTTGTGAAGGATTTTGTGTTTGTTAACATAAGCATCGAATGTTAGAAGGAAACCATTGGAAGGACACATCTGTGTGAAGTCAATCTTGAGAAGCTAGCATCTCCAAATAAGAATCTCATGCATTTCCATTCCTTTAGCTAGTCTTTTCGCCACTTGCAAGCTGCATGTCATTTCTCTTCAAGTCTGTATTTTTCAAAGCTGAAACCTAAATGTTGGATAGAGAAACCTTTCCTTTCCATAGCCTAATGAACGTGCAGATGGGATAACTTTACTGTGCATACTTACCATATTCGTTTCTTCTATTTTTGTCACCAAGACCTATGTGAGCTAAAGAGAACTGGTTGGGGATAATAATAGTAATGAATTCTCTATGACCTACCATTCACCATACGCATATCACTCAAAAAGTTATATCAACCTTACTTTTATCTCTGCCATCGCTTGCATACTACTACTGACCAGAATGCGTGCTAGGATGGCCTTTTAAGTTGCTCACTATAGAATTGTTGGTATTTCGAAAATGATGTAGCACATCTTTGTGACTTAGAAAGAAAGATACATCTAAGCTTGGTGTATGGCCCCTTTTGCAGGCTCGACGTGACAGGGAGGATGCGTGTGGAAATTGGAAAAAGTAATTTCTAATCATATTGCTATTAATTTTCCTTGTCTATACTTCCACACTTTGCCTGGTATTTTGCTTGCACCTATCAAGCCTTGCTTGAATGGATGGTTTTCTGGACTAGAACTCTTGATACGTTTTTATCCATGCCTCAAGGGCGTTCACAACAATTGGATTCCAATAGCGATTTGAGAGGCATTTGACTTCATACTAGACGCCTTATACCAATGCAATCTTCAACAAATGCCACAACAAACCTTCAAATAGTTTGAGTTATTTCTTCGTCTGACCCCACATCTTTCTATTCTCCAACCTGGGTGCGACTGTCAAAAGTGTAAAGACTTGACCAGTGTTGATATCTGCAGGGATTTTGTCTTTCCATCTGAAGTCTTGATTCTATCAACATTCAATGATCTCACATTTTGCGGCTAGAGTATTTGTAGGCAGAGATCTAGTTGACCATCATTGTCTGTATTTTTTTTTTTTGGGATTGAGAAAGTGTGTGTTAATCGCTATATTGTAGGATTAGACTGCGAACTTTCTCACAGTGGACGTCTAAACCGTTCCACATAGAGGACGTCAACAAAACTAGGTGGCTCGAGTGTAGAAGACCTTGATCATTGTGTTTTGTAATACAACGATTGCTAGTCATCATCATTTACAACTGCCAAGCATGGTGGTACACGAAACCAAGATCATTGTCACTGGCATCCAGAATTTGGCAACATGGAGGTCGCTTCATGAATTAATGGTGCCATTTTTTTTTCTAAACTAATGATGGCTCCTAATAACTACAACCTATCATTTTCTGAATTTAATTTTCGTTGTCTAAATTTTCTTATTGGTTTGATGATTGATTGCTTTACTTGGCATTAAAATTGCCTTTTCAATTCTTTGACAAGTTTGTATAACTAGGCCTTGAGGGAAAATGTCTTTTTATCTAAATGCTTTGTTCTATTAACCAACTAGGTCCTCTTACGGTCATACTGATGTCTTAATCAAGTGCACTTCATCTACTTTCTCGATATCGAAACTATTGTCTTAGTAACATTTTAATCTTTAAATGACAAAGGACAAATTTAGTAAGATTTTACAGATTTAAAAAGCTTATTTGTGCAGATTAACACCACTATGGAAAGCAACTTCAACATACCTTTAATCTGATGTCTATTTATGAAAATGGGATCCAAGCTTGATATGAAGGACTTTTTAATGTTACAATTTGGCCACCATTCTTTACATCTGAAAAAGGAAAAAATTGATTTCTATTTGAATTTAAGTAAATGTGTTGATCTATGATTGGTTTTTCTTTTCTAACTTCAAATTATTGGGTGTAGATTGCCATAAGAGGTAGAAATTTGTTGATTCAATTTGAAGATATAATCTTGCCTACTTAGCATCAAACAAGATAAATCAAAACAGATTGGACTTGGAGCATTGAACTTGAACTTAATAAAAGCATTTTTTAATGCTATTGTAAAAAGCTTGAAGTGTCCATTTCCTGCTTTTGTTTTCTATTTTAAACCAACTAGAGCAATTTGGATTTAAAATTAATTAGTGATTGATTTTCTTTTTCAAAGTTGGATTAAAAAAACTAAACATTAGAAACTCACTAAGCTTTTCAATTTGGACTTAAAATTGAACAAGGCAACTTCACAGTTCATTTTGGTGCTTTTAAAACAAATTCATCATTGCTTTGAGGAATTTAAAATTGAACATGTGTACTTTGTGTTTTGTAAATGTTTTTGCAAATTAGCGTCATTTAAAAGGGCGTATGCGCTTCACGGCGATCTTGAGAATCAAAATTCCTTTTGATGACCCTAAGTTGCATAAAAGAATGCCTCCACATTTCAATTTGGGTATCTTAAAATTGAACAAAACATGCGAGTGTGAGCACGATACATTGCGGAGGTTCTCCCCTTTGTTTTTCAATGAGGGTTGTGTGAACGATGGGATATGTTAGCTCGCTATTGTTTATCTTAGAGGGCCTGCCTTGTGGGAAAAAGTAATCACCCAAGGGAACGACCCAACCGGGAACACGCTAAAGCCAAGCGATTTCCAACCGGTATATAAGTGTGGATATTGGAACAAAGGCCAATATCACAAGGATTATTCCGACGAGATGGACAGCAATGGACTCTCGCCGATGTTGGATAATCCCCCATGAATGGAATGCCTGAATTAGAACCCCTTGTTTAGAAATTGACCAAAACCTTGTCTATCTTGTTGGTGCAAAAGGTCATGTCCTTTGAATCCACCCCACGTAACATGCGGTCTTGTTGTGGAAATGGAAAGTATGCCATGGGAGATTCATGGGTACTAATGCCTGGCTGACCCGAATAAGTGAGTGTCGTGGAGGGGAGCCATCGTGGTCAAGCATTTAGCCATTCACACAAGATATGCGCAGCTAGATTTATCCAAGTGGGAACCCAACAAGATATTGCCTCATCATCCTAGGGTTGTAAAAAGTGCTTGGAATCAAAAACACTTTGCTTGGATTCAAAACATTGAAAAACGAACATTCACATGAGCCTCAAATTTCAAACACCTTGGAGGAAACAAATACCTTTGATGAATTTAAGCACTCTTGCTTTCCCTAGGGATCATATCCTTAGAGGTTTCTAAGTGCTTGAATTCTATCATCATTTGTTTTCACAAAGGTTAAACATAGGTAACTTTTTCCCTAATTTCTTTGATTTCCACACAAAGGACCTTGTGGGATGAGAAAGAGAATGGGACACTATACATATAGTTTGAAAACCTAAGCAAGCAAGTGTCTTGGATAAAAAGAACCTCATTTAACCAAGATAAAGAGACAAATTGGATTACACATGTGTTTTCTAACATGATCAAAATCCCAAAACCGAAGTTCAAAAAGCTTAGTGTGAAAGCTAGTGAGGAGCGTCTTGAGATCCTGAATTGTTTGAAAGGTTTACCTTCCTCTCATAGGAAATATAGCGTGTCCTTCAACACTGAGGTCTTGTAAGCAGAAGTATCATCTAGGTCAAGTATAGGATCAAATTCAATCACTTTCATCCATCTTTCAACCATCAAAATCAGTCAAAAAATCACCTCACCAACAACTCTTGGAATCTTTGTCATCTATTATGCTAAAATTTTAGGAGAAATCAAATCATCTTGTTTTGACTTAACACATCTAGTCAAACCATCATCCTATACACGAGTTCTCTCTTGGATAATATAACTTCCTAGGGTTTACGAGTATCATCTTGTTTGGCTTAACACACTTAGCCAAATTAGCAAATCATCACCCCGTTTGACTTAACACAACTAGTCAAACCATCATCCTATACACAAGTTCACTCTATGGATAACACAACTTCCTAGAGTTTTACGATTACATTCATCACTTTTTGTTTGACTTAACACATCTAGTCAAACCATCAATCCAATCATGATAAAATCAAGTCCTAAAAGTTTACCATTTCCTTCAAAGTTTCTTTAAGAGTTCCATTCATCCATATCACTCATCTTTCGTTATCTCATCCTCATCATCACTTTGATCCTTCAATTATCCTAGTTCTTCACTTCTTTGAACCTAAGGTTTAGACCGATCTAAAGGATTAGAGGTTCATCTCTTACATTCTTGAAAATTGATCTTCATTTTATGGTTCAAACTCGATCTCAACACAAGAGGGACATGGAATATAAATTTGATCCATCCATCATGAGCAATTCGATTCAACCAAACTATCCAAGCCTTGCAATACCATTTGATTTACAAAGCTTGTACAATGCATACATGGGATCATTATCTCATACAAACATCAATGGTGCAATGAATGTGAGTATGCCCAATCCAAAGTTTGGAACACCTTTCCCAATGATAGATTTAAATCCAAGTCCAAATCTGCAAATCTATCAACCAAACGCTCAATGCATGAGTTTTCCAAACAACATTATCCCACAAAATCCATACATACCAAGTACAACTTTACCACACATGACCATTTCAAATTCACACTTGGTAAACTTTGGGGTCGACATGTTTGCAAATCCCCCTAATGTTGTTCAAAATCCTAGCAATATGTTGACGACTCCATATGTTGATTCAAGCCAAGGTAACAACATGCAAAATCAAAGATACCTAAATCCAAGCAATATGATTCCCAACCACAACAATGTTCAATTTCAATCTATCATGCCAAATCAAAACATCATACCAAATCATCCCATTTTTCCATCGACATCGCAAAAATAGATGGAAACCATCCAAGCAATCCCAACAATCAACACCATTCCCATTCTGCCACCACCGCCACCACTGCCAAAATACAACACCACCAATTCATTCTCCATCATGTTGCAAGAAGCTTCCAGCAAAAAGGAACTCCAAGCCCAACAAGCTACACAGCTAGTTGCTCAGCAAGCACAAGCAGCTCAAGTAGCCCAACAAGCGCAAGCGCAAGCAGAATTCTATGCACTATTGCAATCAATCCAAGAAGAAGTAGCAGAAGAAAGAGCCCAACAAAAATATTTGTTGGCACAAAAACAACATGACAAACAACAAGCATTGTTGACTCAGCAGCAAATGCAGGCCTTACCCGCTCAACAAAGCTTGCAACAGATTTCCACCACAATTGTTGAAATCAAGATCAATCTATCAATAAGCACTTTGAAGATGTTTCAACCTTGACCAATGATCAAATCATCACACACCAAGAGTCACTTTTCAATCACGATCAAAACTCACTGACGATACCCAACAATGATCCAATCCAAGAAACATCAACATCATTTGATCCTATGTTCGAGAACATTGACAATCCCTCCACCAAAATTGTTGAAAACAATGATCAAAATCAATCCATCAATGAGCACATTGAAGATATGTCTACCCCATCCATTGATCAAATCGTCGTTCATCAAGAGCCACTTTTTAGCGATCAATTTCAAGATGTGTTAACATTATTTGATCCCATTGACATAAACCAAGATCTATCCACCAATGATCGTGTTGACAATGTCTCTACATCACCTAATGAGTTAGAGGACATATTTCAAGAACTTATTCCAAAGCATGATCAAAATCTTCCATCAAGGTCTAGCAATGGCCCTTCCAACAACATATTGACATCCTTTGACCTCATGGTTAAAGATATTGAAGGAATCCCTATCTCAACATTTGATCCAAATCCTCTCAAAGTTCAAGAGAATATTGAGCCACTTCCTAATGAAGATATCCAAGAAAGAAGTCCATTCTTTGAAATTGACCCATGTCAATAACTTGATCCAAAGCATGTTGAAAGCAATTCCAAAATCACTCAAGATCGAGAATTTGTATCTCCGAGCTACTACAACGATATAATGGACACTCTCCTATCTCTACAAGATGTTGCAAATGATGACCATATCCACATAGCACATACTCTTCCATCTATCCATGAGATGCTTTCTTTGGATGGACCTGTAGATGAACTTCATTCAAAACAAGAGTCTCATACTCTTGAAATCATTACCAATGAACAAGAGTCTCCTACTCTTAACATTTGTACACATGGTCAAGATATAGAAAAATGCAGAGACATATCAGAAATGGGTCATGATGAAGGTTTCTACAGAAGTCATGAATCAGAAACATCCTATGAAGTGAGTCATGAGGAAGACTTTTGTGTAGACAGCGAAGCATCAACGCTTCTTGAAGAAGCACTACAATCTGATATGTCACAAGATCAAGTTGAAGATATCAATCAGTAAGTCATCCCACATATGGAGGATCCTATCACTTATAAACTTAGATCACTTACCTTTCTTAGAGAAAGCTATCTCGTCAATAAAGAAGCTGACACTTTTGAAGATCCGCCACAAAACAGAGAAGGATTAGCACCTTGTTTCCAAGGTAAATCATATCCTATGGCAAATAAAATGTTTCAACAAATGAATTATCAAGGCAGAGGACTAGGCCTATAGGAACAGGGTATCCTAGAACCAATGCAAATTTTTGGAAATCCTAAATGTCAAGGCCTTGGTTACTCAACAATCAAGGGATCTCAACATATCAATAATACTATCACCATACTGGAGGCAACTTCGTCTCGAGCAAACATCAACATAGGGAGCATGAAGAATCCTTATGATGAAATCAATGCCAATACTACAACCTGCCATGTCACGAATCTTCATCCACCTATCACCCCATCCACAAATTGGGACCAACGTCAAAAGAAAGATTCGAATCAAATGATGAAGCACGAAGGACAAATAAAATACAAGTGGATACCAAAGAATACAAAGAATAATTATCCCTATCAAACTCCATTAGTCAAAGAAACTATGGGGCAAAATCAAAAAGGGAAAAGTATCCATCAAAGATGTCCAGAAAAGCAAAAACATGCTTCTAAAGCGACATACAAAGTGTATCAAGTAGTTGGTCCTAATTGCATGCACACTTCTGTATCCACCCATTACTGCTCATCTTCCCAAGTTTGGAGAGTCAAAGGCTCCAAACTGTTGACCAATCCATATTTTACACCTAAACACACTCCATCCACATCTCCACACATGATATCCAACTCTCACATTGATCATGTATTGGCAGTGACCCTTCATCATAAGGATTCAGAAGGCACTCTATCGCGATGTGCACACAAAGATAGAGTTAACTCCAGTATCAGCAAAGCAGATCAAGAATCTCAAAAGTTGCATGCAAGTGCACGTATCTTGGCAAGACAACTTCTACAAGCAAGATATCGATGGCACATTATGACAGAAGAATCAACATCAGCACCACCAGGTGGTTCAGCATCAGCTTAAAATCTCTCAAAAAATACAAAAACAATCAGAAAAGGTCCTGAAAAAAATGGTTACCTTGATGAAAACCTAGAAAACAGGTGTCCTGGTGATAACAAAAAAATCAAAAAATAGATTGAAAATAGTAAAGAAAAAAATCATCCTCCAGCGAAAACCATTTCGGTGGCGCTTTGGACAAGTACCATGATGAAAACCTGGGAAACAGGCGTCATGTGTAGAATCGAGCATCTACGTGCGCCAGTTTAGAAGAAAGCATCTTATCACATCCATTATAAGGCCATCATTTGAGCCATATCATTCATTCACCCATGAACTGTTTATCCAACCCATTTTTATCCATTTGCATCCAAGGTCCAATTTACCTTAATCCTGATAAAATTTTGGAGCACACTTTACAGTTGCTTATGGTAGACATCTTGACATGGGTCATTTTCATTGGTCCCATCATATCCAACATTATCTGAACCTCGAAGCATTATCTGAGTGAGCATTCCTCTGTACGAACACCCTTATCTTATCGCAAGATAATCCATATCCATTCGTATCCAAGAATCCACCCATGGTCGCTCAAACATTGCTAGACACTGGGGGAAGATATTTACATCTTGCTTCAAGAATAAATCTTGATGTATATCATCCAACTTATGAAGTGATCCGAACATTGGAAAATGTGAAATCAACTTGGTCAAATCATTTGTGAACCAAAATCCAAGTCACTAGCCCATGGCATATTTTGACAAGATGACATTCCTTATCATGCTCTATCTTTTGTCGAACATCAATCCAATAATCAATATCAGTCGCATCTAACTTGTGCATCACCATCACATGAAATCATCAAAGCTAATTTGTTCCAAATCAAGTTTCATCATTGATCAATTGAATCCAATCAACTATCACCTTGTTTGACTTAACACACTTAGTCAAACTATCATCTTGTGCACGAGTTTACTCCAGGATAACACAACTTCCTTGGGTTTACAAGTTCATTATCATCACTCTGTTTGGCTTAACACACTTAGCCAGATTATCAAATCCATAATCACAATGTTTGGCTTAATACACCTAGCCAAATTATCCTTTTTGTACGAGTTTAGTCTGGGATAACACAACTTCCTAGAACTTACGAGTGCATTATCACTTTTGTTTGATTTAACACACTTAGTCAAACTATCAATCCATCAATCTGATCAATCAACCTTAAGCTTGGTTTTCAACAAAATCCTGAAACAGAGCACTGATATCATCATATCCATATCCAAATCGTCAAAATTCATCAAAAAAACCAAAAACATTCAAAAAATTCATCAAAAATTTCAAAAACATCCAAATCTTTCAAAAATCTATCAGAAAATCTTCAAAAAATTTCATCATTGAGTCTTGTCGGTTTTTCCACCTTGTCAAACTACGTCGTCTCTGAGCTTGAACGTAGGAAAGATTGATCTTTGATCATCCCCCAAGATGGTTAGGTCAGTCCTTTAGGCATCCATCGCATTGGCAATCCGTTTGCCCATCTAGTCTGCATCTTAAGTCAGTCCTTTAGGCAATAAAATGGCAATCCATTTGTCCATATTATCATCAAGTCAGTCCAACATCAGTCGAACTACGTGATCTCTGCATGTATAATGTAGGCAAGGCTAATCTATGGATCAACTCCCGAGACCCCTAGGATAGGTCTTTAAGTTAGTCTGTTCGTTGTAAAATCTTGAAAATACCAAAAACATTTGTAAAACATCTCAAAATACCAAAAACAACCTCAAAACATTTGAAAAAACCAAAATGGTGCATCCATTTCATCTCGCTTTCACCCGTGATTGTCATCACTCATAATAAATTAGTCGTCGCTTTCACCCTTTGGTGAGTCAGTCAGAAGCAAGTTTAGCAGGTTCTAAAGTGAACGCCTTATCATCAGAGTCTCAATTCTAAGTCAGTAAGTCAGCAAGTTGGTCAACTCAGAGTATCAATAGCTTATCACGGAATCAGTCTCACCAAAACCCTGATCACTACATGTCCTAGGATGAAGCTTTCCTGCGATGGACATAAGCATCAGGTAACCCTCACAGTAGTTTAGTCTTGGCTAGCGATACGAAGAACATTAGCTTGTTTATTTACTTTATTTTGGTCTTTTTGACTTATCTTATTTTGCGCTCATTCCAAGGACCTCTCGATGATGCCTAAACAAAATAGGTTTAGAGAGAAAGGAATGGGGCAACGATCATTATCTTTTTATCTGCTGTGCTTGTTGGATATTCTTGTAAAATAACTTCGTCACGCATACTTTGTTTTGTTTGTAGGAAGGATGTTTTAGGTATCTTGTTGACCACATAAAAAGGCTTGCCTTCTTATGTTTTGGCTCGAGATGTCTGGAATTTTTGAACTGCATTCTGAATAAGGTTATGTTTGTCAAGTGTGAACAAGAGTACTCCTATCTGATTATCAAGTCAAAGTCCATCACACTAGGTGCAACGCCATCCTGGTTCATAGTACCTTGATGCATCGCACCTATGTGTGTTATCAAACATAAAGAAAGGTACGCTCTCTCCCATCCCTAGATAAGCAACACATCATCATCATTCATCATCATATCCTATAAAGTCTTGATGACTAGGGGACTTGTTGGACTTCTTCATCTTCTTGAATTTAAGGGTTGATCCCTCTCATTCTTCTACCTTCTTTCATGCTAACAACACATCCATGCTGCATTCATCCTCTCATCTTGCATAATCACATCATATCATTATAGGACAACATCATCCATCTCATCCATCTCACATGAATTGCATAATCATTTAAGTTGTTTAGGATAATATAAATTTGTTATTCTAAGCATCTTCTGAACATCTCATTTACATCATCATTATCATATAGTCTAACCATCCATACATCCATTTTGAACCTCTTTGTCGCGAGATCCACCTCAAATTGTATCTTTTCGCTCGATCTCTCGAGGGGGCAATGTACTAACGTACTTATTTTCGCTGGGGCATCCGAAAAATCTGAAATTCTTTATTTTCGATGTTGGCAACATCATTCTTTGAACTAGTGCAACGAGTACATTGCTTCAAAGAGGGGCAAAATGTAGACATCCAAAAATAACATTATGCATTCAGTTCTTCTGCTAATCAATTAAAGTAATTTACTGATTAATTTCCTAAGGTTCATTATATAAATCAAATTATTTAATCCTTATGTTCTTCTCATTTGATTTAATAAATCAAACTGATTTAATCAAATGTCAAATCCCTAAAATCCCCTAAGTTAATTAATCTAAATTAATTAACTTCTAATCATGATTATCATTCTCTAGCTTTTGACTCAACTAGAGTCAAATCCAAACTCTTAACTAACCCACCCACTTGCACCAATAAATCATTTATTTGATTTATTATTTCCTCTAATTACATTCAAAATGGCATCAAAATGGAATATTCTTCCAATTTGAATCTTCGCCCCAAAAAGGACTTGTCCCTTCCAACAAGGTATTAAATGCTATTTGCACAAGTCAAACTTGGCATTTAATGCACTTTTCACGTCTTCTCATCCAAATTTGAATTTCAAATTGGCACATTGGCCAAGGCTTGCACATTCCTCACCCTCTCACACTTTGACAAGTTGCATCTTTTCATTGGCTCATGAATGATCCCACATTCATCCAAATCTATCACTCTTCCTAATCTTGAATCTATAAAATGCAAAGCATTTCAACACAAATCATCTACAACACACAACACTTTTACATGCAAGGTTACTCTCTTCATTTGAGAATCAATCTTGCTCATCACAACACCATTTTCATAGCAACAACTCATTCTCATTGCAAGGTTATTCTCTTCACTTGAGAATCAATCTTGTTCATCATTTGGCAATCTTGCTTATCAAGGATTGGGAAAGGGCAGCTTTCTACACAATTAAGTTGCACCAATCCACTATGGGATAGGTTTATTTCATGGTTTAGATTCTTTGTTTAATTTTATTTGGTTGCATTTGAATCATGAAGTATTATCTCATACGGATAGGAATTTCTATTTATGTTGTTTTGTCATTGTGCTAACCATTTGCATATTTTCACGTCCACGCATACAACAACTCAATCAGAGTGAATCCTATAGTCATTTTCCAAGTGGTTCTATAAGCTGTAACAACTTCTGGTAAGCTTCTTTCCCAATACTTTTTATGGATAGCCACTGTTTTGGTCATAATGGCTTCAATTTTTCTATTAGTCACCTCAACTTGGCCATTAGCCTAGGGGTGATAAGGAGTAGACTTTTTCTGCCTAATTTTGTACTCATTGACCAGTGTTGTAACAAGGGTTGAAGTGAAATGAGTCCCTTGATCTGTCACTATCTCTCTTGGAACTCCATACCATGTGAAAATTTCCTCATACAAAAATTCTACAACCTAATTATCTCTTGCATGCTTCAAGGCTTTAACTTCTACCCATTTAGTTACATAATCAGTGCATACTAAAAATAAGATTTACCTTTTGATGGAGGATCAATGGATCCTACAAAATCCTATCCCCACTTATCAAATGGATTGATTACTACTTGAGGACAAAGTGGCATCTCATCAGATTTTGTTGGCCGACCCATCCTTTGGCATTTGTCACACTTCCTTGTATATCTCCCTGCATCCTTGTGAAGTGTTGGCCACTAATATCTTGTGTTCAAAATCTTCATTATTCTCCTCTTGGCTACAAAATGTCCTCCATAGGGTTCATTGTGACATGCATGCAAAATATCAAATATCACATCTTCTCTCACATGTATATCCTCATGACATGGTTAGGTCCAAGGTAGAAAAAACATCCAGCAATCCATGAGAAAGGAAAATATTTTTCAATGAGCACTCTCCTCTCTTTTGGAGAGAAGTGAGGAGGGACTCTCCCTGTGACCAGAAAGTTAGCTATGTCAGCATACCAGGGTGTCTGCACACTAATGTAATATAAGTGCTCATAAGGGAAAGAATCATCTATGACTTGATTGTCTTTTGATGTGGTCAACCTTGAAAGAAAATCTGTAACATTGGCTTTCCCCTATTTATCCACAATGGTTATGTCAAACTCTTGCATCAATAGTAACCATCTTGCTAGCCTTCTTGAAATCAGAGGCTTATTCATGGGATATCTAGTGGTTGTATGATCGATGTGCACAAATATTTGGTAGCCGGTTATGTAATGTTTGAATTTGTTTAAAGAATAGATCACTAGTAACATTTATTTTTTTGTCACTATATAGTAGAATTCAGCTCCTTGCAGATTTTTGTTGACAAAGTAAATGGTGGTTTCATTAACTCCTTTTTTCTATCCTAGGACTGCTCCTATAGCATAGTCTGATGCATTCGTCTGGATATGAAAAGGAAACTCCCAATTAGATCCCTTGAGCACAAAAATATGAGTCAAAGTTGCTTTCAAGTCAGAAAATGCCTTGTCACAACCTTATGTCCATTGGAAGTCAACATCTTTAGTTAGGAGGTTATACAGTGGTGCTACCATTTTGTTGAAGTCCTTGATGAACCTCCTGTAATAACCTGCATGTCCTAAGAAACTCCTGAAATCTTTTTATTTTGTAGGAATAGGTAGATTTATAATTACCTAAATCTGTGCAGGATCTACTTGATTTCCTTTGTGAGAGTTGTAGAGGCCAATAACTACACCTTCCTGCATTATCATGAATCACTTTTCACTATTTAAAGATAGATTGTAGTCTTTATATATTTGTAGGGCTCTCTTAATATTTTCTAGTGCTTCATTGAAATCAGCACCATAAGTAGTGAAATCATCCATATAAATTTCCATGCAATCATGAGAGATGTCTGAAAATATGTTGATGACTACCCTCTGAAAAAGTTGCAACTGCATTGCAAAATCCAAATGGAAGTACAAAGTAGGCATAGGTTCCCCATGGAGAGGTAAAGGTGGTCTTCTCCTAGTCCTCTGGTGCAATTTGGATCTGGTTATAGCCACTAAATCTATCAAGAAATGAAAATTATTGCTTTCCTGCAAGTGAGTCCAGAACTTGATCTATGAATGGCAAGGGAAAACGGTATTTTTTGGTGGAAAAGTTAAGTTCCCTATAATAAATACAAACTCACCACTTCCCTCCTTTTTTGGGCACAATCACCAATGGGGACACCCACTAGCTATCTAAAATGGGGTAGATAAATCCAACATCAAGCAATTTCTGCAATTCTCCTTTTACAATTTGGCTCAATGCATGGTTAATTCTTCTTTATGGTTATCTTAATAGTGTGCAATCATCTTTGATATATATCCTTTCATATCATTATAATCCCATGCAAATAATTTTGGTGGGCCTTTAGTAAGTTTTCCAATGACAACTGATGTTCTTCACTCAATTAACTGTTAATATTCAGATATTTCCCTTCTGACACTTGCACTTGGGTAGTTAACTCAAAAATATCTTCTTAACTAATGCTTGGTACCTTGAGTTCATGTGGAAATAATGCATGGAGTATACCTATTTTTGTAGGAAATTTGGCTATAGGAAGAGTGGTTACAGGATGAGCAACTACAGGAATAGTGTGTCGGAGTGTCTTCACTGTATCGAAAAAATTAGAGGATGATGTTTCCTCTACCTCATAATGGTTTTGAATTATGTTAGACAATACCTCATATTCATATTGAAATTATAGGAAAGGACCGTTTCCTTACATCATAAGTTGTGCCACAAAACTAATTTCCTCGGCCTCTTCACCAACATGTGGCGTTACTGAATCATCCTTAAGATGGGATGGTTGAGCAGGAGGGTAGAGAACAAGATTTTTGGTGTTATTTTAGTCTGAAATGGTCATGTCTCCTATCTAACATCCAATATAAGGATTTTTTGTTTCTAACCATGGTCTTCCAAGAATATTGGGGTACCCACCTAGTGTGTCTTTGGGAGAAAGAATCATAAAATCTGTTGGGTACTCCCAAGAGTCTAGAGTTACCACTAGATTTTCCACTATACCATCAAACTTAATAGTAGAAGTATCAGCAAGCTATAGGATAGTAGGAGTAGTTCTCATACTTACAATATTTAGTTGTTGTAGGATGTCCTTGGTCATAACATTTATTGTTGCTCCCAAATCAATCAAAGCATTCTTTATTTGCATCCTATTTATAACAACTCCTACCACATGACTCCCTGGGTCATTATACTTGGGGATGGTAACTTTCCCAAGCATGATTTCAGCGAGTTGTTCCACCACATGAACTATAGCGGGGTCTTTATTCTTCCTCCATGGCTTCTTAAGGCATGCTTCCTTGAATGATTTTTTATATATGGGAACATCCTTTATGGCCTGAAATAGAGGTATCTGGACACATATATGCTTCAGCTTATCTAAAATTTCAAAATTTGTGTCCTCCTTTTCTTCTTTTTGGTTCACAATTTCCAATCTATGGGGAAATAGTGGTTCAAGATCAGTCTTCTTAGTTGTGATTGGTTCAGGATTTTTAGGTGCACTTGGTTGAACATGGACATTCAAGTTCTCATCTCTTCCATAAGAAGCTCAGTGATAATAGGTGGGGAAGGATCTGGTAAAGTGGTTCCTGAATGCAAATGGATTTCACTTACACTCATAGCATATGTAGAGAGTTGATTTGGATCAGTAGACTATACTAGTTGCTACTGTGGTTTATTATTTGGGTTAGGTGTGGGTTGGGCTAGTAGTTGAATAGGTTTAGGCACATTTGAACTTGATTAGTAGGATACATTATAGTAGGTTGTTGGAGATGAGAAGATGGCTACATGTAATTGTTTTTCTGGATTGGCCATTGTTTTTCTCCCCTCCATTGAGATGTTTGTTGCCAGTTTCTAGGAGGTGTTTTCCAATTTCCTTAAAACTAATTCCAATTCTCGTGAGGTTGCTTCCACTGGGGTGGAGAGTTTTGGTGATTGGGCCAAGCATTTGGAGGGTTATTCCAAGGATGTGGTTGATATCCTCCATAATTGGATGGATATGGGGGTTTCCATTGATTACTAGATGAATAAGGTTTGAAATATGACCCAACAAAAGATAGTGGATCTTGTGGCATACCCTATCTTGGATACCATGGCCTCCTCTTTGAAACATGGTAGACTTGATCATCACCACCCTGGATTGGTTTGAACTTGGGTGCCATCTGCTTGCTATCAATATTGGCTATCATCTTGCATATGCAATCCTTCTTCTTTTTTCTGCAATGAGGGCAATATTCTACCAACATTGCCTCTACCTCCTCTTGTTTCTTCTTAGCCTAAAGTGAATCTAGCTGAGTAGCTAGATTTTTTATGATTTCTTGCTTGAAATCAACTAGTAAGTCAGTAATCTCCATCCTTGAAACTCCACTGGTAGATGACTTACCCATAGAGGATTGGTAAGATCTCCTTTTCTTTGAAGCTTCCTTAGAATAATTCTAACATATTTTCTTGATATCCTCCCAATGAACCTGGGTGATATCTCCTCCTCCCATCAAGTCCAAGGCATCAGTGCAACTATCATTAATTCTTCTTAAGAAAATTAGCTTATTTGAGTCTTCATTGAGTGTATGGTGTGGAGATTTCTACTGACAAAACATAAACTTTGAAATGAAATCTTTCAGGCTCTCATCTTCCTTTTGTTGCATCCTAAAAATGTCATCTCCTCTCATGTCACTACCCTTGCAATACTCTTTGTATTTCTCAAGGAATTTTGTCTTCATGTCCTTCCAAGTCTCCATAGTATCTCTACCTAGGCTCATGAACCATCTTAATGTAACTTCTTTCAAGGTGGTAGGGAATAGCTTAATCCTATGGGAATCAGTGGTATAGTCATAACTTCTGTAGAGGATATCAAACTCAAACAACAATGTATAAATATCTTTTGAGACAAGTCCATAGAACTTAGGAAGAACTGAAGTAGGGATATTTTTGAGGTTGTCTACTTCATTCTGATGAGAAATGAGGAAAGGAAAAACTGGTTGGTTAGCTCTGTTAGGTCTATTTCAAATTGCATCACCCATGCCTACTTGATGAAATTCCAAAGCAAAGGGTTCTTCAACTAGATTTTGATCTTCAAGGGAAACTTCAGAATTGGTCAAATTGGGAAATGTATCAACAAATGGGTATGGTTCTTCTTCTTATCTATTTCTGGACATATTCTGGTACTCAATTAATTGGAATGGATCGGGATTGTTAGGAAGGAATATCCCACGAGCATCTCTCCTCCTCCCTCTATGCATGCAGTATCAACATGGTATCAGCTAGCTTCACACAAAGAATTAGAAAAAGAATAGGGGGAACATTACTTTTAAGTGAGGGGTATACTAAGAACAACTCCAGAAATACTACAACAAGAAAAAATATCAATGAATCCAAATAACTACCTAGTTTGACACCATCCTCAACAACAACACCAAAAATGTTGGCCTCCTACAATGATTTTAACAACTAAGCCCTTGCACCTGTGATTCAGAGATTGGAAATCTAACCCGAATAGCCATTTCAATCATCATGAAGGTGCATTTAAATTGTCAACCTAGGGACGTAAACTTGAAATGGGTCGGCACTATATGTGCACTAGGAATCCAAAGTAGCCATATCTATCCTACAGCTGAGAAAAACATAAAGCTGAAAGTAAATTGCTTGGAATGAAATAACATAAATCTTTAACATCACCCAACAACTAGATTAAACTAAAATGCATGACAGAAATGAAGATCTAAATGAACAAACAAGAAAATACTATGTCTACTTTGGCTACAGGAACAGTCAGTGCCAGATTCTTAACTAATTATTGAACAGAAAATAACAACTAAACTAAACTAAGGTACAGGATGGAATACTCACCAAGTGGGCCCACTTGGATAAGTATTCTATAAAACTAAGATAGACTCAAATGCATGAAATTATAATTTCATTTTATTTTGAAGAAAAATATGAGTACAATCATTAGAGCTATATTGTCGAAAAACTCAAGAGTGTGATTACATCAATTAAGCAATCTTCTAACCAAGAGCGAGAAACAATATAAGAGCCCTTATTTATTCAACCACCTAGCAAGGTGGTCAACTCCAACAAATGTAGAGGATGCCACATTAGGGAAATCATGGAAAAGAGTAGGGGCAGCTACACATGCATAGAACCTGTCAGGAATGATTTCCTTAACTTAAATCTGGCACAACAGTAATGCCAACGCATGCTCAGGAGCATTTAAGACCATAACACGATGGTTGTAATCCAATGCATGAGGAATCTCTAGCCACCAAGAGTCTTCAATGACCACCTTGTTGAGCGATATAGCACACATATAGTTGGTGGGATCCTCCTAAATTTTAGGTCTCAAATCATCTACATGACAACATTAGCATGCACAACAACTACATATCCATAATCATCTTAAAGCGACATTCATTAATCGCATGCAAAGTTAACACAAATAGTCCACATAGCATATTGATATCATTTGAAAGATTATGAAAATAAATTCATGTCCAAGGTCTATGGTTTCAAAGAAATATTATGAAAGATCAAGTCTCAAGCATTAAAGTCTTATGTAATTGCAAGAAATGGACAACAACCCTATCAATAATTAAGCCATAAAGTAGACTCATCAATAATAGTTACGATTATTTTATTATTATTATTTACATCATATACTACACATAATTGTATGTTTCATAAAAAAAATTAATGGTTCATCATCTTGATAAATTCATTTTGATAAACCCCACTTTTTCTTTGAAACATGTATGATTGTGTATATTTGTCATTGTTGCATACATAAGTGTCTTGAGAACAACTCCATAAATACTACAACAAGAAAAATTATCAATGAATCCAAATAACTACCTAGCTTGACACCATCCTCAACAATGACGCCAAAAATGTTGGCCTCCTACAATAATTTTAACAACTAAGCCCTTGCAGCTGTGATTCAAAGATTGGAAATCTAACCTGAATAGCCATTTCAATCATCAAGAAGGTGCATTTAAATTGTCAATTGAGGGATGGAAACTTGAAATGGGTCAGCATTGTATGTGCACTAGGAATCCAAAGTAGCCATATCTATCCTACAACTGAGAAAAACATAATGCTGAAAGTAAATTGCTTGAAAGGAAATAACATAAATGTTTAACATCACCCAACAACTAGATTAAACTGAAATTCATGACAAAAATGAATATCTAAATGAACAAACAAGAAACTACTATGTCTGCTTTGGCTACAGGAACAGTCAACACCAGATTCTTAACTAATTACTAAACAAAAAATAACAACTAAACTAAACTAAGGTACGAGATGGAATACTAACCAAGTGGCCCCCCTTGGATAAGTATTCCTTAAAACTAAGATAGACTCGAATGCATGAACTTATAATTTCATTTTATTTTGAAGAAAAATTTGAGTACAATCATCATAGTTATATTGTTGAAAAACTCTAGAGTGTGATTACATCAATTAAGCAATCTTCTAACGGAGAGAGAGAAAGAACATAAGAGCCCTTATTTATTCAACCACCTAGCAAGGCGGTCAACTCCAACAAATGTAGAGGACGCCACATTAGGGAAATCATGGAAAAGAGTAGGGGTAGCTACAGATGCATAGAACCTGTCGGGAATGATCGCCTTAACTCAAATCTGGCACAACACTAACGCCAACACATGCTTAACAACATTTAAGACCATAAAACGAAGGTTACAATCTGATGCATGAGGAATCTCTAGCCACCAAGAGTCTTCAATGACCACCTTGTTGACCGATATAGCACACGTCCAGTTGGTGGGATCTTTCTAAATTGTAGGTCAAAAAATCATCTACATGACAATATTAGCATGCACAACAACTACATATCATAATCATCTTAAAGCGACATTCATTAATCACATGCAAATTTAACACAAATATTCCACATAGCATATTGATATCATTTGAAAGATTATGAAAATAAATTCATGTCCAAGGTCTATGGTTTCAAGGAAATATTATGAAAGATCAAGTCTCAAGCATCAAAGTCTTATGTAACTGCAAGAAATGGACAACAACCCTATCAATAATTAAGCCATAAACTAGACTCATCAATAATAGTTACGATTATTTTATTATTATTATTTACATCATATACTATACATAATTGTATGTTTCATAGAAAAAATTAGTGGTTCATGATCTTGATAAATTCATTTTGATAAACCCCATTTTTTCTTTGAAACATGTATGATTATGTATCTTTGTCATTGTTGCATACATAAGTGTCTTGAATTTCTACTTTAGTGTGAGTTTGACATAGGGTCATCCTCTCACTAAAGTGTGGAGAAAATGTACTATAGGAAAAAAGTATCCATTTTTCACACTTGATTTGAGAATAATTAGTATTAAAATGAACCTATTGTTGCCATAATTTATTTTTCTAATATGTTTTCCTATTCACATTATGTTTAGGGCCCTTTTAATTTAAATGGACTTAATTGTGCCTTGTTTTTTATTTTGTAACGTGTACCTTTACACTTTCACATTAATCTAGGGATTTATTAATTGATTGAGGATAATTTTCTTTAATTGGCCCCTTTAATTCAAATCCAAGCCTAATTAAATACAAATTCTAAGGGATAAAACCTGACATTCATAAATTCCATTACATAACAGTTAACTTTGGAATATGTGTGTAGTAGGTAAGTTACCTAGGGCCCATTCACCATAGGGCGAATGGGTCCTCACTTAGTTCTAGGAACCTAATTTTACGTAAGTTTAACTTTGAACGATGTGTGGCCTAGGTAAGTCACCTAGGACCCATTCGCCCTATGGTGAATGGGTCATCACTTAGACCTAGGATCCCTCTTTGAAATATATTTTTGGCAATATTTTAATGATTTAAAATCTATAATTGAATGTCAACTTGTGACATTTTAATTTCGGGAATAAATGTTAAGATACATATAAACACAAGGTTATTTCACTATGTTTTCACCTAGCACCTAGAAATTTTTCATGAGATCTTAGCATTTTCAAGAGAGAATTTTTAAGGCATTCAAGGGAAAATTTATTGAATATTATTGTAGCAATCAAGATTCATTTTTTCATGTCAAAGATTTATTGCATAATGGATGTTTTTTGAGCTAATATGTTGGTGTAGTGTTCAAGATCAATTCAAGCACTCAAAGGCATTGTTTCACATCAAGTTCATGATCAAGATTTCCATCCACTAAGGCCACTTCATGCTAGCTTGTAGACTTATATTCAAAGGTTTCAAATAATGTTTGGTTTTATGTTACATATTGTTGTTCATTCATCATTCCTTTCATGCTTTTATTCATTTTAAAGTTTAAAGACCAAAATGAGGTTTGATAAATGAAAACCCCCATTCACGTAACAAACATTCTTTTCTCTTTGATGTGTGATTGTGGATTTTAGGTTGAAGATCATTTGAAGAGCCAAATTGAAGAAAGTTGCAAAGTTGTCAAAGTTGCAAGAAAAATTGTCAAATCACATAAACTCTTCTACAAGATTTATTTTTGACTATTTGATAGTTAATATCTAGAATCTGGGAGTGCAAACTTGGAAGAAGAGAACCCAAAAAGAATTTTACAAGAGCCCTAACTAGGACCCATTCACCATAGGTAAAATGATTCCTTAGTGGGATCTGATAAAGTATGTTTGGTGGTAGCTATACATAATTATCACCCTTCTAGATTGATCTTTTAATCATTGTTTATTTCTAATTTGATTATTGTTCCTCATTGGCATTTTATAACATACATTTTCAATGAAATTAGGGAAATAGGTCCTTTTTGGTTCATCAATCATATTTTGGTAACACTGGAACAAAAATCTAGCAAGAAAGGAAAGATACTTTTGTTTACAAGAAACCATATCGAAATCATAATAATGCAACAGTAGACCCAATACCACGCAACACTCAAAAACACCAAACAGGAACAACCCTTGAATCCATGAAGCAACAGTATATTATTGAATGATTTGATACTAAAATGAAGTGCAAAGATTCAAGTTTCACCCTTCCAACTGTCAAAACATCCAAGTAATCTTCAAACAACCCATTGGGCCAAATCTGGACTAAGCGATCAACTTGAGACATATACAAAAAAGGTGTATGGACAGCAACATAGAGCTCCTCAATACCTTTCCAATGCCACAAAGATAGCAAAAATTGGAGATTGTGGCGAAAATTTATGAGCTCGGAAGCAATAAATGAACATCTGACTTCAAACAGAAATAAATGCAATAAAACTGAAAAATATTAAAAACTAAATTTCTCCACTAGATAGTGCTCAGAAGTAACTTTCCAGCAATATCTCGTTTGCCCAATTTCGATACCGTATGCCCAAGTTATGCCAAAAAGAAACAAACTGCTCCTTTAGGAAAATTAGGACTAGGAGGGGGCAAAGAGGGTCGTACGACCATTGACGTCATGCTGACATTAACACTTCGTGATCAAAAAGTTCACGGCCATTTGGCCGTCACCGCAAAAAATTGGCCCCCCTGCAAAAACGTTTGGGCCCCTAGTCACCCATGTCACCAAAGGCGTAGGGTAGGGGGTTGGAGTCAGTCACGGGCTAGGTGCGAGGGGCCTAGTCCCCCATATCACCGCGACCAAAAGTGTAGAAGCTATCAGGGGCTAGCGGAGGGCACCCGGTCTTGCATGTGACTGGAGCGAACTCGGAAGGGGTCGGTGGAGCTAGAGGGGGAGTCACCGGCGACGGCGGCGAACCAGTTGCCGCTTGATGGCCACCTGTTGGCTGCTCGATGGTGGAGCCATTCTGAATTGTGAGCACCGGAGTGCATGCTAGGGAGGCCGCATGGCCTCCCTGGCAATTATTTTTTGCCTTTCGGATCAACTACTCAGAAATCGACCAAATAAAAAGCGTCCTTAGGGTTTTTGGCTGCTGCGAACGCGATGGTGACCTCTGTTCATACTCAAAATGCTCTAAAAAATTAGCTACCTCTAGAACTTGCAAAAAATCACTGAGCTTGAAACCCTTACAGATTTCTTCAATGATGACCAAAATCAGAATAATAAAAGCCAATCTTGACTTTTTCTAGCGCTCTGAATCCAATGGTGAAGCTTGATCTGATCCAAAATGCCACATAGATAGGCTCAAGGCATGAAATCCTTGAGGAACCCTGAACGAACTCTGCAATGATTTTCTCAAAAATCTGAGAAGGGGTTGCATGTCAAGGCTTTGATACCATGTTAGAAACCAAGACCAGACATGCAAATCAAAAGGCATTGCACATAATAGAAAAACAATAAAAAAGGAGAGCTTTGCATGAAGATGTGCAAATTGATATATTCAGAATTAAGAAATTACATAAGATGATTTTCTTTATAAAATCAATGTATGCAACCCTAATGTTGACCTAAAAGGGAAACCCTAGTGTACACACTTAATAATTAATCAATTATTAATGTGCCTAAGTTTAGCTTAAGTAACTAAAGGAATAGTGACTTAATTAATTAACCAATATGATATAATTAATTAAGTGTAATAAATTATTACTCTAACAAACCCATCCCATCAATTTTCCTCTTTTTTAGGTGAAAACCCTTTTAGAAGAAAAACTCCATACTCCAAAATCCGCCCCAATATATTATTTAAAAATCATGAAGATTACAATATACTTGTAGAGAAAACTTATCACAGGAGTATCACCACTTAGAGATCTCGAGGCAACACAACCGATATCAGACTCTGAGAATACATAAAAATACTCAGTCATAATATGATTCCCTCATAAAATAGGGTTTCCTTCTAGGGAAATTCAAGCTAATAAAATATCGATTGTCAGATATGAGAGATAATGATGAGCGGTCCATATTTACAATAATAAAATATAAATAATTTTTAGCTTTTTGGGGTGGTGCCCCTTTGACCCCCAGATGGGGAGATGATCCCTCCAGACCCCTCGCAATTGAGGGGTAGACCCCCCATGATCATTGTCAAATGAACATTCACTTATGTAATTGTAAGGTTGACACATTTTACCAACAAATATCCCACTTGTCAAACACCTTGCAAAAGAAACGATAGGGTTATAAACATCATATCTCAATTGCTAGGGGTTGAAAGACTCATAGTCTATGCACACCATCTGAAATTATTTGTGCTCACAAGCTTAGTTAAAGATTCAACAACATTCAATAGAGTCTCTATCTTAACTAGCTTCACCTTGCCATCTTTGATCATATCTCTAATAAAATTATATTGTACATCAATGTGCTTGGTCTTGGCATGGAATTTTAGGTTCTTGGCTAGACATATCGCAATATAATTGTCACAATAAATTGTCATTACACCTTGTTTTATTCCAATATTTGAAAACAGTCCCTTAAGCCAAATGGCTTCTTTACAAGCACAAGTATCTATCATATACTCTGCTTAAGTAGTAGTAAAAGCAACCACAACCCATCGCTTACTCATCCAACTAATTGCACCACCAAATAAAGTAAACATGTAAACACTAGTGGATCACATCTTCTATCAATGTCACTACCCGGTTTCAATCCACATAACCATGAATATCAAGGGAAATATCATCTTCAATCATATTACTATGATAACAAAAATAATAATTTTACATACTATGCAAATATATTAAGAGTCTTTTAACTAGATCCCAATGAGCTATGCTAGGACTAGAGATATATCTCGAAAGAACTCCCACTACTTGGACAATGTCTGGTCTTGTACAAACCATAGAATACATCAAACTTCCAACAACACTCTGGTAAGGCACTCTACTCATGTCTTCCATCTCCGATGGAGATGTTGGACAATCTAAAATAGATAAGTATGTCCCAATTGAAGTAAGAATACACAATGATCTATAATATTGCATATCAAATCTCCACAAAATTGAATTTCCATAATTACTTTTTCCAAGCCATAGCTTTCTATTCACTCTACCTCTTCTAATTTATGTAGGAGGTTCAGATTTTAGTTCTAAAATCACACCATTCCCATTATCAATAAATAACATATTATCAACATATAATGCAGTAAACAAGAAATAATCAGCGTCAGTTTTATAATAAACATAATGATCTGATTTAGAATGATCAAATCCTAAACTCAACACATATGTATCAATGTTTTGGTACCACATCCGAGGACCTTTTTTTAGGACATATTGAGATTTCTTCAATTTGCAAACTAATTTACTTTTCCTTTTCACCACATAATGCTCTGGTTGTATCATATAAATATCTTCCTCCAAGTCACCATGAAGGAAAGCAGTTTTCACATCTATTTTCTCAACCTCCAAATCATAAGTAGCAGCAATAGAAAGAAAAAATCGAATGGATGTCATTTTTGCAATAGGAGAAAATATCTCACCATAATCAACACCCTCAACATGAGAGTAACCTTTTGCAACCAACCTTTCTCTGTACTTCACAATACCTCCATCTAAACCAATCTTTTTCTTGAACACCTATTTATAGCCAACAGGTTTTCATCCTTCAAAAAATGGTACAAGATCCCATGTATCATTATTTTTCAAAGCTGTCATTTCTTCATCCATAGCAATCCTCTAGGATTCTACATCATTTATACCTAATACCTCTTCTATCAATTTGGGTTCAACCATCTTAGTATTCAAAGAATAAATACATCTCCAATCATCAGGTTAATATCTTTCAGTTGGTTTTCTATGCCTTGTAGATCTTCGAAGAAGTTGAGTTGGAGGTTCTTCCTCCTCTTCTAGATATTGAGAGCTAAATGATCTCTCCTCAACTTCCTGTCTATCCATGGGTCTCGATCCAACTTTCTTAGGTGTGGAAGGAAATTAAATCACATATTCCTGTTTACTTTGTTCTAACTGCAATGTAACAAAAGAAGGATTAGTTTCTATAAAACTAACCCTCCTACTATGTATTACCTTTTGTGCAACAAGAACCCAAAGCTTGTATCCTTTCACACCATAACTATATCTTATGAAGATATATTTCATAGCCTTGTTCTCCAACTTTGTTTACTTCTCCTTTGGCACATGTGCATAAGCCTCACAACCAAAAACTCTAAGATGTCTTAATGAAGGTTTATGACCCAACCATTCCTTTATAGGTTTCTTATTAACAAGATCTTATGTAGAAGACATGTTAATCAGGTAACAGGTAGTACCAATACCTTTAGTCCAAACCTTTGTTCTAGACCAACACCACTTAACATGTTGTAAGCCTTCTCCATCAATGTCTTGTTCATTATTTTTGCAAATCCATTATTTTGTGGAGAATATGAAGTTGTCTTCTTTCTATGAAAACAAAAATATTTATAGAATCTATTGAAATCATTAGAGAAAAATTCATTGCCATTATTAGTCCTCAAACATTTAATTTTCTTTCCATTTTGTAACTCAACCATTACTTTAAATTCTTTAAAAATCAAATGAAAACATCATATTTACTCTTGAGAAATTATACCCATGTCCTTCTACTATAATCATCAATAAATGAAACATAATATGTGGATTTACTAATTGAAGGAACATCTATAAGAAAAAACACATCAGAATGAATAAGATCTAATACACTACAATATTTATGAGAACTCAAGGAAAACTGAAAGAAGATTTGTTTTCCATAAATACAATACTCATAGAAATAAAATTCAAGATTACAATCGGACAAACCTTCAACAAGGTTTTTATTTTTCAAGGTCCTTATACCCTTTTATCCAATGTGCCCAAGTATCTAGTTTCATAACATAGTTTTCTTTGTAGGTAACTTTATTTTAGAGGAAAGAGCACCCTTTGGTACCCAAAATCCATGACCATCTACTGAAGGTAAAACCCTCACTTCTTCCACACACTTTCTTTTCACAAAAGTACTATTTTACTCAATAGTACATGCATCAAGATTATACAATGTTCCATATATGACACCTCTAGCAATCTCCATAGAACCTCTAACCATCTTTCATCCTACATTAGAAAAATTTACATGCACACTTGCATCTATTAGTTATCTCACAGATAAAAAATTTCATGCTAAACTAGGAATATACAAGAAACCATTATCCCCTTTTATTCTACAGTCAAGAAACTTGATTCTAACTTTACCGCGACCAAAATTGTTTAAATAAGAATCTATTAGACTATTGTTGTCATTGATGTCAAAAGGGTGAACAAGCTACAGATTCATGATAAAGTGTTCGAGAGGATTTTAGAAAGGTGTTGTGCTATGGAGTATCAGGCTTCCGATTTTTAGCATCTAAGCCTACGTCTCTAAGGATATCATACCCAATAGAGGTATAAAGGGCACCATAAACTCTTATTCCCCCATGCATCCAATATAACATGCTCATGATTTGTGAGGATGGTGATATCGGTCGATCGCACTTTTAGGATAGTATTGCACACCCCTAAATTGTTTCATCCTTCTAAATTTTCAATCACTTGATCTTTTGATCTTTGACAAAGCGATGGAAGAATGGACATCGGCAGTGGGCCCCGACTAGGTCAGATGACATGCATCAAAGGTACAGGCATAGATCATATGAAAATATGGTGCGTGGTATGGCAAGATTCGATGAACCATAATCCATATCCTTGTTGTGGATTACAAAGCGATGACATGGATATTGACCATTGATGAAGATGGCGGGACCTAGTGAAGAAAGAAGTGAAAGTGATGATCTCAAATGATGATGTATGATGATAAATGGAAACATATCAGAAACCTCATAAGGTTTGTGTGGGTCCATTTTCATGCTTACGAGATGAGCAAATTTTGTACATGTGTCTTGGTGGGGCCCGCATATAGCAAACGATATATGAATGTGCTCAACAGTGAAGATTGATTAATAGTGATCGAATGGTGATAAGTAAAAGTTGATGAATAAGGAGGATGATGTGCTTTGACCATCTTCAAGTGAATGCCAGGATTACATTTGGAAAACTTTTAGTGGTTGATTTTTCATTATTGTTGTAAATTGATGATTGATGGCTAAACAATTATATGCGATCAATGATGGAGATTTGAACAATCACTTATTGGATGGTTGTATTTTAAAGGTATACCAATGAATGATGATCAAAGGGTCAAGGTGTGAAAGGAGAAGATCAATGGCTAGAGTTCAAATGCAGAGATTTGAATGGCTATGCAAAGTGTGAATGAGGGTTTCGACTAGTAATCGACATTGCAATTAGAATTAATTCATCTATCTATTTCAACAACAATTGTAATGGGATTGGATGTACACAAGGTGGTGGTTCCAATGATCTCAGAGACAAGAATCATGAGCATATCATATTGACAAGAGAATACATTTAATGCATATCAAATTCTAGGGTTGGCAGAGAGCTAATTTGTGAAAATTATTTGTAACCATATTAAAGGCTAGGCAGCTCGATGCAAAACATTGTGATATCTCATAAAACCTATCAGATTTCTTAATGATAAGCTAGATAGTGGTTTTTGTGTGTATCTCGAGGTGATAATTTTGGGTTGGTAAAGAAGTAAGATAGTTAGGTATTGATGAGATGTTTTTTGAGTTTGCAAGAGAGCGGTGAAAGAAAGTGCATAGAGTGTTGAACAAAGAGATGTACAACTAAGAATATGGTAGAGAAGAGAGTATAGAGTAGACAAGAGTAAAGAAAAAAAGTATGTGTTGCTAAGAGTATTTCTAGAACAACAAAGTGTAAGTTACAATGAGTGTGACATTGTATTGTATGTATTAATTCATTTCACATTTATGTAGGACCACTCATATGCATATTTAAACTTGTAATTCTGAAAGAGGTTGTAGCCTCCATTTGCACTAGGGTTTTGGCCCTAAACATTGTAACTGAACTATGATGCTTGTGAAGTTGGATTAGGACAGTAGATCCTAGCAACATTTCTCACCATGGTTTTTCCCATCGTGGGTTTTCCATGTATATCTAGTGTTGTGTGTTGATCTCTCTTGTGCTTGTGGTTATTATATCTGTTAGTATTTCAATATGCACATTTGAGTTCAAGGTTGAATCTCCAAAAAGTTTTAAGAACTAAAATTTTTTAAGATCTGTGTGTGTAAATATGTGGAAACAAAAAACTAAGTTAAACAACACACCAATGAAACATTATAATCAAAGAATCTAATTTAAAGCTAAAAAAACTTCAAAACCCAGCAGATTCTTCAAAATCATCCCATTGTCCTCTATCTCCAAGGATTCATTTTAAGATGCTTGCTCTCATATTATGTAAGTAGAAGCTCAAGATAATGACAACCTAGAGAATGAGATGATATGCAAAATGCATTTTTATGCTAAATGATGTGAGATAATGAAACTAAGAACAAATTATGCAACCTATTCTACCATGATTATTTATGCTAAGATGATATGCTATGATTATGAAATCTAAGATATTAAGATGATAAATGCTTGATTATTCAACTATAATGCTCACACTATGCAAAATAGTTCTAGGAGCTTCAAACAGCCAAGAGATCTTATTTTTAGATTTTCAAAGGCAAAAGCTTAGTTGGAAAAGATCAATGGTTGAGATTCAATCGGGTAAGATGAACGGTGAGAGATGGAGAAGTTTGAGAGAAAGATGGAGCCTAGAGAAAAAGAAGGAATATGTTTCCTTCCCACAAAAAAATTTCATTCAAAAATAGAGGAAAATTGCCATTTTTCAAGTTTAGTTATGAGTTAGTTTTGGTGGTTGAAGATAATTCAACAATTAAATAATAAAATTATTTAATTTCATGTGGCATGTGAATTTAGAAGCTTCCACAATTAAATATTAAAAATATTTAATTATTTGTGAAAAGTGGATAAGAAGTGTTCAATTAAATATTTAAATTATTTAATTATAAGTGAGATGGCTTTTCCTTAATAAAAAAAAAAGCAATGTGATAACTAAATTAGATAAATTGTAAAACTTATTTAATTAAGAAGAAATGGAAAAGTGATAATAATTAAATAAACTTATTTATTTAATTAGAATACAAGAATTAGAAAATTAAAAATATAAATAAATTATTTAAATTCATTTATATGTAGATTGAATTAGAGGTTAATTAAATAACTTGTATTTAATTAATTACCAGACTTATTATAATGTGACCATTTTTAGGTGTATACATTTTTCCCTTCTTTGAAGTGATGTGTTTTACACATTGCTTCAAAGAATTGAAAAGTTTTCCCCAGATGTGAATTATGGAAAATTGATGCCTGCATGCCCCCTCGGGTTATGAATTGGGTAAAACTTTGAATTTTTTTTAAATTTATGAATTTTTGGAATTTTTTGATGATTTATGAAAATTGTTATTGATTGGCTATCTGATTCATCAGCCGATAAGATGATTTGATTGAATCTTCTATCAAAAGATTGATATGAAGCTGAAAAACCCTTATTATGCCCCATGGATAAAAAAGTTCCATAAAATACCCTCCATGCACACTTAAATAGGTAAAAAGTAACTTTTGAAGATCATTTGTGCATTGTTACCTTAGTGAATTTAAAAAAAATTGAGCTCTAGAGTGAGAAAAATGACTCTTCCCATCCACCAGCATAGATTTGAGAATATTGGACAACACTAGCGCCCGACACATTATGGAGCCCCAATACATATTGCGTAAACCTCCTTGTGATTTGATTCATCAAAAAATTCAATGTTTTTGGCACGTTTTTCCTTGTTTTGCACACATTTCTAGCAGAGTAGCACATTTGATAGATTTTATAGCGCATATGATGAAAGGAATAGTTCATTTGATAAGAGGTATAGCACATGTGATAATATAGTGCATATGATGAGAAGAATAGCACATATGATAAGAAGAATAGCGCATATGATAAAAAGTATGGCACATTTCATTTGCTAGCGCATATAGTGAATTTTGTAGCATATTTGCTTGAAATTAAACCAATTTTCATTATTTTTCTCCCCAACTGATTCTTTTTCAATTGCTTTAGCATGTGATGGTGAAGTTTGGATATTCAACTAATGATAAGTGGCAGGTTTGATAGGATAACTAATAAATTTTTCCTCATGATGAATGAGAAAATAAACAGTAAGATTTGATAAATCTATTCTCATGATTGATGAAAAACAAATAGTAAGATGGATAAATTTTCTCTCATGATTGATGAGAAACAAATAGTAAGATAACTGATAAATTTTCTTCCATGAGTGAAAAAAAAATAGTAAGAGAAATGATAAATTTTCTTCCATGAGTGAAAAAAAAATAGTAAGACAACTGATAAATTTTCTTTCATAAGTGAAAAACAAATAGTAAGACAACTAATAAATTTGTCCTCGTGATTGATGAGAAAAAAATAGTAAGATAGCTTGATTTGAGTGATTTGATTGATTGCTTTGAGTGATTTGTGTGATTTGAGTGATTTGATCACTTTGATCACAAACTCTGATTTGATATGTTTCGAATGGATAGGAGGGATTAGTGATTCTTTAGGTGCAGGAGCAATTCCCGAAGACCTGGAGCTTGATTCCACTTCTTGTTCAGGAAGACTGAAATGTCATTGATGCCTGTGGGTTGACTTCATTACTTTGGATGCCAAAGATGTGTCTCAACAAGATTTTGTTGACTACACTTGCCAAGAGGTGGCACAATGATACAAACACCTTTCACCTAGGAATAGGAGAGATGACAATTACTCTTGAGGATGTTTATAGGATTCTATGGATTCCAGTGATGGGAGAAATCGTGGCATATGAGACTAGAGAGCAAGAGGGAACTGATGCCTTGAGGAGAGTTTTTTTAGATGATCAGATTGTTGGGTATGGGATTCCATGGGCCAAGATGGCTAAGACGTACACATCATTGCCTTACATACTAGCAGGATTCATTGTTCAATTCTTATGTCTCGATCGTAGGTCGAAGGGACTGGTTGTTGGATGGGGTCGATTACTTGAGAGTATGGTTATTCAAGGTACATGATATGCCTGGGGATCATGCATGCTCACTCATTTATATCATGAGCTACATCAGATAGTTTATTGTAGAGGGAGGATCATGATCGTTGGATGTTCTTTGCTTTATGTCTAGGCATCGGAATATATAGTAGTTACATGTCATGTGGCGGATAGACAACGTCTAGTTGGGTGACCATACATTTTTTCATATGCAGGTGTTGTTGGGCAGTCGAGGTTGGGGAAATTAGACTACTTGTAGTGAGTACTTGATAATTTGGGTACAGTTACATGAAATTCATACTTAGATTGCAAGCAGTGGCTGAAGGATGCCTGAGAGATGCCATATGTTTTTGTTTCTCAATACTTGATCAACTCCACCCTATATATCATTGAGAGATTTCTATTGAATCAGGTGGTTAGATAGTATGGTCAAATATAGGGGATGCTCTAGCATTCAACCATTTACACTCATCATCAGCAAGAGATTTCAGTGTGGGGACCTCGACTTTCATTTGATACAGCTGTTGCAGAGATCATTGCCTTGGGTGCACAGATGTGGGATTATAGAGCAAATATTCTTGATGGGGGGATGATAGCTGATTGTGCATAGTATTTTATAGCACGTCCAGTACCATGGCTTACCAATCTTGAGGAGCCTTTTGTACCACTAGATGGGGGAAAATCATAGAGACCAGGGTAGAGGAGAAGGAGAGAGGAGAGAGGGAGTGAGGATAATGATGAGGATAGAAATGATGATGATGATGATGATGGAGATGGAGGTGGTGGTCGTAGGGGTTCCCTAGTAGTGATACATATACCATAGAGGAGACATTCAATTACAGATAGTGGGATCGATATATAACCACCCTATATTCCATATTACAAAGTCCAGATTAGGGATAGATAACCACCCTATAGTCCATATTACAAAGTCTACAAGATTAGCTGGCACAGGCACAGGCGACTATACAATAGTTACAGGCATAGGTGACTGCCTTGACGGCTGAGAGGGATGATATGAGATAGGTTGGTGAGCAAGAAGTGGCTCTATCAAAGAGATTGCTGAGAGTGGCCTAAGGGACCTCCATCGGTGCGATGATGAGTGAGGTTACATGAGTTTCTAGAAGGGCCGAGTATTATCATGGCCCACACCATGAGTTTGTTCCTGCAGAGTAGATATTGAGCTATGCTTAGTCATGATCTGGTCAGATCCATTCTTGGACTACCAATAGGGGTGTGACACAACCACCCATCAGAGATTTGGGTCTAGATCTAGGTACAGGTGTTGCAGGTGCAGGAGGTCTTGTGAGACCAACGAGTCTTGTGGGGATTACCTCATAGTCCCATAATCCCTTTTGATGATGTATATTTGATGATCTTTGAATACACATTCATTTTTGTCACATTATGATATTGTATCTCTCCTTGTTTCGATATCCTTGTACATTTGACATTGAGTTTTGATATTATGAGATGCAGGGGATATTGTTGATCCAAGCATGTGTCTATTTTATTCTGTGATGGATGTATTTATGATGGATGTATGTATGATGTATGCATTTACTTTCTATTGTGATATGTTATATAATGATTATGATGTGCTAATATTATGTGAATGATGTTGTAATGTTATATGAGATAGAAGAAAATGATATGAAATGCGATGTGTATTTTGTATTTTTCGGATGCTTACATATATAATCAAATGCATGGATTTATGATGATGATGTGATGTGATAATGCTTTCTAAATGCTTTTTAAATCGATGTAATAATGATATGATGTAAAAATGATAATGTGATGGAAAATGATTATGTCTCTAAATGTATGGATGATATGAAAATGAATGAGCAACTTAAATCCATGAATGTTGTGAAAATTATAAAGAAATTTTTGAAAATGAAAATGAAAAGGAATGAAATGATAACAAAAATCAACAAAACTATAATGATAATGAAAATGAATGAAATGATAATGATACTGAAATGGATGATGTTGTTTTTAGTAATGTCAAATGTACTCAATCCTTTGTTAGAGAGATATATTGTTTTTGATTTTTTTCCAGTGTTGAAAAATCTATAATGCAGATGCAAAACTAACATGAATGCAATCTATATCGACCATGCAAATGTGTCATTCCAAGAGTTATTGTATGCTTGTTTATCATCATTGAACTTTTGAAATGTTGGAATTTATTACAAGCATCAAAGGGGATATTTGCACCGATGATGACCTGAATACAACTTTCATGATTTTTGATATAGCAAGCTAATACAAGAATCGAGGTATAATTGAACTAAGATGACCTAAGTATTGCTTGCATAAACAAACAAGAGTTAACATTTTTCCTATGAAATTTTTGAAATGTCATGAATGATACATTGTAGAGTCATGTCCCATGACAAATTTTCACAGTAATAATGAGTAACTCACAGAAAACAGACAAAGAAAAATCATACTCCTTCCTTGCTTCTCTAGCCTCAGACATCATCGAGTTGCTCTAGAGTTATGATAATAAAAATCCCTAAAACAACAATTCAACCTTTTCTGAAAGTATTTCAATCATTATTCAAATTAGATCATCCATTTTGATTTGAAAACCTAATGTCATGCTTTCCAATGAATTTTTTGATCATGTCTGATTGATTTCCAAGTGTTGTCTTCTCATTGTGTTTTGGTTTTGTCTAATGCATTTGTTGTACTATTATTTTCCTATTGTGATCCCTCAAAAGTTAGCTGTCCCTGTTGAGTCTGTATTTTTCTCCCAGTTAGATACAACCGATTATTATGGATATGTACAAATTTCACCAAACCATGATGGAACACGATTGCCTCGATGATGCAAAAATGATGGATAGATATGATGTTGATAGGATGATTATGCTAATGTTGAGAGGATGAAGTACATGAACTAATAGATGGAAGAGCCAACTTGCTCACAAATAGTGCCTGATTGTCAGGTTTTCACTATTTGTTTTTATTGCACTTTTTCAGATTTTATGATTTCTTTGTTGTTACCAAGATGCCTATTTTCCAAGTCTTCATCAAGGCAACCATTTTTTTGATTTTCTCTTTTCTGATTTTTTTTTTTGTGTCAAAAGGATGCCTGTTTGTCGGGTTTTCACCCTGATGATGATTTTTTTTGGACTTTTTTTTTTGTTTTTTCTCAAACATAGAACTTCTTAAGATGAATGCTATTGATTGGATCTTCAAATAGGTTCCCTTCATGTGTAGACAATTGATAAGCTCTAGAACCATATACTACAATGACGACAAATGGACCAAGCCAATTTGGTTCAAACTTTCCTTTCTTCTCCCTATCTTGTTGATTGTGGGGGTTTTCCTTTAGGACCAAGTCACCCACTTGAAATGTTCATGATTTGACCCTGTGATTGTAGCTACAAGACATGATTTGTTGATAGCCCTTCAAGTGATCAGCTAGATGTTGTCGTCGCTGATCTAGCAGTTCCAGTTCTTGCAGTCAAGAAACTCTATAGTCTTCATCAGTTATGAATCCCTTTGGTGAGACTCAGAGGGAGGGTATTTGAACTTCTAATGGAAAGATTTCTTCTGCTCCATAGACCAAAGCATATGGGGTGGCTCATGTTGGTGTGTGAATTCTAGTTCTATAGGCGTACAAAGCTAGATTGAACTGAACATGCCAATCACGACTAGCATCATTTACTGTCTTCTTCAGGATATTTAGTATTGTTTTATTTGAAGCATCTGCTTGGACTTTTCCTTGTGGATAATAAGGTGTAGAGAACTAATGTTGGATATGAAATCTTTCACAAAGTTCATCAAAATCCCGATTCTTAAAAGGTCTACCATTATCAATGATAATGGAGATGGGAATTTCATACCGACATATGATATAATTCAAGATAAAATATGAAATTTTCTTGTTGGTTACTATTGTCAGAGGAACAAATTCAATCCACTTGGTAAAATATTTAGTTGTCGTGATTATAAACTTGTTCCCATTGGATGAAAATGGATGAATTTTTCCAACCAGATCTAATCCCCATTGAGAAAAGGGAAATGTTGTAGTGAAAGGCTGCAACTCTTGCGTAGGTGCATGAATAAGGTTCCCATGGATCTGACACTTTGAACATTTCTTTACAAATTTAAAGGATTCCCTTTCCATAGTTGGCCAATAGTAACTTATTTTGGCAAGTTTCTTAGCTAAGGTCAGTCCACTTGAATGAGTGCCACAAATACCACCATGAACTTTGTGTAAGGATTTTTTAGATTAATCATATTCAAAACATCTAAGAAGTATACCATCAAGACCATGCCAATAAAGGGTGTTAGCAATTAAGGTATATCAGGAAGATTGGCGTATAAATTTTCTCTTTTGATTCTGAGACAAATCTGGGGGTAAGATATTATCTTTTAAGTAGGTATAGATCTTTCCATATAAAGGGGAATCAGAACCAACCACATGATAGATGATTTGGGTCTCGGGATTATCGTATGCAGGGGTAAACAATTGTTCCACTAGGAATTTATATCGAGCTTGATTTTCTGAGAATTGTAGTAGCAAAGAAATTGTAGCCATGGTGTCTGAAACTTTGTTATCAATTTCCAAAATTTGTGTGAACATGATTTCAGAAGAATATTTCTTAAAATCATCACCCATGCTCTTATAAGGCATCATTTTTTCATCCTTGGTTTGATAATCATCATTGATTTGTTTAATGATAAGTTGTGAATCGCCATATACTTGCAGCTCTATGATCCTCCATTCCAATGCTACTCTCATTCTAGTAAGAAAGGCTTCATATTTGGCTATGTTATTTGTGCAAGGATACATTAATCAATAGGATTTTGGAATAGTATGTCCCTGAGGTGTGACAAATAGAATTCTTGCCCCTGAGCCATGTCGTGTATAGAACCCATCAAACTATAGTGTCCATGACTACTCTGTTGTTGCTTTGAAAACATCTACATCAGGAAATTCAACATGCATTAGATGATCTACCTATAAGGGTGCACCAACCAACTGATCTTCTATGACTTGTCCTTTAATGGATTTTTGATCTACAGAGTGGATATTGAACTCACTTAAGATCATTACCCATTTGGCTATCCTTCCCGTTAGGGTAGCTTTGCTCAAGAGGTACTTTAATGGATCAATTCTGGCCACAATTTTAACCGTGTGGGTTAACATATAGTGCCACAAATTTTTAGAAGAAAACACTACTGCTAAACAAGCCTTTTCAATAAAATTTTAGTTAAGCTCATGACCTGTCAAGGTCCTACTGATGTAATATATAGCTCAGTCTTTTCCTGTTCTATCTTCTTGTGCCAACAATGCCCCCAAGGATACCTTTGTGGCTGAAATTTAAAGTATGATGGGATCTCCTGGTATTGGTGAAACCAAGACTTGTGGACTCATCAGATATTTCTTGATTTGATTGAACGTTGATTCACAATTTTCTTCCCATTTGAAAGGAACATTTTTGTGCAAGAGATGTGTGAAAGGGAAAATATTGTTTGCGAGTTGGGTGATGAACCTTCTGATAGATTGTAGTCATCCTTGCAATGACCGAAACTGACTAATATTTCTTGGTGGTGGCATCTCCATGATGGATTTGAATTTTTCTATATCTACCTCTATTCCCTTTTCTGAAACAATATATCCTTAGAGCTTTCAAAATTTGATCCCAAAGACACACTTCTTTGGATTAAGTCTGACCTTGAATTTCTCCATTCTGACAAAGATTTTAGATAGGATTTCAAGATGTCCCTCTCTTGTATAATATTTTTCTAATAGATCATCCACATAATATTCCATGAAAGTGTGCATCATGTCATGAAAAATATTGGTCATAGCTCGTTGATAAGTTGCATCTGCATTTTTTATCCCAAATGACATCACAATCCAACAATTGGTACCCCAGGGACATGTGAAAGTAGTCTTGTCTTGATCCTTAGGTGTGATATTGATCTGATTATATCCTGAAAATCCATCCATAAGTGAATACATGGCGTGCCCAACTATTAGGTCCACAATTGTGTCAAAGCTAGGTAGAGGAAAAACATCTTTCAGACATGCTTTATTTAGATCCCAAAAATCTATACAAATTTTGATACTCCCATCTAGTTTTGATACTGGTACAATGTTAGAGATCCATTCTGCATAGTCAATGGACCGAATGAACCCTACATCTAATAGTTTCTTCAATTCTTCTTTAACCAACAATGTGACATATAGATGCATCTCTCTAAGTTTTTTCTTTACTATTTTTTCCCTGAGCATTATAGACAAATGATGCATGATGGGATTAGGATCCAGTCAGGGAAAAATTAATTTGATTGTATTTCAAGAGTTTTGTTAAGTTTGGTATCTCTTCGTCTATTAATGAAGCAACAAGTTGTAAGATCTTTGGCTGTTATGCAATGTCTATGTGGATTGCTTCCACTGGTTCGATCAAATGGAAGATCTCTCTTGGTAGTGTTCTGAAAGAGTGTCAAGTTTCTCATCCTTTAGTGCCTTTGAAATATTTTCACCATCATATACGCTCTTTATTTTTCCTTTTTCATGATCTAACACTGCCATTTTTTTGTTTTCACCATTAGATTGATCTTTTATAGTATTAATTTTGCAGCTAAGAAACTTGGCACCCTCCTGATCAAAATATTGATTATGAGATTCATTGGTGGAACTTGTTTCAGGATTGGAATATCAAAGGAAATTTACTACGGCTTCATCATCTTGGAATATAGGGATATCAATAGGTTCGATTTGATCCCAATCAATAAGTTTAGGATGGATTAAAGGCAAAGGATCATTTGGTTGAGTGAGGTCAAGGTTTGTTAAATTCATGACATAGACATGATTAACATTATCATTATAGGTAATTTCTATAATGGTATCCTCCTGTTGATCATCAATCTCATTTTGAACTGAATCATCCTCACTCGAGTCATGGTCATCTTGAAGTACATAGTCAAGTGGCCGAGTCCTTGAACTTTCACCCTGTGTAAGTATGGGTGTATGATTTTTTATGACATCAACCTTTTAATCTCTCCAAAATTCATCATCATAAATTTTATCCCATTCATACTCATTTGAATCAATGTCGGAGTTATCTTGTAATCTGAGAATTGTTAAGGCTATTTCTTCATGAGATTTCTTTAAAGTTTCTTCTTGGGTTTTCTTTAAAGCTAATTCTTTTGTTTCTTCACCATACCCAAGTCCTATTTTATCCTTTAGATGTGTTACTATAGGCTAAATGGGTTCTATAATTCCTTCCTTTCTTTTACCTATGGGACTAGTTCCTTCATAGCCCATCCTTTGCATTATAGTATAGCCTTTACCATATTGTTCTATAGGAAATTTGATATGTTAAAAAAATTCATCTTCATCCTTATATAGCCACTTGAGAATATCTCTATCTTCGGCCTCATATTCTTGAGTATTACCTTTGATAAAAAAATTGTCAAACATTGTGATGGGTGTTGAAGATTGTGCTCCTGATGTGGAGGTTGTTGCAACTTGTTCTTTGGATTTTTTGGGCTGGCCATATGATCTTGGAGAGATAGGTAAATTAGAGAGACATAAATAATATTCTCCCACCCCTTTGTCCTTCAATTGCAATTTTGTGCCAAAGTTCCTTATCAACTCTTTTGATTGGTTATTATGATTTGAAGGGGAAACAACAAGAGCTTGTCTATTATGTGGTACAAAGGTGTCCAGGGTTGCTTTGAGATTAGAAAAAAATTGGTTGTTGTTGTGATCTGCTATTATATTATCTCATGTCCATCAGAAATAAATTTTAGACTTTGATGGTACATTGATGATACTGCTTGCATCTCATGGATCCAAGGATGATCCAAAACTTGATAGAAAGTATTTTTATAACAAGTCCCACTCTAATAGGAAAATTGATAAGGCCCTTGGAAGCTCCCTCTTCATCATCATATTCTTTAATTGTAATCTTTCTTCTTGGATCAATAGAATCTTCAGAAAATCCTAGGGAAAGGACCAGCCTTAAAATACAAATATTCAAGTCAGCTCCTCCATCTATTAAGACACGCCTAATTCGGGTTTTATGGACCATGACTTCTAGATAAAGCGAGGAGTTGTGCGGATGAGACATGGAGATAGGAAAGTGGGTGAGGAAAAGTGTCCCACCATGGCTTGAAATTTGTCAATATCCAAATCGGTGGATATAGTTGTGTCGATGAGAGCCTTCTCTAAAATTTTCTTATGTGCTGGGGATATCTTGAGAAGCTCTAATATAGAGATTTGGGCTTATGTTTTCTTCAATTGATCAACTAAATTATATTGACTTGAAGGAGGGACAGTTGTTTTGGATGAGCTCCCTTTTAAGATAACTTTAGCTTGTCCCCTTGTTGTCACATTGACCTGTTGATATTCTTGCTTTTCATTGACCTTGATAACATTAACCTATTAGTCATCCATGTAAATGTGGTTGATTATGGTATGCTAGACATGGTTTACATTTTTTCCATTTGAAGATTCTACTTTCTGATAGTTTGGAAGAGGGTCCTTAAATGCTTGATGATCTTCATTGGCATGATGTCCCTCAACTATTATGATGTCCTTGTCTATCAAATCTTGGACTAAATTTTTCAATCCTTGATAATTATTTATCCTATTTCCTTTTCATCTATGGTAGTCACACTAATATGATTCATTCCATGATGGTTGTTTGACTCGCTGCTCATAATCTCTTTGAGGTGGTAAAGTGATGAAATTTTTATCCTCAAGCTCTTTGAAAGTTGACTCAAGAGATTGGCCCAGAGAAGTAAAACTCTGTCAATTTGAAAAGAATTGTGATGGGTGGATTTGAATTTTGAGTGTTACTGAGATTATTATTGAATTTACCACAATTATTACTATTGTTCTAATTGGTCAAATTCCCTTATTGGTGTTGTTTCCTTGATTGGTGTTACTATTACCTTGATTGGTTGAATTTCCTTGATTGGTGTTATTGCATGGGGTATCTGATAGATTGAAGATGGATGGTTTTTCCTTCACATTGTTTGCATCTACCACACCATAATTGACAACATTCTTGTTTCTAGTTCAAAATATTGATTTGTCACTATTGTTGTTATGATTGGATGAATTTGGACTATCTTTGCCAAGTTTTATCACTCCTCTCTTGACTAAGGCTCCTTCAATAGTGATTGCATTCTCAATAAACTTCTAAAAATGTGGAAAACAATGAAGGTTGAGCCTATAACTCATTTCTTGATTAAGACTATCAATAAAGATATCCATCTTTTCCTTTTTAGAAACTAAGCGGGAATATCGTGAAAATAGTCTTCTCCATCTTTGTAGGAATGTGATGAAGAGTTCTCCAGTCTTTTTCTTTACTCTGTATAGATCAAGCATAGTTATTTGATTTTTAATGTTGTAGGAGTATTGGGATATAAATTTGTTGATCAACTCCTCAAACGTCTTGATGGGTGGAGTGATTTTAGAAAGACATTCCATGGATTGCCCACCTAAGCTTTGTGGGAACAATCTCATCAAGTATGTTTCCTCATGAGAAAATTCAAGGCTCATGTTTCTAAATTCTCTCATGTGGTCAATAGGATCTGTTTTCCCATTGTATCTATCATTTTTTTTAATTTAACAATGCTTGGGAAATGGGATCATTTTGAGATTTATATCAAAAGAATATGGACAAATATCCTCCAAATCATACTTATTTGTTGTGCCCCCTTGCATTTCCTTGATTTTCCCTTGTAGTGCTCTTATTTGTTGGGTAAGAGCACTAAAATCATTTAAGGAATTTTTGGTCTTTTCAGGATCTCCTTTAATTTTCTCTGTATCATAGTCAGAGGGAAATTTAGCACCTTGGTTTTCCAATAAAAGGAAGTATCTTTCTTTATTTATCTCTAAGATCTTTTCCATAGCTATGTGAAACTGTGGATCTTGTTTAGCTTCTTGAAGAATTTCATTGGTTATTTCATCATTTGAGCTATTTCCATGAATTCTATGAAAAGGATTGTCTTCCCTATCACCCATGTTGCAAAGTGGGTTCTTTCGTCTTCTTCTCTTTCTTTTTGGGACCTTGTGACAACAAACATATGCTTGTATCAATTTTTTACTAAACTTATATCACAAATGGCAGTGCAATTTTTTGGATTATTGATGCCTTAGCAAAATAGGATGATGGATCCTATTGATATGACTAAGGAATTTCTAATTTTCATATTTGTTTCCTTAGATGAAGGATGATAGATCATGTTATGGAAGTTAAATTGAAAATCAAAAATTAATTTGAAATTGGTGCACTTTAAGATGTTTTGATCTTAGTTTGAAAAATGATGATTTTTGTAAAAAACCTAATGTTTCCAAGTTTTTCTCTATTGTGGCAACTGAATTGGATGGTTGGAGTATTGTATTGCTGGTTGTGGAATGTAAGAATGATGAATGGGTTGACTATGATTATGCCTTTGTGAAAGAGCTCTTCATTGATAATAAGCTTGTCAATAAAATGGCTCTAAAGCAAAATCATCAGTAAATCCTCTATCAAAGTCATGGTATCTATGGATGAAAGTCTGATAGTCAAGCAAGACCTTCCTACTTTGGTACAAAAAGTGTCTCCTTTTCAAAAATTTCTTGTAACTAAGTTGCTTCTTTGGTTTCTTGATTCTTTTAGGAAGGGATTTATTGACAAATGTTGTTGATTTCCAATCCCTTAACATAAATCTAACAGTTTCGTTTGTCAAATTCTTCTATTTTCTAGATGATCTTATCTAAATTAATGTTTTGAAAACATAGAAATCATTTGTAAAACAATTATTTTTAAGTCCTAGAATCCAAACAATAAGTGTATGTTCTTTGAAATTGTGACGGTTATTTGAACATAACAAACACTTCAAGTAGACTCACTCTTAATGGTCAAAAAGGTCATTATAATCATTAGAACCCACATCCTAAAATTGTGTCAACTCACACAGTCATGTCACCCCCTAAACGACACCCATGTTTTTTTCTTTTCGAGGCATGTACTCAAAGTTATATTTCTCGATCCCTTGAGTAAACGATCCTTGGAAATTATATGGCGAGTATCTTGAGGGAAAATTCTTCCCTCCCCTTGCACTATGAGTATTATAATGTTTGGCTACTGACTTGGTTAGCTTCTACACTAAGGCTCGTAATAAGGGTTTTCATCAACAAATCACTTTTGATTATAATGGGTTGTAATCCTTAGCTTTAGGCATTCCCACTTAGGTCATTCCTCTTGGGTGAGTACTTTTTCCCACAAGAGCAGGCCTGCTAAAGGCTTTAACAAAGCATAAATTGCATGAAATTAAAAGATGATTTTGGAATTTTGATCACCCAGTTCAGGGGAGAGCATAGGCCTATCACCGTCCAATCCCAACAAACAATGTTTAGTTTTAAAGCCCAAATGATGATTTTATATTCTATGTGAAGATATTGCTTTACAAAAGATATGATGTTCATTTTAACTGGGATAGAAATGTATGATAACTACTCTAGGATTGGTGTATTCTAATTCAAATGGCTACCCTAGGATTGGTTCATTTTTATCCAAAAATAGAAATAAAACCACTGGTTGCGGTCACGTTAGATCCAGACAACAAATTGTACAAATTACAAATGCACTAGAATAGAGGTCATGTGCACTATGGAAACAGTCAAATGTGCTATAGAATCAATCATATGCACTATAGAATTTTTTACATGCACTGGAGAATAAGTCATATGCATTGGGGAATCTGTCATATCCATTGGGGAATCTGTCATATGCATTGGAGAATCAGTTAAATACGTTGGAATAGTCTTCAAATGCGCTAGAACAAAATTTAAATATGCTAGAAGAATAGTTATATGCACTAAAATGGGTGTCATATGTGCTAATCCACAACTCCAGTCATGACCTGCTAGAAAACCTATAATAAAATATTAAAAATGGGGCAAAGCCCCACATTGGGCACCAAATATGTGTGTAAATATGAGGAAACAACAAACTAAGCTAAACAACACACCAATGAAACATTATAATCAAAGAATCTAATTTAAAGCTAAACAAACTTCAAAATCATCCCATTGTCCTCTATCTCCAAGGACTCGTTTTAAGCTACTCAGTCTCGGATTGTGTAAGTAGAAGCTCAATGGAATGACAACCTAGAGAATAAGATGATATGTAAAATGCATTTTTATTCTAAATGATGTGAGATAATGAAACTAAGAAAATATTATGCAAGCTATTCTACCATGATTATTTATGCTAAGATGAAAAAACTAAGATACTATGAAATGATTATGAAATCTAAGATATTAAGATGCTAAATGCTTGATTATTCAACTATAATGCTCACACTATACAAAAAAATTCTAGGATTTTCAAAGAGCCAAGAAGTCTTATTTATAGATTTTTGAAGAAAAATCTTAGTTGGAAAAGATCAACGGTTGAGATTCAGTCTAGTAAGATGAACGGTGGGAGATGGAGAAGTTAGAGAGAAAGATGGAGGCTAGAGAAAAAGAAGGAAGACGTTTTCTTTCCCACAAAAAAAAATCACTCAAAAATAGAGGAAACTTGCCATTTGTCAAGTTTAATTATGAGTTAGTTTTGGGGGTTTAAGATAATTCAACAATTAAATAATAAAATTATTTAATTTCATGTGGCATGTGAGTATAAAAGCTTCCACAATTAAATATTAAAAATATTTAATTATGTGTGAAAAGTGGATAAGAAGTTTCTAGTTAAATATTTAAAATATTTAATTATAAGTGAGATGGATTTTTAGAAGATTTAAAGATGATTTATGATTTGGAAAAAGAAGAATTTTTACTTTATTCAAAATAAAGCAATGTGATAACTAAATAAAATAAATTGTAAGACTTATTTAATTAAGAAGAAATGGAAAAGTGATAATAATTAAATAAACTTATTTATTTGATTAGAATAGAAGAATTAGAAAATGAACAAAATAAATAAATTATTTAAATTCATTTATATGTAGATCAAGAATTAGAGATTAATTAAATAACTTGTATTTAATTAATTATGAGACTTATTATAATGTGACCATTTTTAGGTGTATAAAAGATCTATTGATTCATCCCCCCCTCTCAGCAAATCATCATGTTCTAAGAATTGGTATCATATCCCTAGGTTCCCTTGGAGAAGCTTAACTAGCTCGGATAGATCTTGGTTTAGTGAAGACAATTGAATTTCGGGAAGTCTCAAACAAGCCACCTAGGTTTGATGTTACAAACTATGCAAAATGGAGCTCATTAATGGAAGGATGCTTAATTTCTCTTGGAAGTGAATTTTGGGCATGTGTTGAGACCCAATATACTATTCCTACTGCTATTCCTATTGGTCTTATATCAGATAAGATTCATGAAGACAATAAGAAATGTTGGTTTATTAATTTTAACAATTTGTCTGACTTTGTGCATAGCAAAGTTATGCATTGTAATCTTGAATTCTTATGATATCTGAGAAAAACTAAAGAAAATTTATGAAGGTGAAGCCAAAGTGGAGTTAGCAAAGTTACAAGTGCTGAGAGAAAAATTTGACAGCTTGATGATGACCGAAGAAGAGAATCTTGTAGACTATCTTCAGAGAATTGATGATGTGGTAAATTTCATTAAAGGATATGGTGTAGATCTAAAAGAAGAAGATGTTGTGTTGAAAGTTCTCAGGTCCATGACAACTAAATATGATGTCAAGATTTTTGCTATCAAAGAAGGAAGAGAAATTGAGAAACTCACTCTTGATGAGGTGCATGGCATAATTACTTCATATGAGATGAAAATTCCAAGTGTTGAATCATCTAGGAGATAATATTCATTTAAGGTTGTCAAGAAAGAAAAAGATGAAGCTGATAAGAAAGACAACACCACTACCATTGCATCTGATTTTGAGGAAAATTATGAGGAAGAAGCAAAATTCATAAGAAGGCTTAGAAGAGGATTTGTCAAGTATAAAGGTAAGCTCCCATTTAAGTGTTTTATCTATGGCATAATAGGTCATTTTGCTTCAAATTTTCCATATGGTAAAGAAGACAGTTCCAAGCAAGAATTTGATAGTGGAAAGAAGAAAGAGTTCTACCCTAAAATAAAGAACTTTGGAAAGAAGAAGAGTTTGAACATCAATGAAGAAATTTAATTGTCTGATTCTAGTCATTTTTTGAAGGAGGATGAATGCCATGCCATTGCAATGAGACATGATAGAAGAGAATTTCTATTCATGTCTAAAGAAACTAAGGATCGGGAAGGTGAAAATATTAAGGACTCATATGACGAAGAAGAGGAGGGAGTTATTGATATTGAAGGAGAACTATTTATTGCTCTTGAAGATATTGATGAACTAAGAGACAAATATGATGATATTAAGAGAGAAAACAAGAAGCTAAGAAGGAATTCTGAAAAGGAGACTGACAGATTAACACAAGAACTTTAATAGTCCAATAAGGTGTTAGTAGGATTGAAAGTTCATGTATAGGAGCTTAAAAGAATTGAGGATGTCATGAAATATAAATTGCAATCCGAGATGGATATATGCTTGAAACTTGAGACAAAAATGGTTGCCTCAAGGAAATAATTGGAGAAGGCCAATGAGCAGATCAGAAATGGACTAAAGCTAAAAGGTGCTATAGATATTGTGAATGAATTGATAAGTACACAAAAGATTGGAAATAAAGAGAAATCTAGTTTAGGTTTGGAAAAAGGGAATAATTCATATATGGATGTCTATGAAAAACTATATGAAAGATTTATAGTAGGAGAAAAATCAGTCCCAAGTGAAGAAAGATCTGACAAAGAGGAAGCTCCTAAAGATGAACAAAAATCTAATAAAGGAGAGAAATTGGTTGAAGTTAAGGTGGACCAACAGACAGTTTCTAGTCAACAAAAGAATATGTAGAACATAAAAAGAGCAGACAATGGTGGATTCACAAGAGTGCACTATCCAAGGGGGCCTAGACAAAGAAGATCACCTCATCCAGGTAAAGGAAACTACATGACCAAGTACTCACCATGTTTCAATGGGTATTGCTATACTTGTGACAATTTTGGTCATATGGCTAGAGAAGGTAGAATCATTCCAAGGAAGAATAAAAAAAATTCAAGCAAGAATCAATTTGTTCCCTTGGTTGATATGAATATAATTTTTTATAGTTGCAACAACTTTGGTCATATAGCTAGAAACTCTAGAGAAAGATGTACAGGACTAGGTGTGAAATTTGAGAAGAAGAAATCCTAAACCTGCTAATAAAGAGAAAGGAAATAAGACTTTCGAGATAGAAGAAAAGAAAACTAAAAATAATCCCAAGAAGATATGGAAGGAGAAAGAGCAAGGCGCTTGCATCACTCAGTCTATGATTTCCCAAATGGATTTACATGCAAAGGAACAAGATCTATGGATTATTGATAGTGGTTGCTCTAATCACATTACTTGAGATAAAAAGAAATTCATTAAGCTGATAATACTATTGTTAAGATTAATGGTAAAGGAATTCTGAGCATAGATGGAAAGAACAAAACTAAATATGTGCTCTATGTGGAATGTCTAAAACACAATATTCTTAGTGTCAGTCAGATGTGTGATAATGGATAGAAATTTTTAGATTCTCAAGACTACAAGATAATATTGAATGGTACAAAAATTTGTCAAGGGATAAGGACTGATAGTAATCTCTACAATCTATGTGAAGTGGAAGGCCAAACACGTCTAATCGGTCAAGAAAATGAAAATTGGTTGCAGCGTAGAATAATAGGACATGTAAATTTTGACAACGTGGTGAAAATAAGTTCAAAAGGCTTGGTCAAAAATATGCCTAAGATTGCAAAGCTTGATAACATCATATGTCAAGGTTGTTAGCAAGGAAATAAAATGAAGTTTAAATTTCCCACAAAGGATTACTCTACTATGAAATCCTTGGAAATAATCCATACTGATCTATGTGGTCCAATAAGGACAAGAGCATTTCAAGGAGAAATAAATTTCATGTTGTTGATTGATGAAGTTATACGAGAATGGCATATGTCACATTTTTGAGGGAGAAGGTTGAGGTGTTTGAAGCATTTACAAGTTATAGGAAGCTAGTAGAAAATGAGACTAGGAGAAGAATCAAATGTCTCAGGTCAGATAGAAGTGGAGAATTCATGTCAAGAGAATTCTTGGAATATTGATTGTGAAGATCATTGAATAAAGTGCCACTATTCATCCCCAAGAACACCACAACAAAATGGGGTGGTAGAAAGAAGAAATAGAATTATGAAGGAGATGGTCAGAGTTATGTTGAATGAAGCAAACTTGGTAGATAAATTTTAGAAAGAAGTAGTACAAACTATTGTATACATTCAAAATAGAGCACTTATAAGATCTAATAGTGGTAGAACGCCATATGAATTATGGTTTGGTAGGCCTGCATCAATCAAGCATTTCAAGGTATTTGGCAGTAAGTGCTATATTAAAAGAAAAGATGAAGACTTAGGAATTTTTGAGTCAAGATGTGATGAGGGGATATTCTTGGGGTTTTCCAACCAAAGAAAATCTTATAATTCTTGCAATAAGAGATTTCATAGAATTGTAGAGAGTTTACATGCTAGGGTTCATGAAACTGAAAATCAGGGTCATCCTAGTAGAAATAATGTTGAAAGAGAGTCAGATGAGGATGACTTAGGTGCATGAGTTGAAGAGGAGGAACATGAAGAAGAGAATGAGAAATAGGTTGAACATGCTCTTGAAAAATATGTGCAAAAATATCATCCTACAAATCTATAATTGGTGATAAGCATGCAAGAGTGCAGACTAGAAGGAGATTTGCAAAGGACAAGGAACAAGTAAACTTTTCTCTCTTGTCTCAAATTGAACCAAAAAGTTTTGATGAAGTTAGTAAGGATGAAATTTGGTTAAAAGCAATGGAAGAGGAAATCAATCATATTGAAAAGAACAAAACTTAGGAATTAGTTCCTAGACCATCAAGCAAGAATGTAATAGGCACAAAATGGGTATTCAGAAATAAGCTGAATGAAGATGGAGTCATGGTCAGAAAAAAAAAAAAGCAAGATTAGTGTGCAAAGGATATGCACAAGTAGAAGGGATTGATTTTGAAGAAACGTTACCTCTAGTTGTATGATTAGAAGCTATTGGAATTTTTCTTACATTTTTTATGTATAAAGGTTTTAAAGCTTATCAAATGGATGTCAAATCTGCACTTTTAAATGGAAACCTTGAAGAGGAAGTATATATTGAGTAGCCAGAAGGTTTTTAGCTGTCAAAGAATGATGATTATGTCTAAAAATTAAGGAAAGCATTGTATGGTTTGAAACAAGCACCAAGCGCTTGATATTCAAGATTAGATCAATATCTACAACAACAAGGATTCAAGAAAGGTTGTGCTGATAGCAATCTATATCTCAAATCTGAGGGTAAGAAAATAATCATTATGGTCATTTATGTAGATGATATTATATTTGGTGGTAGCAGTGATGTAATGTGCAAAATATTTTCTACAAACATGCAAGATGAGTTTGAAATGTCCATGTTAGAAGTCAGTTTTTTCTTGGTTTACAAATTACACAAACTGATAAAGGTATTTTATATCAAAAACCAAGTATGAAAAAGAAATTCTTTAAAAGTCTGCAAAGGAAGATTGTAAACCAGTCAGTACTCCTATGGTTACTAGCTACAAGTTGAGTAAATTAGATGAGTCACTTGATACAAATCAGACTTTGTATAGATCAATGATTGGTAGTCTACTATATCTAACTACATCAAGGCCTGATATAATGCAGGTAGTTTGTATGGTAGCTAGGTTTCAGGAAGAACCAAAAAAATCACATGTCAATGTAGTAAAGAGAATATTTAGATACATCAAAAGCACTATTGACTATGGTTTATGGTATCCCAAATGAAAAAATTTCACATTAACAACATATACAGATGCAAATTGGGTAGGTAGTGTGGATAACATAAAGAGTACCAGTGGAGGAGCGTTCTTCTTGGGGAAAATATTGGTTTCTTGGATGAGCAAAGAGAAAGAATCTATTACTCTTTCTACTGCAAAAGAAAAATATGTTGCATTAGTTTCATGTTGCACTCAAGTCTTATGGATGAAGCAAACATTAAAGGACATCAAGGTAGAGTACAATGAGCCCATTTTGATTCTTTTTGACAATTCTAGTGCCATTAATATCTCATAGAATCCAGTGATGGACTCCAGAACAAAGCATATATCAATCAAGTATCACTTCATCATTGAAAAGGTTGTTGATAAGGAAGTCTACATGGAGTATGCTCCCACCAAGGAACAAGTGGTTGATATATTTACAAAACCCCTTCCTACAGAGCAGTTTGAATACTTGAGGCAACAACTAGTAGTATTTTCTCCCACCTCGTATCACTAAACTATAGTGATAGGGCATGTATCCAGGAGGAGCTTCCTTGATCTGTTATTCAACCCTGGTTCAGATTAATGTGATTGAGTCATGTAAATTACAAAATTCAAAATTGGATCCTTTCTTCAAGGGGAGTATACCCTTTTCCATTGATGTCAAAGGGGAGAAATTTGATGCTACAAAGAAGAGATGAGATGTAAGTAATAGGGGGAGATGCAGTGTTGTAAAGTGATAATCAAATTGGTGCAAAGTTTTAGTGGTGACTAATCGAATAGTTATAGTTTTTCCATCAATGCCAAAGGGGGAGATTGTTGGACTATTATTGTCATTGATTTCAAAAGGGTGAACAAGTTGCAGATTTGTGATGAAGTGTTCAAGAGGATTTTAGAAAGGTGTTGTGTGATGGAGTATCAAACTTCTAGTTGTTGGCACATCGGCGATATCGACATCTAATCCTATGTCTCTAATGATATCGAAGCCAATAGAGAGATAAAGGGAACCATAATCCTCGATTCCCTGATGCTTTTGATATAACATGCTCATTCCTTTGTGAGGTTAGTGATATTAGCCAATCACACTTTTAGGATAATATTGCACTCCCCTAAATGGTTCCATCCTTCTAAATTGCCAATCACCTAATTTTTGAATCTCTGACAGCGAGATAGAAGAATGAACACTAAGAGTGGGTCCAGACTAGGTGAGATGATGTGCATTGAGGGTGAAAACAAAGATCGAATGACAAGATGGCATGTGGCATGGCGAGATTGGATGAACCATAATCTACATCCTTATTGTGGATTACGAAGCGATGACATGGATATTGACCATTAATAAAGATGGTGGGACCTAGTGAAGAAAAAAATGAAACTGACGATGTTAAATTATGATGTATGATGAAAAATAGCAACATATCGCAAACCTCGCAAGGTTTGTGTGGGACCATTTTCATTCTTGCGAGCTGAGAAAATTTTAGACACGTGTCTTGGTGGGCCCACGCATGGCGAATAGTATATAAATGTGCTCAATGGTGAAGATTGATCAATAGTGATCGAACAGTGATAAGTAAAAGCTGACGATGAAGGAGTATGAATTTATTTAAATATCTTAAAGTGAATGACAAGATGACATTTGGAAAACATTTAGTAGTTGATTTTGCATTGCTATTACAAATCAACAATTGATGGCTAAATGATTATATATGATCAACGATGGATATTTGAACAACCTCTTATCAGATGGTTGTGTTTTAAAGGTACACCAGTGAATGATGATTGAAGGATCAAGGTGCGAAAGGTGAAGATCGATGGCCAAACTTCAAATGTAGAGATCTGAACGGCTATGAAAATTGTGAATGAAGGTTTTGACTAGTAACTGACATGACAATGAAAATTAATTGATCTATCTATTTCAACAACAATTATAATGAGATTGGATGTATAGGGTTCCGGTTTAGATGATCGCAAAGACAAGAATCAAGATCATATCATATTGACCAGAGAATACATTTAATGCATATCAAATTATAGGGTTTGTAGATAGCTTATTTGGGAAAATTATTTTTAACATATTAAAGACTAGGTGGTTCGATGCAAGATATGGCGATATTTGGTAAACCCTATTAGATGTCTTAATGATGAGCTGGACAATGGTGTGTTTGTATATCGAGGTAATAATTGGAGGTTGGAAAAGAAGTAAGACAGTTAGGTATTGATGATATGTTTTTTGAGTTTACAAGAGAGTGGTGAAAGTGAGTGCACAAAGTGTTAAACAAAGAGATGTATAGCTAAGAATATGGTAGAGAAGAGAGTGTAGAGAAGAGGAGAGTAAATAATAGAAGTATGTGTTGTTGAGAGTACTGTTACAAAAATAGAGTGTAATCTGCAATGAGTGTGACATTGTATTGTATGTATTGATGCATTTTAGGTTTATGAAGAACCACTCATATGCATTTTTGAACTTGTAATTTTGAAAGAAGTTGTAGCCTCCATTCGCACTAATTTTTAGCTCAAATCAGGGTGTTGTAGCATCCTTGAAGTTGTTTCTTCTGAAATAGGGAGTTGAAGCTTCCTTGTGGTTGTATCCCTAAACATTGTAACTAAACTTTGAGGCTTGCGAGGCTAGATTAGGATAATAGATCCTAGCAAAATTTCTCACTGTGGTTTTTCCCATCTTGGGTTTTCCATGTATATGTGATGTTATGTGTTGATCTCTCTTGTGCTTGTAGTTATTGTATATGTTAGTATTTCAATCTGCACATTTGAGTTTAAGGTTGTGTTAGAACTATAAAATTTTGAATTTTTACAGCCTATTGCATTCATGAATTCCCATCATTAAAGTCCTTACATTGAGCATAAAATCCCCCCTTTGCATTGTCTAGCCTATTCTATGTCATATGACTCATCTTGAATCCATTTACTTCTTCTTATTCCATTGATAAGCCATATCGGCAAGACATGGTTGAAGTCTCGCCGAGATGTGTTTTCACTAACATGTATTGGTTGCAGATAGTCAGTAGGACTTCGCAAAATGTTTCGGCAACAAAGGATTCATATCAACATATGTTGGAGCATCGTCATAGTGTCACAACGAACTCAGTAGGTCTTGCCAACTAGTAATATGGAGGGGTTGTTTCGGCCAAACTAATAGGTATCGGCATGAAGTCATAGCGACATCCCTATGTCTTGCCGATTGACTTATGAGCAAAGTGTTTTGGTAAGACTTAAGTCTTCAGGGAAGGTCTTGGCGAGGTCACTTCTGTCTTGCCGAAATTAATACAAGGGGATCCTGGAGAATGTTGGAAAAGGTGTTGGGGTCTTGCCGACTCAAAAGATATGCCGATGGAGATATGTGTCGCCAAGAGAGGAATCTTTCGGCGTAAGCTTCACTGAAGTTCAAGTGTTACATCGACAAAGTAATTCGGGGTAAGCCTCACCGAATGGAGGTAGTCTATGGAGATGTTTTAGGTAAGACATTTGGTATCGGTATGAGTCTTTTCGAAGCTTTATTGTCTTGTCGAGGGTGTAACTTTAGTTGTAGTTTTTTTAGTGAGACAATTCAGAGGATATACCGAAGTGATAATTCATCGGCCAGAGGGTAAAATTTTCTTGGCGACCATAATTTGAATGGAATGCATATCGGTGTGAGATGGTGAAGTCTATGTGATGTCTCCCCGACTCAAAATGTTACGGCGACATTGAAAATATGAGCAACAGTCATCATTTTGGAGCCCGGGTGTCGATGAGACTGCATTTTTGTCTTAGCGAAAGGATGTGATAGACGTTGAAAGAGATTTCACCCCAGATTTGAAAATCTCTTACCGAAAGGACATCTGATGCGACAATGCCAGTTTCAAATTGGTGTTCATTTGTGCTTCATTAATGGCACGACGAAATAAAATAGTAGGGATTGAATCAATTCTTTATGTCTGAGGTAATTGCAGGAGAATTGGCATGTGGAATAGAGAACTAGGGCAGTTTTCAGTTTGAAAAGCTCAAGCAAAAACCTGTAAGTGATTACTTCTTGGCTCTTGTGTTTTGATTATATAAAATTTAAGAATGGAGTCCTCTGGTTCTGGAAAGGGTAAAGGTAGAAAGCTGGTTGTGACTAGTTCATCAAAAGGAAAGAAGCATAAAATTGATACAAAGCAAGAAGGCACTGAGAGAAGATTAAATCAAGATCTTATTGACCAGCTACCTGGCTCAGGCCCAAAAGCAAGGAGGTCTACACAGCTTAGGGTAGAGGTAGATAAATTAGATGATAAATCTAAGTTCATAAGTGATGTCTGGACTACAATTAGGGGTTATGAGCTCTTTAACTTCCATTATCATAGAAGGCACCGTTTTGAACCAGTTTGCAACCCATGGAAATTGAATGCAGGGAAACTGGTGTGCCCTAATGTCTTTGTGAATGCAGAATTGATAAAACTTCTTGCTGATAACTATGATCCAAAGCACAAGGCTATATGTGACCCATCTAGAAAGCCACAGATATATGTGTCCAAAGAGGCAATAGGTGAAGTTTTCAAACTAGAAGGGTTTTGTAATGAGGAAATCAGTTGTGAGGAGTTGGAGAAAGTGTTTTCAAGAATGGATACAATATATAAGGGTTGGAGGTTGCCTATCCATAGGATTAAAAAGGGTAACAAGTCAAAACCTTTGCAAGATTCTGAGGGGCCTCCTTATCATGTAGACCTATTTGAGCCTTATATGAAGTACACATACTTTTCAGTATGTCAAGTGTTCGGAATGGATGCCCCAGAGCTCATGTCAATTGTACCAATGATTATCATAGCAGATATCCAATATCACAACTCCAGGCCATTTTATTATGCTTCATATATTGCCAGGGAGCTTGATTCAGGGTTAGTAGCCATAAAGAGTGGAGCTTCTATTGTTCATTTAAGGCATTATTCATTTTTGATGCACTTGGTGTTGTATTATGGTCAGGAGTTGGGAGTGTGGACATCAGAGATGAGAATTTCTCAAGTTGGTAAAGTGGGTGAAGCATTGCCTATTCAATTGTGGACTGCTATTTGGGATAGCAGGTTTGTTAACTCTAGTTTCATTCATTTTGAAGAATATTTTGTGAAAACCTTGTACAAATTGTACAAGTATCCTTGTAATTATTCATTAACTGCTGAGATTAAGAGGTTTCTTCGGCCAAAGGATTTCAATGGGCCAATTGATCATAACTAGGGTGACTGGCACTATTTGGAGGGAGCCACAATGATTAGGGTGTATGGGTTTGAGGATACCCCTTTTATTTTACCAAGGACAGTTCCAAATAGAATTGCTTATTTGGAGATTGTTAGGCAATTAGATTTCAGTAATGCGATGCTTTTAGTTCTTATGGGAAATAGGCTTTCATGCCTAGCACATTATGTTTTGGTGATTTCACCGTGTTAGCAAAAGAAGGATATAACTCAATTCTTGATAGATTGTTGCACTATGATATGAAAAGGGGGCCACCTAGGAAAAATTTTGATCCTGAGGGGTATATCAACTCAGCCAAGGAGAAGATTAACTTTGGGAGGTATCAACATGTGCCTTATCCTTTTGATGACATGATCAGAAATCTGGATGAAGAAGAAGCGGAGGCAATGGTTGAGAGTTATAATCAGGGGCTATAAGATATAGGATACTTGTCTTCTGGAAGTAAAGAAATTCCAACAAGTAAAGTGCCACAGAGCATAACAGAAAGAGTGTCTAGGCAGAGGACTCAGAAATATGTTTGCCCGGTTAGGGAACAAAGTCTTGAAACTGGTGATGTTGATGCAAGACACATGGAATATAGGTCATTTGTCTCAGATAATGAATTTATAAATTCTCCAGAGTTTAAAGCATTTTTGTACAAGCAGAAGGGAAAGGAAATAAGGGAAGGAGTCGGTGCCATCACTTCTGGGAATGAGGAGCAGCTCTTGGATCAGCTACGAAAATGTGTGGATGAGGAAATGGCAGATATGACTCCTGAAAAGGGGAGAAAAATGTTGGAGAGTGTTGGAGTAATGATCTTCCCTGGTCTTGATTTAAATTCTGCTTTGGTGTTTGATAGTTTTTTTGAAAGATAGTAACACTGTGCACAAATTGGATAAGGATAAGGTGACAAAGGTATATGTAGGTTCAAAATTCAACACTAATGAAGGATCATTAATGATATGGGCTTTATACCCACCCCACAGGAAATCAGTAGTAATTGATATAGAAAAGGAATTTGGTCATGTTATGACCTTAAAGGTTGGAGAGGCTGATCCTGTGGTTACTACAGAGATTGGTATTGCTATTGCCAAACTGAATAAAGCACAAATTCAGGTGCTGATAAGGGAAAGAGAGTTGTATAAAGCAAATAATGAAAGACTGCTGAGAGAGAATGATAAACTGAAAGATTTGGTGGGTGTTCCAATAGTTCCAACCAAAATGCTTACTCAAGGAGAGAGTTCTCAAACAAAAGATCACTGGGTCGGGTCAAGTGCTTATAACCAAGGAAAGTATGATGCCATTACAACCATTGTTAAGAGAAGACATGTCATTTTAACATCTTGGTTAAATTAGTTATGGCGAAAGTTTTCTTCTACCATGGATGCAAGAAAGGAGCACGAGAGGATGAATGAGTGGGTAATGGATAAGTTTCATGAATTGACCACATGTGATGAGGTTGGCAGTACTATAATTGAAGGAGCAAACAATATTATCAGTCATCATCATAAATTCTATGATGAATTGCTCGGGGATAAAAATGGGTTGGTTGAAGCTGCTAAAACAACTATGGTTGCATTTTTTGATGTTAAAGGGGAAGTGAAAGATGCCACTAGGTGGATGAACAAATGTGATATGGTGCTGAAAGAAATTATGAAGACATCTTCTGCAGGGGATATAGCATTAGAAGAAGTGAGTGAGCAGGTGGAAGAAATGGTCAAGATGGAAACCACAATTCGGAATGCCGTTGAAGATGCAGATACTTTTAACTACCAAGACTACTTGGATTACCTTGCCACGACTCACTTATGGTTAACAAGAGCTTAATCGTTCCATATCTTTTGTTTTGTATTCTCATTTCAGCCTATTTTTGAAGCGACACGTCCTTTCATATTTTGAATGTATAAAGTCCATTTTGAAAAGCAATGTAAGGAGAGCGAAGTAGAATTAGATAAAAAAAAAGGAGCAAATACAATAAGATTGTTGTTGAAAAGATGAGACTGGTAGCATATGTAAATCATGGAGATATCAAGATTTAATATGATGGCATGATATTTTCTGTTATCAGTTGTTTATGGTATCTATTAAAGAGTATTATTGAAGTTGTCTCCTTATTGGCATTTCCTGGTTATTTGAATTAGTGTAAACGAGTTTTTACAGTACTCATCGATGCACATTTGTTGTATTTGTATGATCAATTAATTGTTTCTTTCCAGTGAAGATTAAATTCTTTGAATTGATCATAATAATTAGGGAAACATAAATTGGGATTGTTAAGAAGAACTCAGTAATCATAATATGGCATGTTTATACAAGTTATAAACTAGATAAAATGCTAAGCAGCTTGAATGTTTGCTAGAAGAAATAGATCTATTTTGTATTTTCTTGACTCCGTAAACCCTATAACGCACTGGTCTTTCATTTCAATTTAGTTTCATTCACATTTTCTACACATGTTAGGTTTTAGTTTTTTAGATGTTACTATACAATCATTATCAATTATGTTTTAGTTTGTTCATTTCAAAATTTCCATTGTGGACAAATTGGGACATTTTGGAGAAGATTTAAAAGATTAAGTTTGCCCGAGTCAATTAGGTATACCCACCTAGGTCCAGCAGCACCTAAAGAGTAGAAGGTTGAGTTTCCTTAACCTTGTCTATTACCCTGAAGCATACCAAGAGATTGGCATCCTCTTGAGGCATCTGGCCTATGTTTTTGAGAGCTAACAGGTTGAATCTAAAAAAAAATTTAAGAACTATTTTTTTCTAAGATCTACAAGTTCACCCCCCTCTCAGTAGATCATTGTGTTCTAATAGAATCATACACAAGTACACCTTACCTCCATCAAATTCTTCATATTCAGAAAATGAATCTCTATTAAATGTCATATGGAAAGATGCACTTGATTCAATTAAGCATGCATCATTTCCTACATGAGTTGCCAAAGTTGCAATGAATACATCACCATCTTCCTTCTTCGACTCAGAATCATAATCAAATTTCTTCTTTTTCTTGTTTTCTTCTTTGCAATCCTTATGAACATGTATAGGCTTACTGTAGTTCTAGCAAATAACTTTGGACTTTCCAAGAGATTTGGTTCTCCTCTTGGACTTGGATTTATCATGCTTCTCATTATTCTTTCCTTTTTCCTTAGGTCTTCCATGAAAATTAAGGGCTTCCTTGGCACTGATGGATACCTTTCTCCTCATCTCTTCTAAAAGCAAAGAGCCCACCACATATTCAATCTTCAATGTAACAGAAGTACTCCTAATAGCCATAACAAGAGAATCCCATGAATTGGGAAAAGAACAAAGCAAGATCCGACATTTCTCCTCCTCATCAATTTTGACACCAACTAATACCAGTTGAGCCACCAACATATTGATTGCTTCTAGGTGGTTTGTAATTCATCCACCCTCTTCCATTCTAAAGGAATATAATTTCTTCCTCAAGAAAATATTTTTCACTAAATATTTGGCTTGATACATCTCACCAAGCTTCTTCCATAGTTTTTGTGAAGAGGTCTCTTCATGGACATTTACTAAAACAAACTCTACAAAGGACAATCTAATGAGACCCTTGGATTTATGGTCCATAGAATCATATTGAGCAACTTGTGTAGGATTAATATGCCTTGAAACATCCTCATAAACATCTTCACATAGATCTTGATCTATCAACAGATCCTCCATTTTTAACTTTCACATCTCAAAATTATTTCCAGAAAATTTATCCACCTCTATTCTCCCTGATTAATGTGCCATCTAAAAATTCTTGTAAAAAGATCACAAAGCATATTTTTCACAAGCTCCCACTTAAATCTGGATTAGTTCAAAATACTACAACTTAAACCAAAGGTGATCAAATTTTGGTACCACTTTTAAGGAAGCTAAGGTAGTGAAACAACTTCCTACACTAATTTTGAGAGGAGAATAAAGAGAAACTTTTACAAATCTTTCAACAACTTTACAGAAACTGAAAAACAAATAGAGATAACTATCAAGCATACCACAATATAGTGATATACATGGGGAAAACCCTTTCAAGAGAAAAACCCCACACTCCAAAAATTTCCCAATATCATTTAAAAATCACAAATATTACAATATACGTGTAGAGCAAGCTTCTCACAAGAGTATTACCACTCAGAGATTCAGAGGCAAGATGAATGTTATCAAAATCTCAAAATACATCTCAATACTCAATTGTAATACAATGCCCTAATAAAATAGGGTTGTCTTCTAAGGCAAGTCAAGCTAATAAAATATTGATTATCAGATATGAGATATAATGATGAGCGATCCAAATTTACAATAACAAAATATAAATAAAATGTAACTTCTAGGGGTGTTCCCCCCTAGACTCCTAGTTAGGGGGGTGATTCTCAAGGACCCACCATGGGGGGGGGACTGCCTCCATCAATCACCCCCGCATCATCATCAGATGAAAATTACCTTATGTATCAATAGTATGCTATGTAGTTGCAAGGTTGAGATACATTTCCCAATACTTGTGTGATTCTCATTTTTCTACTTTTAGAAATCTCACAGGTCTAGTGAAAGTTGAACTTCGCTAGTTTGTGGTAATTTGGTTTATCGTTTGCCTAAAAAATATCAAACATTATTAGCCTATGAATCATGAATGTATTTGCTATGGATCCTAGTAATATTTTTATGGATCTTACTAGTCTGTTATTGGCATACCTTCATTCACATGTGTGCATTGTATTTGCATCTTATTTGCATTGTGTTTATATTTTATTTTTGCATTATGTTATGTTACATGTTGTGTTTTCCTCATTTTTGTTTCATGTTTTTCATATTGTGTTACATATCTAATACATGTATGTTACTTTTTCATTATGTTTTATTTCCATAGGATCTTGAATCTTGGGGGCTAGTGCATCCCCTAAATTTAATGTCATCTTATCTCTTCAATAATTGGATAATGGAATCTTTCTTGACCTATCCATACTTTACTGTGATTCTGAACATAAGTTCATACTCTCACTAAAGCGAGGCCTAAATTTCACATCAAAATTTGTCAAACTCGATAATTCCACACTTGGTTTAGCTCCCCCCTATGCACTTGGACCTATTTATGCATTAACTACTCATTTTTGTAAACATTCTTGGAAAAACAAATATTAGAAATCAAACTATGTATTTAATAATTTTCTCTCGAAACTTTTAATCCTGAAAAGGGTGGATATGGTCTAGGGCGTACTATTCCCTAGACCACTTAATTTGGCTCCAAATTTAAATATGTCAATGTTGATTATTTATTATTTTAATTTCCAATTTCAATTTTCAGTTATTGATATTTTTCTTTTAGGAAATTAGAAAAATTGCATAACAATACCTATTTATTTTAACAATTTTAATCCTAAGCAATCTAGTAATTTTGACAAAGCAACTAATATCATTATCAAGCAGTCGAGTGAAGTCAAGAGAATAATTATTGATATTATTATAACATTTTATCATTCAAGAATCATGACATATGTTATGTGATTTTTTGTTCATGTTTACATGCATTTTATTTATGTGTACTAAGATTTATAGGTGATCAACTCAATTCAAGTCAAGCAATAATTGATCCTTAAAGGTGATGAATGTGACTGCATTCCATCAAGGAGATCAGATCTGAGTGGTGAGTTTTTGTATTTTTCCATTTCATTAATTTTATATCAATTAGTCTCTATCCAACTAGGATAAATTCTCTTTTATATAATAATTTTCCATTGTGAAGGTAAGTACCAACAAAAATTTTAACTTAGGCAAGTACCTTTATGACACAACCCTTCCCCTCTTCTCATGTGTGAAATTTGAAAATCTAAAATGAGTTGAAGGAGGATTGAAGGCTATTTCTTCATTCACACACTCCAACTCTACAAGTTGTCAAGTCAAAGAATCTACATTTTCTCATCACCAAACTAAGTTACAACAACTCTCGAAAGACAATGTTTTAAGGGAAAATAGGGTTTGCATCAAAATGAATTGATCAAGATGATGAACCACTAATTATCACCTAAAAATATGCAATTACGTGTATGATATGATGCAAAAAATAATCCTAAATATTATAGCAACAATGAGCGAAGTTTGGAGAGGCTAGAATGTTGTGTACCTTGTTGAAAAAAAATTGTTTTTAGGTCATAGAGGACTCATTTTCCTTTACTAGTGAATGGGTCCCTGCTAGGGTTCTGAAAACTAAGATCTAGACTTTATTCTTCAAGATCTGCATTCTCAGCTCCTCGGTGTTTAGCTCCTGAAAACCCGAAACAAATTTTGTAGCTTCATTTTCGTGTTCTTGCAATATAGGTGACAACTTCGCAACTTGACAACTTTGACAAATTTTCTCCAAATCTTTCTCTTCAACCTAAATCCTGCAAACATACATCAAAGAGGAGAAAAACTTGTTGATTTTTAGAGGATAGGGTTTTTCCTTGGTCAGACCCCTTTTAGGTAATCAAACCTTACCATGAAATAATGAAATGTAAGCATGAAATATGAAATATGCAATGATGATACCTTTGAAGTTGTCTTGAAATGTAAATCTGCAAACTAACAAGGAGTTTCCATGTAGATCTTGATCTTGAATCAAATGTGAAACAATGCTAGAAATTAGATCTTCAATGCTACATCAACAATCATAGCTCAACAACATGCTTGAATGCACTATGCCTTTGACATGATGATATGACCTTGAATTGCTACAATAAAACTTCACTAATCTACCATTGAATGCCTTTCAAAATGCTCTATAGTGTTCTTTCTCTTTATCTCATGAAGTCAAATAAAAATTTATAGGATTTCTTAGATAAAACTATGTGAATTAACCTTATATTTATACTAAATATAATAATTAACCCTAAAATTCAAATAAACCAAGCTGACATAAAATCTAGAATTTAAAATGACTAAAATCCTGCTACAAATAAATTTGAAAAGGGGTGTCTTATGTGAGGAGAACCCATTCGCCATCTTGGGTGAATTGGTCCTAGCATAATTCCTAGAACCAAGCTTTGGGGGGATGAAATAACATCAAAAAACCATTTCAAATATACCAAGAAAGGTGTGTCCTATGTGAGGAGGACCCATTCACCAGTAAAGAAAAATGTGTCCTAGCAAAAATTTCTAGGATTCTAATTTTGCCAAGCTAAATTTCATGCAATATCATTAATGGGCATCGAGATAGATTTGAATTAAAGGGGAAATTAAGCTCAATTAATTAATGAAACCCTAGATTAGTGTGAAAGTGTAGGAGAACACTTTAAAACACCCTAAATAAGGTAGAATTTAAGTAAATTTTATTAAAAAGGGCCCTAGATTCAATTTGAATGTGTAAAACACATTACAACACTAAATCAAGAAACTATTAGGTTCATTTGTTTTTAATTATTTCTAAATGCAGGAAAAGGAATAATTTTTCTATTAATACATTGTCCCCCCACTTTAGTGATATTTTTCCCCCATGACTAACTCACACTAAAGTAGACATTCAAGAAACTTAAGTATGTAGGAATAACAAAGATATACATTCATACCCTATCAAAGACTAGAAAAAATAAAGGAAAACAAAGGATCAAGAACAACCATTCCAACACAATGTGGAATGAGGTTATTTGTTTGTAACATGTGTTTCTCAATTTGGGGTAGTCGAGCCTTAGTCAGTCCACTAGGTGAGTTATCCCAACCATGCGTGATCACTTTGGGATAGTGGAACCTCACTCCATCCACTAGGTGAGTTATCCCAATGAGGTGGGAAATGATGGAGTCATATTAGCCTCCCATACCATACTGAAGTTATCTTCTTCAAAAATTTGATAAGGCACCACAATGCTATTCTTTTGAACATCTTTGAATTTCATGTCTATAAGTTTTTGTTGTATAGGAGCAAATTTGCACCCCTCATGCAAATTTCCCTTTTTCATATCCTCACTTTAAAAAACCAAATCTGAAGGTGAAATTCCACAGTTGGTCACTTTCCTTCCACTTGGCATCTATCCTTTATGATGGTAGAATAATATTTGTCGAGGATGCACATGTGGCATGAAAAATTCCATGTGGCGTGCTTATCTCCCCGACAGATTCCTGGATCTGAAGTCGGAAGAGGCGTTACACTTTTGATTGGGGTCGAATTGTAATGTCCTTCTTTGACCAACCAACCATGAAAATGGAAGATTCTTCCCATCCCACCTTCAAACAAATTCTTCCTCCATTCATTTCATCTCTTCAAGATCTCTTGGGAAATCTCTAAGAATTTATCCCCTCCTTCTTTCACATTCTTAAGCCTTCCCAACTCTACAAAACTCCATTGCAGCAGCAACACTCTGTCAACTCCATAAAGCAAGTGTGAAACAAGCCATTGTAGTGCGGAATTAGGGTTTTGCAACACCTCCCTTCATCATAGTCGAGACTCTGGTGATTGTTCAAGCCTTCTTTCTCCTCCATTAGCTAGTGAGATCTTGGTGGAGGTGGTAACGTTTCCCTCCTCTCCATTATGATTTGGTTGAGTAGTTATGTATTGTTTTGTAGTGTTATTTGTGTACTTTCTTTCTTTACTTATTTATCATACACTTCTCCCTCATTGCTATCTGGTTGTGCATGGAGGTCGAAACACCAAAACGAGGGTTTGGTTGAGGCTGACCCCTATATAGCCCCAACAAATTTTTCGGGTATGTGCAGGATCATGATGGGCCAAAAAGTGGTGATATGTAAGTGATATGATGGCCCATGTGGCTAACAACTTTTTTTTTACCCAAAATTGATGAAAAAAAAAAAGGTTTTTTAAAGGAGATTCTCAACTTTCCACCAATATAATTATGCTTTACTTTGAATTTAATAAATAATTATTATTCATTTTCTATTTCAATTACAACTAAAGTCATAATTGATAGGTTGATTGAAAAAAATCTAGAGATTTCAAATGGTATCACATTTTTTGAATTTGAAATATGTGTCACATTCTATGCTTCACATACTATAGGATTAAAAAAAAAAAAAACATGAAGTTTTGACCAAGTTAAGGTAGTCAAACATACGAGTTTTTATATTTTTAAAAAGTTGTAATAAAAAATTCACAATTAATTATTTACTTGGAAAAACATTACAAAAATATATGCATCACATCTAGACGTGAGTCGTCTACTTATATCTAAAATATTATAAATAAATATTATCATTTTATTGTGGTTAGGGTGGTCAGACAAACACGTACTTCTTTTTTTTTCCCCAAAATTTAAGTACTATTGTATTGAAATTTCGTATTTTCACCAAATAGAATTTTTTTTTTTTACAAACCTAGTATTTTAGAAACTACATTCAATTTTCTATAGATTCTATTCTTACATATTTTTGAAATAATGTAGATAACTTATTCAAATCTTTATGTCAAGTTTCCTAACTCTGATTTCTGAATTTTCATCACCACTTAAGGGCCTATTTTTCCATGATGATCCTGCACATACCCTTCCCCTCTTTCTTGTGTGTAGGTGGATGTTCTTTATGGAGCTAGCTGGTGAACTGGCATCTTGGTGAGGTCCTCTTCATTATTTTATCTCTCATATATTTCCTTTATCATATTTGTTTGTGCCTTTCCTACTTTGTAATTCTATTTTGTTCCTTTAGATGTTACTATTTAGGCCATCAACTTGTTTTCTAACAGTTCATATTGTATTTTTTGTCCTTTGGCCATACAGACACCAATGCACCTGAGAGATGCCAACTTGTTTCACTATCGTCCAAGAACCACACTTTTTCCTCGAGCAAAGAGCTAACTTGAAAACTGGCTCACCTAACCCCAATTTAGATCTTGGGCTTGAAGAGTGATTAAATGGCCTTATAGTCTCCAGCATTCTCATCCCCTATTTCAAAACATCCCTTTAGAGTGAGGTAAGTTAGGGTGGTCCTCCACTCTTGGCTCTCCATGACCTGGGGCCTTGAACATGGTTGGTCCCCCTCTCTTACATTTTCGGTGAACCCAACGTGAACCATTTTGGTTCCGTTTTGTGATATTGAAAGCCCCTTTCCTCGCATTCTAGGAGTGTTGTAGGTGTGAGTGTTGTGATGATTTCACCTTGCAACCCAACCTGTGACCCCTAGGATACGTAGTTGAAAGGTATTGTATGTGTTGCACAATGAAAGCTTGATTGGGTCACTCTCTTATCCTATAACCTTTGGGGACTCTCTGAAAGTATTGTTTAGTGCATGTGATGGCCTCTTTTCTGCATCAACCTATCCCCTCTGAGCAACCTACAAATGGTGGCCCAAGTATAAACTTCACCTCACAAGACTTTTCGATGGGTCTCAATAAAGAGTCGTCTCCTTTTATATCCATGTGTGAATAAATGAGAACATTGTAGCAAGTGTTCTTATTGACCCAACATCTCAAGTGAATATTATAACCAAGGATACTATGTTAATTAACTTCCTACACAACTATGGGTACAATGCACCCATGAGCACCATTTGTGTGTATAACAAGCTTTATGTACCTCCCTTGGGTGGTATAGTATTGTCAGTCCTTGTTGGAACTAAGTTCGTGAAGCTATTTTTTGACATAATCTTGGGGTCTGAACTCTTCAAAGTGAAGATGGGTATCCCCTGGCTAGTAGCTATGAACGTAGTTCCCTTGATTGTGCATAAATTCCCTAAGTTCATTCATGGGGGGTCGGTACATGTGATTCATGACACTAGTTATAAAGCACTAGTCACACATGATAGTTGTTGGGAATAGGATGCCATTTAATTGCAATCCTAAACATATTTCACATATCTCCTAAGTCCTTGGAAAGTGTTCCCCAATACTAGGATTAGAAAGAGATTAAATTTGAATGAAATGAACATGTAAATTGACATTTGTAATTATTCCTAAATAATAGGAACATGTGGGGGAATTCATTTTGAGTTCCTAAATAATAGTCCAGAACATGTGGTGCCCATATGGAAGGTGGAACCCACCTTGTTTTAGTTAAATGTGAATTGATAACACTTCAGTAATGCATGTCTAGGTTCCTTCAAAATAGGGTTTGATAATTACAAGAGTGGAGTGGCACTATCAGTTCAGTATCAGTTAAGTTCAATTCACTTCAATTTAGTTCAATTTAGTTATGGTTCAGCTATCATCAGTTGCATGTAGTTAGTTTGAGTTGTATACTAGTTGACTTGACTAATGACTTCAGTTGTATGATAGATAATAGGTGGATACTTTCAGTTAAGTGGGGATGATCAATCATGCATAATATTTGCATGAATTGATGGAGCGTATGTTTTAGTTAACAAAGATTGACTTGGACCCACCTTGGGTGCCCAAGTTGACATCTTTCAGTTAACACCTTTTGCATGAGAAGATATTTACAAGGCTCTGTTAAGTGGGACCAATTCTTGGGTGCCAACTTTGAGGAGTTTCCAAGATATCTTCAAGACCAGAGTTTAGTTAAGTGTTCAGTTTGGGGCACCTAAATTGAGGAGACTTTGATTTTCACTTCATGTTACAGTGTGGAACTCTACTTGCAAAATTTAGGTGTAGGTTTTTGAGAGGATTTTTATTTTCTTGTTATTATCAACTCTTTGGAGTTTACAATGCTCATTATTGTCTATATATTGCAACAAGTGCATAAGAGTTCTAAGAGATTTTATTGAAGGTTGTGAAGAAGCATTATTGAAGAAAAAGGAAGCATATGAATCAAGGATTGATACAGTGTTATTGTAATCTTATTCTATGGTTAAATAATACAAGCAATATTAGTTCTAGTGGATTTTTTTCCCGAAAGGGTTTCTCCACGTATATGTTGTGTCACTTCTATCTTCTATCTTTATTCTTCTATAATCTTTTTTCTAGTTATATAATTGATAAAATTGATCTTAAGAGAATAATCATTTACAAAGAATTGATCTAAAAAGATTAATCATGCACAGATAATTGTTAAAAAGAATACTTAATTGGATCTATAGTCACATAGTTTCACAAGTTTTAAGCTACAAATTTTACGTTCATTTTCAACATTTGGTATCAGAGCTAATGGTTAGGTAGAGTTTGAGGTTCCTTTCTCTTAAAATTTTGAACATTTTTTATTGTAGTGGGAGATTTTATTATTGTGTTATTGTATATTTGTAAAAGAAGTGTGTTGCAATGACTTCTACTTCTCATCTAGATATTGAGAAATTCAATGGATCTAGTTATGAGATGTGGAAACTAAAAATGGAGGATCTCCTTGAAGAGAGAGATCAATGGTTAGATGTTTGTAATGATAAAAAGACACCTACATCGATGTCAGATGAGGATTGGGCTAAGCTTGATAAGAAGGAAAGAGGAACCATAATATTATTTCTTTTTGATGTTGCTCTCTTGAATTTTTTGAATGAAACTACTGCATATAAATTGTGGAAGACAATAGGTGATATTTATCAAAAAAAAAGTCTTATTAATAATTTGTATCTGAAAGGACAGTTGTATTATTTAAAGATGAAATATGTTGATTGTATTGCACATCATTTAAATGTTTTTCAATTTGATTCTAAGTCAGTTAGCATCTATAGATGTAAAGCTATAAGATGAAGATAAATTCATTTTGTTACTTTGTTCTTTACTAGAGTCTTGGGAAAATCTAATTGTTTCTATCAATGGTAGTGGTGTAGATCTAAAGATGGACAATATAATTCCTACTCTCCTATTAGAGGAGATGAGGAGGAGGTCTAAAACGGGCTCCCAAGATGCCTTGTTTGTAAGAGGTATGCCTAAGGAAAAGGAACCTAAGAAAGACAAGAAAGGAAAGGGTAAGTCTAAAGGATGGGATAAAACCCTTGATAAGAGTAAGGTAAAGTGTTGGAACTGTGGGAAAATGGGTCATGTAAAGAAGGATTGTAAGAACAAGAAAATGAATTTTGTTGCTTCTATAGAGAAATCCTCAGATGACGGTAATGATGTATTGATCATTTCATGTAAAAATGTTAGTGATGACTCTTGGCTTATTGATTCAAGTTTCTCCTATCATATGACTCCTAACATGGAGTGGTTCTCTAAGTATACTGAATATGATGGAGGAAATGTCTTCTTTGGAGATAATAGCACAACAAAGATTGTGGGTAAAGGAGAGGTAAAGTTGTGTTTCATTGATGGTAGGGTTAACACCCTTAATGATGTTTTACATATTCCAAGAATTGCTAGAAATCTACTTTTTGTATCTAAGTTTAATGATTTTGGAATGCATGTGACATTTGATAAAAGTGGTTGTAGATTGGTGAAAGGGAATATGGTGGTTGCTAAAGGATCATAGATTGGTACTTTGCTTATGTTGAATACCTCCAATTTGAATAAATAAGCCAACATAACTAAAGCTAAAAAATATATGTATGTTGTGGCACCAAATATTGGGACACATTGGTGAAAAAGGTCTCAAGACCATTCTTAATAAGAAATTGGTTGATAGTATTCCTGATTATAATATTAGAAAAAATGATTCTTGTGAGCATTGTGTGTTTGGAAAGAAATCTAGATCTTCATTTCCTAAAGGAACAAATAAAGCTAAAATATTATTAGAGATTATTCACTCAAATGTTATGGGTCATGTGGATATTGACTCTATTGGAAAATCTAGATATTATGTCACATGTATTTATGATGTCTCAAGATACACTTGGATCTATTTTATGCATAACAAATTTGATGTGTTCAATAAGTTTAAATAATTTAAGTCTTTAGCTAAGAAACAAATAGATCATAAGATAAAAGTGTTGATACCAGATAATGATGGTGAATATTGTTCTAAGGAATTTGATGATTATTGTAAGCATGTAGGAATTGTGAGACAAAAAAATACTCCATATACACCTCAACAAAATGGAGTAGCAGAAAGGATGAATCAAACCTTAATGGAAAGAGTTAGGAGTATGTTAACTAGTGCTAAGCTAGATCAGTGCCTTTGGGCTAAGGCGGTGTGTAGTTCTTGTTATTTAATCAATAGATCCCCTAGTTCATCTATTGAAGATAAAACCCCTTATGAAATGTGGTTAGGTAGGAAACCTAGTGTTGCACATTTAAGGATCTTTTTTTGTGAGGATTTTGTTCATGTGCCTAAAGAAAAGTGGTCTAAGTTGGATCCAAAAGCACATAAATGCATAGTCATAGGTAATGGGGAAAACGTAAAAGGTTACAAGCTTTGGAATCCTCTAACCCAAAAAATTAATTTATCTAGAGATGTGATTTTTAGGGAATTTAGAGCTTATAATGGAGAAGAACAACCAAAAGAGAAGGATACTTCTCAAACAGTGTGTTTTGAGACAAAAATTGAGAATCAAGAAGAGGCACATGTTGAAGAACAATTGGATGGATTGGATGAGGAGAGTTCATAGAGTTCTAAGATAGATGCTCATGATGAGAATATTGAGGAACAAGAAGAACCTTCTTTGATAACATCCACAAGACAATATAATCTCATTGATAGGTATAGCCCACCTGATTTCTATTGTATATTTTATTTAATGAGTACTAATGATGAACCTAGTTCTTACAGGGAAGCTTTGTCTTCGGATGAGAACAACCTTTGTCACACTCTATGCATGAGGAAATGGATTCCTTGGATGCTTGTGACACATGGGATCTTAAGATTTTTCCTAAAGGAAGAAAAGCCATTGGTTGTAAATGTATCTTTAAAAAGAAAATTAGAGCATATGGTAATCTCAAAAGGTACGAGGATATTCTAGTAGCCAAGGGCTACTCCTAGAGAGAGGGAGTTGACTTTAATGAAATATTCTCTCTTGTTGCTAAATTAACTTCCATTAGATTATTTTTATCTATTACTTATGTTCATCATTTTGAGATAGAACAAATGGATGTGAAAAATGCTTTTTTGCATGGGGATCTTGATGAGGAGATTTATATGAGGCAACCTGATGGCTTTTTTGTAAAAGGAAAAAAATATTTGGTTTGTAGGTTAAAGAGATATTTATATGGATTAAAATAGTCACCTAGAATGTGATACCAGAATTTTGATGCTTTTGCATTAAAAATTAGTTATGTTAGGAGTGAGGAAGATCATTGTGTTTACATAAAGTTTATTGATGATAAAATTTTAATTATTATCTTGTACCTTGATGACATGTTCATTGGTAACAACAAGGTAATGATCAAAGAATTGAAAGAACAACTCTCTAGCACATTTGAGATGAAAGATCTAGGGGCTGGAAAATATATTCTTTGTATGGAAATTAGTAGAGATGGAGGTAACAAATTTTTTTTCTTAAGTCAAAGGAACTATGTTGATACTATTTTGAAATGGTTTAACATGAAAGATAGTAAACCAATTAATATTCCTTCACCAGTTGGCATGAAGTTAAGTTTAGACATGAGTCCTAAATCTGATTTTGATCATGAGGAAATGTCTGAAATTCCATATGCTACTGCAATTGGTAGTTTGATGTATGCAATGGTTTGTACAAGACTAGATATAGCCCAAGCAGTGGGATTTCTAAGTAGGTTTATGTCTAACCCTAGTAAAGAACATTGGACTTATGTTAAGAGGGTGTTTAGATATTTATGAGGTACTTCTAATTACTATTTGGTTTATCATGGTGCTAATGACATTAATACTATGCACGAAAAATTAGACATACAGTGTTTTGTTGATTCAGATTGGGCAGGAGACTTGGACAGTCAGAGGTCAATAAGTGGCTATGTTTTTACTTTTTTTGGAGTTGCGGTTAGTTGGATGAGTAAGAGGAAGCTCACAGTTGCTTTTTCCACCATAGAAACAATGTACATGGCTTCTACACATGCCTCTAAAGAGGCAATTTGGTTACAAAGACTTGGGAAAGGTATTGGTTTTAATTGCAAGAAAATTAGACTTGAATGTGATAGTCAGAGTGCTATTTGTTTAGCCAAAAATCCTATGTATCATTCTCATACTAAGGATGTTTATTTTCAGTATCACTTTGTGTGAGAAATGGTTGAGAGTGGGAAGGTATTTATTGAGAAAGTTGACACTTTGATTAGTGTTGCAAATTATCTTATGAAACTAGTTCCTACAAATAAGATCTCTTCCTGTAGGAAGGTCATTGGCCTTGAGTCTTGTACTTGATTTATAATGATGATTCCTTATTTAGAATAATTTCAATGTATAATGCCAAGTAGAAGAATATTGGAAATAAGATGCCATTTAATTGTAATCCTAAACATATTCCATGTATCTCCCAAGACCTTGGAAAGTGTTCTCGAACTCTAGGATTAGAAAGAGATTAAGTTCGAATGAAATAAACATGTAAATTGACATTTATAATTATTCCTAAATAATAGGAACATGTGGGGGCATCCATTTTAAGTTCCTAAATAATAGAAGTACATGGGACACCCACATGGAAGGTGGAACACCTTGTTTCAATTAACTATTTTGAGGATTGATAACACTTCAATAATGCATCTCTAGGTTCCTACAAAATAGGGATTGATAATCACATGAGTTGAGTGGCACTATCAATTCTCTATAAATTCACTATCAGCTCAATATTAGTTCTATATCAATTTAGTTTAGTTCAGTTTAGTTCAGTTATGGTTGAAGTATCTTCAGTTGCATGTAGTTAGTTTGAGTTGTATACTAGTTGACTTGAATAATGACTTCAGTTGCATGACATATAATATGTGGATACTTTCAGTTAAGTGGGGATGGTCAATCATGCATAATGTTTTCATGAATTGATGGAGAGATATATTTTAGTTAACAAAGATTGACTTGGACCCACCTTGGGTACCCAAGTTGGCATCTTTCAGTTAGCACCTTTTGCATGAGAAGATATTTACATGGCTCTGTTAAGTGGGATACATTATTGGGTGCCAACTTTGAGGAGGAGTTTCAGATATATCTTCGAGACTAAATTTCAGTTAAGTGTTCATTTTGGGGTGCCTAAATTGAGGAGACTTTGGTTTTCACTTCATGTTACAGTGTGGAAATCTACATGCACAATTTAGGCATAGGTTTTTGAGAGGAGTTTTATTCTCTTATTATTGTTAACACTTTGGAGTTTACGATACTCATTATTTTCTATATATTGCAGCAAATGCATAAGAGTTTTAAGAGAGTTTATTGTAGGTTGTGAAGAAGCATTGTTGAAGAAAAAGGAAGCATATCAATCAAGGATTGATACAATGTTATTGTAATCTTATTCTAAGGTTAAATAATACAAGCAATATTGGTTCTAGTGGTGTTTTTTCTTGAAAGGGTTTCTCCACGTATATGTTGTGTCACTTCTACCTTTTGTCTAGTTCTATAAATGATAAAATTGAGCTAAAGAGAATAATCATTTACAAAGAATTGATCTAAAGAGATTAATCATGCACAAATAATTGTGACAAAGAATACTTAATTAGATCTGCAGTCACATAGTTTTACAAGTTCTAAGCTAAAAATTTACCTTCATTTTCAGCAATAGCTACTCCTTAGATTACTTTTGGCCTACACCTATTGGTCCTCTTCTGCCTAGGAAAGACCTCTTGTACTGGACATATCAGAAGTACAAGAAAGGGTTCCTAACACTGAAAGTGAGACACTCTCGGTTGACTTATGTTGTTTCACACAGGGCTTCCCTAAAAGATGATAGTGATTCCACCAAGGCATGTAGAAGAGAAGAAGGGAAGCAGTCCCAAGATCCTCCTTCCTCTTTTCTTGTTTAGCCTAACACTCCTTCTCGCTCTATTCTGGCCCCGTCAGATTCTGCTTCACACTTGCAAGAGAATCATGTGGTGCCCGCTTGACAAAATTCTAAGCGTGCGATGTTTGAACTTCATGTTCTTCCCATAGAGCCTAGACCCATTCAATATGGTATAAATAAATGTCCCCATGGGGAATATTCTATGTCTTGGCCTCCATGGCCTCCCACCTCTTCTACTCCTAAGGCAGTAAATGGGAAGAGGCCTACTATTGAGGCACTAGAGCTGAATCCCCCCATTGTTTCTAAACCTGGTCCTCCTTCTCCCACCCAGGAGTCTATCCCTCTATTGGAAACAACTATGGTAGACACTCCTATGGCCAAGTAGGAGCCTTTAGTACCTTTGTAATTTATGGCCTCTAGCTTGAAGAGATGTAGAAACCTCCTTGCATGTGAGTGCAAGCACCGATAGAAGGCTCTTGTAGTTGAATAGGCCGCCTTGCAAAGAAAGGATGGAGATATGAATGCTCATGTTTCATGACCCCCTTCTACATCCTCCTCTCCCCTCCCCTCTACTTCCATTCAACTGAACTAAGTATCACTTTTGGCTCATGTTGTGAGTGTGTCTAACTCTAATAAGGTGTAGGTTTTCATCACTCCTTCAATTGAGCCACCCTTTCTGATGTCCCTTTCAAAAATCCCTCCTTTTATGAAACCCATAAATAGTTCAAATACTTTGGTGGTATCTGCTATGGTTTTCTCCTCCTCTTCCTTTCGGCCTCTTGCCTCGTCTGTGGGGATTTTTCACTCCCCGATAGAGTAGAAGGTAGAGGTTGGCCCTTCCAACAATGGAGGATGCAAGAGGATCCCAACTTTCTCGAAAGATGGTCCTATGCTAACTTGTTTCATCCTAGTAATAGAACTTGCATTGGCTTCCCTTGAGTTTTTCACCACTCCCAAATTACTCGGTGAGCCTAGCGGTGAATCTTTGGCACAATCCTCTACATCCATTGAGGTACAACATGGCGCTCTAGTAAAGTGCATGTTTAACTCTCTAGATGAAGTTTCAACCTTGTCAGCAATCTTCATAAAATCGTTGACCCTAGCTCCACAAGAACTTAGCAGAGGAGACCTCATGGGGCCTTCTTCCTTATCCCTTATTATGGGAGGGTCGGAAGCTCTTCCCCTTAATATTCCACCACTCCAGGCTTGTCCTCCTTCCCCTTATGATGATCTAGAGTGGGAAGCAAATGACCTCTTGGTAAATCAGTGTTCGGGGGAGGCCTCTTCTTTATCTTTAGAATAGATGTGTTTGTGTGTTGTGTTGTGTTCCCCATGATTGTGATATGTGTTCCTGGATGACCCCTGTCACCCTTGTTGGTGCTTGGATATAGGAGTGATTTTTTGTGTTGTAAACCTTCTTTTATTTGTATCATCATTCTTCCATGTTTGTGATTGAATTTCCAAAAAAATTGGGGATGATGCAAAGTGTAAGTGTGAATAAGGTGTAAAGCACAAAAGACACTTCTTAATATGACATTATATCAAAGACAAAGCTAAATGAATCAATTCAAAGCAATAATCTACTGAAAGCATCGTATTGTTCTCTATCTCCAAAGATTTATTAAACCACTGTGGCTCTCAGATCATGAATGCACTATGATTGTTAAAATAAAAATTCAAAGAACGAAATGGATGCTAATGCAATGATATGGAGCTTAATGTGATAATAGTAGATGATAAAGAAACTAAACTAGCATGAATTGTCATGGAAACAGATGAATGCAGCTACAAGAGGTAGTCATGATATGAAAGCTTGATTGTTGGATGCTTGATGCTTGATGCTTGAGTTCCTGTAGAGTAAGAGTGCATAAGTTAGATTGTCTGGATTGTTTTCTTGGTTCAATGAGGCTTTATTTATAGAATTCTTGGTTGTAGAAATGCATAGGGATGGCATTGAAAGGCTTGGATTCAATCTAGAGGATAGAATGGTGAAAGATTTAGGAGATTGAGAGAATTTTGGTGATTGTCTCTACCCATGAAAACACCAGGAAAGAGAAGAGGAAAGATTGATGGAGGAGGATTGAGAGAATAATTTGGAATTTGTCTCAAATTTGTCTCTAAAACTTCCCGTGAAGTTTCAAAGCATTAATTGTAACATATTTTAGACATAAATTAGACATAGGATATCTAATTCATTTTTGAGGAAATATAGATGGAATATTCCTTATGCTTTTCTTCAAATATTTTTGATTTATTTAAATTAGCAAAAGGGAGATAAATAATTTAATAAAACAAACTATAGAAGTTGTTTATTAAATTAAGCAGAAGAATAATGGCAATTAATCAATAAAGCGTTTGATCTTTATTTAATTAATTTGAGATTGATGTGATAGAATAAAATAGGGATTTGATAATTAAATCAAACAAAGTATTTAATTTTGTTTATTTAATTAAGATGAGATATTAGAAGAATTTAAATGTGAATGTGAACGTGAACTATATAAATAAATATTTCTATTTATTTAAATAGTAAAGGAAATTAGGATAATTAATCAAATAATTTGTATTTAATTAATCAAAATTCTCCAAACCAATTTTAGGTGTATACATTCTTCCCCTCTTCGAAGAGATGTGTTTACGCATTGCTTCGAAGAAAATTTTGCTGCTACTGCCAGGATCGATGATATCAAAAAATAATTCCGTATGCTCCAGTCATACCCCAGACATTGATTTTCAGATGATTGTCGATAATATGCCCCCTTGGGAGATAAATTAATGATTTGATGATTTTTAGAATTTTTGAAATTTATATGATTTTCTGATGATTTGATGAAGATACGATGATGAAATAATTTATCTCCGGATAAATCATGAAGAAATATAGCCAACAGATGAATTTCAATTAATATCATGGATAAAATTAATCAAAATATAATTAAACCCCTCAAAAATCCCTTTTCAAAAGTTATATATAGTTCAAAAGGTCATTTTCAAAGTCATTTGCACTTTTGAGTTTGAAAAATACTTGTGATAGAGACATTTTAGCAAGCTAGAGCAGGATGCCAATCCCTTACCACACTCACCGTTTCGAGTCCGTTCGACGTCACCGATGGCCAGTCGCGTATGGACCTCTGGTATGTACCCATTATCCTCCTTGTTTTTCATGAAATTCTATTTTTTATGCATTTTATTGCTTTAGGCATTTTTCAGCTAGATTAGCGCTTCCAAGCCACGTTGTAGTGCTTTCACTCTGGTGTAGCACTTTTAGTAGGTAGTTTAGCGCTTTAAGATTTAGTGCCTGCGTTAAATTCTCTAGCACTTTCGTAGGATAATTTAGCACTTCCAATTATTTAGCGCTTAGGTAGAGACTTTTAGCGCTTTGATGCCGGATTTTAGCGCTTTGATTTGGTAAATTAGCACTTTCATGGTCTGTTGTAGTGCTTCTGGTAAAGAGGCGCTTTCATGGACTATTTTAGCGCTTTGATGTGGTAAAACAACGCTTAGGGTAAAATAGAGCTTTGAATGCCTATTATAGCGCATCGAAGTGTTGAAGTGGCGCTTTCGAGATTTAGTGCTTTGGGTGCCTATTTTAGCATTTTTGACTGATAAAGTAGCGCTTTTTGGATTTAGTGCTTTGGATGCCTGTTTTAGCGCATCCATGTCAAAATTGCACATTTTCACTTTTTAAACCTTGATTTCGTCAGTTCTAATCATGTCTCTTCTTCGGATTGGTATGATCGATAATCCAAATTCTTGATGTTTGATTTTGATGATTTAAATAAGACTAATTCTCATGATAGGAAAAAATAAATCCTATTTGTGATGATCCTCATGATAGGAAAGGAAATGATTCAATATCCAATAAATCTCATGATAGGCGAGATTAGATAATGTTTGATGAACCTCATGATAGGTGAGGTTTGTTGATGTTCGCCCATGAATTTTGATAGAAAAATTCATACCAAATTTGGAATGGACTTGATAATAGAATGACTTTTGATTTCTAGACATAGTGCACTGATTGTAGATTTTTCATTGTGATGATAGGAGGAGCTGGGTACTCTCCAGATGTGAGAGAGGTTTCCTTGGACTACAGACTTGATACCTCATCTGATACCCGATGAGATTCATATTATAGGTCGATGCAGCCTAACCAATTTTCTTGACATGCCCCAGATTAGGATTAATCAGGGTCTTTTCACTACTTTGGCTGAGAGGTGGCACAGTGACCACAACACCTTTCACCTACCCACAAGCGAGATGATGGTCACACCCAAGGATGTGTGGCAGATTCTGTGCATTTCGTTCATGGGGGAGATTGTAGCGTATGATTCTCATGGGGTTGGTGGTAGATATGCTCTTCGCAGAGTATTACAGGATCAGGCTATTGAGGGTCCGAGTGTCCGATGGAGGAGGATTGTTGACTCATATGCGACACTACCAGCAGTGCTCATTGGATTTATTGGAGGTTTCCTTTGTCCTGATCATAGGTCAAAGGGATTCCTCATGGGTTGGGGCAGGACCTTAGAGAGCATGATGGTACATGGTACTAGATATGCATGGGGGATGTGCATGTTGGCACATCTTTATCATGATTTTCATTCAGTGGTGTACCTTGGGGCACGTAGCTTATCAATAGGGATGACCCTGTTATAGGTGTGGGAATGGGAGCACTTTTCTATTGCTCAGCCATTTCCAGTGGCAGAGAGACCAGTAGGAAGACCATATGTGTTCAGATACAGAGGTCGGCTTACCCAGGCCCGAATGGGTAAGTTAGAGCATTGGAGGCGGGTTTTTGATGACACAGAGACTGTTACCTGGCGGCCATACTTAGACTGTGAGTAGTGGGATGAGGACAATGTTGTGTTGGGATACCTCTACGATTCCATGTATCTGATCAGTCGAACACCTTTTGTATTATAGAGATTTTTGCTTTGCCGAGTGTACAGATAGTATCGCATCGTTTAGTGTATGCCACAGGGAGTAGCCTATTATGCTAGGTGGCAAAGTGATATTCCTGATTGGGGGCCTTGTTTATCATATGATGTTCTAGTAGAGGGATACAGGGCATTGTAGCCATCACCCTGGGACATGCACAAAGACATTGTCGAGGCACTAGTTATAGAGGAGTACACTGCCTTCTTAGCTTTGGTTCCACATCCTCGCATCACCATTCCGAATGAGCCAGTACGGCTACCTATAGAGGAGGATGTGGTAGAGGGTTCTGTAGATAGTGAGGGTGGTACTCTATTAGGAAGTAGCATGGAGAGTGGTAGTGATTATAGCAGTAGCAACGACAGTGATGGTGGCAGTGGAGGTGATAGAGGGGTAGGGCCAGTAAACAGTGGTCCATCATCTAGTAGGCCTTGCAAGAGGCGAGCAGTGGCAGTATTGGTAGTGGACCAGCAGAGACAAATTGTAGGGGTAGTTGGTACAAGCCCAAGGTTTGCTTGTTCAGACCCAGACTCAGATGTAGGCCCAGGCTTAGTCCCATGCTTAGGCTTTAGCATAGGTTCAGGGACAGTTGGCCATTATACAAACACAGGTTGCCACATTGACAGCCGAGTGAGACAGTGCTTGTCAGATTTTTGAGAGGGCACAAAAGACAGCTGAGACCCTACAGCGAGTGGCTGATGGTACCTCAATGGGAGACTATATAAGAGGTTTTGCAGGCTAGCTGAGAGGCTGAGTTTTATAGGGGCAAATATCATGATGTAGTGCCTACTAATCGCAAAGTCATCTATGCCCCATCGAGATCCGATCAGACTCGCACCCGGATAGTCAATGAGGGTGTGACACAACCTCCTCAAGGATATCCTAGAGATCTTGGTCCTTCCGGGGGTGATCGTGGTACTCATTCTGTTGGGCCTACACATTCTGGCAGTAGCAAATCGTAGATGCTATTGTGATTCTCCTTTTTGAGACATGATGTATATTATGATGTACCTCATTTTTTATGTTGTATCTTTGTTTCAAACTTCATTGTATACTTGACATTGATGATATATATATGAGATGCAGTTGATGTGTTTTTATGATGATTTATGATGTCTATGTGATGGATGCATTTATTATGTGATTATGCAACATGTGATGTTCTATATGAATGATTTTATTTCAATGTGATGATGTAATGATAAATGTATTTATTTTCATGTAATGATTCTATGATAAATGCATGTGTAGAATACATGATATATGGATGTATGAATTTCTAAATGATGATCTATAAAAATTCTTAAATGTGATAAAAATGTATGGATGGATGGATAAATTCTTTTTATTTTAAATGTGATAATGATAAAAATGATGATCCTATAATGAAATGATAATGGGTGATGATGTAATGATAATAATGACAGGACTTGCTTTTATTTTAAATGTGATAAAATGTATGGATGAAAAATGATGTATGGGTTTAATAAGTGATTAAATGCATATGATGTTGATGGATGATAATGAAATGAATGTTTATGGGAAAATGATCATGATGTATGTATGGTACAATTTAATTCGTAATTTATTTGATGTATGATGAAATGACGAAACAAAATGATGAGATGATGATTTCTACATGTTTTTGATGATTTTTGGATTTAGGTCAAGTATACTCAGTCTATTTGTAGATAAGATAATTATTGATTGGAACCCTTTATGCAACAAATACTCTACAGATAAATGAATTTATGATGAATGCAATCTAATTTTAACATGCAACTATATGCAACACCGTTCTCATTTTAACAGTACTTTTGTGCTTTGTGTCATCATTGAGCTTTTATTGGATGTTGAAAGTGAAAACAAGCATTAATGGTATGTTTTAGACCAATAATGACCTGAGTACGTCTTTCATGATTTTTGATATTGCAAGTGAAAACAAGAATCTAGGTATAACTGAACTGAGATGATCTGAGCATTCATTGCATAAAACAGGCAGCGATTAATCATTTCAATGTGTGAATTATGAATGTCATCGGTGATACATTTGCATAGCACATCCCCCAACAATTCATACATTTATATGATTAACTTACAGATAGCAGATAATAAAAACATCATTCTTTTTCCTTGTTTCTCTAGTTCAATACATCATTGAGTTACTCCAAAGAAATGATAATCAAAAATACAATTTATCCATTTGTTACTTAGAGTGTTTCAATCATTATTTAGATTTTTAGATCAACCATCCTGACTTTTTTGATGTTTTTGAGATTTTGATGAAAGACCTAACCTACTAACCTATCTTAGGGGTCTCGGGGGCTGATCAAAGATTAGCCTTGCCTACGTTACACATGCAGAGACCACGTAGTTCGACAGACTTAGACTCAATGATTTTGGTTTTACTTTTCTAAACTAACTTTCTGACATGATTTTTTTTTGAATTTTTTATATGATACGGATGTTTGATGCCCTTCTGATGATGATTGTTGTTGCACTTTGATCATTGTTTTTGTTTTCTTATCATACTGTTGTTCGTGCTTTGGTGAAACCAATGTTTTTGTTGCCCCTAGTGATATCCAGATGTTTCCCCCAAGCTTTGGAGTGAGACTTGACTATGTGAAATGATATTGATACGGATGTAATGATTGCAAGACTATTGACATGATATGAAATGATACTATCTGCTAGATTATGGATCCTGATATGTATCAAAATAGATGGGAAAGTTGATCATTGGGAAAGCTGATCATTAGAATCACATATGATGCCTGTTTCCAGGTTTTCACCATATGTTTTGATTACACTCTTTGTTTTGTTTATTTTTCTCATTTTTCTCTTTTTTTCTTTCTTTTTGTAAGTTCTATTTTTATTAATTTTTTTTGTATTTTTTGTGTTGCCAAGATGCCTGTTTGCCAGGTTTTCATCAAGGAAACCATTTTTAGAAGTTTGACCTATGCACTAGGAGATTCAAGTGTAGAAATTTTTGAGATGGATACTGTTGATAGGTTCATCAAACAGATCCCCTTCTAACATTGATATCTGATATGCCCCTGACCCATACACTGATTTCCCTTTCTTCTCCCTGTCCTGTTGATTCCTAGGGTTTTCATTTAGTAAAAAATCACCAACCTGAAAGACCCTCGGTTTTACCCTATGGTTATAAATTCTTGACATTCTTTGTTGATAAACTGTTAGATGATTAACAGCTTGTTGACGATGCTCATCCAACAATTACAGCTCCTACAATCTAGATGCCCTATAGTCTTCATCTGAAATGATTCCTCTAAGTGATACATGAAGGGATGAAATCTCTACTTCGATGGGAAAAATAGCTTTTGATCCATATACCAAGGCATATGGTGTAGCTCCTGTTGTTGTTCTGATACTTGTTCTATAGGCCCATAGTGCAGGATTAAGTTGAACATGCCAATCACGTCCAACATCATTAACCATCTTTTTGAGAAATTTTAGAATTTTTTTGTTTGAGGCCTCTACTTGGCCATTTCCCTGAGGATAGTATGGTGTTGAAAAATGATGTTGGATATGACACTTCTCACATAGTTCTTGGACATCTTGATTCTTTAAAGGTCATCCATTATCAGTGATAATGGATTGAGGGATTCCATACTAACATATTATGTAATTCAAGATGAAAGTGGAGATCTACTTCCCAGTGATGGTTGTAAGAGGTACTGCTTCTATCCATTTTGTGAAATATTCTATAGTTGTTATAATGAACTTGTGTCCATTGGATGAAGATGGATTTATTTTTCCTACTAGATCCAAACCCCATTAACAAAAAGGCCATGTTGATGTGAAGAGATGCAGTTCTTCTGCTGGTGCATGAATCAGATTACTGTGAATCTAACACTTTTGAAATTTCTTGACAAACTGATAGGATTCTTTCTCTATGCATGGCCAATAATATCCCAAACGGAGGATTTTCTTGGCTAGAGTTATACCACTCGAATGAGTGCCACAAATACCCTTGTGAACCTCTCATAGGGCCATTTTAGATTCATCATGTTCTAGACATCGGAGTAAGGTACCATCAAGACCTCGATGATAAAGTATGTCTGTGATTAAAGTATGTCGGGTGGATTGGCAGATGAAGTTTCATTTTCGGTTCCTGGAAAGATCAAGAGGAAGGATATCATCTTTCAGATAAGCATAGGTATTTTCATAGATGGAGGGTTCAATGGTTTCTAGATGGCAGATGGTAGCGGATTCTGAATTATTATGGGAAGGACATGATACTTGTTCCACCATATACTCATAACAAACATGTTTCTCCAACAATTTTAATAATGAAGCAATTGTGGCCATAGCATCCGCAGCCTTGTTCTCTGCCCTTGGAATTTGATCAAACTTGATACTGAAAAAGAACTGTTTTAGATCATCTATGTGTTGCTTGTAGGGCATCAACTTTTCATATTTTGTTTGATACTCATAATTTACTTGATAAATGACTAGTTGAGAGTCCCCATATACCTGTAAATCCATGATCTTCCATTCAATTGCTATTTTGACCCCAATGATCAATGCTTCGTATTCTGCCACATTATTTGTACACTGGAACATTATTCTATATGATTTTGGAATGGTGTGTCCTTGTGGAGAGATGAAAAAAATCCTTGCTCCTAATCCGTGTTGTGTGTATGATCCATAAAAATATAATACCCATTGTTGGGGCATCATTGTCAGAATGTCTGCATCTGGAAACTCCATTGTCATTGGTCGATCATTTGGTAGAGGAGCTTCAGCCAATTGTTCAGTGATTGCCTGACCCTTGATGTATTTTCTCTCCACATATTGAATTTCAAACTCACTTAATAGCATGGCCCACTTTTCCAATCTACCTGTTAAGGCAGCTTTACTAAGTAATTATTTTAAAGGATCGATCTTTTCTATAAACCTAATTGTATGAATCAGCATATAGTGTCTCAGCTATTGAGTAGCAAACACCATAGTCAAGCAATATTTCTCTATGAAGGTGTAATTTATTTCATTACGATTTAATGTTCTACTAATATAGTAGATGGCATGTTCTTTTCCTTCATAATCCTCTTGCGCTAATAGTGCCCCCAAAGAAATATCCGTTGTGGCAATGTACAATATCAAAGGTCTTCCCTCTATTGGTGGCATGAGAATGGGTGGTGACATTAGATACTATTTGATTTGATTGAATGTTGTTTCACACCACTCATCCCACTTGGAAACTATATTTTTATGTAAAAGGTGATTAAATGGATGACTCTTGTCTGCCAGCTGGGAGATAAATCTTTTGATCGATTGGAGCCTTCCCTGTAGTGATCTGAGTTGACTGATATTCTTAGGAGGTGGCATCTCCATTATTTCTTTGACTTTTTTGGGATCCACTTCAATGCCTTTTTCTGAGACAATGTACCCTAATAGTTTTGGTGATGTGACTTTGAAGATACACTTCTTGGGGTTTAACCTGACATTGAATTTCTCTAGCCGTGTGAATATTTTGTCTAGGATATGTAGATGTCCATCCCTTGTACAAGATTTTTCCAAGATGTCATCCACATAATCCTCCATGAAGGTGTGCATCATATCATGGAAAATTGTCATCATTTCTCTTTGATAGGTGGCTCCTGCATTTTTTAGACCAAATGGCATGACATTCCAGCAAAAATTTCTCCATGGACATGTAAAAGTTGTCCTTTCTTGATCTTCTGTAGCTATTTTTATTTGACTATACCCAGAGAAACCATCCATGATTGACAACATGGCATGCCCTGCCGTCAACTCCACAATGATGTCGATATTTGGTAGCGAAAAATCATCCTTCGTGCATGCTTTATTTAAGTCCCTAAAATCCATGCATATCCTGATGCTATTGTTCGGCTTTGAAATAGGTACAATGTTTGATATCCATTCATCATAGTCTACAGACTGTATGAATCCAGCATCTAACAATTTCTTTAGCTTTGTTTTTACCATCAATGCGATATGGGGATGCATTTTTCTCAATTTTTGCTTGATAGGCTTTGATTCCTGCTAGAAAAGACAAATGATGCATGAATAGATTTGGATCTAAGCCTGGCATATTAGAATATGACCAAGTGAAGTTGATTCTTTTTTCTTTAAAGAAATTGATAAATTTCGGTCTCTCTTGATCGGTCATGGATTCTGCCTTTTCTTCAGTGTCGATCTTCATAGACTGTGTTGGTTCTACCAGAACTGATGATCGCTCATGATAATGTTTCGGAAGAGTGTCAAATCTTCCATCTTTCAGTGCCTCAAAAGGTTTTCACCGTTAGATGCATTCTTTATTTTTTCTTTTTCGAGATCTAATGCTGCCATAGAATGGTTTTCACCATTAGATCTATTTTCCCTATTTTCAATTTTGCAATTGGAAGATTTGACACCCTTCTACCGAGTCGTGTTGTTATGAGTATTATAGATAGAACTTGTACCAAGTTTGGTATGACATAGGAAATTTACGATGGCATGGTCATCTACAAATCTTGGCATAGTTAGGGGTTCGATAGGTTCCTAGTCAATTAGTTCAGGATGGATTAATGGCATGAGGTCATCAGATTCATTTAGGTTGATGGATGTAAGGGTTTGGACAGCCATTTCATCATAGTTGTTTATTAGAATATCGAGGTCAATGATGGTACTTTCTTCAAGATCGTCTAGCTCACTCGAGGTCTAATCATCCCCATTTGAATCATCGATATTTAGTGATCCTATTATGAATGGTCTAGACCCAAAACCTTGTCCCTCCACATGCGTAGGTGCATATTTTAGTATTACATCAATTTGAATATCGATGCAAGATATATCAAAGCATAAATCCCACTCATATTCATTTGAATCCGTTTTAGAGCTATCTTGAAGCTGGAGGATTCTTTCTACCGCCTTCCTTGTCATCTCCTTTTTGTCTTCTTCAGATTATCCCAATCCCATCTTCACTTTTGATTGGAGAGTGAGGGGCTAAATAGGCTCAATTATTCCTTTCTTTCTTAAACCAACAGGTCCTTGTCCCTCGTACCCCATCTTTTCTAAAATAGCTTTTCCTTTTCCATATTTGTCGATGTTGATGTTGACATTTTTGATACTGGTATTTGATGTCGATTGTTCTTCATCTTTGTATAGCCAATCCAGGATTGCTTTGTTGTCTGATTCATCCCCTATGGTACCAATTTTGACAAACCTTTCTTCAAGAACTGTGGCTGGTAATGATGTTTGAGGTTTTATCATATATGGTTGACCATATGTCCTAGGAGATGGAATTAACTATGATAGGTTAAGCGATTGCTCCATAGAATATGTTCCCATTCCCTTTTCAGTCAATTGGACTTGCTCTTGAAATTTTTGTGATAAATAAGTTTTTTGATCCGGATTATCTATTGATTGAGTTTCAACAGGACTTGTTTCTTTTTCTTTACCCTTCTTCTCTACCCACTTGGTGGTGATACTTGGACATTGTTCTTCACTGGATGATCTTGAACTGGATGCTTCCCTGTTGTGAGGCACCGAGGTATCTTGTGAGATTCTAATTGTGTCATAGTGTTGAGGATTATTATAATTAGTAGATATAGTCACTTCTTGTCCATTTATTGGGAATTTCAAACATTGATGATATGTTGAAGGTACAGCCTGCATTTCATGGATCCATGGTCATCCTAATAGAATTTTGTATGCTAACTCTTTTTCCAGCACTTGACATGCTATATGTTTCATCATTGGCCCCACTTGAATGGGTAACACAATTAATCCCTTAGACAATCTTTCTTCCTCATCATATGCTTTGATATTCATTTTCCTTCGAGCATCAATAGCATCATCAGAATACCCTAGTACATGGATTAACTTGAGAGTGCAAATGTTCATACCAGCTCCCCCATCTATTAAGATTTTCTTGACACTATGATTGTGGATTAAGTGTGGTATTATGGGGATGGTTTTGTGAGACATCATCTTGTTCAGAGAATGATAGACAATGTGGGGTAGTCAAATGCCCCACCATAGCTTGGAACTGGAAAAAATTTAGATTCGTTGGTACCGTAGTGGCTACTAGTGCTGGTTCTAGAGCCTCCTTATGTGATAGTGATAATTTAAGGAGTTTCAGTATCGATATTTGTGCATGAATGTTTTGCAGTTGATCGACGATGTTATAATGAGATGGAGGTAGAACTGCATGTGTAGACCCAACTCCTCTTAACATCACCTTTGATTTCCCCCTACTCATTACATTTGTTGGTTGATGTTCTTGACGTTCTCTGATTTTTAAAACATTTATTTGACTTTTAGAATTTTGTATGCTTGCGAGCAAATCCAAAGGGGTAGTGTTGTTGATTTTGGGTTCGCTAATGTCGTGACCAACTTTATGATCACTCTCTACATCAGATAAACAAAGGATTGCTTTGTCATAGACATGATTGATGTTTTTCCCTTACTTTTTTGAGGATGATGATGCTCCTTTGTCATAGTTTGGCAAAGGGTCCTTGAAGGCTGGATGATTATTATTGTTTTGGGGTGTTTCCACATATGCTTTGTTGTTGTCGATCAAGTCTTGTATTGCGTGCTTCAACTCCATACAATCGTTGGTTTTGTGACCTTTGTTATTATGGAAGTTGCAGTAATCTACGTCATTCCACCATGGTGGTTTGACCTTTGGATCCCATAATCGGGCTTCCCATGCAGTGATAAGGCCACTAGTGACTAATTCTTTCATTTCTGATTCTATCATTTGGCCTAAAGGTGTGAACCTACGCCGATTTGATGGTTTCTAATATGACTACGTTCTTACGATCTCGTTGCCTTGTATGACATTTGACTTGACAATTTGATCATTGCTTTGATTCTTTGATGTAGATGTTTTCAAGTTAAAAACTGGTTTAACATTTTGGGAATCATTCGTTGTTTCATTGGTAGTCATGTTTCGATTCTTTTGCAAAAATTTTGGCTTGTCACTTCTTGAGTATTGATTGGAGGAGTTACTTGTGTTATTTGTTTTATCGTTGAAATGCTTGATAACTCCTCTTATGACTAATGCTTCTTCAATTTTAAGACCATTTTCTATTACTTTTTTGAATGTGGGAGGACATTGCAATTCAAGTCTATAACTCATTTCCTCTGTCAAGTTGTCAATGAACAACTCCATCTTTTCTTCCTCATGAATGGATTGAGGATATCTAGTGAATAGTCATTGCCATCTTTGTAGAAAAGACAAGAATATTTCCCCTTTGCTTTGTTTTAGGTTGTAAAGATCCTTTATTGTAACATCATGTTGGATATTAAAAGAATACTGGGAGATGAAATTGTTGACGAGTTCCTCAAAAGTCTTGATACCTGGTTGTAATTTTGAGAACCATTCCATACATTTACCTCCCAAACATCTTGGAAATAACCTCATTAAGTAAGTTTCCTCTTGGGCAAACTCAAGGCTCATTTTTTTGAATTCCCGAATATGATCTATTGGATCTGATCTTCCATTGTACTTGTCATATTTTGGGAATTCGTAGTGTCTTGGAAAAGGTATTAGGTTGACTATTGCGTTGAAAGGATAAGGAAAAATGTCCTATATCGCATATCTTCTGATACTCCCTTTCGTCATATCTTGTATCTATTGTTGTAACATTTGCATTTTGAATGTCAAAGCAGCAACTGGATCTAATGTTTGTGTGGGTTGTAGTATTTCAGTCTCACTTGTTCCAGGTGCTTCCTTCAGATGATTCACATCAAAGTCCTTGGGAAGTTTGGCACCTGATTCAGCCAACATCAAAAGATACTTCTCCACATCTTGTTCTAAAATATTTTCCATAAATTTATGGAATTTGGGATCTTGTTGCGCTGTTTGAATATCCTCTAGAGTTATTTCATTTTTATCATTTTGGTTCATATTTTTCCAAGGATTTTCATCTACCATTGTTTGGGATGTTTCAAGTTCTTGCTCTAAGATTCTCTGTTTTTGGGACCTAGTGAAGATTGGCATACAAATTTTTACCCTTTCTTCCAAAATGTTGATCTTCCATGCTGGAAAAATGTCAATTGAACTTTTAACAAATTCAAATAAGATGACCGATCTTATTGATAGGACTATGTTAAAATTTTGATAAACCTTTTTGATTTCGGTCTTTAGACAATGATTCTGATAAAAAGAAACTTGTGTTCTGGTAAAAACTTGTGGATAAATGACAAACAAATTGACTGGTAAGATTTTTGAACTCTCTATTTTGAAAACACTAAAATAGAGTATAGAGGTGCTATTTCACAGAAGCGCTAGAACAGAGTCCCAAAGAACTATCTTGATAGAAGCACTACAAAAAGTGATGGAAGCGCTATCTTGACAAAAGTGTTGACACAGTGCTCGAAAGCACTGAAAAAGATGATAAAAATGATGTTTTGACAAAAGCGCTAAAATAAAGACTGTAAGCGCAAAAACAGTGCCCGAAAGTGCTATTTCATAGAAGCGCTAAAACAATGACCTGAAGCATTGAAACAGGTTTCCAGAGTGCTAAAAATAGGACTCTTAAGACTCTCTATTGTAAAATTTGATCTAGCCTTGTGGCATATTGTATCGTGGGTTTTAGAAAATAAGACTAACGCATGCGTTGACTATGGTTGTGAAACTGTGTGAGAGCTCTCCTTTGGAAGAAGGCTCGTAAATAGAGTTGTTCTACTACATAATCTAAAGTGTGACCCCTAGCAAAATCGTGATATATGTGGATGAATGTTCTATGTTGTAAAAAGAGTTTTCGATTTTGATATAGAAAATGCCCCCTTTTTAATTTATTTTGATAACTCAAAGGTTCCTTGGGTTATGTGATTTTGATTTTTCTCTTCACAAATTTGGTGGACTTCCACTTTCAAAGCATGGAGTTTTTGATCAAGCTTGACTTTGTTGCTTTCAGGATGATCTTTAATCTAATTTTAATGATTTGTGGGAAAACACAGCAAGCAATTGTGAATAATTGTTTTAAACTGAATAGATCGTGTATGTTCAAGAACCACAAATGGTCCTTATTGATTTTGACAGGTTTTTTTGACAATTGTACACAAATCAAATAGACTCACACTTAAGGACAAATAGGTCATCATTATACTCACATCCCACATCTTGAATTGCATTGATGCACACAGTTATGTCACCCCTTAGAGGGCGCTCGTGTTTTTGTCATTTTTAGGCATGTACTCAGAGTTGGATTTCTCATCCTCTAAGCAAACGGTCCTTGGAAATTATATGGTGAGTGTCTTGGTGGCAGATTCTTCCCTCCCCTTGCACCATGAGTATGACAATGTATGGATACTGACTCAACAAGAAACTACTCTATGGTTTGTAGATAGGGCTTCTGTGTGGTGCGGCAAATAGATAAACTCCCTCAAGAGACCTCCCAATCTTTAGAACAAATATTTTGGGGATGGTTATCTTGCTCACTACCATCAAGTTGGACTTTCATCAACAACTTGCATTTTTATTATAGTGGGTTGGAATCCTTGGCTTTAGGCGTTCCCACTTAGGTCATTCCCATAGGGTGAGTACTTTTTCCCACTACGATAGGCCTTCTAAAGGATTTAACAAAGTGTAAATAGCATGAAGTAAAAAGTGAATATGGAACTTTGATCACCCAGTTAAAGGGAGAGCATAAGCCTAATAACCACAAGCATAGCATATAAGTTGTTTTGTTTTAAGTCCAAAAATAAATTTTCTAATCTATGTGAAGGTGTTGCTTCACAGAAATCAAGTTGTTCTTTTTAACTTTATAAGTTGTAAAAATGTGATGACTATCCTAGGATTGATAAATTTTCTTTTAAGAAAACAAAAAGTGGCTACCCTAGGATTGATACATTTTAGAAACCAAGAAGTGACTATCCTAGGATTTGATAATTTTTAGAAACCGGAAGTGACTATCTTGGGATTGATAAATTTTAGTCCAACTGTGAAAAAAATTAAAATATGGCCGCGGCCACATTGGATCTAGACTAATTTTATAAAAGTGTTGGAATAGTCCACCAAAGCGCTATAACATGAAAGTTCTGAAATAGGACACCGAAGCACCGAAGTTTTCCACAGAAGCGCTAAATCACCAATGCGCTGAAGTTGAAAGCGCTGAAATTTTTGACGGATGCGTTTTAGTAACACGGAAGTGCCAAAATAGAGCATGAAAGCATTGTAGTTTTCCACGGAAGCACTATAGTATTTGACGAAAGCGCTAAAACAAAACATGTCAGAAAACTACATGACACTTTTCAGAAAAATTGATAAAAACTAGGGTTAATGCCCCATGGTGGATGCCAAATTGTAAGTGTGAATGAGGTGTAAAGCACAAAGACACTTTGTAATACAACATTATATCAAATACAAAGCTAAATGAATCAATTCAAAACAATAATCTACTGAAAGCGTCATATTGTTCTCTATCTCCAAAGATTTATTAGACCAGTGTGGCTCTCAGATCGTGAGTGCACTATGATTGTTAAAATGATAATTCAAAGAACGAGATGGATGCTAATGCAATGATATGGAGCTTAATGTGATAATAGTAGATGATAAAGAAACTAAACTAGCATGAATTGACATGGAAACAGATAAATGCAGCTACAAGAGGCAGCCATGATATGAAAGCTTGATTGTTGGATACTTGATGCTTGATGCTTGGATGCTTGATGCTTGAATTCCTGCAGAGTAAGAGTGCATAAGTTAGATTATCTGGATCCTTTTCTTGGTTCAATGAGGCTTTATTTATATAATTCCTGGCTATAGAAATGTATAGGGATGGCATTGAAAGACTTGGATTCAATCTAGAGGATTGAATGGTGAAAGATGGAGAAGATTGAGAGAATTTTGGTGATTGTATCTACCCATGAAAACACCAGGAAAGAGAAGAGGAAAGATTGATGGAGGAGGATTGAGAGAGGAATTTGGAATTTGTCTCCAATTTGTCTCCAAAACTTCCCATGAAGATTCAAAGCATTAATTGTGATATATTTTAGACATGAATTAGACATAGGATATCTAATTCATTTTTGAGGAAATATAGATGGAATATTCCTTATTCTTTTATTCAAATATTTTTTATTTATTTAAATTAGCAAAAGGGAGATAAATAATTTAATAAAATGAACTATAGAAGTTGTTTATTAAATTAAACAGAAGAATAATGGCAATTAATCAATAAAGCGTTTGATCTTTATTTAATTAATTTGAGATTGATGTGATAGAGTAAAATAGGGATTTGATAATTAAATCAAACAAAGTATTTAATTTTGTTTATTTCATTAAGATGAGGTATTAGAAGAATTTAAATGTGAATATGAATGTGAACTATATAAATAAATATTTCTATTTATTTAAACAGTAGAGGAAATTAGGATAATTAATCAAATAATTTGTATTTAATTAATCGGAATTCTCCAGACCAATTTTAGGTGTATACACAAAGCATTGGGGGCATTTAGGCTCCTTCCATGTTGACCCAATTTTTTATTTTTACTTTTTCTTCTCGTGCATTCTTCACATGGTCTAATATAGTAAGGGGTTGATGATAGTTCATTTATATATTACTATTATACTTATATATATTTATGAGTAGCTCTAACCTTGAAATATCAAATCACCCCTATGTCTCTTATGTGTTAGCCTACTTTTTCTCTTTCACTTTTCTCTTATCCTTCTCTCTTATTTTCTTGAGTTTTCCCTCTTATGCATGACAACGCCTTTTCTATAATAGCTCATTTTTTTAGAAAATGCATTTTTTGCCAACAAATATTTTCTTGAGAATCTTTGCAAGCCTTTTTTAAAATCGCATTCTTAACTTGGACCCCTAACAGAACTTGTTTCCTTCATCATGGGTTTGTAAAGAAAGAACTTGAGAAATTTCCTCTGAGGTGAAAGCCTCCTTTACCTTCCCCTCTCAAGGGCACACTTTCTTCCTTTCGATTTCCTTGATGAAGTGAACATCTTTAGAAATGATTCCTTGACAATGAATCTATTCGAGAAGGAACATCTTTCTTGCACATTCAAGTAGTGTGTCCCTTGAGTGGACCCCCTCTTCATGCTAGGTTCCCAAGGGACCCCTTTGAAATCCATTCATTTTAATTGACTGCTTGTGTGGCCACTTAATTTTCTTACATGCTTTATCTAAGGGTAAACATGTCACTTTGTGGGTACACCTGTAAAGACACTTCATGACCCTACAAAGTCTCCTTCATCCAAGTTTCCTTCATGTGAGAGATCTTGGAGGATACCTTCCTTGCAAGTCTACGAGCCTGTAAGGTGATTACACCTATGAGATTACTCCATGTGAGAGATCTTAGAGGTCACTCCCTTGTAGGTCTGAGGGTCTATGAGGGGCCTTTTTTAGGTTTCCTCCATGTGAGAGATCTTGGAGGATACCTTCCCTACAGGTCCACGAGCCTGTAGGATGCTTTTTCATCTGGATTTCCTCCATGTGAGAGATCTTGGGGGATACCTTCTTACAGGTCTATGGTCTTGTAAGGAGCATACTTCATGGGTCTTCCTTCATGTGAGAGATCTTGAGGGCTTCCTCCTTGCAAGTCTGCAGGCCTATGAGACACTTACTTCTTTGGGTTTCCTTCATATGAGAGATCTTGAAGGATACCTTCTTGCAAGTCTGCAGGCTTGTAAGATGCTTCCATCCTGTGTGATTTGTCGAGCATTGGTCTGAGGGCCTTCAATGTACCTTATGCAGCTTCATAGCTCTACGAGGCTATTAAGTCCTTTATTTTGTCCCATGCTTTCGAGCTTTCTAGATCGCGGTCTTCTTCCTCGATGGTTCAAGTATACATTTCTAACCCTACTCACTCTTCGATCTACATTACCAAAGCACTCATCATTATTCGTGCTTGCTAAAGTGGGGGAAAAATGTATAGGAGAAAATTTCCACCCATCACACAAATTCTCCTTTTTATATCCTCACTTTAGAAAACCAAATACGAAGGTGAAATTCTACATTAGTTGGTCACTTTCCTTCTACTTTGCATATATGCTTTGTGTTAGTAGAAGAATATTTTTCAAGGACATGTGTGTAGCGCATAGACGTTCATGCAGGACACTTACATTTCCTGATGGATTCCTATGCCTAAAGATGGCTAAGGCATTACACTTTCGATTGGGGTTGAATTGCAATGTCCCTCTTTGACCAACCAACCTTGAAATTTGAGAATTCTTCCCATCCCACCTTCAAAAACATTCTTCCTTCATTCATTTCATCTCTTCACAATCTCCTAGCAAATATCTAAGCATTCAGTCCATCCTTCTTTCACATTCTCAAACATTACCAACACTTCAACACTCCATCAACTCCTTAAAGCAAGTGTGAAGCAAGACATTACAGTGTGGGCTTGGGGTTTTTCAACACCTCCATTCATCATAGGTGAGGTTGTGGTGATTTTTCAATCCTTCTTTCTCCTCCATTGGCTAGTGAGCTCTTGGTGGAGGTGGTAATGTTTCACTCCTCTCCTTTATGATTTGGTTGAGTAGCTATTTACTATTTTGTAGTGTTATTTGTGTACTTTCTTTCTTTACTTCTTTATCATACATTTGTCCCTCATTACTATCTAGTTGTCTGTGGAGGTGGAAACACCAAAATGGGGGTTTGACTGAGGTAGACCCCTATACAACCCCAAAAAAATTCCCCTCTTTTTTGTGTGCAGGTGGACATGATTTTTGGAACTAGCTAGTGAAATGGCATCTTGGTGAGATCCTCTACATTATTTTAGTTCTCATATACTTACTTTATCATATCTATTTGTCCCTTTCCTACTTTGTAATTATGTTTTTTTTCGTTTAGAAGTCACTAGCTAGGCCTTCAACTTGTTTTTTGATGATTCATACTGTATTTTTGGTCCTTTGTATGTACGAACACCAATGCACATAAGAGATGCCAATCCACCATGATGTAATCCTAGAACCATGTTTTTTTTTCTCGAGAAAAGAGCTATCTAAGGTATAGTGTTGAACCTAAAAACTGGCTCACCTAGCCCCAATTTAGATCTCGGGTCTAAAGAGTGATTGAAGGGAGTTATAGTCCTCATAATTGTCGCCCCTAATTCAAAACACCCCTTTAGACTGAGGTAAGTTAGGGTATCCCTCCACTCTTGGATCTCTGTGACCTAGGGCCTTCAACGTGGTTGATCCCCCTCTCTTATATTTATTAAAGGGGATTTTTTTTCCCTATAAGGTCTTATTCTTAGGGAACATCATGCCTAATGTCTCCAAGAGAGGACAAGTGAAAGAGTATTAGATAGCCACTTATAGGATGCCTCTCATTTTGCATCATGCCACCAAGAGAGATTGTATGCTTAGAGAGGACATCATTTTCAATGACACCACCAAGAAAAGGACACCACAAGAAAAAGGGAAATTGTGCCATGAAATATGTCCAAATATGTCATCGATGTATGCCTCCACTTTAAAGTGCTTCCTAAAACCATTAGTGTGAGTAGCTGCTTTAAAGTAGCAAATGTTTTCTCCTAAGATATGAGAGTTTTCCTCAGAAAACCCTATGCCAAGTCATATTTTTCTGAAATAAATCTACGCCATGAGATAAGAATGAAGGTTTTCCCCCAAAAATACATAAGGGATCTATGGATTTGGAGTCAGTATATCTTTGCTACAATGTTTTTTTTAGAGCTCAGAATTGTCATCATTCTCCAAATACTCATAGAACTGGAAGAATGACACAAAGAGAGAAAAAATAAATAAAAATCCTTTTGGTTCAACATGGAAGATATCTAAATGTCTTGACACCTTGCATCATCCTCAAAAGGAAAACACAAGACAAATTTACAAAGCTAAAATGAAAAAAAAAATTATGGCATAGAGAAGAATGTAGATACATAGAGAAGAATGCACAAAAGGAGAGATACATCAGACAAAACATCATGTGGGATCAAATTATGTACATGCAATCACATAAAGAAACATGGAAAAGCATAAGACTAGTAAGGCACATGCAAGTCAACCTAGAGCAGGTCGTTTGCATCCCAATATTGGTCTATATAAATGGAAGTTGGAAAACTAGCCAAAGGGAAAATGGCAAGTGCCCAACTAGGGGAAGCACCAAGTTCAACACTCTTTTTAGGAGATTTTTCATTTGAGCTCATAGAAGAAGAAAACAATGTATTCAACTCATTATGCACTTGTTCATCTATCTTTTCAATATCAATTTCATCATATAGATTAATCACAATAGGAGGTAGAATGACAATTTTTTGTGAAAGTTTCTTGTTTATGTTGTGGTGAGGGTATAGATTCATCATGTATTGCTATAGTTAAGTTCAGATTTTGATATTTGTGTTGTTATTTTCTTCTTTAGTTTGTAACATACGAGCAATAGCACGATGTCTATGCCTACACTCTTTAGCAATTCAATTTTGTTTTAATCTATTGTCAAAAACAAATTGTGCAAGAGTGGGTTTTTCAATCATATGTTCCTTCTCTTCCTTGGGAGGTGAAATGAAAAAATATGGGATATATGCTTCCACATGGTTTAGGACATAGAGAAAAACCCAATTTCCAATTATTTCATTGAAGGGGAACCCTAGAGATCTCAATGGAAAGGAGAAAGAGATCTTGTAATAAGGCTTACCTAAAGTCTTATTGTAAACTAATGAGGGGTTCACCACCAAGCTAGGGCTTGGAAAGACAAATGCAATGAAAATAAAAATTCTTAAACCTAGTATGATGCAATCTTTCACTAAATGACCTAAAAATGCATGTAAAACAAAACAGAAAGCTACAAGATTAAATGTGTGCACCTAGAAATATGGAGATGAATGAATGGAGGCCTGAAATGCTGAAAAAACTGATTTTAAAACTTTCTAGGACTCATACACCAGTCTATGTGATTTAGTCCCAAATATGGGTTTCTAAGCAGGAACAGGTTTCTAGAAAAAGGGTATCTAAAACTACAAAGATTAAAAGAAATGCCTATAGTGGGTCTCATATGACACTTCTAGGTATCAGTCCCATTCTACTTTTTAGGAATTGAAAGTTTACATCTGTGCTCCAATCTATTATCTTTCCTTCCAAACTGATTTCCAGATCTGAGTCTGCGAAAAGACCTGTAAAACAAAATATAGACTTGATTTTGTTATGGGGGGTTTTCCTTGGTCAAACCCCTAGTTTGGTAGATAAACCTTGATAGAAACGATGAAATATGAATGTAAACCCTAAACTTTAAGTGTTTCTAATATTAGTAAATCTAAAATGCAATGCAACCCTATACTAATGTGCAAGAATGAGATGTATGAATGAAATATGAAGATGAATGACTCACTTTGAGAGATCTCTAATCACCCAAATGATCCATAATAATGCTTTTACATTTCTTAGGTTGAACGTAGAGTGATAATAGAGGATGGAATCACTTAGGAAAAAATTTATTACGCTTGTCTTGATGGCTAGTTGCATCTCCCCAACCTAGAATTCATCATGATTCACCATAGACAATGCTAGATCTTGAATGAAAGTAAGATTGAAGACCTACAAAAAGACTTTAATTTTTCTCCAAGACCTCAACTTTGCTTGCTTTTGAAACTTGAATGCTCTTATGAAAGAATGCTTGAAGAATCTTGAATTCTTGGATCTTGAAATTTCCCTAAAAAGCCTGCTTAGGTGAAATAATGACTTAGAAGCTTTCTTATATATGTATTAACACCCAATTTACTGTTATTCAAATCTCAAAAGCCAACATCAACCAAAAATTTGAATTAAAAAGTTAAATTCCCTGCTCAAACCCTAAAGAAATCCCAAATGGGACTCATATGCCAGCCCTAGTGTATGGGTCCCACCTAGGGGACGCATACGCCCAAGGTGTCGTATGAGTCCCACCCTAGATTTTTGAGGTGGGTTGTTAGAAATTTAAGTTTTTTTAATGATTTTGTCAGGTTTTTAGTAGAAATAAACCTCGAGATCTGAAATAAAGGGTCTTAGGGGCTTATTAATGATGATTTAAAAGGGTAATTAATGCAAGAGTTCTAAAATAGGTCTAGATTAAATGAGAAATTTCCCTATCTCCAAGAAGGGAGTACAATTCTAGTCAGTACATCTAGCCCCCACTTTAGCATCCATATGACTGTATGTACATATCTAAGCTAAAGGAATCCAAACAATGAACTTCATTTCAGAAAAGGATACTCATATAGGTTCATTCACGACACAAGAGAGTGAAGCCCCCACTTTAGCTATCTACAAAACCATAATGTTAGGAATCACATCCTACAACATGAATTCATTAGTTGTCCAAAAATCATCTTATCAATTTTCTTCTAGAAATTGAATTCGAGGGTAGATGTATGCCCCCCTTTGATTCTGCTTGCTTTATGGAGGTGAAATCAAGGTAGCAATCTAACCACATTGAATAAGGTAAATCATATCATAGGGTATTTCTAAGTACCATACTGTATAATGATAGACATATGATGAGGACGAGAGCTGAATCACAATTCCAATGCAACAAACAACATCAAAAATAGAGCTCTCTAGCTCCCATTATGTTAATTTGAATGAAAAGCACTTTTTAACCCTAATATAGTAAAAACGCTAGTTTTCTGCATATATAAGAGTAAAATGTGAAGTAATTTATAAATATTTTTTCTTTTACCTTCTTGTAGCTTGACATTGGTGGAGAGGGATTGAATATGCCAAGCCAACGAGACTACGAGCCTCTAAGACTAGACAACCTACGGGAGGACGTAGCCCATGACGAGTGACATTATCAGGTGAGTTAATTTTTTTCCTTAGCTTTGTCCTTGAACATTTATTTTATGTTTTTACATATTTCTAGATAGATTTAGGACCTTGGAATAAATTTTGCAAATTGTCCCTTTTTTGCAAAGTGTCCCTTTTTGTCACGAAGTCTCACTTTTTGTCACGAAGTCTCACTTTTCACAAAGTGTCTCGTTTCTTTGAGAAGTGTCCCAAAAGGGATTTAAAGTGTCTAGGACCCTTATAAAATTACATTAGAATAACTTTAGTACACTTTTTTTATTGTTGATGTATAGATTTAAGATTTTAGAATTCTTATAGAAAATATTTTGGACTTTTTGTTAGATTTCACCCTGGTTGTGGTAGTATCTTAGCGGCAGATAGTTCTATTGCCTCTAAGACCTAGCCCCAACTTTATTAGAGGAGGAGACACATATATTACAGAGGACTAGATTGTATTGGGTGTACCTCATTCCCCCATGAGGTACCATGATGATATGATGATGGCCTTGGCAAAGAGGTGGGATGCAAATACATGCACGTTTCATCTCCCGACAGGCGAGATGATGATCACTTTAGAGGACATCCATCACATTTTTTGTGTTTCGATTTGGGGTGAGAGGGTATGTTTTCTATGGGATCGATCATTTTGTGAGATGAAATATGATATGCAGTACTGTCTTGGAGGTTCAATTCATGATCACATCGTGGGGCTACAGATTGAGCTATCATGGCTACTATATTCATGCATACCACATGTGGCATAGATTATAATGTTTACTATGGCACTCTAGTACTCAGCCCCAACTATCATGGAGGACATCTAGAGGGAGGACTAGTTCATATGATTCAATGGATGGTAGGGTAGAGGATAGTATATGCCTGGGGGCACATTATCCTTACACACTTATACTATGATCTAAGGTGATTTTCATTCCACAAGGTTGATAGTATGGTGCATTGTACACTATTGTAGGTGTGGTGCCTCAAGCATATCATGTGCACTAGGTCGACAGGTTTTCCATGTACATTAGCCCTAGGGTACCCTTGTGCATTAAGTTATCCACTAAGGAGACTATGGTAGTATAGAGATTTGCATTTTTGAAGAGTCATATTTGACTGAATGGATGAGGAGAAGATCATATGGAGACCTTACCAACTTATACCATAGTGATCAGATGAGACTCATCAATTGAGGTGATTATAGATGGACAAATTTTTGATAGGCAGACATGATTATGTAGTACAACCCCTTTACTATGATTGTGCCATGTGATAGTTTGGACAGGTCTAGGTACCACCCATGGCACGACCCTTCAATAGATTGGTTCACAGTGCTCAAAGGCCCAATGACACTATACGATTCACTATTGGTGATGTCATCTATAGTGACTCTAATTACGTGGATCATGATATTCCTCTAGTATCTGATGTTGATGACGTTACTACCACAAATGCGTACAAGGAGTGGTGGGTAGTAGCACAGTTAGTTCTTGTATTCCTAATGGATGAGTTCATAGGTGATGTAGGGCCACTCTCATATCAAAGAGACGAGGAGGGGGATAGAGCTAGGGAGACATGGGTTAGGGTTGCACACTTATTAAGAGATGTGATAGATGAGGAGTATGATGAGGTTGCATATCCTAACTATGATGGGTAGGAGGAGGAGGAGGAGGAGGAAGAGTAGCTGATGAGTGAGGGTGATGGGATAGTGGATGAGGATCTAGTGGGCCATGAGTAGGGAGTGCTAGCTCCTACTCATGTGACTAGATCACGATCACTAGTTTTAGCATGCACCAATACCTATAGTCATGGAGAGGCTAGCACATCCTCCATGCCTCCTACACATGATGAGGTTTTCTTTACATAGCCACTCGAAGTGCTAGGTGATGATATTTTATTTACTGCTATGGTTTATGCTTATGTTCATGCTTTATGTTTTAATTTTATGTCTATATATTTATCATGATGTGTTCTAATTATATTTATGATTTCTATCTTGCAAGGGATGTGAGAGACCTGCATGACCTAGGAGCTATCACTAGGTTGCTACAAAGATAGTTCCTCCATTAGTCTACATGGAGGCTACTAATACACACTGTTTCCCCACCCATCCTAGAGTGAGATCTACAACTATTTGAGTCGTACATCAAACTATGGGTGTGTGCAAGTGTTTTAACCACGCCTAAAATGAAAAACTAAAAGAAATGCAAACAAGGAAAACACAAACAACACCTCGATATTGGCCTAGTTGAACTTGAACAAAACACAAGAAAAGGAACAATATTACCTTGTCCAAGTTGATTGGTTGGTTGGCTCTATTGATTGCTCAATTTTGCGTGCTCCTTCGATGGAAAATGACATAAAATTGTATGAAAAATGAAGTGGAGGTGATGAGGATTACAATGGTGCAAGTGGGTATTATGATAAGTGTTGGTTATGGATGCAAAGTGAGCTTGAAAGTTGCAGAAATGGAGGATGAGTGTAAGTGCTTGAAGCTTGAGAGTGTAAAGTTGAATTTTGATGAATGAATTGGTGAATTCTTGAATTGTTGCAAATGAGGGAAAATCCTCTAATTCTAGGGGAAAATCCACTAAAGAATCAATGGTCAAGATGTATCCACCTTGGACAATATCAAGGGCTAGGGTGAGTAGAGGACTCACAAGCCCTCACATCTTGACATGTGTTAGGTGATGTGGCAACAAGGACATGAGGTGGATGTAATTTCTAGTATCTTGGGATTGGACAAGATCTCCTCATAAAGGAGGTCCTTGTCTCCATGTGGGTGATTTGACCTTTGAGGAATTAAAAATTCCTTAAAAGACCTTGGAAGAATAAAAATGAATTTAAAATTCACCTTGAAAATGGGTTTCCTTCTCCAAAAATAGAAAGCATTTAATTAAAGGTTTGACTTGTGGATATTCCATAAATGGCATAAGGATTAGGTTGACCTAATCAAGTGATTTAGTTGTGCAAACAAGGGATTAGGTGGTAAATGAATAATTAAGGAAAGTGGGTTGTGATGGAGGATGTGACATTAATTCCAATTAAGGGTGTGCACATCCATAATCAAAGATTAATTAAATTAATCCAGATTAAGGAGGGGTTATGGAAGATGGGACAAGGAGAGAGAAAATAATGAATTTAAAATTGATTTAAATTCATAAAGTTCAAATGACCAAATTAAATAAATGAGAGTATTTATTTAATTTAGAGGGGAAAGGGGATAATGACAAATTATTTAATTAATTGAATTAAATACCTTAAGAACATTAGAAGAAGGGAGAAAAATAAATGATTTAATTAACGTTGATGGGGAGGACGAAAGGGATGGATTAAAGGGATGAATTTGACCTTATGTGAGAGGTCAAATTTGGATGTCTACAGTGGCTAACATATGAGATCTTCAAGAGGTGCACCCACCAAGCCAAGGCTACCTATGGAGAGGTTCAATCATCTTGAGCCCTAGCAGACGTCAAGAGAGTTCACTTAGAGGTAGCCAGACTACAAGTAGAGAGAGATCGCTTATCGGAGGATCATCGGGAGGCCCTTGGACAAGTACAAGGTTTAAAATATGCTTTGGATGTTCTTGCTAGCTCATGATCATGATCGCATACCATCATCTCTTGACAGGATATCTCTAGACAAATGCGAGCACCAGATCCTGAGGGATCTGGTAGTTGAAAACCTCATTAGCATTGTATATATTGATGAAATGTACTCAAACATTTGATGTATATATATATATATATATATATATATATATATGATCATTTGATGCATAGTTATTTATGCTTATGTGTTTAATGTTAAATAACAATGTGATTTATCAAATAATTTGTGCAAGAATATTTAATAAATATCTCCATGATTTAACATGTTTTATGTGATCTAATTAAAACTTATTCTAGTTTCTTTTGGATGCAACATTGCCATTAAGTATGTTGTGTTAAATTAAATTCAGCTAATGCATATAAGGATATAATCTAACATAACACATAGGATAAACGTGAATAGAATGAAACCTAAAGTAATCATTTAAAAATTAATTTAAATAATCACTTTAGTATTCAAGATGCTCAAATAATTGTTTGTCAAGAACGAAGCAATGTGAGAGTATATAGAATGTCATCTACTAACTCTAACACCACTTCTTTATCATTCTCACTATTCAAGAAGATTAGACATAATACCGGCGTATATGCATGACATTTACAGGTTCTTCAAGAGGCATGCCATCTATTTCTATTAATGTTTATGCTCTAGATCCATAATTTTCATCGATTATATAAGGGCCTAACCAATTAGGGCTGAACTTTCCTTTTTTCGTTGGGTAAACATTGACGTTATGCTAATTCCTACATAACACCAAGTCAAATTTATGAAATGAACAAGGTATGACATTATCATTGCAACTACACTACATTCTATTAGAATAAGCTTGAAGGTGCTCAAGAGCACTGATGTGTTGTTCGTCAAGCATTTCAAGATGATGCATTAGTTGTTTGTTATAAGTATTGTCATCAATAACTCCTTGAAGAGTGATTATTAATGAAGGGATCTCTAACTCCAAGGGCATTATCACCTCAGTTTCGTTGATGAGGTTATAAGGGGTACTCCTAGTTGATGCTCTAACGTTCATACAATAGGCCCATAATGCATATGTTAGTTGTTTATGCCAACCTTTATTGTGTTTATTTACTATTTTCCTTAGGATTTTCTCGAGGGTTCTATTAGTTGATTCAACTTGACTATTACATTGTGGGTAGAAAGGTGTCGAAAAGTGATGTTGTATGTTAAATGTTTCTAAGAAATTCTTCACATCCTTATTCTTAAATGATGTCCCATTTTCTCAAACTAAAGCAAAAGAGTGTCTGAAATGAGCAATAATTTGTTCCAATACAAAATGCCATATTACATCAGTAGTTGTCAACTGAAGGGGAATTGCTTCCACCCACTTCATGAAATAATTTGTTGCAATAATTATAAATCTATGTCCAGTAGATGAAGGAGGTGAATTTTTTTTTATGATGTCTAAGCCCCACACTGAGAAAGGCCAAATAGGAACTTGTGTGTGAAGCTCGAAAGTAGGAGCGTGAATTAGTATGCTATGTTCTTGACATTTTTGACACTTATTAACATATGCCAAGCAGTCTTGTTCCATGTTCAGGTCCAATAATATCCTATACAAATTATCTTTTGTACTAACAATCTTCCTCTAAAATTTCCTCCACAAGCACCCAAATGAGCTTCCTCAAGTGGTATAGGGATTTCGGATTGTTTAAGGCATCTAAGAAATAGACTATAAAAGGATCTTTGATGTAGTAAATCTGCAAGAATTGTATACTTAGATACAATTTTGTGAAGGTGGGCTCTAGTATTCTTAGTTGCTTGCTCAGGAAAGGTAATAGTTTTTAGATAATCAAATATTAGTGCATACCATTCACTAGAGCTTTCTGTGGTGATTACTAATATCTCCTATGTTTTATACTCAATCGATGGTTTCATAATTGTGTGGATGACAAATGTGAAATATTTTGAAGGATCTTGAGGGGATATAAGAGAAGTTGTGTTCAACATTGCATCTACATGTCTACTATCTTTCCATGGAATATTATCAATGGTAAATGAATCAAACTTCTCTAAAAAATTCATTGTGAGATCCTTGTCTTTAGATAGTTTTTTATGATTTTCTTAATATGTTCCTTTTATTTGTTGAATGATTAATTGAGAATAACCAAATATTTTACTGTCTCAGGCTTCCATAGTTAAAGCAACACATAATCCAACAATTAATGCTTCATACTCTGTGGTATTGTTCACGCATAGTAAATTTAATCGATATGATAAAGGAATAGGTTTTCCTCTAGGAAAATCTATTATAACTCTTGCGCCAGAGCTTGTTATCTACTTAGATCCATCAAAATGCAATTCCCATGCATTTTCATGTTCTTGAATAGTCAAGACACTTTGATCAGGAAATGTTTCTTCATTAGGTAATGCTAGGGGATAAGGAGCATCAACTAATTGGTCGGTCAAGACTTGTCCTTTGATTGCTTTTTTTGAAACAAACTTAAGGTAAAACTCATTCAACAACATAACCCATTTAGCTAAGCGTCCTGATAAATATATTTTAGCAAAAAGATATTGTAAAGGATCGAATGTTTTTATCGTAGGTATTTCAGCATTCAATAAGTAATGTTGCAACTTAATAGTAGCGAATATAAGATACAAACATTGTTTCTCTATCATTGTGTAGCATTTCTTGTAATCAATCAAAGTACGGTTGATGTAATAAATAGGATGTTCTTTACCATTTTCATCTTGTTGAGCCAACAATGTTGCAAGAGCATGGGCTGATGTTGTTGTATAAAGGATGGATGGTTTGTTTTGCATAGCAGGTTGTAAAAAATGAGTAGCAAGATAATATTTCAAACTCTCAAAACCATGTTTACAATCCTCATTCCAATTAAACTAAACTTCTTTCTTAAGTAGATGTGTAAATTGTAACATTCGATCCTTGATGGATGGCTTGAATTCTTCCCTGTAAATTACGTAATTGAGAGATGTTTTTGGGAGGTGGCATGTTAACTATAACATTAATTTTCTTCATGTCAACCTTAATTCCTATGTGATATACAATAAAACCTAGAATTTTTCCACTATCTACACCAAAAACACACTTTTTTGGATTCAATCTCATGTTGTATTTTCACATTCGCTCAAAGATTTTCCAAAGGACATTTACATTATCTTGTCTTGTTAAATATTTGGCTAGAATATCATCAATATAATCTTCCAAAATATTATGTATGTAATCACAAAATATTAACGTCATAGCTCGTTGATATGTTGTGCCCATATTCTTCAGTCCAAAAGGTATCATTACCCAACAAAACGTTCCCTAAGTTGTTGTAAATGTTGTTTTATATTGATCTTGAGGGTTAATAAATATTTGATTATATTCTGAAAATCCATCCATGAATGACAAAAAATCATATCCTATAGTCGAGTCGACAATCATGGACCAAAATTAGGAATACACATCCTAATGCAATTGTTCGGTTTTGCAAGTATGAAAATGTTTGAGATCCATAGAGAATAATATATAGGTCTTATAAAAAAAGCTTCAAAGAGATTTTCAATCTCGGAATTAACCAATAAGTTTATCTCAGGGTTCATTTTTTGAATCTTTTTTCTAACAAGATTAGCATTTTCAGTGAGGACTATATTGTGTGTTACAATCTTAGGGTCAATTCCCGACCTATCCAAATAACTCCAAGTGAAAAGTTTGAGAAAGTCATGAAGTAAAGTTGCATGGTACTCATGTTCGTCATCATCAAGGAACTTTCCTATCTTAATGATCTTTTCTTCATTTTTAACATCTATATGTACTTCCATGGTATCTCCCAATGGAAGTGCATTTTGTCTCAAAAATTCAGGGTTGTATTCTTCTTTATTGATGTCAATCTCACTAGTTTCCTCTTCTCCATATTTTTTCTTGGTAATAATCATAGCACATGTAACCCATTTCTTTTTAGGAGGATTGAATGAATTGTCATAAACTCCTAACATTTCTTTAAAGGCTTCATCATTTTTAAAAAATTATAATGATGCTTCACAAGTTGTATTAATCAATTCTAGATGCTTCAAGGTGAGAGTTGTTTTAGGATTACACATGATGGTGTTAATGTTTAGTGAGGGTCTTTTTGTTGCTTGCATGATCTTAAATGGTCAATATCCCAAACCACTTTTTGTTTCTTTTGTATTAGGTTCTAGATAGGAACATGAATACCTTGTTCTTTCTTCCCACATCCATTTCCACTATAACAAAGTTATTTCATGAACTCGTAGCCTTTTCCATAAAGTCTTTCCATTTGTTTTGAGTTTGGTGTTTGTTGATAATCTATCTTTCATAGGTTCTATGTTTTATGTTGGAATTAATGTGCTAAGAGGACTTGTCATTCCTTTTTGAACTTGTAAGCATCTGTCAGGATCATAATCTATTTCAACTTGGTATACCTTATTGTTATATACATACTTCCTAATAAGATGAAGAGTAGAAGGAACCACATGCACCTGATGAATCCAAGGTCTTCCTAAAAGAATAATGTATGAAATATCATGAGGTATAACATGAATAGGTGTTTGTAAGGTAACCTTTCCAACTATAATAGGTAAAGTAATCATACTAGGTTGTTGCTTTCCTACATTCTGAAATCCTCTAATCGATAAGGAATCAGGCTCAATTTTGTATTTATCTACACCCAGTCTATCTAAAAGATTCACACTGCACACATTAAGGGTTGAACCATTATCAACAAGGGTTCTTTTTATTATTGTTCTATTGAATTTGGATACTATCATGGAGGAATTGTGTTTCTTTCTCATCTCCAAGGGAGAGGGATCATGTTGGTGAAAGGTAATGCCTACATTAAATGTATTCATTCCTTTAATTAGAGTTTCTATGTCGCTTGCATTTGTATTAGGGGGATAACAAGTTGTTGTAAGGCTATTTGAAACATAATGTGATAATTAGGTGAGTTTTGAATCAAATCCCATTGGGATATTTTTGCGAGAGTGTTCTTAAGTTGTTCAACAAGATCATACTCCTTTCCACTATTCGAAGGAAATTCAGGGGCACTAGGCAAGACGGAGTTGGGTAAAGGTAAGGATGTTGGGGTTGTTTGTCATGGTTGTGGATTGTTTGTAGTTTTATATGTATGAGAAATTGTATTATGACTTGATTGCTGCAAAAAATTGTTCTTGGGTGGTTTAAGGGTATAAACACTTTTTTTTTTAGTTTGAGGTTTGTGTGAAGGTGGGTAAAGGATAAGTTGAGGTTGAATCACATTAACTTCTCTTGGTTTTGGTTTTTCATAACAAGCCTTAGTGGATGAACTTTGTGAGATGAAGTCCTCAAGGGCTTCATATAATATGTAAAATTCATCACTACTAAAAGGTTTGAGGGTTAGGTTAACTTGGAAAAAGAGATTTGACATAGTCAAATAACTATACTTTCTCCACGTGGTTTATTTGTGTTAGAATTGTGAAACAAGCGCAAATCCATGAGCCACATAATCAAATAACAAACAAATACACCTTCTACGCAAGAGATCTACAAACTAAATGTGTAATATTCCTCAACAAGAAAAAGATACTGAAGCAAGAGACTCTCAAAAGATATGAAATCTCAAGATATAATTACAATGAGGGTTGAGTGATTATAAGATAAAAAACCCTAAATGAGAAAGGGATTAGATCATGACAAGTGTCAACATCACATGAGATGAGACATAATGATCTAATATTAGATCAATTCATAAATCAATCCTAAGTTTAGTTGAAGTGCATGAGAATAAATTAGACTAATAATCAATTAAAAATTAATTAATTATTAGATAATGTATAATAACTCTAACACCCCCTTAAGATGAACTTAGGTAGTAGCTAAAAACCCTAAAAATAATGCATAATGGGTCCCACAAAACAAGGCCATGTAAGGTACCCATGTACAAACATAAGATCTATATAATGCAGAGAAATGGAGAAAACCTCATGGGAAAAACTCCACTCCAAATAGAGATGAAGGCTAAGTGAAGGATTGAAGAAGCCTCCAAACAAGACAATGTTTTCCCAAAAGATAGGAACAAAGGATGAACAAAAACAACACCACTGAAGCATGAAGAAGCTATAAACATTGTCAAAGAATGACTGTTGTAATGTCAAAAATAGGAATGTAAGAGTGTCCATATGGTAAGTGATCCATCTCACTAAAATGCAAGTAACTAGCAATTGATGTACATTGCATTTGAAAATACATAGGAAAAAATACTATATGCATAGCTCACTCTAGCGTGAAACCAAGGAAGTAGTAGCACCAATAGTAGAAATCCCCCCATAATGCTTAAAAGGGAGAGGCGTGAAAGGTACATTGAAATTAAATGCCAGAAAGAAGTGGATGAAGAAGAATTAGGAACATCTAAATGTGCAAACATGAAAGTATCAACACATATAAAGGGTTTGTGAACAAAAGGCACACACGCATGAGGTTGCTATCATGGAAGGGACACTCACTTGACAAAGGTATGATGGTAAACAAAGGAAAAAAAATCAAACCCCCCATGACACTTTATAGCATAGTGTGATTACAATAAGGCACAAAGTGATGTGAAACATCCTATAAAAGATACACCTATTGTGGCACTTTATTTCAGTACATTTACATAATGAAAAATTCATACAATGGGAGCCCATAATGTCCAAAAAAGGACTACATGCTAAAAATACAATTCTTTGATAGAAAAAGAGGAAACTAGTAGCACCATGATCAAGTACAAAAAATAAATGCACTTTCAAAGAAAATGACACCCAAAAAATAGTTTGGATTCAGAAGATATGGCATGTTGAAGTCTCCAAAATAAGAATTGAACAGTAGTACTGAGAAAATTGAATTCTAGAAAAATACAAAAGCAAAAACTAGAAAAAAACCTACACCAGCACAAAGAGCTCAAAATTCTACACTATTTCAAAGAAAAATGTACTAAAAAATATCATCATATGACCGAGATATGACCTCTGGAAGATAGGGTACAAAAGTGAAAAGCCCAATGGAGAGGGGCTCAATCAACGTGTTGGGAGGTTGTACGGCCTTCTTGAAAAAAAAAATCCTAAGAAATTCCTGACATGGATTTTGACGATTTGACAGGTGATCTTATGGTTTTTGGGCCTTCTGAGCACAATGAAAAACAATGTTTTGGCTCAAAACACACCAAAAATGCAGCTACCCTCTCAATCTGGAAATAAAGCAACCACTTCAAACCCTCATAGATTTGGCATCAAGAACCCAAATTAGGTGAAACAAAAGCCAAATCTGATTTTTTTGAGAGCTCTTAATCTAATGACAAGGTCCTTTTCACAAAAAAATGCACCGAAAAATAGCCACCTCCAAAATCTGAAAAACAAAGCAAAAGTGATTTAGATTTGGAGCTTATAACCCTTGTTGAAGAAAGAAAATATCATAAATTAAGAAGGGGTTTGTTGGTGTTTTTTCCCACATAGGATTTGTAGTTTTGTAAGAGGTAGCCAACCTCCATTATAAAGAACCACAAAGGCTAGTGGCCAACATACAAGATTCAGTCAAAGACTGACATCTCCTACACTTCTGGCTCTGCAGGACCAAGGTGGGTAAGCCTTCATGTGTTCATAAGATTGTTCTATGATTGATAAGAACACTTCTTATTAGAGATGCAGTCCCCACACATGCAATCAGACAACAATTACCTTGGTTGTGGAAAAACCTAAGAATAATAATTGATGTCCCAAAGCAAAGAGACTAAAAATTATCATAAGATTTATATCTCAAAAGTGATAGCATTTGATATTTGTTAAAATGTTCAGATATTGAATCACCATACTCAAAGCCACAGTCCTACACCTGAAAGAATTTTATCGACACTATCCAATGCCTCATTCATTGGGCGGGAGTCATATAAAACATAATTCAGATATTATGAACTTATCACCATAATGCTTTGCTACTATGAGACCTTTCAATATATTAAAAAAATACTCCTTAGTGAATCTTGAGCATATGACCATAAACATGCAATTTTTTTTCAAGTGTTTGATTAACTCATTAAGTTAAAGAAAGAGAAAAAGTTACACTTTCAAATACACCATTGAAACTGAATGAATAAACCCTTGATAAATTCATTCATAATCCATGACACATACACAGGAGAGAAAATTGTCTTAATTCTTCTAGATTTCTTTTGATATCAGTAATTACAAAAGTATAGCATACTTATTTCATACTATTCCCAACCTAGAATGATTTCCTAAATAATACCTTCAAATTCCTATTGTAAAACTAACTAAACATACCCAGAACCTTATGGATCCAAAATCTCGACCCTAACAATGAGCCGTGAAATCTCCTTTATAGGACAAGAGAGCAACAAAGAAATAGGCTACATTGTTAATTTCAAAATTGAATTTCATTTAGAACGAAATTTGAATTCACATTCCTCATCATTGGATAATAAGGTGCATGATTTGAGGAATCAAAAAAAATGGTTACACAGTAACCAGTCGGAGAAAAACAAAAAGCATATCAGGCACGCGCACATCCACCTCATAAAGATGAATCGCCAAAAAAAACACCACCCAACAGACCCAACACCAGCAACCACTAAGTAGACACATGGCCCCGGTACAAGCAACCGCTCTGAGTTCTTGCCTCAGTCAAAAGCAGAACCTCCTTCGTTTCTCCAGCCACCTCAGCTCCACATCCAACAACTTTTCCCGGTGCCACTGCAGTTATTGGTTCGACTGCAAGGGCCTCCTTGTTCACTCCCATGAGCTCAGTCAAAGCCACCAGGAAACACCGGTAATCCAAGTTAGTCTTGGACCCATTATCATTAGAATCTGATGAAATTAACACAGGGGATGCACAACGCTTTGGCTTTTTTCTGGCACTCTTAGTAGTGACCTTAGGTGTTCTGGGAGCAAGTTGCTCCCTCTTAATTAGTGACCTCCTAGCTCCTACTTGGGCACTCCTGCACCCTATAGATTTATCCATAACTTCATAGAATACAAGAGAATAACCACCACCTACAACAAAACCACTCAAAAAATATAATGATAACACTGGGTCACTTCAACAAGCATTTATAAAGTGAATTGGTGCGAGGGATATTGATTGCTTGAATGCAAACAAGCATTTTAGCCATAAGTGGCTGGCGTAGCCACCATAATTTCTTCTATCAGGAGGGCATCGTTCGCACACTAGAGAAAATCCTTTGAAACGCTCAAGCGATTAATAAAATAAGCTTCAGAGTGTGAAAGTTCATCACACAGATGATCTATAATTTCTTTGAAATTGTACCATTGATGTTGAACGGACTTGGCAAGTCAAACGACTCAGATTGAGTCAATCAAGCGTTGAAAATCCACCTCAGCACCTCGTAAAAACCACAGCCAATCAAAACCCATGAAAATAGGAGGTCCCAACTAGACAGTGGGTCCCATTTGGCCCTGTTGCTTTAAGAACCAGGCCACATGTCACCCCTTCATAGACCTCGTGGTACTTTTGAGACATTTACCATGCTCTGGCAAGGTCTGCGAGGTACAATTATTATTAATCCCGTAATTAAATCCCTCTGTCGGGGAAAAGACGACCACTTGTCATTGCTGGCACCTCGGGAAAGAAATCCCACCCCTCCATTCATGCCAGATGGCGTCATCTCGCAGACCTCCTACCTCTTAATGACATCATCAGAAAAACTTGTGAGGTTTGCGAGAAACGATCCAAATCAAAACCCGTGATCGGACGATTAACCAAACAACATGCACGAATATTAGAATATTCAGGTGGGACCAGCCGGTACAACCCTCGGCGGTATAAAATTTTCAGCCTCGGTGATGGAGAAAGACCGACAGGCTAGGTGAAAGGGGCTGGTAAGAGCACGGAGAAAAAGGCTCAAATGGACCACTTAAGTGATTGGTTACCTTCGGTAGCAAGTCACTGTTGAATCATAACAAGAGGGTTTCAAAATTTTATAATTCACATCACCCTGGGTAACTTTAAACCCTGAAACCCTAGCCTCCCTCCTTCAAATTTTTTAAAAGGCCCCATCAGTGGCTCTGACTGGGGATGTATGCCCCCTATGAGCATAGCAAGAATCTAGAATCTCTGGTTTCGTAGACCATATTACTGGACTACACAAGTGCCTTGACAAATATATCACCTTGATTTGTCAATTGGACTTGTGCACTACCAACTTGGTGGCCCCAAGCCACCTGACAAGAGAAATCAAAATTTTCCCCTATCAAAATAAAAATTCTCTGTCACTTGGAGTAAACAAGGTCTGCAACATTTACACTTTGATGCTTCAAAAATAATAGGATAATCAATATGTCTGGAGGTATCATAATTTTTAATTATACTCCCCTACATCAATTCAGTCCATGTCCTATTCCAAAACCTTAAAAGCAACATATGACCATGATAACATTTCACCTTACTTTTCCCCTGGTCAAAAATAATAGGATGCTGGCCCAATTGAACTGAGAAGTGGAAATATTCATAACTTACCTGGTCTACAACATTACACATTCTGGCATCATCATCAATTTGCACATCAAACTGAAAATTTTCATATAAAACTGTGTGCATATTGTCCATACTTTTATTGCTCAACATAGGTGATACACAACTCGAGGAATTCCCACCCTGGAATTTCCTAGATAAGTTAGGTTGCCAACACTTGAATTCCATCAATTTGGGATACATCCTCGCATCACAAATGTCTGTTGTACTAGTTACATCATTCTCCAGGGAATGTGTAAACACATTCATTTCAAGCCTCTCAATGTACACCTTCCCTTGTATTTCTTCATTTATTCTTAAATGAAAACCCTCAAAGACAGAGTCAAATACATCAATTTCAAACTGGTCAAAAGAGAAAGAGAAATATGCACGGGCCTCCTTGTACGCAACATTACCTATTGTATGTGTTAATTTATAAGTGAAAATTTCAGCACAAGCTGAAAAAATTTCACCGGCAATATCAATGTCAGAAGGTAAAAACATATCCATCTCAACTTCACATAAGCATTCAAGGAAAAAAATAGTACCAATATTTTCATCAATATGTTGGTTGTGTTCAGTACTATTCCTTTGATCACATACTTCATTGTCCTCAAATTCCTCAACATTTATACAATAGGCTTGTTCCATTGCCAGTATACCCAGATTATACTATAAATATTTATCATTTGAAAATTGTTCCTTCACTTGGGAACAATTAAGAACATGAGGTTTTACATTTCCATACAACTCTTGTGAAAAGACAAGCCTAGTTTCATCCTTAGTACTGCAATCACTACCTCTGAAATCACAATCACTGGCCTATAACAAAATCTCAGTGACATGAGTATTACAATCAAGATTAGGAGACACAATAGGTGTCTCAAAAAATCCTGCATTATTTTTCCCCTCAAATTCCTCTGTAGTTATCCAACTTTCTTCAAAAGGGCAAGCATTGTCTTCATTTTGTGTAGGTACATTCTTGGTTGATTCTGCAATTTCTATCCACTTAATGACTTGGGCCAAATTAACAGGTTTTAATTCTTCTGGAAAAGCACTTAGCCCTGGGTCATAAAGTTCACAAAATAAATGAATGCATTCATAGTCATTAGGTCTATGAATTCTAGGAATTTGTATCAAGACTTCTAAAAATCTTAAGAAAAACTCATATGGCGGTTCCCTCTCTTGCCTCTTCATTTCATACAATTCTAGTACAAGAGAAGTTGATCAGCATCATTCAAACTAGATTGGATTTCAACTTGGATCTCATTATTATCACACTGCAATGGTGAAGCAATAACAGTTTTAAAAATACCCTTATCATAATCAGTGCTCTGAGCAACCAACTCTGACATTTTACTAGTACTAGATAAGCTAGGGTAATCAATACTTGCAGCAAGATACCCCTTCATCATTGAGTATTTCATATTGTTTTCAATTTCCATAGCCATTTTATATGCTTGGTGCAAACTTTTAGGTTCTTTATCTCTTAGTAAGTAACCCATCCTTTTGTCAAAAGCACCAAGATATACAACTAAGCATTCAGCCTCACTCGGTCTTATTTCTTTAGGGATTTCTCTTAAAGCTTTTGAAAACCTGAGATTAAAATATGGGATTAGCTCCTCTTCTTTTATGTGAATTCCCGTAAAACCTTTTCTTAATATGTTGGGATTGACTCGTTCACCAAATTTCTCTATAAAAACTATCACCAACTAATTCCATGAGTTAACAAAATAGGCAGGAAAATAGGAAAACCAATCCCTGGCATCACCCTTCAAGGATTGCACAAAAAGCTTCATAACAACATCCTCATGACTGACTTCATAATCCCCCATTACATCTACAAAATGTTGTAAATGCTTAGAGGCTGATTTTGCACTTTGCCCTGTATATTTAGGCAAATACTTCTTAATCTTCTTAGGAATTGGATTAGGGTAACCACTAACATTACTAAAAATAAAAGGCATATACCTTTGAGTTACAAAACATCCCGAAGGGCTTAATGCAACTTGTTCTCTTTGCATAGTTATGTCTGTTTTTACATATGGGAAATCACTCATACCCATTTAAAATTTCATCAACAGTATATATTTATCAGACATATTATTTACTATCACAACCATGATTCTGTTACTAACTGCAAATAGTATTCCTTGCTTTCCAAGATATGATGCAACATAAACATTATTTCATATGACCTTATACATATTGCATCGTCAAAAGTATGGAAAAACCAATCATTGTTCCTTTCTTGATGCTAGACATCTATTTTGGAACCATCTGTATCCTTAATTACAAACACCCATCACAATTAAAAATAGTGAACTGTTTAGTTTTGATTAAATACCTAGTAATTTGTTGGTTTAGTAGCATGTATTAAATTCTTCTTCCTGACTGTAAATATCACAGATCTAGGATTGTTTCTTCATTCATCAACTGGTTCTTCAGATAGAGTCCCCACCTCTGCAATAGAGGATTATACTAAAATAATATGAAATTCCATTCAAAGCTTGTCAGATTCTTGGTTTTTACCCACAACAAAGTCGTACTATACCACTACCAATCTCCTTCAAAACCACAATCCATTACCATCCAAATTTTAACATTCAAATTCACTTAACAAAAGATTCTAGATAGCATCCTTCAACCCCTGTGGTTCCTTGTTTCTCTTTTTCTTTTAAATTTCTCAAAATTTCTCCCCAATAAAACCACCATTCACCTAATGATTCTAGAACTCCTGAATCCTTTGCCAACAGGATACCATAGATCATAGGATTTTCAGGTTTATTACAACAAATTCTTCCATCTAAGGTTGAAAACATTCACTATGTAAATTCAAAACAACAAATCAGCGATATGACTATATAACCATGTCTGCAACTGATGATTTAGAACTAATTCAACACTTTAATGACCCTATAACAGCACCGTCTGCAACTAAAACTTGTGAGTCCATCCCCAGTAGAGTTGTTATTATGTTGGTGTCTTTTCCCACATAGGATCTCCAGTTCTATAAGAGGTAGCCAACCTCCATTATAAAGAACCACAAAGGCTAGTGGCCAACTAACAAGATTCAGTCAAAGACTAACATCTCCTACACTTCTGACTCTGCAGGACCAAGGTGGGTAAACCTTCATGTGTTCATAAGATTGTTCTATGACTGATAAGAACACTTCTTATTAGAGATGCAGTCCCCACACATGCAATCAGACAACAATTACCTTGGTTGTGGCATAACCTAAGAATAATAACAGATGTCCCAAAGCAAAGAGACTAAAAATTATCATAAGATTTATATCTCAAAAGAGATAGCGTTTGATATTTGTTAAAATGTTCAGATATTGAATCACCATGCTCAAAGCCATAGTCCTGCACCTGAAAGAATTTTACCAACACTATCCATTGCCTCATTCATTGGGCGGGATTCATATAAAACATAATTCAGATATTATGAACTTATCACCATAATGCTTTTCTACTATGAGACCTTTTAGTATATTAGAAAAATACTCCGTAGTGAATCCTAAGCATATGACCATAAACATGCAATTTGTTTTCAAGCATTTGATTAAGTCATTAAGTTAAAGCAAGAGAACAAGTTACACTTTCAAATACACCATTGAAACTGAATGAATAAACCCTTGATAAATTCATTCGTAATCCATGACACATACATAGGAGAGAAAATTGTCTTAATTATTTTAAATTTATTTCGATATCAGTAATTACAAAAGTATAGCATACTTATTTCATACTATTCCCAACCCAGAATGATTTCCTAAATAATACCTTCAAAATATTGCGGTAAAACTAACTGTACATACCCAAAACTTTATGGATCCAAAATCTCGACCATAACAATGAGTCGTGAAATCTCCTTTATAGGACAAGAGAGCAACACGGCATTAGGCTACATTGTTAATTTCAAAATTTAATTTCATTTAGAATGAAATCGGAATTCACATTCCTTATCATTGGATAACAAGGTGCATGATCCGAGGAATAAAAAAAATGGTTACACAGTAACCAATCGGAGAAAAACAAAAAGTGTGTCAGGCACGCGCACATCCGCCTCAATAATATTAATCACTAGAAAAAAAACACCGCCCAAACGACCCAACACAAGCAACCACTAAGTAGACACACGACCCCGATACAAGTGACCGCTCTGAGTTCTCACCTCAATCAAAAGTGGAACCACCTTCATTTCTCTAGCCACCTCAGCTCCACATCTAGCAACTTGGCCCGGTGCCACTGCAGTTATTGGTTTGACTGCAAGGGCCTCCTCGTTCAATCCCATGAGCTTAGTCAAATCCGCCAGGTAACACCAGTAATCCGAGTTAGTCTCAGACCCATTATCATCAAAATCTAATGAAATTAACACAGGGGATGCACAACGCTCTAGATTTTTTCCAGCACTCTTAGTAGTGACCTCAGGTGTTCTAGGAGCAAGTTGCTCCCTCTTAATTAGTGACCTCTTGGCTCCTACTTAGGCACTCCTATGCCCTATAGATTTATCCATAGCTTCATAGAATACAGGAGAATACCCACCACCTACAAACAAAACAACTCAAAAAATATAATGATAACACTTGGTCACTTCAACAAGCATTTATAGAGTGAATTAGTGTGAGGGATATTGATTGCTTGAATGCAAACAAGCATTTGAGCCATAAGTGGCTGACGTAGCCACCATAATTTCTTCTATCAGGAGGGCATCATTCATACGCTAGAGAAAATCCTCTAAAACGCTTGAGCCATTAATAAAATAAGCTTCAGAGTGTGAAAGCTCATCACACAGATGATCTATAATCTCATTGAAACTATACCGTTGATGCTGAACGGAATTGGCAAGTTGGATGACTCAAATTAAGTCAATCAAGTGTAGAAAATCCACCTCAGCACCTCGTAAAAACCATAGCCAATCAAAACCCATGAAAATAGGAGGTCACAACTGGACAGTCGGTCCCATTTTGCCCTATCACTCTAAGAACCAAGCCATGTGTCACCCCTTCACAGACCTCGTGGTACTTTTGAGACATTTACTGTGCTCATGCAAGGTTTGTGAGGGACAATTATTATTAATGCTATAATTAAATCCCTCTTTCAGTGAAAAGATGGCCACTTGTCATTGCTGGCACCTCGGGAAAGAAACCCTGCCCCTTCGTACATGCCAGATGGTGGCATCTCGCAGACCTCGCACCTCTTAATGACATCAGTAGGAAAACCTATGAGGTTTGCAAGAAACGGTCAAGATCAAAACCCATGATTAGATAGTTAACCAAACAAAATGCATGGATATTAGAATATTCAGGTGGGATCGGCCGATAGAACCCTCGGCGGTATAAAATTTTAAGCCCCGCTGACAGAAAAAGACCGACAGGCTAGGTGAAAGGGGTCGGTAAGAGCACAAAGAAAAAGGCTCAACCAAACCACTTAAGTGACCAGTTACCTTCGGTAGCAAGTCACCGTTAAAACATAACAAGAGGGTTTCAAAATTTTATAATTCACATCACCCTAGGTAACTTTAAACCCTGAAACCCTAGCCTCCCTCCTTCAAAATTTTTAAAAGGCCCCATCAGGGTTCATGGAATCCATGCTCTGATACCATGTTAAAATTGTGAAACAAGCACAAAACCATGAGCCACATGATCAAACAACAAAAAAATACACCTTCTACACATGAGATCTAAAAACTAAATGTGCAATATTCCTCAACAAGGAAAAGCTACAAAAGCAAGAGACTCTCAAATATATGAAAGCTTGAGATATAATTACAATGAGGGTTGAGTGCATATAAGAGAGAAACCCTAAATGAGAAAGGGATTAGATAATGATAAGTGTCAACATCACATGAGATGAGACATAATGATTTAATATTAGCTCAACCAATAAATAAATCCTATGTTTAGCTTAAGTGTATGAGAATAAATTAGGCTAATAATCAATTAAATATTAATTAACTATTAGCTAATTTGCATGATAACTCTAACAATCTGCTTGTAGGTGTTTTTGGTTTTGTTTTCTAATGGATGCCAAATGTAATCTAATCTAATTAAACTATGAAATAATGTTAAAAATGAAAAGTACAAGAATCTAATTCTATCCATAATTTCAATGAATGTAAATGTAGTGTAGAAAAATGCATACCCTTGCATTTTCACACTTGTTTGGGTCCACCTTGCTTTGTTTATGCTTCTTTATGGATTAAGTGGTCCTATTTTACATCCACAAGCCTAATAAACTATATATTCTATGGCTAATCTCGATAATCATCAAAAGATGAATGATCATTCAATGTTTATGTCTTTTTGTCCCTAATTTGTGGACTGAGACTAAAATGCTATCTAGAGCGTCTTTGTCCTCCATGGGTCTTGGGACCCTGATTTTAAACCACCTAGAAAGGTCCCTTTTTGGAGTATGTGCCTCGTGATTTGAGCCTTGGGACTAAGACACCACCTAGGATGTCTTAGTTCTCCTAGGCTTATTTTTGGGATTCAATTTCAAATATTGGTGGGATTTGGCCTCCTTTAATTAATGATTTCATATGTCCGCTTGTTGTGTAATTTTGGGATATTAAGCATGAATACGTATAAATATAAGGTTCCTCCACTGATTTTTCATAACAAGCATTCAAGTATTCATTCCTAAGCAAATTTTATGCATTCAAGGTAATTTCATCAAGCATTTGGAGCCATCATCAAGATTCAAGCATCATGTCAAGGGTTTAGTGCATCCATTCATGTTGTTGAGCCAAGATTGTGAATGTAGCATTGAAGATCTATTTGCAACCATTGTTCACATCATATTCCAAGATCCAAGATATAAATTCTTCATGGCCACTACATGGTAGATTGCATATTTTATTCACAATACATCATACAAGGTGAAATTATTTACATATTTCATATTTCATGCTTCATTTCATCATTTGGTTTAATTACCAACAAGGGGTTTGACCAAGGAAAACCCCCATTCACTAAAAAACAAGAAGTTTTTCCCATCTTCCATATTTGTGATTGTAGGTTTAGGTTGAATTATTGAAGATCATTTGGAGTGTAAATTTGTAAAAGTTGTAAAGTTGCATTACAAAGTTGTCATCTTCACAGAAACTCGCCTATAGGCAGATTCAGAAGTTTCAAAGCCTAAAATCCGAGAAGAAGCAAGTGTGGACCTTGGAGCTTAAGATCACATTCAGAGTTTTCAAAAATTCAAAAAAATACTAATATGCCACTCTGCATGTCTTAGTCCTCGTAGACATATTTTTCACAGATTCCTTAAGATCTAGTTTCGAAATTCGAAGATTTTGTATTTTGCTCAAAAAACTAATATGCCACCTTAGGCATATTAGTCCTCCATAGAACTTTTTTGGAAGCTTATTTAAATTTCTAGAATCCTCACAACATCTCCAGACCTCCCAAGTACATATACCCTAACTTGGTGTTGCATAATTTCATCATTTGCACCTCATTTAGCTTGCATAACTAGGTTTTGTGAGTTGAATATTTCATTATCTCTTCCAAGAATTTTCTTGGTGGTGAACCCCTTAAAGCTAAAAGAACCCCCTCCTAGGTCCTCCTCATTGTGAATTGACTCACCTTGTGAGGTTGTTAGTCAATCCAATTAGGACTCCTAGGACATATTCAAATGATAATAGGAGAATAGTGGTGTTCTATGACCTAGGTTATAAAGCACACCATATTCCCTATTAATCAATAAATTATGCTAACTATAATGATTGGAATGTAACAAAAGCTATGCAAAATGAAACAAAAATATTTTAATAGAAAACACAAGCCTAGAAACATGGAATTCAATGTTATAAAGTGTAGCTCAAAATTTGCACTAGGACTAAATTGCCTAGATGGGCATATGAGTCCGAGTGAGGATTTTTTGCAAAAAATTTAGAAAATTTTAAGTGATTTTTAAGCTTTTTATGTTGTTTGATGTGTAAACTAGATGAAAATGTAGATTTTATATGAATTTCAATGATTTGAGATGCAAAAAAGTAACGTATATGCACTTTCACTAATGCACAATTAGAAACCCTAGAATGCCAATTAACTAGTGAAAACCCTAATGCAATGTTAATGAAAGCAAGCTCTAGGATGATGATGCACTCCAAATTAGAATTATGATGTTCTATTTATGCAGGTTCACCAAAATGAAATGATGAAAAATGGGATATATGCTTTTGTATGGTTTAGGGCATAGAGCAAAACCCATATTCCAATTATTTAATTGAAGGGAAACCTTAAAGATCTCAATGCAAAGGAGAAAGAGATCTTGCAATAGGGCCGCCCTAAGGTTTGATTGTAAACTAATGAGGGGTTCACCACCAAGATAGGGCTTTGAAAGATAAATGAAATGAAAATGAAAATGTGTAAACCTAGTATGATGCAATCTTTCACTAAATGACCTAAAAATGCATCTACAATGGAACAAAAAGCTACAAGATGAAATGTGTGCACCTGGAAATATGGAGATGAATGAATGGAAGCCAAAAATGCTGAAAACATTCATTTTAAAACCTATTGGGACTCATATGCCAGTCTGAGCGATCTAATCCCAGATCAGGGTTTCTGGATAGGAATAGGTTTCTAGAAAAAGGGTTTCTGAAACTGCAAAGATCCAGAAAAATGCTTGTAGTGGGACTCATATGCCACTTTTGGTGTATCATTTCTACTTTTTTGAGAATTAAAAGTTCAGATTTATGCTCCAATCTCTACTATTTCATTCTAAATTGATTTTAAGATCCAAATCTGCAAAATGACTTGCAAACTAGAATATATACTTGATTTGTTTATGGGGGGCTTGCCTCAGTAAAACCCCTAGTTTGGTAGTTAAACCTTGATAGAAAAAATAAAATAGGAATGTAAAACCTAAGCTTAAGTGTGTCTAAGATTAGGAAATCTGAAATGCAATGCAACCCTATTCTAATGTGCAAGAATGAGATGAATGAATGAAACATGAAGATGAATGACTCACTTTGAGAGATATCTAATCACCCTAATTTTAGAGAATGCAGAAAATACAATTCTAAACCCTAAATGAGATGAAATTTTGAATGCAACTTGTAAGAAGCCCTAAATGAGATGCTAATTTAATGCAAATGAAATGCCAATGAATGCAATATCTAACCTAGGATGAGAAGAAAGAATCCAAAATAAAAAAATTACAATATTCAATAGGTCAAGTTCACCATTATGTTTAAAGGGAAAATAGGTCTTGCATCAAAATGAATTGATGAAGATGATGTACCACTAATTCTTACCTCAAAACATGCAATTATGTGTATGATATGGTGCAAATAACAATAAAAAGTCAATCCTAACTATTATAGCAACAATGAGGGAATTTTTGAGAGGCTAGAATGGTGTGTACCTTGTTGAAAACTTGTTTTTAGGTCCCAAAGGATTCATTCGCCTTTACTAGCAAATGGGTCCTTGTTAGGGTTTTGAAAACTGAGATCTGGGTTTTGTTCTTCAATATCTACACTCTCCACTCCTTGATGATCAACTCCTAAAAACTTGAAACAAATTTTGTAGATTTTTTTTCAAGTTCTTGCAATATAGGTGACAACTTGAAAACTTGAAAACTTTGACAACTTTTCTCCAAATATTTCTCTTCAACCAGAATCTTGCAAACACACATCAAAGAGGAGAAAAACTTGTTGATTGTTAGAGGATAGGGGTTTTCCTTGGTCAGACCCCTTTTAGGTAATCAAACCTTATGATGAAATAATGAAATGAACCATGAAATATGAAAATATAATGATAATACCTTGGAAGTTGTCTTGGAATGTGAATTAGCAAACTAACATGGAGTGGCCATGTAGAATGTAGATCTTGATCTTGAATTAAATGTGAAACAGTTCTTGCAAATAGATCTTAAATGCTACATCAGAAATCTTAGCTCAATAACATGCTCAGATGTACTATGCCTTTGACATGATCATATGATCTTGAATCGTTGCAATAAAACTTCACTAATCTACCTTTTAATTCCTTTGAAATGCTTTATAATGCTCTTGCTCTTGATCTCATGAAGTCACATACAATTTTCTAGGATTTCTTTAATGAAACTATGTGAATTAACCTTAAATTTATACTAAATCTAATAATTAACCCCGAAATTCAAATAAACCAAGCCAACATTAGATATAGAATTGAAAATTATTAAAATCTCGCCACAAATGAATTCAAAAAGGGGTGTCAAAATTTCCTAGGACCGCACTTTGGGGGGATGAAATAACATCAAAAACCCATTTCAAATATGCCAAGAAAGGGGTGTCCTCTATGAGGATGAGCCATTTTCCAGTAAAGGTGAATGGGAGCTAGCATAGATTTATAGGAATCCAATTTTTCCAAGTTAAATGTCATACAATATTATTAATGGGTGTCGAGATAGATCCTTGAAAAATGAAATTAATAAGGCTTAGATTTGAATTAAAGGGCCAATTAAGCTCAATTAATTAATGAAAACCTCGATTAGTTTGAAAGTGTAAGAGAACACTTTACAACACCCTAAATAAGGTACAATTTAAGTAAAATTTATTAAAAATGGCCCTACATTCAATGTGAATGTGTAAAACACATTACAACACTAAATAAAGGCATTATTATGTTCATTTGTTAATTATTTCCAAATGCAAGAAAAAGGGATAATTTTTTCATTAATATAGACAAAAACGACATACTAGCGGCCTTAGGCTTGTGTTTCTAGTTTTTAGAAAAAAAGTGGATAGTCTAGGGTGTACTACACCCTAGACCAGCTAGTTTTGCAAAAAAAAAAAAATATCATATTCCTTTATGTCTACCCTCTGCATTTATAGATATGATTTTTTCTTTCTACATTTGATTTATTAAAAATCATAATAGACAAATTTATTTTCATCATTTTTATAGTTAGATCATTGTATTTTAGAAATCAATTATCACACACATACTACACATAACCTCACCACAAAAAAAATGATTAAAGCTCTGATCCACCATTTTGGCTCTCCCAAATAGGTTTGTAGTCAAGTGGTTGTTGAGATCATCTTGAATCTATTCAAAACATTTGGGAAGAGGGTGCTCATCTATTCCCAATCAAACAAGTAGGATAAGGAGCCTCACATTTTATAATCTTGTCAAATTTACCATTAAGTTTGTTAAGTATAGAAACTCTTTACAAGCATTCACCTATTAATTTGTTCCAAAATTTTGTATTAATAAATGGTTTGAGAGAGATAAATCCCATATTTTTCCACACTTTCATTCCAGTAAACTAACACATAAATATAAAGATCTCTCATCTTAAATATTTTTAAAAAAATTAACATTTTATCAATCCTATTATGTGTGATGACAAGCTCAAGAACACATAGCACAATAATAATTATTCAACCATAAGATAGCCTCACATTTTTGGATCATGATTATTATGGAAGCCTTGATTCTTAAAATAATCATCAATTATACTATATCAATAACTTGGAGGTTGTTTTAAGCCACATAGGGACTTCCTCATCCTAGAAACTGAGAGTTTAGAGATTGAATTATATAATCCATCTCATTGATTCATGTAGATCTCTCCATAAATGTATCTATTTAAAAATACATTCTTAACATCCATTTGTTGAATAGATGACCTCAATGAGCTACAAATATTACAATGTTTCTAATTGTAATGATCTTTGATATTAGAGAAAAATATTTTTGGCTAATATAAACTCCTTTCGTGAGCACCCTTTAGCCACTAATATTGTCTTATATTTTTCAATGCTTCCATGAGACTTACACTTTCTCTTATATAACCACTTATTTTTACCATATTCTTGCCCTTAGGTAAGCCCCCAAATTTTGAAGTTTGAATCTTTATCAAAAAATATATTTAGTCTCTGTATCCTATTTCTATTAATATTTTTCTCCGTCTCATAATAACCTTCAATATCATTAGTCTTTTTTATTTTAATATTGGTAAATACTTTTGATTGACGCTATAAATTGGTGAGGCCACATATGAGGGACCTTATTCTCAACATAAACACAACATAATAACACCCAATGGGGGCTTTAACCTTTGTGGAAAGAACCATAATTCCATGATTTAATCATCACACTATGCTATTACTAGCTATCATCAATCTTCATTATTATAGTTATGGTGTAATGAATTGGTTTGTTCATTTGATATATTTATTGTGAAGGATATTGGTCTTTGTAGGAGGACTATATTCTTCATTTGAATAGGAATTTGTCTTTAAACAAGATTATTCATTTATGTTGGAAGTTATCTTTGAACTTTAACAAATTTCAAAAGTACAATAAGATACATCATTATTTAACGCAATGTAGGATAAGATTTTGAGAGGATTTAATCAATTCTTCAAACCATTCATTAAACTTGGCATCACTACTTGTAAACACATTATCCATTTCAATATATACAACTTATATCATTTCTTTTGATCGTCATCAAAAAATGATCACTTTACTATTTTTCTTACAAAATATTTTTTCTCCAACATCGTCAAGTATGTGAGTAAAAGTTTCACATAAAAATACTCTTAAATATTTAAAATTTAGCTGCTACATATCACATTTCATTTTTTTCTAATAAATAAATACATTTTGATGAATACTTTTTCTCAAAAGTAACCCTAATAGGGAAAAATTGAAATAGATCAAATTTCCCCTTTAAGCTTCAATAAATTTATTTTAGACATGTTGAAGATTATATATATATATATATATATATATATCAATAATAAAATATATATAGTTTTAAAGTTAAAAAATGAATGAGATGGTGCATGAAATAAATAAATAAATTTTATTTATTTAAAGGAAAAATTATGCTCGTTAGAAATTTAAATGAAATAAGATGAATAATAATTACATCGAAGGCATCCCCACGCTCAGGTTTTGCAATCCATTATGATCAGGAATAGTGTAGATGGACTGATAGCCCATGGACCACGATGTAAAGAATCTTAGTTGTTCATCATATTTGACCATTTTCTCAACATTTATGTGCCTTTTTCTTCCTTGCTTCTTCACTTGCATACACAACAGAGCAGTTATTGTCATCGGCATCATTGATATCTCAACACAATTTTCTCAGTGTTTACACACCTTTTGGTTTTGTCTCATTTTGTAACAATATGTGGTGCTAGGGTTTCATATGTTCTCTTGCAACATTTGCACAATTTTTCTCATCAGCATCGTTGACAGCTCAACATAATTTGTGTAGAAATTTGAGGTAAGTCACTTGCCTTCTTTTCATTTTATGAAATATACAGATTCGGGTGGGTATTTCTACATGTGCTTCTGCAAATCCATACATGTGTTCTTTCACTTGTTTTATAAGCAACTTCCTTTCCTTGCACCTTAATATGACATCCTCATTGTCAAGCTTTGACATTGAACAACCCATCTCCAATACAAACCTCTCTTAATAAAAACCATTATGCAAAAAATTTATAGGTCCAATTCCAAACAAGTGTTCCTTGAAGAACCCATTTTCTTGACTGTTTATGTGCCTTTTCAAACACAGTAATACCCAAGAAAATTCCACTGGATATTCACAAACAGACCTACACCACCCCTATATTCACCCACACAACCACCCCTGCTCTCATTAATGAGGATCCCCCATACTCTAAATGTTAAAATCTAAATGTGCTCTTGGCCATAATTTTCATTTTAATAAGCATACTCTAAAACATTGTTGAAATCTTATTTTTAGGCTATAGCTCACCAAACTGGAGAAGTGAAAGATCAATACTAGTGAGGAAGAGTTTGGAGGTTCGAGCTCAAATAAGCCCTAAAACCCCGATATTTTCAGATTTTTTTTACTGTGAATAAATTGAAGCAATAGATGTTGGAAGATTGGTTTCGCAAAGATAAGATTATATAATATTTATATAGAAAACTTAGGAAGGGCATTGTATTTTTAAAATTAATTAGCCATTATATTTTCTTATGCTATCAAGACTCATTGTATGCTATGCAATTTTTAATTGATCTCATTTGTTCTTCAAACTGACAAATTCTTTAATTTCAAACTACATTTAGATATCTACTAAGTCTATTGTTATATAGTGTCTTTCCTATTGTTTGGGTGGTACATTCCCATCTTAATGTCTAAGAGACAATTTATTATGACACCTTTCTATTGAACTCTTAAGTCCATGAAATAAAAAGAGTATTGTATCATGTTGGTTTTGGCATAATGGCATAATAGTAAAATGGTGCTTACCTCAAGAGAGAAACTCAAGTTCAAATTTGAAAAGAATGTTGGTTTGAATGTAAGAGGAATGGTAGCAATTTACAATTATATGATGTGCTACAAATCATAAATCATTATTGTGCCTAAATGAAAGCTTTGAAACAAGATATGAATATCCATCAAAGCATAGAAAATGGACAGCATCATCCCTGAAAGAATGTAGTCTATGGATTGCAATATTGCAAGATATGCACAAAATGGTTTGTTGAAAAGGATTTAGAAACTTTCAAGCAAATGCAACTAGGAGGTGTAAAGCCAGATTCCACAATGTTTGTCAACATCCTCACTACTTATAATAAAATGGGAGATTTGGAATAGGGTATGTACATCCATCAAAGCATAACAGGAGGTGGATTTTTGTCAGATATTATTGTTCGAAATTCTCTAGTAGATGTGCATGCAAAATGTGGAAGCGCAAGCAAGGCGCATGAACTGTTTGATAGAATGCCTCAAAGAGATGTCATCTCATGGATTTTAATGATTGTAGGCTTTGTAGAAAATTGATTTGTTGAAAAGGCTTTAGAAACTTTTAAGCAAATGCAATTGCCAAGTATAAAGCCAAATTATTTGTTGAAGTCCTCCTTGCCTGTGTCAAAATGGGAGCTTTGGGATGAGCTATGAACATGCACCAGAGAATAATGGTAGGGGAGTTTTTATTAGATGTTATAGTTGGATATGCTCTAGTAGACATATATGCAAGATATGGAATCATAGAAAAAATACCTGAATTGTTTGACAGAATTCCTCAAAGAGATGTTATCTCATGGAATGAAATGATATGATTGAGGAATGTTCATAAAATGGATTATGCCAGGAAGCACTCAGAATCTTTGAATTAATGAATCACTTTGGAACACCGACATTGCTGGCTTTTCTTGTGTTCTAGATGCATGAAGCCGTACAGGTTTAGTGGATGAGGTCTGCAAATACTTCACATGTAAGTAACCCTTATTGCATTACATATATAGTTGATTATTAGGTGTGCATGGTTGACCTTCGTGCCCACTCTGGCTATCTTGAGGACACCCTAAACATTATTACTAAGATGTCAGTTAAACCTTTGGTGCTTGTGAATCATATATTCAAATATAGGATGAGTATTCTAGAAACATTTCTTTTTTAGTCGGATCCTAAAAATGCTACAACTTATGTTCTTCTCTAAAATAGTTGTACAAAAGCGAGCAAGTTTGGTGAGGTTCAAATAGTAAGGAGATTGATGAAAGATAGAGGAATTAAAAAGATACCTAGATGTAGTTAGATTGAAGGTCATAAAATGATACATGCTTTTTTGTGTAGGAGATAAATCACATCCATAAACATGGGAGAGCTATGCAAAGTTGGAGAAATTGGCTTGGCAAATGAAGACAATGGGGTATTTTTAGATTCAAGACTTTTACTTAATGTTGTGGAATAGAAGAAAAAAGAATCATTTATCTGCCACTATAGTCAAAAGTTAGCAATTGCATTTGGGTTTTTGAAGTAGCAAGGTATGGCCTACTTCACTCTAGCTGTCACTGCTAGCTGTTGTAGCTCCAAAAAGCTAAATATGCCTAGTGGCTATAAAAAGTCCACTATTTTATCTATATATTGTAACAGAACATAATATTTAAAGAAGTTATGTGTTTAACCTGATTTATAAGATTTATATGCCTTTGATAGATTTTTCCAAGCATCCATAGCTTGTTCAAAAGCACCTATTTTAGGCTTTTAGCCATAACAACAAGGTAGTGAACTATTTCATAAAATGCTTTGGTAGACATGTATGAAAAATGTTGTAGCCTAGACAAGGCAGTGAATTGTATAAAAAAATTTCTCAAATAAATATGGTATCATGGTGATGGAATGCCTTCCATCACTACCCTGAGACCACATTTCTTTGAGGCATTTTTTCAAATAGTTCAATATGTCCTTTTACAACTGTAAATATATTATTATTTTGCAGAAGTACTGATTATTTAGTTCATTTAAAAATGGTTTTGAATTTTTAGTGGCTATTAGTAATATTTCAATTTTCTTCTTAATTAGTTTTAATAGTTTGTCCTGTGTACATGCTCTTCATCTTTTACTAATCTATTTTAGGTTAAGTACTAATGATTTAGATCATTTTAAATTTTTAGTGGCTATTAGTAAATGGTTGCAATTTTCTTTCTTAATCATGCTTAATAATTTTGTCTTTTGTACATATTCTTTGTGTTTTACTGATCTATTTTAAAAGTGACCTTCAACTTTTAAGCTATAATAGTTACTTACTAAGATTGTAAAATTTATTAAAATATAGTATAATTATATGTGCACTTTTAATCTATTTTGTACTTTTTCTTTAGATTTCAAGTACAACACAGATGAGGATTCAGTGCTTATGGTGACAAATAAATCCTACTGCATCATATAGTGATGGTAACACAGTCATTATACTTCATCATCTTGGTCCTTTCTTCTTCATCAGTGGAGCTGGTCACTTTGCACATGGACAAAAAGCTAATAACTGTAGTTTTCTCACCAACTATTCACATTGTTTCACCATCTCAGCATTTATATCTTCTATTCCATACTTTTATTTGCAGTCCTCTACTTGGATCAACAATGAGAAATTTATATTTCTTATGTACATAAAATATAAAGAACTTGTCAGAAAAATCTCTTTTTTTAGTTTAATTTACTTAATTTACAACCTGATTGTGATTTTCCTCTTCACATGTATTGAAGTGGGTATGGAGAAATTATTCTTTTAGCTAATATGAATACACTAAAACAAATTCTAACATGACTATTCAAAACAAAACAAAAAAGATATAAATTTTCCTGTAATCTTCTCATAACCCATGTCGGATTGTCAGCTTTGATCTAGTTGAAGTCACTGCATCCATAAGATTGGTTTTATAATTTGTAAGTGCAATAATGAAAAATGAATTGAACTCTAAATCAATGTAGCATTATTAGGATGGTGTGATAGAACTATTGAGAAATATGCGTAATGCTCTCACTACTATCTATAACACATTTATCAATCATCTACCTTCCACATTTCTTGGGCATACCCATTGCACATGAAGGTGTGATGGCTAGTAATAATAATCATAACAATAGCAAGAAAACAAGGAAGTGGCAATTAATTTCTATAACGATTGCATGTCAGATCAGATCTTGCATGGAAAATATTTAAAGAAAGAACTAATGAAATTGAAGGGCGTTGTCACTAGTGATGATGGAGAGTGGCATTATAATAGTAGGAATCATTAAATGCTCCTCATATTTTTCTCTACTATCACTACCGCCGATTGGGGGATGGCTAGAGGAGGCACGTGTATCGGTTAGAGCCAAGTTTTGGGCAGGATATGCTCATTACATAGCGGGTAGGTCATTGTTATTGATGGCCTTTTTATTTGCAAATAGAAAATGTCGAAGGGGGTGCACAGGGAAAATGAGGACATGTAGCTTTGCTCTCCGGATGAAGCTACCTATAACGGGGATTCACTGTGGAATCGAAAGTGGTGGACCCCATCGTCTATGCGAAGTCAAGAAGGAAAGTAAGTAGAGATATTCCTTTCTTGAATCGGAAAATTTAGATACGTTTTTAGCTCTCGTCGTTTATTTTGTTGTCTATGCAGTGGTCTCAGGAAAACTGGAATCCTTTTGATGCAATTAAATGCCTTTTTGGTTGTGCATCTTTTTTAGAAAGAGAAGTTTATGATATATTTTCTTGAACATAAGCCTCACTATTGAAGTGCTAAACCTAATTAAATTTCTCACCCCTGTGCATACCAGGAATCGATGTACCTTGTTCATTTTCTTACATGTCCTCCTCTTAAGATTCTTTGCTAGTAACTTCCAGGGATTTTTATCGTGCCTTGATGGACATCTACCCCTGGCCCCAGTTCCATAACCTTATGGTTTTCATCTACAACCCATGTGTGCATGAAGTACATGAACCATGATACCACTTTGTAGAAGTAGAGGCAAAGAACAACAACACAAAAAAAGTTTGACAAGATTTTTCAAAATCAGAAATATCATAGTTTGTATTAAATTAAAAAATTCTTCTTCCCACAAAGCAGTTGCTGCTGCAAATTTGCTTCTTCTAAGCAATTCAATATTACATATTTTTCTATCTTAAACATTTCTCTTGCAGAGTCGTATTCAATCACCTTTTATCGCTCATATATTCAACATCACATCACCCTTTTAAAACTACACAGAAGCACGATAAAATATATCTTAATTACAATATTAAAAGAAAATTCATTATGCTAGCCAAAACAAGTCCTTTTGGATCAAAACATATTAAAGGCATGTCCCATCGAATTAACTCCTACTAGCACAAACCCCACTAACATTCGTCGTCTACAAAGATGTTATACCACATTATCGCGATGAAGGCACGACCAGCTAGCGGTACCGCAGGGGTTACCACCCAACTGCAGGAGGGTCTAGGAGAGACCGCAGTGGTTACGATAATAGGATAGAAATGGTGAGGAGACGGTCCAGAAAAAGAGCGTTGACGGTCACCGCGCCACCGCACGCGGTCAGGAGGGTAACCACGGGACGACAGTGACAGCTTCTTGGTGGTTAACCACATTGCCACAAGCATCATGTGATAACGAGGTAGACAGAGATAACGGCCACCGTGAGACTGCGGATAGTGAAGAGCTCGACCGTGGTAACGCGGGGAATGTAGGGATAGTCAACCGTGAACCCGCGGAGAGGAGAGAGAAAGGATACGGTAGCCCGGTGGTCACCACCATAGCGCGAGCAGAAGAGAAAGTTGGTGCGGGGGCACAATAGAAGCTGGAGTGATTCACGGGAGTTGGGAGAAATCCCAACACTCCCCCTTGATCGCAACTCCCGCTACATTTATGCCCAGTCAGTTCCAAAAAAATATTCTTGTTCTATATCAAAATGTAAGTATTCCACTTCTCTGTCCAGCTAAATCCAAAATGAACTCCCCCTTAATTGTATCATCTGTTGTCTTCGATTTTCCATGTAGAATTGCTTCTTGTGCCAATTCTTTGTCAGCTTCTCTCCATGATGCCTACGATCTCTTTAGGATCATTTTTCCATTTGTTGTCACTACAATTTATGACTAATGACTATATGTAAGTCTTTAGACTTATCATTTTCAGCTGCAATTTTTCACTCTTATCCACAACCTGCAACCTTTCTGACAGAAACTACTTGATTAAAATTTTTGATCTCTGGACTCTTTGACAACCTTAAATCTCCTTGGATCTTCTTGTTGTCTAAGCTGGATTCAGTTTTTTTACAATCTTCTCAATTCATTTTGATATCTTCCTTTCAAGGAATGGAACTTCTTGACTCGTCAATCAAACAATTTCATTTCCATTAGCAAAGCACTTGTGGCTTCCTTGAGTCAATGCATAAATACTCTTTTTGTAAAAAGAAAAACTTTTCTTATCTACCCCTTCACAAATTTTTGTCAACTACCTTCTGGCAATATCTTACAAGTCTTCTGACATGATTTATAAACATTTTATAATCTCTAGATTTCCCATTTTTTTACATAGCAGCATAGCATCAGCATTCCTTTGAATTAGGCCCTTCAGATCTGTAGCACTTAACACACTCTTTGGGAAATCAATCAAATCTTTTGACTCATTATAATTCAGATCTCTAAATTGGGCTTTTGATGGGGGCAACTCTTCACACAACACTTTAATCCTTTAGACATAATAATAGATTCAAATTTATGTGCCACACTTATTCATTCAATCTTTTCCCTCAACAATTTAAGATCACCATCAAACTCTACAAGTTTTCTCAAAAAATTTATGACAGAACTTAGCACATATTCTTTTCACGGCAGCAATATTTTTCTTGACAGCTTCATCAATTGTTGATGGCTTACAAAAAACAAACTCCAGGTCTTCAGTATTGACATTCTATGATCTCTATTTTTCTAGTCTGCAATGCCTCTTTTCTTAGGAAGCTTGCTTGACAACTCTAATCAACCCTGTCTCCTTGAATTTGGACATATATGGATCAGCAAACTCCACTGATAGTCTTTTCTCAACTGCAAAAAAATATCTTTCAATCTTTTCCTCCAATAGCTGCGGCTGAGACCTCCTTTTTTTTATTCATTCATCTAATGAGGGCTTTCTTTCACAATCAAATTTTATTGCCATTTTCTTTCTTAACAACTTCATATGCATTTATTTCAAAAATATCCAGCTTATTACTATAACAAGTTCTTTAATAGCTGCAGATGTACCTCAATTGAGTTTGCAGTGGTAGCTTTAGCTACATCTCTGAATCTTTGTATATATCTTTCCACATAACCCTTCTACACTCAAACTTGGAAGTTCTTGTGACTTCTTCTTACACTTCTTTGTTTAGTGATTGGAACAATGCTCTCTCATACTTCAAAAAATTGTCAACCCTTTTTCAGCACACAATTGATCCAATTCATTTTACCCTTTCAGTTGTAACAGCAGTTTCAACATCTTTTGTATCAATTATTCAAAACATTAACATGGTACTTTCTATATCTTCACAATCTGAAAGTGTCTCATTAGACAACAATTTGTTTTCATTCAAATCATTTTCCATTTCTTTTGGACTTTCATACCTCTCAAAAAATTTATTGAGCTTCACATATGTACACTTGTACCATCTTTTGAACATACCAGTTAGCTTCTGCCAACCTGATTCACAAATCCATCCACAATCCATCTTCATGCTTTTTGAACCAGATTCGTTCTTTCACACTTTATTCAAGCACATTTTCTCACAGTGATTTTTCGAACCAAAAAGTCTGCAAGGGTGTAAATCCCAACACTTCTCCTTGGTGTGTCCTTTTCTATGATAATGTGAACACTCATTACTCTTCATTTCTCTAAAAAACTCACTTACACTTGTAGCAGCATTTCCTTTTCCTGGGAAGTCACCGAGACCTTCAAACTTTGGCCTCATTGTAGCCTTAATTGGCTCTCTCATTCCTTGTTCTTGTTTGCCTAGACCTTGTCCTTATAACCCATTCTTTTTATGATTTTCAACTCTGCATTCTCTTTAGAATAAGAAAATCTTTTGCTAATTCTAACACATTATCATAGCTAGCCATATTTGCAAATTCATCAACATGTTCATCTTGACACTTTTTATCACCAGCATTTTCAAGAGAAACAAATTTTTCAAATGAAATACACAAATCTGTTGTGTCACATGACACATCACAAACTGAAAATTTTGTTTTTACACAATTATTACATGCTCTTAATTTATCATTTTCTTCTTTCAATTTTATGATTTCCTTCAGCTGTGAACATTTTCCTCTTCTACCATTTTCAAGATTTCTTCCAGATCTTCATTCTTTTTCTTTATTTCTTCAAAGACCTTTGTTCTCTATTCAAACTCCACATGTCTTTTCTTAATCTTTTCAAGGGATTTCAACCTCTCTTCTAGCTCTTCATTTCTAGCTTTCACTTTCCTCAGTTCTTTCTCAAAATCATCATTTTCATCTAACAATATACACTTCTCTTTCAAGAACTCTTTTATTCTTTCAATAAAGCACCCATTGTCCTTTTTAGCAATACCTAGCTCATCTTTAAGCACTATTGATTCTTCTTCTAAAACATCTTTTGCAGATGAAAATTTTTCATTTTTTTTTTAACCCTCTTTCCTAATTTCCCCATTTGTAACAAGAAGTTTCAGCTTACCTCTTTTGAACTTGTTCCAGGGATATAGCAGCTTTATTGAGCTTTAATCTTCTTCAACCTCTATTTTTCACTTGTTCAGCAACTGGGTCTGCATCACTTCGTTTGTTTAGGAAACTAGTGTTCTACACAGTCCTTTTCTTTAACTCGGCTTCTTCTTTTTGAAAATTCACAACAACTCTCTTCACAATTCTGAAAGCCACCTTGTAACAACTTCTCTTGTGACTGTGAATTCTTCTCTTTGTTTTAAAATACAGCTCCTCAGGCTCTTTCACAATAATTCTTCTTCAAACATTCTAATTCATTGCTCTAATGTTCTCAAAGGACTGCAGCCTTCTTCTCAACAACCAATCACAAACATTTGATATTTCCTAACCCCAGACAAGCATCTGAAGCTTTGCAGTCATAAAGACTATTCTTGACTAAAATACTTGATGAATTCCTAGACACTCTATGGCTTTTCCTCAAACACATAACTCATGAGCCTCTACTCCTAGTGAGCTTGACCAATCATGACTCTTCAAACAACTCATAAGACAACCACGAGCTCTTTATTCATCTTCAGATCTCTCAGGTTGCTTGACCCAACTCTTATTTTAGTGGGAGACCTACACAGGTTCTTTAAACTTTACCTTTATAACATAACTGACTTTCATGAGCAAAAACAATAATCTATTCATGGACCAGTTGGCATGTACAACATGTTCTACACAAGACTCAATAGCTTCATACCACTATAATGGTTGCTCACTTCCTTTATCTAACCTAACTCTTGTATCTCCTTGAGATAGGAGGTTCTACAAAATCATCTATTTGACCAACTACCATACTTGTATGTTAGATAGATAGAATCACACCCTATGGCTCTCTCAAACTAGAAAATGATTACTTCACACACATTCACCATTAGCTTTGATACCACTTTGTAGAAGTAGAGGCAAAGAACAACAACAACAAAACTTTGACAAGATTTTTCAAAATCAAAAATATCATAGTTTGTATTAAATTCAAAAATTCTTCTTCCCATAGAGTAGCTGCTGCTGCAAATTTGCTTCTTCTAAGTAATTCAATATTACATATTTTTCTATCTTAAACATTTCTCTTGCAGAGCCGTATTCAATCGCCTTCTATCGCTCATATATTCAACATCACATCACCCTTTTAAAACTACACAAAAGCACGATAAAATATATCTTAATTATGATATTAAAAGCAAATTCATTATGCCAGCCAAAACAAGTCCTTTCGGATCAAAACATATTAAAGGCATGTCCCATCGAATTAACTCCTACCAGCACAAACCCCACTAACATCCGTCATCTGAAAATATGTTATACCGCATTACCGCGGTGAAGGCACGACCAGTTAGCGGTACTGCAGGAGTTACTGCCCAACCGTTGAGGGTTTGGGAGAGACCGCGGTGGTTGCGGCAACAAGATAGAAACAGCCAGGAGACGGTCCAGACAAAGAGCACTGACGGTCACCGCACACGGTCAGGAGGGTAACCGCAAGACGACGGTGACAGCTTCCTGGCGGTTAACCGCATTGCCGCAGGCATCATGTGGTTAGTGTGCGGTAATGAGGTAGACAGAGATAATGGCCACCCTGAGACCGTGGATAGTGAAGAGCTCGACCGCGGTAACGCAGGGGACACAGGGACGCAGAAGAGAAAGTTGGTGTGGGGGCGCAGTAAAAACTGGAGTGATTTGCGAGAGTTGGGAGAAATCCCAACATTTTGTACGTAATTTGCTATCCTAGCATTCTGCGAGATCACTTCCTTCATACTCTGTATGCCAAGTTCATGAATGTTGTCCTTGCATGTAAGATGTGATCCATCTTATGTGGACATCTATGTATCGTTATTAAACCTGTTCATTCACATGCATTGATTCCCAAATAATTTGAATACCATGCAAAAACGTATTCAACATTGTTATCTGAATGAATGTTTTAGAGGTTATTTCAGGTCTAAACCATGACCCTTGTCATTGAAGTAAACCTAGAGCGAGCTAGGCTCTGTGGAAACTAGAGTCAAGACGTTTTAGTGTGGAAAGCTTCCTTTGTTTGAATCGACGTTATTTTCATTCTGGGGATTGATATGACGGTTTTTTCTTTATGATCGAGCCCTGTAAAAGAAAATGTTAAGATAGTGAATGATAGTATTCATTACGTTCTAATGAAATACTTGTACTCTTAAAACATGTGCTCGGATAGTAGAACGATTCCAACCATTCGTTTTCACGATAACTATTCCCCTCTTTATTAAACACGTTGTTTTAAATATAGAAGGATTCGTATCGTCCTATTATTAGGTAATATTCTCAAAAGTCACTTTCTGATTTTATAATAAACTTAGACAGAATGAATGATGTATATTCCTTCGTCCCAAACAAGAATGTTTCTGAATGAGTCTGAACGATGCTCTTCAATCATCCTAGATGTTATCGTTATCTTAAACGGTGTTGAACGGTACGTGCTCGACCGTTTCCCCAAATATTTACTTTTAAATGGTGTTTTAATCTGACGGATATGAAAGAGTATCATTTTTGGATAGCGAGAGTTATTATCATGAGTTTAAACTGAACAACATGTAGCGTTCGGAGTAGTTTATCTTTCAAATATACTCTTATCTAAGTCAGAATGATACATATGACGTTCTTAAGTAGATAACGATGCTTTTATGAGTATTATGCATTGGTTGATACCAATTCACCTCATAACTTATTACACTTTTGAACATTTATTTTACTAAAACTAATGATGACTTGGTTATAATAACAACATAACGTTCATATAGAACAGAGCAAATAAGAATAATATTGATGGAAGTAAGTCAGAATGAAGATAGTAAGGATTAGATTCTATTTTAGCTCAGATTCAATTTGGTGTCGATTGCATTTTTGTGTTATAATGATATGAACTTAGGATTCCTCGTAATTCAAATGGAGATCTTGATTAAAGATAAGACAATGCTAACCCACACCTTAGCTTATTTAAAATTAGGTATTGATGTCTTCTCTCATGCAATATGGTTATTCATGTATAAAGAAGAAATTAAGAACCCTCTCTTAGTCAAATGTTGATAATTATGTGTACATGCATAGTATAATTATTTGACAATTATCATGTATGGAAAAGATTGAGAGATTAACGTATCCCAATTGAAAATGTATTAATTGTAATTTCAAGAGAGGATTATTTGACCATTGATGAAGGAATAATAGAAGTTTCTTTCGTTGAAAGTATAAGTTGGTAGAGATGATGTACTATACTATGTTAGATGAAATATCGATGAAGTAGAAGGTTGATTATAGATATGTATGACTAAGTGAGAATGGGTTGAAAAGCTTAAGTTCAAACCTTCTCTTGTTTTTTTCCCTTGTGGATGTTGCTAATGGTTATGTTAGCATGAAATTGCATTCTTGAATCCACAAAACCATAAATAATTATATGAGTGCTTGATAATGTAAGAATGTGCACTCATATTTGTATATGTATATATGTACCTCTAGCTACATACATGTGCTACACCTTCTTTATTTAATATTACATACTTTATTTCCATGCTCAGACTTGCATGTTCTTGCTTTGGATCCACGTCATTTTCTTGATATGTACCCATGAAAATATTTTTGGAAGGTTTGCATGCATGCAATCATGTTATCATGATAGAAAACTAGTATTTGCAAAGGTTTACTTGTTGCTTTAAGAAATAATGGACTTAGCAATGTTGATGGTAAACCAACATATAGCCTTCATGATCGGTTATGTATGACCTCAAACATCAAGCATGTTGTCATTTTTGGTGGAATCTATGTGATAATCATGATATGAATAGATGTTGATAGGCCTTACTACACATATTCCATACTCCCATTCAGTTTTGCATTCTTGGTTTTCCTCGTGTTGGGTCGGGCATTCTTCTTTCAGGAAGAATGCCTGGGAAGTGAATCACTTCGTGGTAGGGCAGAACGTGCTCTAATAGTGTTCTCGCCCTTGAAGTGATCAAAGGAATTTTAAGTTTGAAAGGATTTTGTTACAAAGGCTCAAGAATCAGTTTGTTGTATAGTCTTGTTATTGACCAAGAGGTCTATTGTAAGGGAAATGAGCCCATATGAACTGCCTTGTAAATGACACATGTAGTTCAAATTATTAATTTAATATACAATTCTTTATCTTTTCTCTATGCATTGGAAATGTGTCTTTCTATGTGTGTGATGACATGTAATTTATGAATTTAATTGTCTCAATTCTATGGAGGTCATTACATTGCCACTTCATGCCTCCTCTAGAGTGATATTTTATAATTAAATTTTAAAAGAACTATTAAAGACATGGGTTATGATACTAACAATATCAACCCAAAGAAACATAGGAAGAACCTTGGGTTATAGCATGTACCATGATATCTTCATTAAGGTCATATTCTTCCTTTAAACACCGCCATTTTGCTAAGAAGTATACCTATAAGTCATTTCTCTCTTAATCTTAGGATGTTTAAAAAAATTGAATCTATTATTAACATTAATTCTAATATCATATATTATTACCTTATTAATCATGCTCCCACTTTTAGTTTTCACAAATTCCTTAAACATTTTAAATTTTCTTGACACTTCAAAGGATTTCTTTTAAAAAAATCACTGAATTTAAATAATTACTTAGCTTCTCTCCTTTATAGAGGATTCATTTCCCCTCATAAATTATTATCAACAAGTTCAAGATATTGACTTTCCCTACATTTAGATGTTTCAAACTTGTCCCTATGTTATTTTTCAATCATTCATCTTGTACACACATTTTTGTTTTCCCTTATCCAAGGATGTTTGTCAACCATATTCATCTTTAAAATCATGAGAAAACATTGATAAATCAAGTAGTCGATTCTTTATGTCTCAACTCAATTGTAAAAGAACCTACAATATGTGACTTGACTCGTTTACAAATGCTAAGAATCTATAGATGTTGTCACTCTAAACTCTTAGAACCATAATTTTGCATCCACTGTTAATATTCTTTATTAAACATTTATCTAAGTATACCTTAACTTATAAACATTTTTAGTTATTTGAGTTAATGAGAATTTTTTTTAATTTAGGTACAAGATTCCCATATGTTACTTCCAATTTATTACATTCATGTATTTTCCTTGAAATTGAACCTATTCCTCCATGTGAAATTCCATTGCCAAGATATATCATTTACTCATTTTACTTATTTTATAGAACTAAAGAACTTAATGTAGGTCTCATGTTAACTAGCCCATAAATCAATGCATTGTGGATTATTCTAATTTCCTTGGGAAAGCATAGATGTTATCTATATATATTTATTATAATATTCTTAATAAAAAAATGATTGTCTTCTTTAATAAAACCTTCCTCACCCTACTACATACAATTTGGTAGGATATTGGTCACTCTCATTCCCTTCTTTTTTTGAGCTATAACTATGATTGATTTCTCCCATTTAAAATTCTCCCTTTCATTTCTCAATTCAATTTCTCCTTTTTGAAAACTATTTCTATATTAATTCTTTTGCCTTTAATTATTTATTTTTAGATTTTTTTAATTTTGTTGTCTATAAATTTGATATGATTTACCTTTAATTATAATAAACTCTTATTAGATTCCCTCGTTAACCTTTTAATCATTTCTCTTAAAATTTTACTCTATACAAAATTTATGCTATTCTACATGCCTTATTGCTCCATGTTTAAGTTTTACACACCTTTATGGCATAACTTTATTACCTTGTGTGTCACCAAAAATTGTATACCTTTTAAGAAAAAGACAATTTTGCGCCCATTTTGGTCCTACTTTAGGTCCCCTTTCATCAATTTTCACCCTAAAACAACATTTATAGGCCCCTAAGGTTCGTTAATTTTTACTTTGAGCCCTGTTATACATAAGGGATCATTCAACCCCTGACAAGCAACATCAAAATTATTCAGAAAGCACTAATATCACTTCAAAATCCCTTAGTGGGACTAGGTCGACAAAGTTGGTGACCTAGTCCTTTTTGAGGATTTTTGTAATTTCAAGCTCGTAAATGAATATTTAATCAAAAATTCATGATGGGTGTCAGTCTCTTAGGTCAAAATTCCCAACAATTAGGTCTTGTTGCTTATAAATAATTGTTTTTAGGTCATTTTTCCACTCTCTTAGTCATTTTTCACATCCAATTCTAAGAATCAAGTACAAAAACATCTTCCTCAAGAAGATTCATCTCTCTCACAAAAAAAGTTGAAGCTTTTGGACAACAAACTAGGGCTTTTTGCAGGTCTTCAAGCTCACTCCACATTCAAGATCACACATTGACAAAGGTTGAACATAGATGCCTATGAAAATTTAGGAAGAAATCTAGGTTGAAGAGGTGCAACTAGCCACCAAATCACACCTAAAGATTGTTTTCAAAGTGACTCCATCTTGTACTTTCACGCCATTTTCAAATTTGAGGTTCACATCCTATTTGCATTCCATTTTACACTCATTTGAAATGTTGTAGGGTTTCTAGGGCTAAAGTCTTGCATCATTCCAAATATTTTACATGCATCTTATTCTAGCACAATAGAAGAGGATTTTGTCTTATTTCAAGTTTTCCTAATTCTAGACACACTTAGAGCTAGGGTTTTATGTAAATTTTCTATCTTATTGCAAGTTTAAATACAAAATAGGGGTTTGACCAAGGCAAACCTCACATTAGAAACCCAAATATCTTCTATTTTGTAGGTTATTTTACAAATGTGAGTCTGGATTCCCGTGAAAAAACAACATACAGACCATAGGCCTTCGTGTCCACTTTCAGTTTTCTAGAAAAGCTGAAAGGGACTAGGTCACCCATACTAGTGACCTAGTCCCACTGGAGGTTCTTGATGCATAAATTTGTAGATTTGGAGACCCAGTTGGAAAATATGGCTTTTGGAGTAGTTTACCTAAAAAGGGACTAGGTCACCCCACTTGACGAAAGTGTCCCAGTTGACTCTGAATTTAGATTTCTTAGGTTTCTTTAGGCTTCCACAACTTCCTCTTCAGCCTACAATAGTTTCCAGGTGCGCCCATTTGATTTAATAGGTTATCTTGCTTAGTTTAATCTTCATTTTAGCATTGTTATAATACATTATGTGTTTTCTAGCATCATACACTCTCTTAGTTTAGGTTAAGTGGTTAGGTTTTAATGTTGCATTTTAGTACTTAGCATATTCCATTACATATTCAATCCCTAGTACTGAATGAATCACAAGGTTTAATGCCCTAGTTGGTAAAGGAAAATCTTCTTCCTCCTAGGTGAAAACCCTAGGAAGTTGTAGAGGACTCACTCTTATACCTCCATCCAAAGTATTAAATTTTTTGGTTTATTTTGGTGAACCTTCATTTAGACACATTGTACTTATGATTTAGTCTACATTTTCATCCTAGGAAATTTATCTTTAGCATTGCATTGTTTAAAAGGGAATCCTAGGGTTTCATACTTTGCATTAGTGAAAAAGACTCATTATTTGCATCCATTTCCTTGCATAATACAAAAATTTGCACATATCACATACCCCTACACATTACATTCCAGAACACTGCATTTTTTTTATCATAAATTACAAAAAAACCTTAAAAATAGCCATACTAGGACTAAGTCGCCACCTTGGGCGACCTAATCCTAGTACACATTTTTTAGCAGTAATTTTTGAATTTCATTTCCAGATTCTGCACTTTTTGTTTCTTTTTGTTTATGCTCTGTTTTAGTTCTTTTATTCTCTGTTATATGGTTATTATTAGCTTAAAATGACATTTATGAGTAGCATTGGAGTGTTACATGTTTCATTTTCTGCTTTAGTTCCTAGTTCTTTCAAAGAAAATTCAATGGAACATACACCTAAAAACATAGAAACCTCACATGATACAATGCACACACTTCTTCACTATTGGAACACTATATCATCTAAACCCTTTAGTAGTGATGATTTGGATAAGTTAGATGAAGCCCTTCAAGGCTTCCTCTCACTCCATCCACTATGGTTGGTGATGATAAAGTTAAAACCTCCCCACCCTTGTCTTCTAAACTTTTAGTCATGATGATATGGGCATGTTAGATAAAATTCTCCATGATTTCATCTCACCTGCTTAATCCACTATGGTTTGTAGTGATGAACAACCTCAAACAAAATATATCAATGTCATCCAGCCTCAATTTGTTCTTTACCCACCTTCCCCTAAACCTCTAACCCCATCCCAACCTAATTCTACCCTTTACCCCACTAAGCATGATACCGTTGCTCACATTCATTATACGTGTAATAACCCACATCCCCAACAACCATCTACCTCAACTTCCCTGCCATTTCCCAATCCCATCTTACCTGTGGCTCCTCGTTTAAACTCATAACTTAGGGAGTCTGATTTGGTTGAACAACTTAAAAACACTCCCGCCAAGATATCCCTTTGGGATCTCCTTCAGAATTCCCCTAACTATCATTCAATGCTTCAAATAGCATTGCAATAGATAGTGGTCCCTCCTTGTATGAATGCTAATGATGTGGCAACTCTCCTACATGAAATGAACATAGCTAATGTGGACATTACTTTCTATAAACATGAGCTCCCTCCATTAGAATTAAGAAAACAAAATGAAGACTTTATGATCATTGCCCAGTATGATCAGAGAGGCATCAAAAGGACCCTCGTTGATAATGGCTATACCCTAAATGTTTGCAGTGTGAAGCATCTTAATAGGTTACATGTTGATAGATCACAAATCCAAGTTGATTCCTTATCCATTAGAGGATTTGACAATGTTACAAAGAAACCTCTTGGTGTCATCACCTTACCCATTACTATTGAAATGGTTATGTTGCAAACTCCTATCCATGTCATGCCTTGTGACCTTTCTTATAATCTCCTCTTGGGATGACCATGGATACATGAGATCCATGTGGTACCCTCGACCCTTCATTGCAAAATTAAATATGTCTATAATACAAAATTTTATCAAACTGACATAGACCCCAAACCTTAGAGTTGCTTACAACTTGAAAAGGGCACATCAAGCCCTCTTCATACCTTAATTACTACCTTCAATAGTTCCCCTTTCTCAGAAGGACCAACTCGAAGATAAACCCAAGTTTAATTTACTTGGTGATGATTGGGGATCTTTAGAATTTACTCATTCCTTTATGGGTGAGTGTATTGCCACACGAAAAGAGGATACCAAACAGGAACAACCAATTTTCCTTTCTACCCAACAAGAAGGACACCCTTCCCACACATCTACATTGTCTCTTTTGGAAGGAAATGCAACATATACAATGAATTTTGATGAGATAGATCATCAACAACCCCCTAACCCACAAGAAATGGAAATAATTTATGGACAAGGTTATGATCTTGTGAAACAATTAGGCTACAATGGTAAAGGATGTGGCAAACATGAACAAGGAATCTATGTCCCCATTGAACCTAATTCACAAGGAACTAAGACTGATCTAGGGTTTTCCTTTTCTAAAGCTACAAAATCCAATCAACGACCCTCTCTCAACATCAACACTATAACATATACATTGAGAACCAACCTCACACTTAAGCATCCTGAATTTCTTGATGTAGATTCTCCCCTATTCACCTATGTTCATGGTGACAATGATTTGAAACACTTGTTAGGTGCTTCAGATAGAACTTCTCGCTCCAAGAAACATGCCTCTAGTGCTATGATAAGTTTTGAGCACACCCTTAGTAATGTTAATGAACCTCACACAAGCATGGAACCATATGATCCTAAATTTCCTAAGTCCAATGCACTCCCCTTAGGCAATACTCTTGACATACCAATGGATATTGATCATAAAGATAAAGTCATTAAAATCGGGAAGCAGCTTGGCGATGAGGAACATGAGGACCTTGCAACCTTGCTTCATACTTTTACTGAACTATTTTCTTGGAAATATTATGATATGCCTAGAACAGATTCCCAGATAGTTACCCATAACATTGTCCTCGCTAAAAACGCTAAACCCATTCGCCAAAAGATTCAAAAAATGAATCCTAAAATAGCCTTGCATATTAAAGGAGAACTTGAAAAACTCCTTGACATGGGTTTCATTTGCCCCATTGACTATTCTCCTTAGATATCAAACATTGTCGTGGTGGCCAAACCCGATAATCATGTTAGGATATATACGGATTTTAGAGACTTGAATAAGGCCTCTTTAAAAGACAACTTTCCTCTTCCTAACATTGACATGATCATGGATTCCACTGTTGGACATGCTTTGTTATCCTTTATGGATGGATTTTCTAGGTATAATCAAATCTTCATCAAACCACAAGATCAATACAAGACGGCCTTTACATTCGCTTGGGGCACATTTTGTTGGGTTATGATGCCTTTTGGTTTCAATAACACTGGCACTACTTATCAGTGAGAAATGACCTTAATCTTTCATGATTACATCCATATAATATTAGAATATTATGTTGACAACATTCTTGCTAAATCCTTAACCCGTCAAGATAATGTGGGTGTCCTTTGACAAATCTTTGAGCGTATGCATAAATATAACATGCGCTTAAATCCAAAAAAGTGTGTCTTTGGAGTAGATAGTGGTAAAATTTTAGGGTTTATCATATCTCACAGAGGCATAAAGGTGGATACAAAGAAAATTGACGCTATAATTAATATGCCACCACCTTGTAGCATATCCCAACTATGTAGATTACAAGGACATATACAAGCCATTCATCATTTTATTGCTTGCTTAGTCGATCGTACGTTACCCTTCACGCATCTCCCTAAAAAGGATGTCAATTTCGATTGCAATGATAATTGTAAACAGTCCTTTGAGAGTTTGAAAGAATACCTCATAACTCCACCTGTTTTACAGCCTGCTATACCCAACCAACCTTTCATCCTTTATATAGCTACTTATGCCCATGCTCTTGCTACATTGTTGGCTCAACAAGATCCCAACGGTAAAGAGCATCATGTTTATTGTATTAGTAGAACGCTCCTTGATTATGAGACCTGTTACTCAACAATTGAGAAAAATTGTCTAGCTCTTGTATTCGCTACTAGTAAGTTGTGAAATTACTTACTTAATGTTGAAGTACAAGTGATGACAAATTTTGACCCTCTTAGATATCTTTTCAACAAAACAGATCTTTTAGGACATCTTGCTAAATGGGTCATGTTGAACTAACTGAATTTGACCTTAAGTTTATTGCTCAAAAATCAATCAAAGGCCAAGCCCTAGCCGACCATCTAGTTGATGCTCTTTCACCCTTAGCATTTACCCACCAATGACTCTTTCCCTAATGACAGTGTGTTTACTATAGACCTTCCTACATGGGAATTGTACTTTGATGGATCCAAGTGTCGAACAGGCTCTAGTGCTGGCATTATTTTAATTCCACTTGTAGGTAAGCCTATTCCCTTATCCTATCACCTCAATTTACTATGTACGAATAACATAGCTAAGTATGAAGCGTTAATCACTAGATTACACACCACTTTAGTCATGGGGGTCAAATATATAAAGATCTATGGTGATTCACAATTAGTGATTAAAAAAATAAATGGTCTTTATCAAACTAAACATGATAAACTATCGCAATATAAGGATCTTGTTCTCAATTTTTTAAAGCAGTTCAACTCATTCACCATTGATAACATCCCTCACAAAGATAATTGACATGTGGATGCAATGGCTAGTGGAGCCTGTCTTATATCTCCTATAGATCCTTCTAAAAAGGTAGTCCTCACCACCCACCCCATTATGAAACCCTTCATCAACAATAAACCTGATGATGCATGTCCCACTTTTCTCGATAATCAATGTGAATGGTATGATGCCCTCTATAATTATCTAAAGGATGGTACCATTCCCAAACCTACAACTAGAAATACCCACATTCACGTCAAAAAGATAGCCACTAAGTATATAATCCTTGCCGATACATTGTACAAAATATCCTTTGATGGAATCCTTCTGTGATGCCTCAAGGATGTTGAAACTCATGTCGCCTTCGAACAAGCTCATTCTAGTACGTGTAGCAAAAATTTTGGCAGAAAAACCTTAGTGCAAAAAATCCTTCGCGTGGGTTATTACAAGAAAAACATGGAAAAAGATTGCTATGTGCATGTTAAGCGATGCCATCAATGTCAGGAACATAGCCACTTGATTCATGCTCAAATACCTATCTGGCCATTTTTTGTGTGGGGATTGGACCTCATTGGAAAAATATCCCCACCTTCTTTTTTTGGACATACGTTCATCATTACTACTACCAACTATTTTACAAAATGGGTCAAAGTTATTCCCCTTTGATCCATAACTTCTGAAGTGATATGTTGTTTCTTATTGGAACACATTATCGCTCGCTTTGGCCTTCCTTCCGTGTTAGTCTTGGATAATGGTACCCCATTTAAGAACAATGATTTGAAAACATTTCTCGAGACCTTCCATATTCAACATCAGTTTTCAACGCCCTAATACACTCAATCCAATGGTCAATCCAAAAGTACCAATAAAATCCTAGACAAAATCCTTAAGAATACTGTTACTCAAAACCAAAAAGATTTGCATACACAATTGCAATATGTGTTATGGGCATATAGCTCAAGTGTTCATTCTTCTACAAGAAATAAACCATTCACCCTTTTTTACGGTACTGAGGCTATCCTACCTCTAGAGTTAGAAATCCCCACGTTGAGGATTTCTCTCCAAGGTCTAGTCGATAATGACACTTATGTGGAACAACGTTTACACCAACTTGAAATGCTTGATGAACAATGCATCAATGGTCCCGTGCATCTTCAATCCTACGCTAAACAGTTGCAATGTAAACATGATGTTGGTGTCATTCCTAGAACATTTAACAAAGGTGATTTGGTTTTATATGAAAACCAACATAACACCAGGGTGATCCCACAAAGCTGGTTTACAATTTCTAAGAGGAACTGAAATTTGCATAAATCACATATTTTTAGAAAATATAATGACTTAAACCTTTAAAAGTTCCTTTTAAGGATTCCAATTGAAGAGGGTTTGATCAAACCACCTTAGATCAAACCCCCTTGGACAGAACCTCACTAGTTTTAAACCATACCTATAAATGAGTCTCCTTTACACCTATCAAAATCCTGATAAAAAATCACTTTTGATTTACCTTTTGGGGGATCAAACGAATTCATTTAAAATTTATTTCAAATGATTATGGTAGTCCTCAAAATTATCTATCCCACGAATATAATTTTAATATGTTTTGGTTTTATTATGTATGTGTTTTTTTAGTTTTATTAAACATAGGTTTTTCACCGAAAATCAAGCTCTCTATTTTGCACATGTGGGAAAATAGAAAATTATCAAAATAATTTTTTTTTAAATATGTTTGTGCTAGGTATTGATGTCCTTGACCCATTAAAAAAAAAAAATTGAATTTCGATACATACATAAAAAGTTATGTTGTATACAATCCACCTATGTAAGAATTGCAATTGGTTTGACTTCGAAACTCTATTAAGGAAAAAATATTCAATAAAAAACTATGAGACCAAATGAAAGTGCTAGATATCGTAGTTACAAATCCAAATTCAAAAAAATGTAATTTCATCCTTCATACAAAAAAAATTATGTTGTATATGGTGAGCGTTACTTTTTAAAAATGTTGTTTTCTGAAGAAAAAAAATAGTTTTCATGGGAGATGGAAAAAGAAGTGCAATCTTATTCCAAAATTTTTGTTAAAAATATTTTTAGAATCTACAGACAAAATTTGATGAGACTCTAGTTTGCATCATCTTCAAATTCCTCATGGTTTAGTTGTTATAGGTGCCCGAATGTGAAGATTTAATTAAAAATAATAATTTCATTGTCCAGTTTGGTCAAAAATTTTAAACCACTATTGTGGGATCACCCACCACCGTTGATTACACCGAAAATGGTAAATTCAGCCCTAATTGGTTAGGCCCCTATGTCATTGATACGAATTATGGATTCAATGCTTAAACCTTTGTTGAATCTCTCTTGTGCTAATTTTTCCTTGATGACAATATTTGTTACTCTAGTATCTTGGTGGTTACTTACTCAGTTGATCTTCTTTTCTGTCTGCCATATTTACTTCACTTTTGGTACTATATTTGGTGGCATTGATATCTTGACTCCATGTGTAGATCCAGGTTAAGGTTCTCTTGGGTACAGGTTTATGTTCCATTGATTAGGTGACATGTTTCTGGTTTAACAATTAGTGTTTCAGTGATTCACTTAATTATACGACTTTGGCATGATTCAATATTCTACAGGTTGATATATTGTGGCTTGATCACTCTCTTGCATCATGAAATTGTTAATGGTTTATGAGATGCACAGTTTGTCTTTTAGTATTAAGAAAACCCTAACGGGTTTCCTTAATCAACTGATAAGGGTTTATGGTATGTGGAATGGCATTGTGAGCTTAGCATGTTTTTAGCCTTTATTACACTTCACAAGGCTTTGGAAAGTATTCGACATTGGACATTATATGGCATTGGCTATTAATGAGGTGGCAATCAACTTTTTTTTTATTTGATATCTTTTGGCATTGGCAATTATGGTTGGCACACTATGGGAGTGCATATTATATTGCATTCGGGTCTAATGATGGAAAATTCACAAGGCTTAAAAGCCGACAACAAGTATAAAGGTATTCATTAATGTTTTATGTCATATTGGATGTGACTTAGTGTTGATCATTTGGAAAAAATCATGCCTTAGGAAATCGGCATTTGATATGTAAGGTAGTCATATAAATTTCTTCAAAGCATAATTTGGTCGATGTTTCACATTGTCAATAATGGAAAAATGCAGTAATGTTTGTTGACAGCTGGTCTTTGGTAAGTCTACAAACTTCAAAAGACATAATGAGTTTCTTGATTTACTATGATTGTCCATCTGGACTCCAAACGATTATCAATCTTTGTAAAGGATTTTGGGTGATTGTTCTTTTGGAAGTTTAGGTCATCATTTCGCTTCTCTTGTTTGAAGGGTTTGGAAACCTAGTCTAGCTTCCACCATGGAATCACTCTCTTGGCCATTTCACTGTGAATTTTTCAGGTTTATTGACCTTGGACAGCGTATGGGGATTCTTGTAAGACCATTACAATGGTCACTTCTTTTGACTGGTGCCTGTCATTGGGTAAGAGCTCGCCATAAAGAAAGATACGCTGGCTGCTCAGCTGCTCTGCTAATCTGGTAAACGCTTTTGTGACAACATCTCCTTAACTATTCTCAGTTATTATTTCAATCTACTTTATAGATCCATTACTTCTCAGGAAAGGTTAATATCAGTTAAGTTTTCTATGCAAAAATAAAAGTGAAAAATGAGTCTATTCCTTTTATGGCAAAATCTGAAATGATTGCTCAAAATCTTGACTCCATTTTTTGAAGGTTATCATGTCATTTTTAAGGGATAGTGATTTATGTTTGTGGGAAATCGTAATATCTTCGAATCTCTTCTAATCCTTCCTAGATTCTTTGGTAACTACTCTTAAAAGGATGATTTCGGTTATAGAGTTTAGTTCTTTCAGTTACTTAAAATTTGCAGTTGTTTTATCGGGTATTGCTCATGGGATATATATTTGTTTTTTGATGTTGGGTCATTGAGGAAAATCTGTGCAGGTTGCTTGTGAATATTATGGTCAGTCTCCTCTCTATTTTTGTATACTGCTCTTATTCTTGTCAATAGAAAATATCTTTCTCTCAGGAACTCTGCAACATCTGGCACTGTTGCTCGACAGAAGATTGGTAGCCTGATAATCTTTTTTATTTTATTCTCTGAAAAAGGAAAATGAACAATTGTTTTAACCTTCCTTGAATGTAATGATGTTTTAAGTAAAAATATGAAAACAGAGAGATTAGGGCTTTATCTTCTCCGTAAAACCTGAAAAAGAAAATATAGCAGTGTAGTTCTATACATTGAAGAGATAGGGTAATTATTTTTTAAGATGTAAAAATTGGAGAAAACAGTGAGTTAATTGTTTTGAATAGTATCATGGAAGATGTATGAAAAGGAGTGTGAGAAAAACAAAGTGTGCACATATCACTGAATATACAATTTTTGATGTGAAGTTGCATTGAGATTGTAATTGGAAAAATTAATGATATTTTCCTCAAGTTGTCTTAAGGCTTGATTATGTGTGGAATTCTAAAGTGTAATGCTTGACATTTGAGAATTCTAAACATTGTTTGTCAAGAGGCACTTGACAGAAATCAGGGAAACAGAGACATCCTTTGTATCATTGTATGTTCTATTGAAAAATAGAAAAAAAGTTGGTGCTCCTTGAGATTGGTGTCTCTCAAAAGAGGGGTTGGTGCTCCTTGAGTTGGTGCTCAAAAATCAGGCTATGAGGCATTGTCAAAAAATGATTATTGAAATGAAAGCCTGAAAAAGGCAGCAGGTTAAGGAGTGGTTTTTCTACCCCAGGAGGGTTTTCCACTCGACATATCTTGTGTCTATTTGTGTATCTGTGGTTCATTTGATTCAGTGCTTCAATGCTTTAAAATGTTATGTTTCACTATTCTCATTTCAGTTTATGTGATTGCATTCAATACATGAATGAGTTTATCATTGATAAATGAGAGCATACATTTTCTTTATTTCAGTTTCAGTTAAATTTTGTAAAGAAGTTAATAACACTGATTCACCACCCCCCTCTTAGTGTCTTTTCACTCCAACAATTGGTATCAAAGCCTAGGGTCCTCTATTAGGTCTTTCCGACTTAGGATTTATTCTGGCCTTGGATTCTATTCAAAATGTCTCAAGCTCATGAAGGCACTTCCATGACTAGAGCTCCAATATTTGATGGAAATGATTATGTATTCTAGAAAAATCAGAATGGAGACTTATTTACCTTCTATTGACCTCGATGTTTAGAGCATAGTATTGTCTGGGTACACTATACCAACTACTCTGCCTACTACTTCTAATGAAAAGAAAATATATGAAACCAATGCAAGAGAAAAACATGCCCTCGTGTTTGCATTGACTAAAGATGTCTATATTAGAGTCATGCATTGTAGCTCTGCTAGGGAAATCTGGGTTAAACTTGAAACTATCTATCAAGGGAATGAAAAAGTAAAACAGTCTAAAGTCCTCACTCTAAAACACCAGTTTGAAGAAATAAAAATGAGGGACGATGAAAAAGTAGCTGATTACTTTTTTAGAATTGATGAAATTGTCAATGCCATGAAGGGTCTAGCAAAGACGTTAAGGAATTTGATGTTGTAACTAAGGTCATCAGAACCTTACCAACAAAATTTGAAGGTAAGGTTTCTACTCTAGAAGAGAAGAAACACTTTACCCAACTTACCCTTGACAGCCTATAAGGCACTCTAACTGCCTATGAAATGAGGATTAGTAAAACCAACACCTCTGCAAAAGAAACATCATTTAATGTTGAAAGGAAATAAAAGGATGAGCCTACTGAATCAGTATTTTCTAATTCTAAATAATCCCACTTTGTGAGGAAACTCAAAAAGGGTTTTGGAAAGTATAAGGGAAAACTTCCCTTCAAATTCTTTAACTCTGGAAAAATAGGCCACTTTTCTGCAAAGTTCCCCTATGGTGACACAAGTAGTGATAACGAAAAATCTGAAAAACTAGCCAAGAAAAAGGCCTATAGACCCAAACATAAATTCAATTTAGAAAAGAAGAAAAGTTTGTTTACCAAAAATGAAACAGACTCTAAATCTAAACATTCTTTAGATGAAGAGGATGAAAATATATTCATGGCTGAAATCATTCAGCAAGATGAAACTAACAGCAATGATGTTGAAGATGGTGAAGTGGATTATGAAGGGGAACTGAAATTTGCTCTAAAAGAGCTAAGGAAGCTAAAAAAACAAATGTGTGCTCAAGAACAAAATACTGCTCAAGATAGTTCACAGGAGCAACTCATAAATCTTGAGATAGTCTCATTAAAAACTCAACTTGAAGAATCCAAGAGAGTTGAATATTGTTCGTATTGGCATAAGCTTTAAAGATCAAGAAATTCAAATACTTGAACATGAGATAGTAGATCTCAGAAAGACCATTGAGAAACATGAGAGCACTCTTAAACTGAATGACATGCTCAGTAAACAGAAACTGAACAAGGACAAAACTGGTATTGGTTTTGTGAAAGGTGAATGTTCAAATGACAGTGCAAAGGATAATGTTGTTGTTGGAAACAAAAGTCGTGAACTCAAACATCCTAATTTTGATAAGGATCATGTTCATCCTTTTTGGAGCAATAGAATGGCTTATAATTCCAATCCCTTCTTTTATGGGTATTGTTACTTCTGCCACAAATTTGGTCACAAGGTGAACTCTTGCAAATTTATAAATCCTAGAACTCCTAGATTTGGTATTAGGAAAAATCATGGTTTTGCAAGACAGATTAGATGTTTCACATGCAAGTCTTTGGGTCATTCTGCTAAGCAATTTAATGTTGATCAGCATAATAAACAACAGAAATCTATAAAGGTCTAGAAACCCAAAGCTGGCAACAACATAGAACAGACTATGTTAGTTCAAACTACCTTCCACTCCAAGAAAAAGGACTTATGGGTCCTGGATAGTGGTTGTTCAAACCACATGACAGGTGACAGAAAAATTCACTAATCTAGAAGATTATGTAGGTGGATATGTGAAGTTTGGAGACAACTCTGGAATTCAAATCAAAGATAGAGGTTCTCTTTTTCTAAATGAAGACACTCCTATTTACAATGTGTACTATGTAGAAGGATTGAAAACATAACCTTCTGAGTGTTAGTCAAATCATTGACAGTGGCTATTAAGTCCTGTTCACTTCATAGGGGAGTGAAATTAAGAACAAGTTTGGAAAAGCTATTGATGCTGGAAGAAGGACTAAGAGAAATGTCTACAATTTACTTGACACTTTTGGAAATGAAAAAAATCAAGGTATGTGCTTAATGAGTCATGTTGAAGAAAGTTGGTTGTGGCAGAAGAGACTAGGTCATATTAATTTTGACAATATGGTTAGAATTAGTAAAAATTAGAATGTAAGGGGTCTGCCTATTCTGAGAAAACTTGATAATGTTGTCTGTAAAGAATGTCTCAAAGGAAATGAAACAAAGGTAAGCTTTAAATCCAAGGAACATTCCTCTACTAGACCTCTGCAAATTGTTCATATTGACTTGTGTGGTCCTACAAGGACTAGATCCATCAATGGTGAGAAATATTTCATGCTATTTGTTGATGACTACTCCCGTATGGTATGGTTTACCTTTCTCAAGAATAAATCAGAAGCTTTTGAAAATTTTAAAGTTTTTAGAAAAATGCTAGAAAGAGAGTCAGATTTAAAATTGAAATGTCTAAGATCTGACAAAGGTGGTGAATTCAACTCACAAGAATTCATTGATTACTGTGAAAGACATGGCATAAAAAATAGTATGTTGTTGCTAGGACACCTCAACAAAATGGAGTTGTCGAGAGAAAGAACATGACTCTAAAAGAGATGGCAAGGACTATGTTGAATGAAGCAAATCTGTCAAACATGTACTGGAAAGAAGTTGTTCATACAGGTGTCTACATTTTGAATAGAGTCCAGATCAGAGTGAAATCAAATTTCACTCCATATGAACTGTGGTATGGTAAATCTACCTCAATTAAATATTTTAGAATATTTGGCTATAAATGTTTTATCAAGAGAGACAATGATAACTTAGGCAGTTTTCAATCTAAGATAGATGAAGGTATCTTTTTATGATACTCTACTCACAGAAAAGCCTTTAAATTCTTTAACAATAGGCTAAATAAAATTGTTGAATCTATCAATGTCAAATTTGATGAAAATCTGCTTTTAGATGTTGAACCTATGCAGGATGATGAGGAGGAAGAATTTGAACTTGATATAAATTCTGAAGGCTTTGAAACTGCAAATTCTGAAACAAAATCAGCAAGTCCTAAACTAGCTGAAGATGTTGAAACCAGCTCTGAAAAATGTGTAACCAAAACTCCTTCAAAATCTCTTGCTAGAAACCATCCTAAAGATCTGATTATAGGAGATAAATTTGCAGGAGTTCAAACAAGGAAAAGGACAGTTAACTATGATGAAAAATCTCACATAGCTGAGCTTACTGCTTTTTGTTTAATCACTCAGTTTGAGCCAAAAAAAATTGATGAAGCTCTAACTGATGAATGTTGGCTTAATGTAATGTAGGATGAAATTGATGAAATTGAGAAAAATCAGACTTGGGAGCTAGTCCCAAGACCAGATGAAAAAAATGTCATAGGAGGTAAATGGATTTTCAGAAACAAACATGATGAAAATGGCCATGTTGTTCGCAACAAGGCTAGATATGTCTACAAAGGATATGCTCAACAAGAAGGTATTGACTTCGGTGAAACCTTTGCACCAGTTGCTAGACTTGAATCAATTAGAATTTTCTTGGCATATTCTATTTTCAAAAACTTTACTGTATATCAAATGGAAGTTAAAACTACCTTTCTGAATGGGTATTTGGATGAAGAAGTTTGCATAGAACAACCTGAAGGGTTTACTTGTAAAAACAAACCCAATCATGTCTATAGGCTGAAAAAGGCTCTATATGGCCTAAAAAAAGCTCCTAGAGCCTGGTACTCCAGATTGGACTGTCACTTATTGTCAAAAGGTTTCATTAGAGGGGGAGTAGACAGCAATCTTTATGTTAAAATTGAAGGGTCTGATATTCTAGTTGTTGAAATTTATGTTGATGATACTATCTTTGGCTACAACAACATTGCTTTGAGTAAAAAATTCTCACAGATTATGGAATATGTGTTCAAAATTTCCATGTTGGGAGAACTGTCCTTCTTCTTAGGTCTTCAAATCTCTCAACTTGAATCTGGTATCTTTCTCTCTCAAACAAAATATGCAAGAGAAATGTTAAAAAAGTTTCAAATGGATGAATGTCATCGAGCTAGCACTCCAATGGCTACCAGCTGTAAACTCATCAAGGTTGATGATTCTCCTATTGTCAACCCAACTGACTATAGGTCAATGATAAGCATCCTATTGTATCTAATAGCCTCAAGACCTGACATAATGCAAATTTTTTGCATGGTTGCTCGATTTCAGTCATCTCCTAAGGAATCTCACATTAATGTTGTTAGAAGGATTCTTAAATATGTTCAAGGCACTATTGATTATGGACTCTGGTATCCTAGAAACAATGATTTTTCATTAGTTGCATATACTGGTTCTAATTGGGTTGGTTGTCTGAATGATAAGAAAAACACCAATGGTGTTGCTTTCTTTCTTGGTGATCGATTAGTGGCTTGGCATAGCAAAAAAAAAGAATTTGTTTCACTCTCTACTACTGAAGTAGAATATATTGCTGCCACTTCTTGATGTACTCAGGTAATCTAGATGACATAGACATTATCTAACATGGGTATAGAAATCCCTAAACCTATTTCTATTATGTGTGATAATACTAGTGCAATCAATATCTCGAAAAATCTTGTAATCCACTCTTGCACTAAACACATTGCTATTAAGTTTCATTTTCTTCATGAAAAGGTGTTGGCTAATGAGGTTTATGTACAATATGTTCCTACACAAGCACAGGTTGCTGAAATTTTTACAAAACCATTGGCTAAAGATATTTTTGAAAGACTTAGGTCTAGGTTGGGAGTTGTCTCTCAATCTTTGTTATCTTAAATAGTCTATCTTGATGATAGGGGGATTTGGTTTGCTTTTCCTGCAACTCAAACTTTGCTGGTCAAATGTTACATCTGCAGCTTCATGGAATTTCACTTTTAATTCTAGTTTATCTTTGTTGAATTCCCTTTATCCTTGTGACAAAAAGGGGGAGAATTATGAGCATTCGGTTCCAGTACTTTATTTTGGCTTGGTGGCTCAGTTTTTCCATCAAGGACAAAGGGGGAGTTTGTTGAATCTCTCTTGTGCTAATTTTTCCTTGATGACAATATGTGTTACTCTGGCATCTTGGTGGTTACTTACTCAGTTGATCTTCTTTTATGTTTGGCATATTTACTTCACTTTTGGTACTATATTTGGTGGCACTAATCTCTTGACTCCATGTGTAGATCTAGGTTAAGGTTCTCTTGGGTACAGGTTTATGTTCCATTTATCAGGTGACATATTTCTAGTCTAACAATTAGTGTTTCAATGATTCACTTAATTATATGACTTTGGCATGATTCAATGTTCTACAGGTTGATATATTGTGGCTTGATCACTCTCTTGCATCATGAAATTGTTAATGGTTTATGAGATGTAGTTTGTCTTTTATTATTAAGAAAACCCTAACAGGTTTCCTTAATCAACTGATAAGGGTTTATGGTATATGGAATGGCATAGTGAGCTTAGAATGTTTTTAGCCTTTATTACACTACACAAGGCTTTCGAAAGTATTTGACATTGGACATTATATGGAATTGGATATTAATGAGGTGGAAATCGTCTTTGTTTCTATTTGATATCTTTTGGCATTGGAAATTATGTTTGGCACACTATGGGAGTGCATATTATATTGCATTCGGGTCTAATGATGGAAAAATCACAAGGCTTAAAAGCCGACAACAGGTATAAAGGTATTGATTAATGATTTATGTCACATTGGATGCGACTTAGCGTTGATCATTTGGAAACAATCATGCCTTAGGAAATCGGCATTTGATATGTAAGGTAGTCATATCAATTTCTTCAAAGCATAATTTGGTCGATGTTTCACATTGTCAATAATGGACAAATGCAAGAATGTTTGTCGATAGCTAGTCTTTGGTAAGGCTGCGGACTTCAAAAGACATAATGAGTTTCTTGATTTACTATGACTTTCCTTCCGGACTCCAAACGATTATCAATCTTTGTAAAGGATTTTGGGTGATTGTTCATTTGGAAGTTTAGGTCATCATTTCGCTTCTCTTGTTCGAAGGGTTTGGAGCCCTAGTCTCATCGCCACCATGGAATCACGCTCTCGGTCGTTTCACTATGCATGTTGTTGGTTTACTGACCTTGGATAGCATGTGGGGATTCTTGTAAGACCATTACAATGGTCACTTCTTCTGACTGGTGCCTGCCATTGGGTAAGAGCTTGCCATAAAGAAAGATACTTGGGTTGCTCAGCTGCTCTGCTAATCTGGTAAACACTTTTGGGACAGCATCTCCTTCACTATTCTCAGGTATTCTTTTAGTTTGCTTTACAGATCCGTTACTTCTCAGGCAAGGTTAATATCAGTTAAGTTTTCTATGCAAAAAGAAAAGTGAAAAATGAGTCTATTCCTTTTATGGAAAATTTTGAAATGATTGCTCAAAATCTTGACTACATTTTTTGAAGGTTATCATGTTGCTTTTAAGGCATAGTTATTTATTTTTGTGGGAAATTATAATATCTTCAAATCTCTTCAGATCCTTCCTGGATTCTTTGGTAACTACTCTTGAAAGGATGATTTCGGTTATAGAGATTAGTTCTTTCAGTTACTTAAAATTTGCAATTATTTTATTGGGTATTGCTCATGGGATATATATTTGTTTTTTGATGTTGGGTCATTGAGGAAAATCTGTGCAAGTTGCTTGTGAAGATTATGTTCAATATCCTTTCTATTTTTGCATACTGCTCTTATTCTTGTTAGGAGAAAAGATCTTTCTCTCAGGAACTCTGCAACATCTGGCACTGTTGCTCGACAGAAGATTGGTAACCTGATAATCTTTTTTATTTTATTCTCTAAAAAAGGAAAATGAGAAACTATTGTAACCTTCCTTGAATGTAATGATGTTTTAAGTAAAAATATGAAAACAGAGAGATTAGGGCTTTATTTTCTCTATAAAACCTGAAAAGAAAATATAGCAGTGCAGTTCTATACATTGAAGAGATAGGGTAATTATTTTTTAAGCTATAAAAATTGGGGAAAATAGTGAGTTAAGTGTTTTGAACAGTATCATGGAAGATGTATGAAAAAGAGTGTGAGAAAAACAAAGTGTGCACATATTACAAAATATACAATTTTTTATGTGAAGTTGCATTGAGATTGTAATTGGAAAACTTAATGAGATTTTCCTCAAGCTATCTTAAGGCTTGATAATGTGTGGAATTCTGAAGTGTAATGCTTGACATTTGAGAATTCTAAACATTCTTTGTCAAGAGGCACTTGACATAAATCAGAAAAACAAAGAGATCCTCTGTATCATTGTATGTTCTATTGAAAAACAGAAAAGGAGTTGGTGCTCCTTGAGATTGGTGTCTCTAAAAAGAGGAGTTGGTGCTCAGAAATCAGCCTATGAGGCATTGTAAAAATGATTATTGAAATGAGAGCTTGAAAAAGATAGTAGGTTAAGGAGTGGTTTTTCTATGTTCTATTGAAAAGGCACTTGACATATCTTGTGTCTATTTGTGTATCTGTGGTTCATTTGATTCAGTGCTTTAATGCTTTAAAATGCTATGTTTCACTATTCTCATTTCAATTTATGTTATTGCATTCAATACATGAATGAGTTTATCATTGATAAATGAGAGCATACATTTGCTTTATTTCAATTTCAGTTAAATTTGGTAAAGAAGTTAATAACACTAATTCACCCCCCCTCTCAGTGTCTTTTCACTCCAATAACCTTAACCGAGTGCAATGGCACTCCTCTTAATGATCCCATTAATATTGTGCATTTGCATAGGTATTATGTTTAATCCCCTTTTGAATGGTATGAATGCTAGAGTAGTGTTGTTACAGTTCTCAGATTTAATCCTATCGGCTCTCTCATTGCTTTGTTCTTGACACATCATCCTATTTGTGCCCTGAACACTAAATTGGTTATTTAATTCATTTTTATAATTACTTTAGATTTCATACTATTCACTTTTCCCTCCTATGTGTTATGTTACTTTAAAATCATAAGTGCATAACATGTTTCTTCTTTATGTTGTATCTAACATACATTCTAAACATCTTTTAATTAGATCACATGCATTCTATTAAATCATGTTGTAATTAATTAAATACTCTACTAAAGGCTATTTAATTAATCACATTGTTATTTAACATCCACACAAATAAATTACACCCTCTAAAATATAAATGCATATATATACATATATCAAAAGTCTTTTGAACATGTCATCATAGTATACAGCGTCATTAAGGACTATGATTACCAGATCCCTTAGGATCTGGTACTCGAGTTGCATCAGTAGTAGGACGTTGAGAGACAGTCGTGTGTGATCGTGATCATGATCCATCAAATATGAGTGTGAACTCTATGCCCTCCATCTGCGTGAGTGTCAATTGATGCTCACCTGCTATACGGTCCCTCTCTTCTTGTAATCATACCACCTCTCTCTCTAGTCTCTCCACCTCTGCTGGGGGTTGTGATGGTTGTAACTATTGTGTAGCTCTCACTCAACGAATCTACTTCCTCAGGCCCTAATAAGATGCTTGTAGTCTTACGAAGGGTCTCAGGATATCTAGCTCTCGCTCCATGATCGGTGTGGGCACGTAGTTAGAATCCATCTCATCTTCATCAAACACTTTTAGTACTATCTTTGCAGCTGCATGATGTAGGAACTCTTGCCAACCCTCCATAAGCCCTACAAAATCAAACCAAAACTTCATCAATACACATCATGATATATATATATATATGCATTAAATAAAACATCAAAATATAACATACATGTATCAAAATTAAATATCATCACCTATATCTCTGGTAGAATGTGGAATGTCCACCTCATCCTATGTAGGGGGCATAGATGATGTGCTCGCCTCCCCTCGGCTATAAGTGTTGGCAATTGTTGTTGCTACTATCTAAGATCTAGTCATATATACAAGTGAGACCTCTCCTTGCTCATATCGGTCCCCGGCCACGACCTCATCATCCTCACTTAGGGGTGGATCCTCTACTCTATCCTCCTCCTCCTTATTCTCCTCCTCTCCCTCCTATCCATCGTAATTTGGGTTTGGATCCTCATCATAATCCTCATGAATAATATCAGTAAATATGTCGGTATCCCTATAGCATGTCTCCTCAGCCTTGTCCTCTCCCTCTCTCTCTTCCCCCTCATTTGGTACAGGCTCTGCACCTCCTACTGGCTCATCCTGTTGGGTCTCAAAAATGTTGGTTTCAATGAACCATGAGAGGCTGGCAAACTCTCAATACATTGTTGGTCAACTAACAAGGCCAACCTGTATGGTTTAACCCTCTACTCTTAAGGCTCTGCTAGACCTAGGCGGGTGCACCTATATGAGTGACACAGATTTTGAATTTTATTTTTCCTACTTGATCTAACTATCCACAAATGGCAATTTGATAGTGAAAGAAATATGATCCTAATTTGATATGAATTGTATAAGGTATGAATAAATATGTTTAATTAAAAGATGTCAAATGAAATGGATAAAACTGATGTAATCTAAATAGGGGAGACCAGTGCCTTGTTGGGTAAAACAGAGTCAAATGAAAGCTTTAAACGAATGTTTTCTATCTGGTAGGGATTCTAATTATTTGGCATATGATATTTAGTCTATAACTTGTATAAACATGAAAGGATGTAATTATCAAACTCTTCTTAATTATCCAAATGTTAATTTCCAAATTACTGTGAATGACTTGAAGGAGTTAATCTTTGCTTGAAAGAACCAACCAATCACATCACACAAATACAACAAATGTGTATTGATAAACTGAGAATATACTTGATATGTCAATTTAAATAACAAAGAAACATCAACCTTGGAGACAACTTGATAATATTCCAATTAATTTCAACAAATGATTGATACCAGAATAGTGCCACAACATTAAATTTTACTCATCTGATCCTTCAAAATTTATACATGCATCATAGTCTCCTTGAAGATCATTCTAAAAATACTTACAACAATATTCCTATTTCTAAAAAATCTCTCCCCCTTCTCCTTCAGATTTTTTACAAATACTTATACATTTCACTTCAAGGGTCATGACCCTTCAATTTTCTAATTATGGTCATTCACATTCTTCGTAGTTTAAATAAAACATTTAATTAACTGCCTTTTCGGCAAATAAATCATTTTAAACTATAGTCGGGCTTTTAATTTTCTCATTTTATACCTTCTCCCGCTTTTATTTTATTTTAAATTTTACTGCGAGCCTTTCTTTCTATTTACCGCTCTACCGCGGGCTTTGACTTTTCTCCCGCGGTATGGTAGTGCTCAACCCTACTTTGACCGTCGCAACCTCCATCGTCACTTATAGCATTACCACGGGCTTTGACATTTCTCCCGCGGTATGGCGGTAAGTGTTAGTCGCTTCCCTCCTTGACTACCGCTCTATCGTGGTCTTTGTACTAACTATGTGCGATATAGCAGTAACCGCTAACCGCTTACCATTAACTGCTTTCCTTCAATGACCATTTACCACAGTCACCACGATCTCCACTCGAACCTTCTGCGGTACTGCGGTAACTGCATCGCTAACTGCTAGTTGTTAACTATCACCTTGTTGGTGCCACTTTCAAATCGTTTCCTCCATCCACTTTTTACCGACTGCTATGTTGCCACTCCAGCCTACTAATCGTCTGCTAACCTTTTACCATGCTACCATGGTCATTGGTTTGTCTGCTAGCGGCACCACAGTAGACTTTCTTCACTGATTGTTTGACTGCCACTGCGGCCACCGCGGTCTGTGGTTTAACCGCGCGTGGTGGCACGGTAAACATTTGTTGCCTGTTCCTTAGCCGCCGCCGCCATACCGCGGTTTAATTTTGGGAGACCGTGGTAAGGTGGTAAAAGCTTATATAGTAAAATTTAAAGGGGCAGTAAGGGTTATAAGTTATTTTGGGCCCTTTTAAATGGCGATAAAGCTAAATTTCCATGAGAAGGTAATAAAATGTAATAAAATAAATGGGGGCAAATTGTAGAAGGCAGTTAATGACTTTTATGGGAAAGATAATGAAATTATAAGGCATGAGTAAATAAAATATCCTAAGGATTTGATGGATTTGATGGAAAATAAATAGGATAATCCTAGGAATTCTAGTGGAAAATTTCAGTTCTAACAGTGGCTCCGTCTGGGGATGAATGATTGTGAGATCATTGCAAGGATCCAAATCTCTGGGAGAGTAGACCAAACATTATGATGAGAGCAAGTGGAGATGAACATGATCTTAAACTACTGTACATGGAAACAAGATCAAATAAGGGATTCCAGGATTGTCCATGTATTGGCAATATCCTGCATCCTTTTCTTCCTATACTACTATGCATGGAAAATTTATGAGAAGTCTTCTTCAAGAGTTGTCCATGCACTGGCAACCCTTGATCTTCTGTGAATTTTAAGAGAAAAAATTCTTCAGAAATTTCCCATGTACAAACAATTCTTGCTCTTCACCACTCATACTTTGTAAATAATATGAATCCCCTCCTTGCTTGCCAATAATAACAAAAGGTCCTAACCACAGTGCCTCAAATTTTCCATCTTTTCCCTTCTCTTGGCATCTAGCGTTCCGCATCAATACTAGATCATCCTTTTCAAATTTTCTACTTCTTGCTTTTTTGTCAAACAAATATTTCATTTGTGCTTGCAATTTCATGTTTTGGTTTTGAGTTGTTCTTCTTAATTCATCAAGTTCTGCAAGTTGCTCCATTCTCTCCTCCATTAGTTCAGGAACATCTATATCCTCTTGAAGGATAAATTTGTATACTGGCAATAAATTTTGCAGAGGCATCTTGGCTTGTGTTCCATAGACTAATTCATATGGGGATTTCCCAATTTCCCTTTTGATGGTAATTCTATCTGCCCATACAGCCAATCTTAACTTTGAATCCCAAGATTTCTTGTTCTTACCGAGCATCCTTTTTATGATTTTTAAAAGACTCTTGTTGCTAGATTCTGCCTGACCATTAGCTTGTGGATGATATGGGGCAGAATAAGAAACATTGATACCATATGTCTTACAAAACTCTTTGAACTCATCAAACCTGAAACACATGCCATTATCTGTAATCACTCTCGATGGTGTACCGAATCTAGTAACAATGTTATCCATTAGAAATTTGATCACAACTTTACTTGTTGCTTGCTTGGTTGGGATTGCCTCTACCCATTTGGTGAAGTAGTCAGTGGCCACCAGTATCCACCTATGTCCTCCACTCGACTTCTCTTGAATTTCTCCAATGAAATCAATTCCCCATTGGTGAAAAGGGGCTTCAACCTGCATAGGTTTGAGTGGTAGAGCTCCCTCATATTTCATTTTCCCAGAGAACTTTTGGCATGCCTCACACTTCCTTACATATGAAAATGAATCATTAAAAACTTTTGGCCAGTAATAACTTGCTTTGAGGATTTTATGTGCAATTGTCTTTGTTGAATAATGTCCTCCACAGACTCCTTCGTGCATTTCTTTCAGAACATGATCAGCCTGTGATTCATCCAAACATAACAGCAACATTCCATCCCTGTTTTTCCAGAATAGATCTCCTTCTATAAATACATATTTTGAAGCCTAAAGTTTTAAAGTTCTTTTCTAGTTATCAGTGAGTCCCTCTGGGCATTTTGTGTTCCTAAGGTAATGCATGATGTCTATGTACCAGGGTGTATGCTCAATGCTTGCGATTGCATTTTCTTCTCCTTGTACATTGCAGATTTGATTTGCCTCAATGTTTGTTTCTGCCATTAATTTGGCCAATCCTTGGCCCCTTACCAATTTAGTAATCTGTCTTTCCATATCAAATTCCTGAATTTTTTTAATCCACTTACATCTTTTCCTTGTCATTTCTGATTGTGTCAAGATGTCTTTGACTGCTACATGAGGAACATATGCAATTACTTTGGCTCCAACAAGATACGGTCTGGAAGCTTTTGTGGCCTTTACCGATGCAAAGGTTTGTTTTTCCATTATGTCATACTTCAATTTTGATCCCTGTAAAGATTTACTAAAGAAAGATACAGGTTCCTCATGACCATCCTCATTTTTCTGCAACATGACAACAACTATTGTATGCAGGGAGCAAATGAAAATATCTGAAAAGGCTTTGTGAAATCAGGAGACTTGAGGACAAGGGCTTCCTTAATGGCCCTTTTAATGGATACAAATGCTTCTAATGCTTCTGGGGTCCATTCAATCTTTTGTCCTTTCTTTAACATCTTTGATATGGGTTTGACAATCTCAGCAAAGTTGGATACAAATCTCCTAACAAAATTAATCTGCCCAAAGAATGACTGGATGGCTTTAACATTTTTAGGGACAGGAACTTTATCTATAGCCTCAACTCTCTCAGGATCTATCCTAACTCCCTCTTTTGATACAATGTGTCCTGGGAGCTTCCCCTCTGTAACAGCAAAATGACACTTCTTAGGGTTCAAACTGATGCCATATTCTAAAGCCTTAATGAATATTTTTTCAAGGTGCCCTATATGATCTTCATCTCTTTTTGAGTAAGCCGTGAGGTCATCCTGATACACCATCATTATAGAATTGAGCAAATCAGCAAATGTTAAATCCATAGCCCTTTGAAATGTTGCTCCTGCATTGGTGAGACCAAAAGGCATTCTCACATATACATATGTTCCCCATGGGGTTGTGAAGGTCATTTTATACTGCTCACATTCCTTGACCTTAACCTGGTTATAACCAAAGAAACCATCCATCATAGATAGCAACTCACATCCAGTTACTTTATGCAAAATGGCTTCCATGTTAGGCAATGGGTAGTTATCTTTAAGAGATGCTACATTCAAATTTCTGAAATCTACACACAGTCTTATATCTCCATTTTTCTTTCTAACAGGAACAAGGTTTGACACCCATGTTGAGTGCCTCACAGGTTTGATAATACCTCCATCCCTAAGCTTGGTCAATTCTTCCTGCATTTTTGGTTCCAAAGTGGCGTTAATGGGCCTTTGTTTTTGTCTAAATGGCTTTGCATCTGCTTTCAATGGAATTTCATGCTGAAATAAATCCTCCCTATACACCTTGAGGTCTTCATAAGACCATGTGAACACATGTTTATATTTCCTTAACAATGAAATCAACATTCTTCGGACATTAGGGCTTATCTTTTTTCCAATGTATACCTTCCTTGGTGATAGTTCGGTCCCTAAGTTTATTTCTTCAATATCTTCCCCTCTGACTGGGGTTTGTTTCATAAGGGATCGATCACTTCCATCGTATACTCTTTCCAAAGCTACCAACCCCTTGGGAAGTTTATTAGTTTTGAGTTGCAGGACCTTCTTTCCAAACACTATCTCTTCTCCATTTATTTCTTCCACAAAGGCATTGAAATCAATTTCTTAAGCCTCATACTGGTCTATACATTGAAGGAACTTCAAAAGGTCAGTGTCATCATTGAAAACCTGCCAACTATATACATTATCAGGTACTGCAGGTCTTGTTTTGAATTCTACTTGGGACACTCCTGCTAAGGTGATATCATCTTGTTTTAATGCTATATTTGCCAAGAAATCTGCCATTATGTTTTTTGATTTGTCCACCTAATCAATGGAAAAGGCATCAAATAGTTTAATTGTATCCCATATCGCATTTATGTATTGTTTCAGTATTTTATTTTTTGCTATATATTTTGATCTAATTTGAGATACAACTAGTTCTGAATCTCCAAAAACAGTCAAGACTTTGATCTTGTGTTTTACTGCTAAATTAAATCCAGATAGTAAAGCCTCATATTCTGCTACATTGTTTGTACATTCAAATGCTAATAGAAATGAATATTTATAAGTTGAACCATCAAAAGATATAAAAACTATACCAACTCCATTTCCCTCTTGGCTGCAAGCTCCATCAAAGTACATTTTCCATATTCCTTGTTGATTTTCAGAAATATCCTGATCAATTGGATCTTTACTTTCCAACTCGGGCTGAGATAGTTCCACTCTAAAGCTTCCCAGATCAACATCACAGAAACAATTTAGTGGTTATTGATGAGCATATTCAACAATTTGGTTCATTCTAGGCTCTCTATACAATTTTACCTCTTCTCCTTTTACTGGTATGGTGGTGTATGACAAGTCAAACTGTACATTTCCTCCTACTGTAACAATCCATTGTCTTGATAGAAGCATCCCAAACTGAGGTGGTGTGTCAATTATAGTTATGTCAATAATGTAAGAAGAATGTGGGTAAGTTGCCAACCTAACTTCCACATTTTTCATGATTCCCACAACTGGGACAGGCCTGCTATCCATAGTGTAACATTTACCTCCCTCCACATCTACCCATAAACCAAGCTGCTTCATTACCCCTACTGGCATGATATTCATAGAAGCACTCGAGTCTATCATGCAATTTCTTACTAGTTTTCCGCTTATGAGTAAAGTGGTCAAAAATGGGTCAATTTGTGGTGTGTTCATCAAGCAAGCTTTTGGGATTTTTACCTCCTTCTTTTTATTATTTATCTCTAAGACCTCTTTGTTCCCAGGGCTTTGATTTCCATTAGAAATTAGTTTTATGGTACTTTCCCTATATTCTTTGATTTTCATCATTTTAATCAAGGGCACAAACATTTTCAATTGAGAGAGAGCTTGTATAAAATCAAAAGATGTACCTTCAGCTTTGATTGCCCTTTTAGATTCAGTGCATTCTCCTTTGTTTTCTTCTTTCTCCAGTTTTGATGTTTGATCTGTCTTCCGCTTTTCAATGGGAGGTTTCTTGCTTTGCTCCTTGGGGGATCCTTTTTGTTCTCTACTATCTGATTGTTTATTATCAGTCCCTTTTGATGTCTCATCTGATGGATTTTTATTTTTTATGAATATCCCCCTTGGGACACCTTCATCTTTATTTACTGTTATGTTTCTCAAATGATATTTGCTTCTGGCATCCTCCACTACTACAATTCTCAATCTTTTAATCTCCTCTTCACTAGGTCTTCTTATATTACATCTGTTAGTCTAGCTTGATGCAACAGGGGGGTCTTGATCGCTTTCATTTTCCTCATGGTCAAAGAAAACATGTTGCTCTGCCATGTGAACATTGTATTTTTGGTGGTCCACATTGTATTCATATCCTTCCTCTTCTGAAGATGCATATTCCTGTTCCAAAGGGTTAAGAATGTGGGATGTTAAATATACATTCTGGTCTTCACCACCATCATTTTCTAGTATATCTTCCTCTGATACTGACTGATTTGTTACACAATGTTCAGGGGAATGCAGTGCATAGCAAACTGAACACCAGGGACTTTTATCTACCATGTATGCCCCTTTTCTTTTTAATGGATCGGGTGTCTCTTTATTTCTATGTCTCTCATTCATTGGTTTCCCATCTTTCCAATTGGTATTATAAGGCATGTCATGCAGCCTCGGTCTCTCATTCCTATATGTGTTTTCTTTCCTATTTTGGGGGAACATATTGGGGAATTCTAGGATTTTCCCTTTTAGAAAACATCCCTGCAACTTTTCTGTTATTTTCTATAGTTAAGGCTATCTTTTGGGCCTCAGCCAGATTCCTAGGATCTCTATTTCTTAGTTCATATCCTGCCTTAGGATCGAAGGATTTCAAATAGACACTCAACGTAGCAGGATCAGTCAACTTGGATGCCTGAGGTATTTTATTATGTAATTTAATAAACCTCTGGTTAAAATCAAAGGCTAAGTCATTTTGACATTTTTGGATATCCATTAACTCATGTAAGGCAAAGTTTGATGCATACTAATTTCCATATTACTGAAGAAACAGATCATAGAATATTTGAATGGAATGAATGGATGATGTCGATAGGCTATTAAACCAGTCCTTGGCATCCTCAATCGATGACATCATAAATAATCTCATTTGTACATCCTCATACTACATGCCCAAGTCTTGAATGACTGTTTTGAAATTTCTTAGATGTTCCTCAGCTGTAACTGCATTACTTCCTGTGAATTTAGGGACTAAATTCCTCCAATTGTTGTCTAGGGGATAAGGGCAAATCTGAAATCCAGCAAGATCAAATTTCCTAATCATAGTTGTGCATTGTGGGGGAGGATTTTGGTATTGTTGGTGTTGGTAGAGTAGGTTATTATATCCCATGTATTGATGGCCTTGTGGGGGTATATATTGTTGATAAGGAGGTGGTTGAATATTTTGGGGTTGTGGTGGAGCATTAGTGTTTCTATATTGGTTTCTAGGTTGATTTTGGTGGGTCTGAGAGGAACTTGGTGGTTTCATATTACTGCTTTTATGGGGGGGCGTGTATTTGGGTGATTCAGTTACTAATCTTTTGTTTTGAGCCTTATGTAACTTCATCTTTCTTAATTCCCCCATTGCTTGAAGTTGTTGTTCATACTGTATCCTTACTCTTTCTGCATTTTGCTTCATTTATTCCCACTGTGTATCTTCTTCATCCTGTGCCATAAATTCATGGTTTTCTTTGAATGTCTCATACTCATGTCCTCCCTCATGGAATATTGCCCCTTGTTCATTTTCATATTCTCTTCTTTTTCTAGCTTCGAATTCAGTTATTTGCTCATCATCTTTACCAATGTCTTCTAGATGGGAGGGATTTCTCCTTCCTTCAGGAGTATAGGGTTCTTTAGATGGGCTTTCTTGGTTTGCAAGTGTTTCATATGAATTATGTGTTTCCAGTAACAACATCGATGCTTTATTTTTTGTTGTTGTGTCCAATTTGTCAAACACTTTCCTGTTCTGATTATTTTTGTGATTTGACTTTCCTTTATTATCAGGACTGTCCCCCTCTTTGTACAAAGATCTCCTTCTTTGCATGTTGTGAGAGACAGTGATGGTCTGAACCCTATGTTGGTTTCTTTCCAACTTGTATCTTATTGTATCAGTTTCAATGTTCTTATTCATTCAAAGTCGCCACCCACTTTTTCTAAAAGTGAGAAAACATTTTGTGGTTGTCTTACCCAGTGGATTCAATTTCTTTTAATTTATAATTATGGTTTTCTCTAGTGACTTGATATGGAAAGGTTGTCTATTACTAGACAATTATTCTAGTTTTTTCCCTAGTAGAGTCGCCAATTTGTTGGGTCTCAAAAACATTGGTTTCAATGAATCATGGGAGGCTACCAAACTCTCAATACGTTGTTGGTCAACTAACAAGGCCAACCTGTATGGTTGAACCCTCTACTCTTAAGGCTCTGCTAGACCTAGGCGGGTGCACCTATATGAGTGACACAGATTTTGAATTTTGTTTTTCCTACTTGATCTATCTATCCACAAATGGCAATTTGATAGTGGAAGAAATATGATCCTAATTTGGTATGAATTGTATAAGGTATGAATAAATATGTTTAATTAAAAGATGTCAAATGAAATGGATAAAACTGATGTAATCTAAATAGGGGAGACCAGTGCCTTGTTGGGTAAAACAGAGTCAAATGAAAGCTTTAAACGAATGGTTTCTATCTGGCAGGGATTCTAATTATTTGGCATATGATATTTAGTCTATAACTTGTATAGACATGCAAGGATGTAATTATCAAACTCTTCTTAATGATCCAAATGATAATTTCCAGATTATTGTGAATGACTTGAAGGAGTTAATCTTTGCTTGAAAGAACCAACCAATCACATCACACAAATACAGCAAATGTGTATTGATAAACTGAGAATATACTTGATATGTCAATTTAAATAACAAAGAAACATCAACCTTGGAGACAACTTGATAATATTCCGATTAATTTCAACAAATGATTGATACCAGAATAGTGCCACAACATTAAATTTTACTCATCTGATCCTTCAAAATTTATACATGCATCATAGTCTCCTTGAATATCATTCTGAAAATACTTACAACAATATTCCTATTTCTAAAAAATCTCTCCCCCTTCTCCTTCATATTTTTTACAAATACTTATACATTTCACTTCAAGGGTCGTGACCCTTCAATTTTCTAATTATGGTCATTCACATTCTTCATAGTTTAAATAAAACATTTAATTAACTGCCTTTTCGGCAAATAAATCATTTTAAACTATAGTCAGGCTTTTAATTTTCTCATTTTATACCTTCTCTCGCTTTTATTTTATTTTAAATTTTAATGCGAGCCTTTCTTTCTATTTACCACTCTACCACGGGCTTTGACTTTTCTCCCGCGGTATGGCAGTGCCCGACCCTACTTTGACCGTCGCAACCTCCATCGTTGCTTACCGCGTTACCGCGGACTTTGACGTTTCTCCCGCAGTATGGCGGTAAGTGTTAGCCGCTTCCCTCCTTGCCTACCGCTCTATCGTGGTCTTTGTACTAACTGTGTGCGGTATAGCGGTAACCGCTAACCGCTTACCATTAACTGCTTGCCTTTGATGACCATTTACCGCAGTCACCGCGGTCTCCACTCGAACCTTCTGCGGTACCGCGGTAACCGCATCGCTAACTGCTAGTTGTTAACTATCACCTTGTTGGAGCCACTTTCAAATCATTTCCTCCATCCACTTTTTACCGACCGCTACATTGCCACTCCAACGTACTAACCATCTGCTAACCTTTTACCGCGGTCACTGGCTTGTCTGCCAGTGGTACCGCAATAGAATTTCTTCACTGACTGTTTGACTGCTACCACGGCCACCGCGGTCTATGGTTTAACCACGCACGGTGGCTCGGTAAACATTTGTTGCCTGTTCCTTAGCCACCACCACCATACCGTGGTAAGGCAGTAAAAGCTTATATAGTAAAATTTAAAGGGGCGGTAAGGGCTATAAGTTATTTTTGGCCCTTTTAAATGGCGATAAAGCTAAATTTCCATGAGAAGGTAATAAAATATAATTAAATAAATGGGGGAAAATTGTAGAAGGCGGTTAATGACTTTTATGGGAAAGATAATGAAAATGTAAGGCATGAGTAAATAAAATATCCTAAGGTTTTGATGGATTTTATGGAAAATAAATAGGATAATCCTAGGAATTCTAGTGGATAATTTCAGTTCTAACACATCCATGGAGAACACTAGGTGTAGTTGTGATGCCATCCACCACTCCTCATGGTCCCATATGGCCCCAACATCATCTACATCATCCACAGGTGGATGATCATGATCAAAATAGTCGGAGTCTCTCCAGATGACATCATCTAGTGTAAATTGTGTTGTATCGCTTGGCCTCCGGGAACTCCGAACAGACCTCTTGAATGATGGCTGTGGTTGTGGTGGTGTCTATACCTATCCAAACTACCTCATAACTTGATCATAGTATAGCAACTGCACTATGTGATCGTGTCATCCTACCAAGAACCTGCTCATCTGTAACCTCCTCAGTTGTCTGGTGTGATTTGGCCATTGAAGAACAAGTTGGTATAGCCTCCACAGGATATCATCCTCATCTAGTCAGTTGAATCTAACCCTCCAAAAGTGTAGATCAGTGTACTGCCCTAGTCATCATAATGGATAACCAAATGCTCATGGATAGCCCACCATTGTCAGATATAGGAAGCCAACTAGTCGGGTGCATGTGATATGCTCTAAACACCAAACCTGTAGGGTTTACAATGTACCATACTACCAAGCTCTTGGAATACAAACAAACCAAGGTCATAGTACAAATGCACTAGAATGCATCATCCCCAGGCATAAACCATTTGATGCTCTGCCATCCCTCATACTAGATGTACCAAACCACCCTCCAGATGTGTTGCTCGTCCATCTAGAAAGAAAGAGGACCAATGCTATTGTATGCATCATTATTTTCCTCACCACTGGTGCTCGTGAGTAGAGTAACATAGCTAGATCAATCCATCCTACAACCCTGTCATCATGTACTGGACCGTTGAGGCAATACTGCATGTCTGCCCACTGCTCCTGGAAGGACCATCCCATCTGCAGATGCACCCACTCCCCCCAAATAGGGACTTGGAGTATGTGATGGACGTCCTCTAACGTGATGGTCATCTCACCCGTCGGTAGGTGGAAGGTGCATGTGTCGGCGTTCCACTGCTCACACAATGCCATCAACATGGAATTGTGATATCTCATGGGAGGCATGAGATATGCCCAGTATATCCTCACTTCCTGCAAATGCTCTGTCTCTGCCACTGATAAAGCCGGAGCCAAGTCTCTCAGGAAACTCAGTTGTCCACCACCTAGGCATTGCTGAGAACGAGTGGGTATCTATACAAAATCATCAAAATATGTTGTCTAAATCATCTAATCTCTTCAATTCTACTCTAATTCATCATGCAAGTGTGCTAATGTTGTTCTAGTGTGCTTTTCCTATAGCCCTAGACACTTTAGAACCCTTTTGGGACACTTTGCAAAGAAACAAGACACTTTGCGAAGAAATAAGACACTTTGCAAATAAAAGGGACACTTTGCGAAGAAAAGGGACACTTCACGAACAAAGGGGACACTTTGCAAAAAAAAGGGACGCTTTGCGAACTTTTTTTTCCAGGACCCTAATCTAATATCAACATGTATTAAATTCATTCTATGATTGAAAAATCACAAAACAAAGGCTCCAAAATCAATTGACCTCATGCTGATGATTGACACTCGCCACCTGATCCCACAACACGTCCAATCTCACAAGAGTGAAATTGTGTGTGCTCGACATCCTCTCATCCTCTCCTCATCACTTTTCAATGCTACAAAAGGTAAATGAGCAAGTAAGTGCACAATTACTCCATTTTCATTCCTTTTAACTATCTCCTTTTACACACATGTGCATAATAGTACCTATTTACTATGTTAGCCTTCAGTGTGCTTTTTCATTCAAATCAACATACCGGATGCTAGTGAAATCCGTTTTTGATGTTGTTTGTTGTATCAGAATCGTGTTTCCATGCCCTAAATCATCACTCACCTATCGTTATGAGGCACGATACTTGGAAATGCCCTCTGATATGTGTTTCCTCATTCGACATGGTAAGATTGCTACCTTGATTCCACGTTTGTAAAGTAACCGAAATCAAGGGGGGGCATACATATACCCGCAAATTTGATCTTTAGGGACTAGATAAGAGGATTTTTGGGACTTCTAATTAATTTTTGTTGTAGGATGTGGTTCCTAACATAGTGGTTTTGCAGATAAGTACATTGGCGGCTTCATTCTCTTGCCCTTTAAATGAGTATCCTTTTATGAAAATAAGGTGCATTGTTTGTTTAGAGTCCTTTAGCTTACATATGTACGTAGAGTCATATGGGTGCTAAACTGGGGGCTAAATGTGTCACCAAAAATTGTATACCTTTGAAGAAAAGGACAATTTTGTGACCGTTTTGGTCCTACTTTAGATCCCCTTTCATCAATTTTCACCCTAAAAAAACATTTATAGGCTCCTAAGGTTCATTAATTTTTACTTTGAGGCTTGTTATACCTAAGGGATCATTCAACCCCCGACAAGAAACATCAAAATTATCCAAAAATCACTAATCGCACTTCAAAATCCCTTAGTGGGACTAGGTCACCCAAGTTGGCGACCTAGTCCTTTTTGTTTTGTAATTTCAAGTGGGAAAATCAATATTTAATCAAAAATTATTGATGGGTGTCGGCCTCTTAGGTAAAAATTCTTGACAATTAGGTCTTGTTGCTTATAAATACTTGTTTTTAGGTCATTTTTCCACTCTCTCTTAGTCTTTTTTCACATCCAACTCCAAGAATCAAGTACCAAAACATCTTCCTCAAGAAGATTCATCTTTCTCACATCAAAAGTTGAAGCTTTTGGACAGCAAACTAGGGCTTTTTGCAGGTCTTCAAGCTCACTCCACATTCAAGATCACACATTGAAAAAGGTTGAACATAGATGCCTATGGAGATTCATAGAGAAATCTAGGTTGAAGAGGTGCAACTAGCCACCAAATCACACCTAAAGACTGTTTTTAAAGTGACTCCATCTTCTACTTTCAACCCATTTTCATATTTGAGGTTTGCATCCTATTTGCATTCCTTTTTACACTCATTTGTAATGTTGTAGGGTTTCTAGGGTTGAAGTCTTGCATAATTCCAAATAGTTTACATGCATCTTATTCTAGCACAATACAATAGGGTTTTGTCCTATTTCAGGTTTTCCTAGTTCTAGACACACTTAGAGCTAGGGTTTTATGCAGATTTTCTATCTTATTGCAAGTTTAAATACAAACTAGGGGTTTGACCAAGGCAAACCCAATATTAGAAACCCAAATATCTTCTTTTTTGCAAGTTATTTTACAGATCTGAGTCCAAATTCTTGTGAAGAAACAACATACAAACCATAGGCCTCTATGTCCACTTTTAGTTTTCTAGAAAAGTTGGAAAGGGACTAGGTCACCCATAGTGGCAACCTAGTCCCACTGGAGGTTCCCGACATAGAAATTTGAAAATTTGGAGACCCAGTTGGCAAATATGGCTTCTAGAGTAGTTTACCTAAAAAGGGACTAAGTCGCCCCACTTTGTGTAAGTGTCCTAGTTGACTTGGAATTCAAATTTCTCAGATTTTTTGAGGCTTCCATGACTTCCTCTTCAGCCTACAACATTTTCCAAGTGCACCCATTTGATTTAATAGGTTATATTGCTTAGTTTAACCTTTATTTTAGCATTGTTATAATACATTATGTGTTTTCCAGAATCAAACTCTCTTAGTTTAGGTTAAGAGGTTAGGTTTTCATGTTACATTTCAGTACTTAGCAGATTCCATTACATATTCAATCCCTAGTATTGAATGAATCACAAGATTTAATGCTCTGATTGGTAAAGGAAAATCCTCTTCCTCCTAGGTGAAAACCCTAGGAAGTTGTCTTGGAATCATTCTTATACCTGCACCCAAAGCATTAAATTTTGTGGTTCACCTTATTCAAGGTCATGTGTGAAGGCTATGTGTCCCAATTCATGCTTGTTGCCTTTGTTTATGCTTTATGCCAATTCATATTAAAACATAGCACTAAGGTGAGTCTATTTAAATCTACTGACTCCTTAAAATTAAGGATAATCATTTATTAAAGCTGAATGCTTGTTATTGTTTTAGGGTTAAATTAAGCTGAGGTAAGAAAACATCATTTCAGCATTGGGCACCATGTTTACCCAACTTTACTTCTCGCAAAGTAGAGGAGATAAAAGGGAGTCGTAGATATGTGTGGAGAGACAATTCTAAGTAAAAAAATTGTAGCTCCCCATGTCTACATGCTATACATATAACATTGCAAGTTTGAAATTTAATCCTCGTGGGACCCCTTGTTGGCACCTTTACTTGTTAATTAATCCTTCCCACGTGTATTTATTTAATACAAATAATAAAAAGGATATTTGTAATTATCTTCATTGATTCATATGCCTTATTTTATAGTTCTTTCTATTGTATGTACGAGTTGTAATAATAAATATATGATTAACATATTATTAGATCCTAGCTATTTGAAAATTTGATTGTGTTCATACAAGATACATTTGAATCATGTTTTGAAGAAATTAATTGAGAATATGTGATGCATGGCATAAGATAAATATTATGTGGATTTATAAAGTATTTAAAACTATTCATGTGAATGATTTTATGGGTGTGTTGGATTCAAAAAATATTTGAATGGCCAATGATTGTCAATGGAGACATATTGATGCCTAGTCAACATGTTTCTCTCCTTTGTTAACCATACTTGTTTTTTTGATAATATGAATATCATCTTAAATTAACTTACTTTTCTCATTAACAATGGATGGAATTCAATTTAAACATAACCTTTCCCAATGGTCATTAAAGATTTGGCATAAGAATTCCTAGGCATGAACAACTACCAAAATTTATTACAACTCAATCCCAATGTATATATCTGTGTGTATTGTTGTAGGGGTGTTTAGTGGTTGGAGTGTGTTCTTCTCCCTTGTTTTGTTAGATTGTAACTACAATGAGAGTATTCTCACATACACTTTAAGATTATTATTTTATGTTAAATTTTTGTGCTAAAATTAAATTGAAAAGACCTTTCAAATTTTCTCATTCTTAAAATTCAAAGTTGAAACTATTATGCTATATGTAAATGAAAACAGGTCTTTAAGTCATTTTTCATGAGTTGATCTACTTGTAAATGATTCTTCAAAAATCAATTTATGTAAATTTGATTTTTCTTTTATGTATGTAATTTTTTCATGAATTTGGAGAAATAGAACTCATGCATATTTATCTTCACTTTCTAAGTGCATTCATGATTCACTAGGTTTATTTAGTGATTCACAACAGTGTTCCAAGTTGTGATTTCTCAATTTAAAAAAGCCTGAAGAAGAAGAATCTATGAGAATTAGGAAAATCTAGGAGATGAAATTCAATCACAAATGAACAATGCAATATTGTATTTAGATGACCCAAATGATAATGAGTACAAAGCCTTGCATATATAGGCAAGGATGAGGAAATCCACCTATGAGGTCAATTGACAAGTTCCCCATGAAGTGGCACAAATGAGTAGATAAGTGTCCTATAGTTATCAACCATAGGAGCACTTGGAGTGTTCAAACCAACAACCTCAATGACCAAGTCATCAACCTTGTGTACCAAGTGATGAGTGAACTTTGAGGTGAGATGGAATGTCTTCCAACCTCAAAGGGTATGTGCACGAGGTTAACCAAATAATTTGGTAACCTCTAGAGGCTTAAAGGTTGCACATTCAGTTAGACAAGATGTTGTCTAATCTCATCAACCTAAGTACACTTAAGTATTGTGAATAGATTAATTATTCACATTAACACTCTCCCTTAAGTGATACTTGGGTAGATCACAAAAGTGTAAATAGATAGAAATGGGTCCTAGCTAAAGGCCATATTAGGTAGCCATGTACAAAGTTTCTCATAAAGTCTAGAGTAAAGGAGAAAACCTAGTGAGAACAAATCTCCTCTCTAAAAGAAAAATTTGAAGGATTTAAGGCATTCTGAAAATATGTCCCTTGATGATAGGAACATGATGATGAAGAACTCTTGAAACATGTACAAGTTGTAAACTATGTCGATGATGGAGTGGTGCTTGTTGGAACAAATGAATCTCCAAGAAATGTGTATCAAGACGAGAGATACAAAATACTACATGAGTGAACATATGAACACTATTCAACCAATGTACACAAAGTCAATCAAACTCTGTGAAGTTGATAATACATATAGTATTGAGATTAGAAGTACTAGAATCTAAGAAAATATGATCCACTAAAATAATCCCCATACGAGAGATCAAGATAAAAGGTTCATGAGGCCTCCCAAAAAAAAGATTCCTCCACTACTTCATTGAAAGAACGATTAACATAACACATCATAGTCCTCCCTTAATGCTAAGAGAATAAATAGACTAGCTTCAAAAATGCAAGGAATGTAGAGATGTACAAGGTGTGCTCCAAGCCACACTCGCATGAGGTGAGAATCGTGTGGAGAAATTGTTGTGATGCTAAATCACAAGGATCCACAACTATGATGTCAAATCAAGGTTCTACGCAACCCCTCCCATTTTAGTTTATAATTTAGTGTAAGTACAATAATTTCCCAAATTCCCTCCCTAAAGAACACACATTCAATTTTGGTAGCACTTTATATGAGTGCATTTGCAACCTTAATGTTGTTGCAATTTCTTCAAAGTTTATTATCATGAGGCATACATAGATTAATTTATGTCTTGCAAACCTTAATGGAAGACAAAAAAACATAAAATTAAAACCCCCATTATGATAACCCCCCATTTGCCAAATTCATTGAAGAAAGAATTGACTTCCTTTTTTTTTTTTTAAAAAAATTGCACTTCCCCCATAGAATTTCCCTTTGCCAAATTCATTGCAAAAAAAAATTGACTCCCTCTTTTACAAATTTTTAACTACGACAAAAAACCAATACAAACATCTTTTGCAAACACTTTATAGTTAATCCAAACCTTCAAGAGAAATGTGACAGCTATGAAAATAGTTAAAGAATTACAACTGAAACTAAATTGAATAATCTGACAAGTGGGCGGCCAATCTGAGAATAGACGCAAATATCGGAGGGTATGTTAACCAGGTCAAGGGGACTAAGGAGGTTGTGTGCCAGCTGGAGTGTGCAGAGATTCGAACACCACAATCGGGCCATGAGGTGTGAGGGTTGTATGGTTTTGAGGGAGAAATAGCCGCTACTCAATGAACATCGTGCGGCCTCATGGGCAGCAGGAAAAACCCTTCACGAACCTTCAAAAAGAGCCAACTCCACGCAAGTTCCTACTCCACACCTGGGATTGAACCCACACCCTACATGAGAGAGAAGAATGAGTGGTGGATTCCCAAAAACCAGTGACATAACGAAGACATTGATCGTAGCCTCCACGGGATTAAACACTGCCTCCAAAAGCACTAACAGCGGCAAGCAAAAGGCATGCGCGACCTACCAAATGTCGGCGCGGCTCGTCAAGGGCAAAATCAAATGGCGTGTGAGCGTGGCTGTTTGACCTCCGCGTAGCCTCCAGAGGTTTTATCGCGGCCTTAAAAAGGTCGTCAATAAACAAGCAATTCAGGCCTCTGTGAAAAGAAATCGGGCGTCTTCAAAGATAATCAGCCTACAAAAAAGATCACATGGACTGATGAAACCCACGACTATGTAAAGTGTGGCATTGGAAGATGTATGCACCATAAATCCAAAATTTTACTGTGCCCAAAATGAAATTAGAGGCCCCAATTTCAAGCGTAGGATCTGTGAGGGTTTGCACGGGATTTAACTCACAGAAATTAAAAAAAAATAGACTCCAACTCGCGGAAAAAGCCTAATCAAAGCGAGCCCAAGTCCCGGGACAGTCCAAATCGTTGGCCTCTATTGCCCTCAGTCGCCTGAGCAAAAAAGTTGAGCAAACATGTAAAACATACAAAGTATGTTGCTAACACACCTGTAAACAAGCCGAATAGGTCACAAATGTCTGCGAATAGATTGATATGTCCGCAAATAGCCAAGGGAGGAATCCGAGCAATCACGCCACACTTGAAATGGGGGTGGGGTCGAAACAAATTAAAAACAGTAAAATTGTTCACCTTTGATTGTCAAAATTAAGAGAATCTAGGAGATGAAAAACAAGCACAATGATATATATATAGTATTTAGTTGATCCAAATGATAATCAGTACAAAGCTTTGTATATATAGGCAAGGATGAGATATGAGGTGAATTGATAAGTGCTTCATGAAGTGGCACAAATGCATAGACAAGTGTCTTATAGTTGTCAACCTTAGGAATATTTGGAGTGTGCAGACCAACAACCTCTATGATCAAGTCATCAACCTTGTGTGTCAAGTGTTGATTGACTTTTGAGGGGAGATGGAAAGTCAGCTTCCAACCTCAAAAGGTATGTGCACCAGGTTAATTAAATAACTCAGTAACTTTTAAATGCTTAAAAGTTGCACATTTGGTTAGACAAGATGTTGTCTAATTTCACCAACCAAAGTGCACTGAGAATAGATTAATTATTCACACTAAGAACATCTTCCCAGTCATATGCGCTAGCACCAACCCTAGCATTGGATAGACTCATTAAAAATTCTTGCTTCTTTATTGAATGTATTTTTCCCCTCGTCTTAATTTTGAATGACAATTTGAGAAATCAAAGATTAATTTTGAGAGTCAACACATTCAAAAAAGTACCATATTATTCTTCCAATTTTATATTTTTTAAATTTCTATTTAGCTCCTATGTGCACATATGAAATTATTACTCGTTTGTAATATTCTGAATAAAAAAACTCAAAAAATTCTTGCTAATTATTTTCTCAAATTCCTCCACTTTGGAATGCAATCCTTCATGCTCTCTCCTTTCATTTTTAGTTTATTGTTTATTTTCTTTGTTGTTTAAGATCTTGAATATGAGCTTAATGCCAAAACTAATTTGTCGAAATTAATCACATTTCTCATATCTTTGGTCTTCTATTATTAACTTTCTTAAGAGTTTCATTTGTATAATCAATTCCATCTCACATCTTCAATTTGCATAATTAGAACCAACCACATGTAAGGTTTCAAATAAGACCATAGATAAAATAAACATAATTTTCCAAGCACAAACACATAGGCTTAAAAACTGAATCCCCACCATCACACATTATAAAATGTTCATTAAAAAACAAAAATCTCAATTCCTTTTCACATCTCCAACTTGCATAAATAAAACCAACCACAATATTAAATCTTTTAGATGAATGTACTTAAAATAAAAAAGGAACTCTCCAAGTCTGAACCCAAAAACATAAAACCCCACAAATTCACACAATGAAATTTTTGTGACTAAAAAAATAAAACTCTACCAACATACACAGTAAAATATGATTAAAAAATAGAAGTCCCATCAACACCAAATTTTTTGTGTTATTTTACCTGGACATTAACCTTCTTAAAATTGAACCAACAAAAACTTTGAAACTTACAATCACATCAACAATATGTAATGCATTTTTTATTACTTTTGAAAAAAGAATCAAACACTAAATAATTAAAAACATCAATAATATAAAGATAAAGACTTTTACATCTCAATAAACTATTTAATATAAAAAAAATTATAAAATAAGGTTGAAAGAAAGATTACAAATATAATAAATGGCAGTCCATGTGAAGGAAAGTAAAACTACAATCAGCGAACAATAAGTAACAAAATAAACTAACTTACAAACCCAACATTGACCTTACAGTATCAAAATAGGCTAATGCAACCAGCAATATACGCATATTAATGAACATACTAATTTGCCCTCTTTACCTCTCTGCAACTCAACAATGTTCGAAAGCTTGTCCAATCAATAAGACAAACCACCTCTAACAGAAAACTACTGACTGAAAACTGCTTATAAGCAATCAGTTTTCACACAGCCTTAAAAAGCTAAGATATCATATTAAACAAAAGCTAAATTAATTTTATTCATGTCAATAATACACATATATAACATTTATATATTACCGTACACAACTCCTTCAATCTATTTTTCGACTCCTTACCAAATCTCACAATCCCAAACATTAACTCTCCATCTACCTATAGCGTATACTGTATTAAATATGCTGACAATAACTAGATAGAACAGTTACAAAGCTTCAAAAGCCAGAGGTAGAGTCCATTCGGTCCTGTTTAATATTAACCAACCAAGACAAAACTTGCCTCATACTTGGACGTTCCTCTGGCATTTCTTTTGTGCACACCAACGACAGCTTCAACAAATTCATTATCTTCTCTCTTTGTCTTTCGAACATGTTCTCTGCAAGTGCTGGATCAACCAGATTCATTATCTTCTCTCTTTGTCTTTCGGACATGTTCTCTGCAAGTGCTGGATCAACCAGAGCAACTACACTGTCACCATTGATACCCACTTCTATCCATTGGCGCAAACTTATTTTTTCACCGCACTCAGAAGCCAAACCTATAGTTGGTCTTCTGCAGGTCATTACCTCCATTAGGATTACACCAAAGCTGTAGACATCGGCTTTGGGACTCACCTCCTGCTCAAAAATAACTGCAATCTCTGCAAATACGCAACGAATATCAATCTCTATCATATACAATAACAAATCTATCTACAGAACTTTGGGACAAAGCCATAATCTTTACCTGGTGCTATGTACCCAATGGTCCCCTCAGAAACCGCCTTGCTCTCTTCCTGGAGATGACTCCATACTATGACAGCAGTACCATAATCACTCACACGGACTTCGTAGCCTTCATCCAGAAGAATGTTAGTGGGCCTTAAATGGCAATGGACGATAGGAGAGTCACATAAAGTATGCAGATAAACTAATGTCTGGGCCGTGGTTATGATTATATTCAGACGCATCATTAGGTCCAACGGCTCCTGGACACCATGAATGGCCGTTTCCAGATTTCCGTTCGGCACAAATTTGGTAACCAAAGCCACAAACTGCTCGCCTGGCCCAGAACTTCCCACCACTTCCACCAGATTGCGATGGTGAATGCGCTTTAATACATGGATATCACTGTTTAAAAATTCTTCCAACCGCATTGAACTCTCTATATTCAACATCTTGACAGCGATCAAATCCTTCACTAAAATGACGAAAGGGTCAACACCTTTGTAGACCGTGCTGATTTTGCCGCTTCCAATAATGCTGTCAGCATTGAATGTGTCGGTAGCTTCCTCCAAAGACTGCTTTGAATAGTAAGCGGTCTCTACTCGTAATTTTATTGTGCTGTGCCGGACTGGCTGAGCAGAAAGCTTGGAAGAAAACTCCAAATCCTGGCGCTTCCTCTGTCTCTTCCTCTTATTATACCGCACACACAAGAAGCATATCAGTAAACAGAGGAACAAAGCTACAACTACGAGGGAAACAACAAGTGCTTTATGTCGCCTACTATGATGAGAATGGACAGGGACTCCTTCAGGGGCAGCACCAGTTACTAGGATTAGCGTGCAAATCAGCAGGGGTGAAAAAGAAAGGGGTAATGCCATGAGTACTCTAATTTCGTTCCGCTATAAAACTAACTTACGACGAACTGAATATATAGGCATTTGGCTTCTCTGCCTTTGAGCAGCCCCACGTAGGAGATGATGAATGTTATCAACTACAAACCATACACACAAAAGTAGTTCAGAATCTTTCAATTACCCTTGAAAGATGGGCTCGCTTCTGAACGTCGATCGAAAACGGTACAACACGAAATCGACTGTACATTTGGCACTCAATGCTTTTGCTAAGCAAGAGTACTACTTTTTTCTGGTGTGCCGAAATTTCTTTGAAAATACGAGGTAAACACATAAAAGTAGTTCAGAATCTTTCAATTACCATCGAAAGATGGGCTCGCTTATGAACGTCGATCGAAAACGGTACAACACGAAATCGACTGTACATTTGGCACCCAATATGCTATTGCTAAGCCAGAGTATTACTTTGTTCTGGTGTGCCGAAATTTCTTTGAAAATACGAGGTAAGCACAATGTTATTTCACTCGCTCTGTACCTTAAATTGCATGAAAGACGTCACTAGCTTTCAATTCACTTTTAGTTTAAATATAAATATAAATCTCATCCTTTGGATCAAAATGATTTGAAAGCAATTGAGAAGGAAACCCACAGAATCAAAATAATTTAAAAGCAAAAGCAAAGACTAATGCGCGGAAAGAGAATGAGTGGAGGCTTATGTACCAAACTGCAGGCCAGGCTTGGGATAATGATGTAAAGTCTGTGTACCAACCCGGCTGAATGAATTAGCTTCGATGAAACATCTGAGTGAAATCTTATCTGCCGTAAGATCTAGGCGTGTTGAGTAAGTAAAGCATTTTCTTTACTTTTTCTATTTTACTGATATAAAGAAAGTAAGAGTACGTTCCAGTATATCGTGGCCCCACTAGACTGGAATTCGGCTGCCTTTATTTCTATTTGGATTTATATTTAGAAGGAACGGAAAGCGAAAATCTTAGCTGATGGATTCTGTCTGTCTCTCATAATTAGGGTTGTCATGTCGTAGACAAAAACGATTCCTTACTAATGGTATAACCGCGGTGCTTACAACTAAATGTTGCAGTGTTAACGCGGAATCTACTGTAACAACGCAATGGTCTTTCATTATTCACTATAGTGATGGGATAAATATTAAAATCTCAAGAACCTTCTGACTCAGGTTTAAATGGAATGGACTCGATTGATTTTGGTATATGGAATGGACCATAGTTAATCATGATAATTGATTCCAAGTTTAATCAAATTTTAAGATATGTCCGTGCTAACAATTTTTTGACCACTGCATGTACTAGTTGAAGACTCCTAATTTTAGATTTGCAATTGAAGACTAGTGTTGTGATCAACCAGTCTTTAGTTCTCTTGGGTCAATTTGTAAAATTTGTATAGATAGAATATCTTAGATCATTTATGAAACAAGGTGCTTACTGCTTTGTTGAATTTGTTTAAAGTGTGCATATGGCATTGACATATAGTTTCAAAAGGATCTGGATTGGGGACTGGTCACAATGCATGCAGCTGAGTAGAAAGAAGACAACGCAACTAATGTTAGATTAAGATGCCAAGTATCATGTTCTAGGATAGTGTGGATTTTTGGATTTCAAGAAATGATTATAGTTCATGGTCTAATAATAATCCATAGAAAATAAATGAACCAAGGTCACCAACGAAGAGCAACATGAATCCTATCGGTGATTGGGAGAGAAATCAGGTAGATAGGTTGTTAAATTGAGAAACATTAGGACATAGGTGAAAGTGCTAGCACAATTACATTACCAAAGGACAAACCAATAAAGTTCAAGCAACATTTACATGACTTGAGAGATCGAAGGAAAAACAATGATTTTTGGACTAGGAGGAGCTCTTCAAAGAATTTAGGGGAGTTGATAGAACCTTTAAATCAATTAATGAAATTCAAGAAGAAAGATGGCTTACCTCATGTCCCCATGCGGCTGCTTAGCTTATTTTGGCTAGCAGTCACTGCTCAACTTATTTAGGAGTTATTTGTGGAGCTCATGGCCCCATTAATGTTTAATTTTTCTGCTTATTTTTTAGCAGCCAGTTTAAATTTGTATTATCAGTATTAATAATAATTTGTACCAAAAAAAAAATAGAAAAAGAAAAAAGAAAGCAAATCTTTAAAAAGAGGGAAAAAAAATTGTGGAGCCACGTGGATTTTTAACAATATGCAGTTGTTGCTTATTTCCAGCCCCCCCTTTCTTCCCACAACTTATTTTCAATTCCTAAACAATAGCTGCTCCATTAAAATAAGAAAAGATTCCAAATTATCCTTTCCCAACAATAAAATTTATGCATGGAAACACTCCTGCTGCTTAAATTTAAGCAGAAAATAGAGTTAAGCAGTTGCATGGGGACATGAGGTTAGATATTGTAAAAGTGTCAAGAAAGGCTGAAAATAAAAGCTACGGGTGTTAAATAAAAAATTATCAATGTGTGAATTAAGCCTGAAAAGAGAAGTGAAGATTGTTCAATAAAATAATAGCCAATGTGCAAATGAAGGTTGAAGCCATGAAAATTGTAGAAGGCATAGTTAAGGATTGTTTTAAAATATAATTTGCTATTAAATTTGTGAATGATCTTAAAATTGTTTTTTTTATTATATGAATTTAAGCTGGAATCTAATAGAATTTAATTTGTAAATATAATTCATGTGCATTTTAATATATTCTAGTTTTACATATGATTAAATGTTAAAGTTCTTGCATGTTTTTGGGATGAAGTCTAATGGATGGTAATCTATGATTAAATATTATGTGTGTGGTCTTCTATTTTGTTATGGTCTATGGGTAATATAATATTGATCAAACTAGTTAATCTCTATCTAAGCATTTGTGTTGAAGTGTGCATGAGCTAGTGACAAGGATGTCTTTGTGACTAGTACCCAAGCTCATATATGGCATGGGGGAAGAAGTAAAGAGTTAATTAGACATGAAGCCTTAGTGTGATGAATAGCCACACATTAATGGAGAGTGGAGCTCTATGGTCATTCCTATTTTGAGTAGCAATCATCTTGGTAGATTTCCAAAGGATAAACAGGGTCATTCTATTAGTGTAGAATGGTGGTCATAATGTGGGTGTGAAATTATAGTCATGCTAGTTGTAATTAGACAATTTTTCCTTATTGAAGTTTGTCCCTTGTTCATTTTTACTTAAGCCCATTAGAGTGGACATAACCCTTCCTATACTAGTTTTTGTATACTATTTGGTTGTATTAAAAGGTGTATTTATAATTGAAAGGAAATTTGTATTCATATAGTACTATTTCTGCATAACCCCAAGAGAGAAAATCATACAAACGAGCATTTGGAATCTACAATATAAAATAATAGATAAAAATACCATCAAGATGATAGAAGATATGCCTCAATAAAACCCTCGAGGGGGAAAAGCCTAGCCTTGAAAAGAATCCACATTCAAGGTATTATCTCATGAACAAATATTTTAATACATTTGCAGTGTCTCTGTGAATACTTCTAAAAATTCAATCTCTTGAATTACAATTCATATGAACAAGGAAATGAGTATCATGTAACCATACATCCCAATCCATGCTCCCTCTCCTCAGATATGCAACATACAAGAGATGATCAAACTAGCCACCTCCAACAAATACTGATGTGTTGTTTTTATAGAAATAATCTTGCATAAAAACTACCAAGTGATATTACATAGACCATGTGCCTAGTACAATGATCTTACTAAATCATTTCCCCTCTAATTTACTTTTTTGTATTAATTTTTTCCAATATTAATGTAGTGTAGGAAAATGGATCCCTTGACATTTTCACACTCGTTTGGGCCCTCCTTGTGGATTTTAGCTTAATGTTGCTCTGATTTAGTGTTGTAGTGTGGATGACACATTCGCATTAGGTCCTGGGCCCTTGTGAACTAATGGATTTTAATGGTACCTTGCTAAAGTGTTGTAAAGTGTTGTAACACAATTTCACACTTTTCTAGGGTTTTATCAAATAACTAAGCATAATAAACATAATTTTAATCAAAATTAATCTTAATCTTGTCTTATTTGGAGTGTTGTAAAGTGTTCTGATGCACTTCACACTTCTCTAGGTTTTGTCATTAATAACTGGGTTTTCTTATGCTTTAATTGGCCCTATTTTCTATCCACAAGCCTCATTTATTGGATCTTTTCAAGGATAATCTTGACACCAACCATTGAACAATCATAATTTAGGTGTTTTTGGCTTGTGTGCCCTAGATTTAGGGATTTAGGACTCATTCGCCACCTTGGGAAAATGGGTCCCACCTGGATCTTTTGGCCCCAAACCGGTTTTCACACATTTCTAAGCACTTTTGGTTCTTAGTCCCATACATTATGTATAATGGGACTCATTTTCCACCTTGGGCGAATGAGTCTCATGTGGCCCAAAATCAAATTTAATTCAAAATTCTGGCAGGATTTCATTTTCCTAGATCTGATGTTGGATTGTAGTGTTGTAATTTCAGGAATTCTTGCATAATTGAGTATAAACACAAGGTTCTTTCACTCATATTCAACAACTAGAATTTAAGAGAATTCACAAGACCATTTGAGCTTTCACAAGAGTATTCAAGGAATTATCAAAAAAATTAGAGCAACATTCAAATGCCAATCATCATGTGAAAGATTTCATTCATCATGTTTGTTATTGTACTAACAATTGTGATGTAGAGTTTATGATTCAAGAAAGTGTTTCAAGAAAGATCAAGTTATCATTCAAGAAAGAGTCAAGAGCCATATCCATTGCAACCATTTCAAGCATATTTGCAACACCTTATTGCTAGGGTTTGGTGTGTTGCAATATTTTCTTTTGTTAATTCATCATTCTCCATTCATATTTTCTTTCATTTCAAAGTTTAATTACTAACAAGGGGTTTGACCAAGGCAAAACCCTATCCACTAACCCCACAACATTTTCCCCTCTCCTTTGTGTGTGATTTTTAGGGCAAGGTTTTAGATTTCCTAAGGAGCAAGATTGGAGAAAAGTTGTTAAAATTGTCATCAAACCTTGAAGAACATTGGAGAAAACCTATAGGTTGCAAATTGAATATTTGGATTTGGAAATCAGTCAAGAAGGATAGACTAGACAAGAAAGAGAAAAATCAGCTTTGAATGTTATAGAAAAGTCCAACTGGATTGATTTCCCACTTCTGGCGATGAGTCCTAGTTCCAATACATTTTTAGGATTTTGTAGATCTGGACACCCTTTTGGCAGATTTTTATTCCTGCATAGTTTCCTAGAAATAGGACTGATTCACCCAGCTTGGTGAATGAGTCAAATTAGCCTCAACAGTATATTGTTTAGTGATTTAGACCTCCAATCTACCATAGATTCCAATTTCCTAGGTGCACACTTTCTATTTTATAGTTTTTTGTTGCATTTCATTCATCTTTCTAGGTCATTTAGAGTTAATTTGCATTCAACTAGGGTTTTGCATTTCATCTTTCATTTCATTATCTTTTCCAAGTTTAGACTTGGTGGTGAACCCCTCATTAGATCATATTCAGCCATTAGGATAGCCCTCTTGCAAGATCTCTTTCTCTTTTGAGATCTCAAGGGTTTGTTCTTGAGTGAAAGTTGCCCCTTTTGATCCAAAACCCTAAAGGTAAAAAGGGTTCCAATTTTCTGCCTTCCAAATGGATGCAAACTCAAAATTTCACATGAATTAAATTCTATTGACATTCAAATTTAAATATTTACAAGAATTTAATCATTTAATTGATTCCACTGTTACAAATTACAAGAAAATCTCTGCACTTGGTCACTACCTTACTCCTAGTCTACAAAGCCTCATGCCATTCTTCCCCATCGACCTTTCATACATCCCAAAATTTTCATTTTATCATTTCATACTATAAATATCTCATAATTGTTTGTGCAATCCCTCTTAGCTTCACTTTTATCAATCCTCTTTATAATCTATTGTAGCACAGTCCTCCTCTAATCTACTACACCACCCTATAGATATTGAGCATTTAATTTATTCCCCCTTCTCATAGGCAACCTTCTAAATTTTAATGCAGCCCCTCCATACTTATTTACCTCATGCACTCTCAATACTTTTCTACACAACCTTGCTTTTCTTGGCATCCTCTACTTGCTTCGTTGCACCTCATGTCTTATTCTTGCACTTATTATATTTTTCCCGTTGGCACTATCTCTTCCCTTTGTGATGGTTTTTATCTACCCTTATTAAAATCATAATGTTGTAGCCTCTTCAACTTCTTAGTCACCCCCCAAATATGCATTTCTACACCTTTTTATTTTTAAATTTTGCATATTTCTTCTCAAGGAATGGTGCAGCCTATCTCCTTTAACCTCCCAATTGACTACTCTTCCCTCTATATCTGCCATGAAAATGATTATTTTGATTTATTTTTCTTATTTTATTCTCTTCCCTGATTGCGACCTCTCAGCTCTGATAATTCCTTTGTCTCTTAATCTTCACATTTAAAATGCAATTTGCATTTTAACTTGTTCTCTTTAACTGCCTAAACCCCTTGTACCTACCTAGAAAATAATTCAAGCATATGATTGCACAATTATAACTAAACAATTTAAATCCTTCAAATATTATTGTAAAATTAAAATGCCTGATAAATGTTGAGGTCGATGTACGACATTTTATCAAATGTAATTGACAATAATGTCACTCAATTTTTCTTTGAGACCGAAATGATTGAACTCTAGAATCAGACACAAACCAAAAATGTGAACTCAATACTAAATTATTTTTGGGTGATATAGATCACCAATTCACCCGTGATGCTCCTACATTAGAGACATTGGGTAGAAATATTTTTCAAGAATAGGATCAAAATGGTGGATTTGAGTAGCTGGACTACTCTTCTTGGTTGAATGCAACGTGCAATGAACCCCATCATTGTATCAAGTCCCCAAGTTATGTCCCCTTCCTCTTTTTCCAACACTTCTCTAGAACACATGTCGTCTCCCTTCGACAACACTACATTCTCTTCCTTCTCCCCCTCATGGACTCATGTCCACCAAATCCAAACCTTCTCCACCACATACCCTCTATTCTCCTCTTCTCATTTGTAGAATAAATTCCACCAATAGGGTAAGTGCACCAAGATGGTCCCCAAAAGGGAGACTTAACTGGACAACTTTTTTCTGAAATCAGGAAATACTAACCTTGGACATGAAATTGAGGATAGTTACACTCAAAAAATTTAGATGGAACAAAAACAAGGATCAAAGTGCTCTGAGTCTACTTTCTAAACTACTGATTTATTTTTAAAATGGTTGAGATTAAGGGGTTCAAAAGAGGTACATACACAAATTGGTGTTTTTTTTGTAAGAAAAACATAACATAGCAACTCTTGTACGACCCTCGTACAGTGAATTTTTTTTTAGTATTTTTAAAATCGCAATGGTCAAAAGTTAGTTAACAGTATGTAGTTGATGCACAATTTTTGTGATAATTTTTTAATGAATATTTTATTTTTTGGGTAAAAGCAAGAAGTTGGATCCACGAAGGAGGGAAGTTTCAGCCAAAAAAATGTCAAACTTTGGCAATATGGCTGATAGACTTTTTTCTGAATCAATCTATGAAATTAAAACCCATTAGAGACCGCGATTTCTAGTTTCCAAATATATAATTTTTATTAGGATTAGATTATATTTGTTATTTTTCAATTAATTTCTAAGACAACTAGCCCATAAACTTGAAATGTTAGTTTTCTTTTGTTTTTTAATAACTGTCTTTTTGGTTAAGTTTCTTGTAAAAAAAATTATATGGCATCAATCTCCAAACAATTCTCTACACAATGAAAAAAAATAGATTCAAAAAATGTTTAGTTTAAGTCCAATTATGTTGTCCATACACATTGATTTTTAAAAGCAACAATTAAGGCCAATAAAAATTCAATTAAAAAAATAATATTACAAAAAAAATTCTTCATCAATATTCATGTTGTTAGCTCTTTTTCCCCGAAAGGAATTAGCAAAATAATTTTATTTGGGTCAAAAAGTGGTGTTCGTATGTGCATGGTATGGTAAAAAAGACAGGGACTTTTAAAAAGTGGTTTTTATACATCCCTATAAAAATTCAATTTCTATCATCTAGGTATTTGAATAAATTACATATTTGGGAACTAGATTCAAAATTATAACTTTTATGTTAGTGGATTTTTCCAAGATTCATTGTGTAAAGGCCTCAAATTTTTAGTTCAAGTATGATAAATTCTAAAAAACAGCAAAAACAATTCCACTTTTTGAGCTTTTTGTGGACCCAACTTCTTGCATCAACCCTTTTACTAATTTTCGAAGTTGACACTTCCTGAAAAAATAGAATTTTGGTCGTGCTACCCCTACAAATTTTGGAAACTAATTGAATTTTTAATTTAATTTTTTTAAAATTTGTAAAATGGAGTCTAGTTTCTAAAATTATAATTTAATTGAAAATTCGATGAACGGTTAATTTATAATGAAAAAAATACCAAACACTGCTTTTTGGCAAAAAAGAGACATACAAATAAAATAAATTATGGATGAAAGGCTTAACATTTTCAAAAACTGAAAAAAATTACATCGTTGGATAGCTAAGAGAGAACCCAACATTACCCATGTGTTTGATTTTTTCGATATTGAACCATGTGCAATCCTAATGGTGAGCATGAACTCGATTATGTGAAATATGGTAGGTTTTCTAAAAACACGTCTTTGGTCATTGGGAATGCCCTCCAAGCCTTTGGGTTGATATTCCAAGGCAAATACCAATCCTAAGGCTCGGGAATTCCCAAATCAAGATATAATGTGAGCGCACTATAACACGCTCACATTATATCTTAGTTTTGACATGGTTTTTGCTTCTGCGGGAAATATGTCAACTAAGATGTAACACGAGTGTGTTATAATGTGCTCGCGCTATGTGCTCCTTTATGTTAAATGCCAATATATTGAATGTATGTTGATATATTTGTATGTTTGTATGAACATGTATGCTTGTATGTCATTTATGTATGCATGTATGCATGCTTGTATGTATGTATGTATGCATGTATGTATCAATGCATGCATATTGTATGTATGTCTGTATGTATGTAAGATTGTATCTACACATGTATGTATGTATGTATGCTTGTATGGATGTAGGATTGTATGTACATATGTATTATGCTTGTATGTATGTATTTACAAATGTCTCTAGAGGGAGGGAGAATTTAGAGAGAGAGAGAGTCTGGATAGATGGAGAGGGGGTGGAAGTGAGAGTTTAAGAGAGAGGGAGTGGGAGAGAAGGGGTTGGAGTGAGAGGGACTTAACTAGGTAGGGTGGGAGGGATAGAGAGAGAGAGAGAGGGGGGGTGGGAGAGAGATAATTGAGAGAGAGGGAGAGAGAGAGGAGGGAGAGAGAGAGATGGGGAGAAAGATAGATTTATGTAGGTAGGTTGCCAAATGGAGAGACTTGAGAGTGTGAGGGGGGTGAGAGGGAGAGAATTGAGAGATAGATAGTGAGAGGGAGTATGAGAGAGAGGGAGTGAGAGTGAGAGACCTGAGAGAGGGAGAGGGTGTGGGAGGGAGTGACCTAATAGAGGTAGAGAAAGAGGGGGGTGGAGTGAAAGGGACTTATCTAGGTAGGGTGGGAGGGATAGATAAAGAGAGGGGAGAGAGACAAAGAGAGAGTTACCTAGGTAGGTTATCAGAGGGAGAGACTTGAGAGAGAGAGGGGGTGGGATGGAGAGACATGAGAGAGAGGGAGACAAAGAGAGTGGACGAGAGTGGGATAGAATGGGAGGGACACAGAGAGAGATGGATAGAGGGAGCGAGAGAGGGTGGTAGGGATTGTTTGAATGAGAGGTACGTAGAAAGAGGGAGATGGTAGATAGAGACAATTAGAGAGGGTAGGAAGGAGTGAGGGAGGGAGAGGTGATATGTATAGATAGAGAGAAATTTATAGGGGTTGAGGGTATAGGGTTGAGGGATTAGGGAGGAGGACCTATAGGGTTGATGGTTTCTAGGGTATTAGGGTTTAAGGTTTGAGGGTTGAGGGAATAGGGTCGATGGTAGAGGGTATAAGGTAGAAGGTTTAAGGGTTTAGGGTTGAAGGGTTTAGGGTTAAGGGTTTACTTGGTTGAGGGTAGAGGGTTTAGGGTATAGGTTTGAGGGTATATGGTTGAAAGATTAGGTTCAAGGTCCAATGTAAGGGGTGGAGGGTATAGGGGTAGAGGGTTTAGGGTTTAAGAATTGAAGGTTGATGGATTAAGGGCCAAGGGTTGAGAATTGAGGGTTGAGGGTTTAATATATAGGGTAGAGGGTAGAGGGTAGAGGGTTTAAGGGTTTAGGGTTTAAGGGTTGAGGGTTGACGATTAAGTGTTTAAGGTTGAGGGTTGATGGTTGAGGGATTAAGAGGGTATATGGGTTGAGGGATTAGGGTTTAAGGGTTGAGAGTTGATGGTTGAGGGATTAAGAGGGTATAGGGGTTGATGGATTACGGTTTAAGGGTTGAGGGTTGAGGGTTGAGGGATTAAGAAGGTATAGGGTTTGAGGGATTAGGGTTTAAGGGTTGAGGTTTTAGGGATTAAGAGGGTATAGGGGTTGAGGTATTAAGGTTTAAGGGTTGACAATTAATGGTTGAGGGATTAAGAGGGTATAGGGGTTGAGGGATTAGGGTTTAAGGGTTGAGGGTTGAGGGTTGAGGGATTAAAAGGCTATAGGGGTTGAGGGATTAGGGTTTAAGGGTTGAGGGTTGATGGATTAAGAGTGTATAGGGGTTGAGGGATTAGAGTTTAAGGGTTGAGGGTTGAGGATTGAGGGTTGAGAGTTGAGGAATTAGGAGGGTATAGGGGTTGAGGAATTAGTGTTTAAGGGTTCAGGGTTTAGGGTTGAGGAATTAAGAGGGAATAGGAGTTGAGGGATTAGGGTTTAAGGGTTGAAGGTTGAGGGTTGAGGGTTGAGGGTTGAGGGATTAAGAGGGTATAGGGATTGAGGGATTACGGTTTAAGGGTTGAGGTTTGAGGGTTCATGGATTAATAGGGTATAAGGGTTGAGGGATTAGGGTTTCAGGGTTGAGGGTTGATGGTTGAGGGATTAAGAGGGTATAGGGGTTGAGAGATTAGAGTTTAAGGGTTGAGGGTTCAAGGTTCAGGAATTAAGAGGGTATATGGGTTAAGGGATTAGGGTTCAAGGGTTGATGGTTGAGGGTTGAGGGATTAAGAGGGTATAGGGATTGATGGATTAGGGTTAAAGGGTTGAGGGTTAAGGGTTGAAAAATTAAGAGGCTATAGGGGTTGAGGGATTAGGGTTTAAGGGTTGAGGGTTGAGGGATTAAAAGGGTATAGGGGTTGAGGGATTAGGGTTTAAGGGTTGAGGGTTGAGGGATTAAGAGGCTATAGGGGTTGAGGGATTAGGGTTTAAGTCTTGAGGGTTGAGGGTTGAGGGATTAAAAGGGTATAGGGGTTGAGGGATTAGCGTTTAAGGGTTGAGGGTTGAAGGTTAAGGGATTAAGAGGGTATAGGGGTTGGGGGATTAGCATTTAAGGGTTGAGGGTTGAGGGTTGATGGATTAAGAGGGTATAGGGGTTGAGGGATTAAGGTTTAAGGGTTGAGTGTTGAGGGATTAAGAGGGTATAAGGGTTGAGGGATTAGGGTTTAAGGGTTGGGGGTTGAGGGTTGAGGTATTAAGAGGGAATAGGGGTTGAGGGACTAGGGTATAAGGATTGAGGGTTGAGGGTTCAAGACGCTATAGGGGTTGAGGGATTAGAGTTTAAGGGTTGAGGCTTGAGGCTTGAGGGATCAGGAGGGTATAGGGGTTGAGGGAGGGTTTAAGGGTTGAGGGTTGAAGGCTGAGGAATTAAAAAGGTATAGGGGTTCAAGGATTAGGGTTTAAGGGTTGGTTTAGGAATTGAGGGTTGAGGTTTATGGGTTGAGGGTTGAGGGATTAAGAGGGTATAGGAGTTGAGGGATTAGGGTTTAAGGGTTGAGGTTGAGGTTGAGGGTTGAGGATTAAGAGGTATAGGGTTTAGGGTTAGGGTTTTAATGGTTGAGGTTGAGGGTTGATGGTTATGAGGGTATAGGGGTTGAGGATTAGGGTTTAAGGGGTTGAGGGTTGAGGGTTGAGGGTTGAAGGATTAAGAGGATATAGGGGTTGAAGGATTAGGGTTTAGGGGTTAAGGGTTGAGGGTTGAGGGATTAAGAGGGTATAGGGGTTGAGGGATTAGGGTTTAAGGGTTGAGGGTTGAGGGTTTAGTGATTAAAAGGGTATACAAGTTGAGGGATTAGGGTTTAAGGGTTGATGGTTAATGGTTGATGGATTAAGAGGGTATAGGGGTTGAGGGTTTAGGGTTTAAGGGATTAGGCTTTAAGTGTTGAGGGTTGAGGGTTGAGGGTTGAGGGTTGAGGGATTAAGAGGGTATAGGGGTTGAGGGATTAGAGTTTAAGGGTTGATGGTTGACGGTTGAGGGACTAACAGGCTATAGGGGTTAAGGGATTAGGGTTTAAGGGTTGAGGGTTGAGGGTTAAGGGTTGGGGGTTGAGGAATTACGAGGGTATAGAGGTTGAGGGGTTAGGGTTGAAGGGTTGAGTGTTGAGAGTTGAGGGATTAAGAGGGTATATGGGTTGAGGGATTAGGGTTGAAGGGTTGAGGGTTGATGGTTGAGGGATTAATAGGGTATAGGGGTTGATGGATTAGGGTTTAAGGGTTGAGGGTTGAGGGATTAAGAGGGTATAGGGTTTGAGGGATTAGGGTTTAAGGGTTGAGGGTTGAGGGTTTAGGGATTAAGAGGGTATAGCGGTTGAGGGATTAGGGTTTAAGGGTTGACGGTTGATAGTTGAGGGATTACAAGGGTATAGGGGTTGAGAGATTAGGGTTTATGGGTTGAGGGTTGAGGGTTTAGGGATTAAGAGGCTATAGGGGTTGAGGTATTAGGGTTTAATTGTTGAGGGTTGATAGTTGAGGGATTAAAAGGGTATAGGGTTGAGGGATTAGGGTTTAAGGGTTGAGGTTTGAGGGTTGATGGATTAAGAGGGTATAGGGGTTGAGGGATTACAGTTTAAGGGTTGAGGGTTGAGGGATTAAGAGGGTATAGGGGTTGAGGGATTAGTGTGTAAGGGTTCAGTGTTTAGGGTTCATAGATTAAGAGGGTATTGAGGGATTAGAGTTTAAAGTTTGAAGGTTGATGTTGTAGGGATTAAGAGGGTATAGGGGTTTTTGGATTATGGTTTGAGCGTTGAGGGTTGAGGGTTAATGGATTAAGAGAGGTATAGGGGTTGACGGATTAGGGTTGATGGGTTGAGGGTTGAGGGATTAAGAGGGTATAGGGGTTGAGGGATTAGGGTTTAAGGGTTGAGGGTTCATGGTTTAAGAAGGTATAGGGGTTGAGGGTTGAGGGATTAAGAGGGTATATGGGTTGAGGGATTAGGGTTTAAGGGTTGAGGGTTGAGGTATTAAAAGGGTATAGGGGTTGAGGGATTAGGGTATAAGGGTTGAGGGTTAAGGGTTGAGGGATTAAGAGGCTATAGGGGTTGAGGGATTAGGGTTTAAGGGTTGAGTGTTGAGGGGTGAGGGATTAAGAGGGTATAGTGATTGATGGATTAGGGTTTAAGGGTTGAGGGATTAAGAGGCTATAGGGGTTGAGAGATTAGGGTTTAAGGGTTGAGGAATTAAGAGGGTATAAGGGTTGAGGGATTAGGGTTAAAGGGTTCAGGGTTTAGGGTTGAGAGTTGAGGGATTAAGAAGGTATAGGGGTTGAGGGATTAGGGTTTAAGGGTTGAGTGTTGAGGGTTGAAGAATTAAGAGGGTATAGAGGTTGAGGGATTAGGGTTTAAGGGTTGAGGGTTGAGGTTGAGGAATTAAGAGGGTATAGAGTTTGAGGGATTAGGGTTTAAGGGTTGAGGGTTGAGGGATTAAGAGGGTATAAGGGTTGATGGATTAGGGTTTAAGGATTGAGGGTTGAGGGTTTAGGGATCAAGAGTGTATAGGGGTTGAGGGATTAGGGTTTAAGGGCTGACAGTTGACGGTTGAGGGATTAAGAGGCTATAGGGGTTGAGGGATTGGGTTTTAAGGGTTGAGAGATTAAGAGGCTATAGGGGTTGAGGGATTAGGGTTTAAGGGTTGAGGGTTGATGATTGAGTGATTAAGAGGGTATACGGGTTGAGGGATTAGGGTTTAAGGGTTGAGGGTTGAGGGTTGAGGGATTAAGAGGGTATAGGGTTTAAGGTTTGAGGGTTGATGGATTAATAGGGTATAGGGGTTGAGGGATTAGGGTTTAAGGGTTGAGGTTTGAGGGTTCATGGATTACGAGGGTATAGGGGTTGAGGGATTAGGGTTTAGGGGTTGAGGGTTGAGGGTTCATGGATTAAAATGGTATAGGGGTTGAGGGATGAAGAGGGTATAAGGGTATCCATCTCTCCCACTATATCCATAAACCCTTTATCTCTTAACCATTTAAACCCTTAACTCTTAACTATCTATCCTCTATCTCTCTCTCAATCAGTCTCTCCCTCCCTCTATATCTCCATCTCTCCCACTATCTCTTTCTCCCCCTCTCCCTCTCCATCCCTCTCTCCCTCTCTCTCCCTCTTTCTCTCCCACTCTCTCTTTCTCCCACTCTCCCCCTCTCTCCCTCCCACTCTATCTTTCTCCCACTTCTCCCACTCTCCCACTCTCTCCCTCTCTCTTTCTCCCCTCTCCCCCTCTCTCCCTCCTCTCTATCTCCATCTCTCCCTATCTCTTTCTCCCCTCTCCTTCTCCCTCCCTCTCCCCTATTTCTTTCTCTCCTCTCCATCTCCTCTCTCCTCTTTCTCTCCACTCACTTTCTATCACTCTCCCTCTCTCCCTCCTCTATCTTTCTCCCTCTCCTTCTCCCACTCTCACTCTCTCTTTCTCCTCTCCCCTTTATCCCTCCCTATCTATCTCCATCTCTCCCACTATTCTTTCTCCCCCTCTCCCTCTCCCTCCCTCCCTCTCTCTCCCTCTTTCTCTCCCACTCTCTCTTTCTCCCACTCTCTCTTTCTCTCCCACTCTCTCTCTACCTCTCTCTCTCTCTCACACACACACACTGACCTCTATCTCCTCTACTATAGGGACCTACAAGGGAGAGATATAGAATTAGGATACAGGGTATAGACAAAGAGGGAGAAAATAAATACATTAAGAAAACCATATTTCATATAACGTGTGCGTGTTTTGAAGGGAATCTCAAGTTACTCAATTTAAGTTAACCTCATAATGATTACCTATGATGTAGACATTTAAAGAGAATCTTGAATGTATGAGTGACATTGTACAAGATCTCTGAGAATGAAGTACCTAAGGCATTGTAATGATATTTACTTACATAATGAGATTTACTCAAATACTATAATTTTGGAGTTCATGTTTGGTGCAGTAGCACCTTGTACTGTAAATGCCTTCAATAGGAAAATTTGCAAAATTTGAATTTTGAAATGTAAACAATGTGAAAAAGGTCATGTAAAGGTTATATTTAATGTATTCAAAGTCTCAAAGAGGTCATTAGGTGATTAGAGAAGTGATATAAAGCATGTAAGGTCGAGAAAAACATAGATCTTTTGCATTCTTCAATATTTACAGTCAATAAATTGCCTATTTTAGTGATTTTATAAGTTTTTCCAGTTGTTCATTAACTTGTACGACCTGCATAATAGTTTTAGTAATTGAATCTTGTTGTTTAAGGTAGAATAGTGAATTTTCTTTCATTTGAATCTATTTAGGAGGGTATCCATTGAGTTTATCATTAGTTTGAACTGATTTTTCTCAACTCGATCTGTAAACCAATAATGACTACTCCACCAAATTTGATAGTTTAGATCAGTGTCCAGTAAGTTAGTATTAGGATTTTTTAGGTGTGTGTGTGTTTATTTTTGCAGGGGAATTCAAGAAACAAAAGGTGGAGTTGTTGCTAAAGGGTTTTATGATGAATTTTCAAGTGAAAAGAGTGGCTCCAAGTGGTGTTTCGAGGAAATCCTCTCAAATGACTTCACAAAAAAATGATTGATCTAGATAGCTATTATTGAGTTACAACACATACTTCAAAATCAATAGTGACTATCTTGGAACATGTGCATCAAAAATTACCTGTGTTGTCCTCATTAGGCTAATTAGGCCTAATTCACAAAGGAACATACCTTTAAACATTCAAGAACCCCCTTAACTTGTTGGGGTAGCAATTATCATGTATCCAAACTCTCAGATCCACAATTTGTCTAAGGACAAACTCACTCCACCATGCCAAACCAAAACCCTTATTTTTTGCTAGTATAAGGAGGGTTTATTGAAAGGAATGGTTCCACACCTTACCAGAACATTCCACCACCTCAGAATTTCTTAAAATCACCTACACAAACTCAAAAGAAAATCACCCAACCTCTACATGCCATATTTTATCAAACCCTAGGGTGAAACCTCATTTTTCATACCCTTTTCCATCAAAATCTATAGGGGTAGCAACACAAACCCCATGAAACTTATTCCATTTCACTTAGAAATTTCTTGTCTAATCCTACAGGATTACATTGGGCCGCTCTACAAAAACCTCTCTCAGTTTTGGCTATCTCAGAGTGGTTCTCCTGTGGCGGAAAATTTTCACTTGATGGAAAAAGTGTCAAATTCAAGTTGTTCAAAGTTGCAAAGTGGTACAACTTTCGCTCTATAACTCGTGTGACCAAGCAGACTGTTCCAATGTGTCCAAATAGGTATTTTTATGCTAGGCATTGTCCTTTTTTGCACCGAAACATGCAGAATCGCTCTGAGCTATGTTCCACCGGATCGATCCTTTAAGGGTCCAAAGTGCAAAATGGCTGCAAACTTCAGCATGCTATTAATCAGATACTGTGATTCTTAGAAACTTCTTGTCTGATCCTTTAGGATTGCGTTGTCTCTCTCTAAAAAAACCTCTCTTAGTTTTGGCTATCTCGGAGGGGTTTTCCCATGGTGGTGGATTTTCACTTGATGGAAAAAGCATCAAATGCAAGTAGTGCAAAATTGCAAAGTGGTGCAACTTTTGTTCTACAATTCGTGTGACCAAGCGAACTGTTCCAACCCATTTGAATAAGTATTTTTACGCTAGGCATGGTCTTCTTTCACACTGAAACATGCGAAATCGCTCCAATCTACGTTCCACCAGATCGATCCCTTAAGGGTCTAAAGTGCAAAATGGATGCAAACTTCATTATGATATTACTCGGATAATGTTATGCTTAGAAACTTCTCGTCTGATCCTACAGGATCATGTTGGGCCCCTCTATAAAAAAAAAGTGTCAAATTCAAGTTGTGAAAAGTTGCAAAGTGGTGCAACTTTCACTCTGCAACTCGTGTAACCAAGCAAACTATTCCAACATGTCCGAATATGTATTTTTATGCTAGGCATGGTCCTCTTTCACATCGAAACACACGAAATCACTCTGAGCTATGTTCCACCTGATTGATCCCTTAAGGGTCCAAAGTGCAAAATGGGTGCAAACTTCAGCATACTATTACTCAGATACCGTGATGTTTAGAAACATCTCGTCTGATCCTATAGGATCACATTGGGCCCCTCTACAAAAATCTCTCTCGGTTTTTCCTATCTCAGAGTGGTTTTACCATGGCAGTGGATTTTCACTTGATGGAAAAAGTGTCAAATTCAAGTTGTGCAAAGTTGCAAGGTGGTGCAACTTTCGCTCTACAAATCATGTGACCAAAATAGCTACTCCACCACATCTGAATAGGTATGTTTATGCTAGGAATGGTCTTTTTTTGCACCGAAACATGATGAATCACTCTAAACTACGTTCCATTGAATCGATCCCTTAAGGGTCCAAAGTGCAAAATGACTGCAAACTTCAGCATGTTATTACTCGGATATCATGACACTTAGAAACTAATCATCTAATCCTACAAGATTGTGTTGGGCCCCTCTCGGTTTTGGCTATCTCGGAGTGGTTTTACCGTGGCGGTGGATTTTCACTTGATGGAAAAAGCGTCAAATGCAAGCAGTGAAAAGTTGCAAAGTGGTGCAACTTTCATTCTACAACTCATGTGACCAAGCGGAGTGTTCCAATGCATTTGAATAGGTATGTTTAAGATATGAATGGTCCTCTTTTTCACCCAAACACACGGAATTTCTCTTAGCTACATTCCACCAGATCGATCCCTTAAGGGTCCAAAGTGTAAAATGGTTATAAACTTCAGCATGCTATTACTCGGATATCATGATGCATAGAAACTTCTCAACTAATCCATCATGTTTGCGTTGGGCCCCTCTACAAAAACCTCTCTCGGTTTTGGCTATCTCAGAGTGGTTTTCCCATGGCGGCGAATTTTCAATTGATGGAAAAAGTGTCAAATTCAAGTTGTGCAAAGTTGCAAAGTGGTGCAACTTTTGCTCTGCAACTCGTGTGACCAAGCAGACTGTTTCGACGTGTCTAAATAGGTATGTTTACACTAGGCATGGTCTTGTTTCACATCGAAACACGTGGAATCACTCTGAGCTACGTTCCACTGGATCAATCCCGTAAGGGTCCAAAGTGCAAAATGGCTGCAAACTTAAACATGATATTACTTTGATATCGTGATTCTTAGAGACTTCTCATCTAATCCTACAGGATCGTGTTGGGCCCCTCTACAAAGACCTCTCTCAGTTTTGGCTATCTCAGAGTGGTTTTCCCGTGGCGGAAAAATTTCACTTGATGGAAAAAGTGTCAAATTCAAGCTATGCAAAGTTGCAAAAAGGTGCAACTTTCATTTTGCAATTCGTGTGACCAAATTAACTGCTCCAACGCATCCCAATAGGTAGGTTTACTCTAGGAATGGTCCTCTTTCACACCCAAACACATGGAATTGATCTGACTTGAGTTCAACCAGCTTGATCCCTTATGATGGCATGCAAAAGATTGGAAAAGATAAACATACAAATGACGGTTGAGAATTCCAAGTATTCCACACAAAAAGCATATGATCATTGGCACATAGCACCTTGTTCCTCCATTTGATGAAGAAGGTCTAGTTCACTGGTTTTAGTGATTTTTTGATGGTGAATAGGTTGGTCAATAGGTTGTTGTGGGTATTTTGAGCATGATTTGTCTTGAATAAGGTCAATTAAGACCATTAGGTATGTTTTAGGCTGACTTTTGGGTCTAGTGATAAAAAATGTTTAAATTTCAATCTTGCACTAGAAGTTGTCTATATAGCCTTTGAAGGCAAATTTATGAATTTGTATATGAGTGAAAGAATGGAGTTTTGTTGATGTAATAAGGATATTTGTAAGCCATTTTTGTGGGTTTAGAGGTCATTAGATGTAGTCATTAGGTTGGAGGAGTCTAAAGTTGCAAATTTGTAAGTTGTTTAAAGCAACAAATTTGAAATGCAATGGTTACTTGTTTTGAAAGTTGGTTTTTAGTTAGTTGAGGGCATGGATCAGTTAGAGAAGGGTGTAAAACACTATGTAAAGCCTTGAGAGGCTCAAATGGAGGTTGTTGATGAACTTTTGGAGAAGATCTAATAAGAATTATTCACACTATTCTTTATTTTTCAGATTTTTGATACAAACTTGTTGATCCCGTACTTGGTACGACCTACAATTGTCATGTATGGTCCCAAGGCTGACATGGATTGAAAGAGGGCTAAGTTCTCTTTCTTTTGGTAGTGTTTTGGTGCAAAACCATAAAGGAATAGGAGAGTTCTTATCATTGAGTCAAGTGAATGTTGGAGTCTTAGTGGGCATATTTGAGAGAAGCTATGTCAAATCACAACTTGGTTGAGCCACTTTGCATCACCAATGGTGCTTTGCAATTCAAAGGGTGATTGAGAGCATGTTGCTTTGTTAAATAGACCTATTCGGGGGTCTAGGACAATGTTGAGTCCATTTCTTATTTTTATTATAAATTATAACTTTCTTTCTCCCGAGTCCATTTCATATACAAGAAATAATATTGCAAAACGTTGACATATAAATATTTTGATGGTGACGCATCCAAAACATATTGGAATATTTTTATGAATAATTTCATGGAATACCAATTAAAAATGTGTTTTTTACTTTTAGATAAAGTTGTTTAGCATCAATCAATTAATATTCAAGACAAACCATGAAGGACAACAATGATCAATGCTAGGGCTAACCAATTAATAATTATACACATGAATAATTCAAGCATGTACATGTCAATAAGGGAGGCACAAGTACTCAAAAACACGTAAGCCTCAAGAAGTATACACATGAATAAATAGTATACATAAATTAATACAAAGTATATGTACGAATACAAGGTATACACATGAAAACACGTAAGCCACAAAGTATACATTCAAACACACGTAAGTCACAAAGTATACACATAAGTTGTAAAGTATACACTTGAATAAACGTAACTCATATCTATTGAACCATCAATTTTGAATGCAAATATGGACACCATCGATAAAAGATATTTGTATTAACCAAATAGCCATGTAGGCATACATCAATATATGTCGATATAAGTATGAAATATATGTACAAAATAGCCATTTGGGCTGACGAGAATCCCATATAGGTGTACAATGTCAAATATGTCCAATACAAAATATGTGCAAAAGTGCCATGTAGGCATACAACAAAGGGTTCTGGAATGAAAAGTCATTGCTCTTCATGCTCTACAAATAAAATCTTTCCCTTTGCTTTTCGATTGGATGGCGATAGGTCTTTCACTCATTTATTTTGCACTTGAGGAGTGATCCTACTTCTCCTCCTAGTGTTTAGTTCATGGTGAAGTTTTAAACTTTTGTTACAATAAGAAGTAAAGACATGAATACATAGAAATTACATTTTAAAAAATGATATATTTGAAAGAATAATCACTTACCACCATCTCATGATCACTCTCCATGAGGCATATAATCTCACGCCCATGCTCAAGCATGCTCAATCCATGTATAAACCATACAAATAGAAATTAAACTACGTGAATCAATAATGGTTTGATTTTTCACTAACTAACATCTATAACAACAAATGTAAATTGAAATTTACTAACTTGCCTCATACCTCCCCTATCAAATCCATTGAGGATTGTATAGCAGATGACACACCAATCTCCATTTCCCTCATCACATTTAGAGGAGTTTCAGATTGCAACATCTGAAAATAAAACAACAAATTATTCAACGTAATCAACGATGTGCATATAAACTACACAAATCTATTAAGTACAATTCATTAGTTAAACTCTTTATTCTATTACCTCCATGTAGGTTTGAGTAAATCCACCACCACTAGGAAGTATTCCATCGAAACCTCCAATATTAGTTTGTTCAACATCCAAAATCGCATATTAAATTACCATTCATAAAACAATGATATTAACATGCAATAAATTTATAATTGTTTACTAGTTACATACCCCAGCGATAGGTGTACTGCAGAAGTAAGTAGGTGGGGGGCCAGTGTATCTAGTCTCAACATTTTGACCCTGCAATTTTATTAAAATCATAAAACATTTTTAGTTAATCTTGCATTTCAAAATCAAAATTTAATAAATTAAATTCAATGAACATGCAGTAACGTTTACATGAATATCAATGCCATATGCCTCATGCAAAATTTCAGCTACACTCTCCATCTCCATAGCTGTGGATGGATCCTGCGTAGCAGTCTCTTGAGTGTCAGTGGGGTCATATGAACAAGTAGCCCCGCAAGATTGACACACATGTGTTCAAAGGCCACCACTCGAAGACTCGCCTAGATGGCATTGTAGAATAGGCCACCACTCGAAGACTCCCCTAGATGGCATTGTAGTATGATGGATGACACTCTGGGTCAATGTGTTGATCGCTTGCAATGTCTCTACGTCAGCTCTTTCCTTCACAACAGAAGGCATAACAACGTGCTCACGAGGTGGCCTAGCGAGAGCTCATCTACCTTGCCGCGTAGGATCCGACGGTGCATCGGGTCTTTCCTGAGCTGACCCCCACCACTCCCCTGGAAATCCCTCATATCAAAATAATTCAGAATTTTATTCAATATGAACTCACCGTATAGTTTCCTAAGGAAATATTGCGGGACCTCACAATTGTTGCACGGTGGGTAATCAAAGACCATGTACCAGCTATCATAAAATTGGTCCCTAATCGATTGGTGGTGGCACCAATGGATAGGAAACCTCTTCGCATTGAGGGTAAGATTTTTATTTGTGTGTGGGTCAGTGAATAATGAGCACAAATCACCTTTTGTAATTTTTAAATCCTTTACGTCTTTGTATGATAGTTTATTTGCATAATAATCCCTAGCCGCCTGCCTTCTATCTTGCCATCCAGTTATTTGTTTGCTAATTGAATCTACATTTTTTAACATATCTTTCAATGAATTTGCTAGGGTCATTCTTTCTGTGGTTGAACCATTTGGATCACTCAACCTACTGATCAAATCCTCAATTTTTTTTTTGTTGTTCTCAATTTCATTGATTAAATTTTGTTGAGTGTCAGGAGAGGGTTGAGTGATTGGTGGAGGATGTTGTTGTTGTGGTTTATTTTCATCTTAAGGATTTGTTTGGTTTTCCTATTGAGGATCTTGAGGTTTTGCAGGTTGATTTGCATCTCCTAAAAATTCAAACAAATATATATATCAAATTCAACCTAAAACTAACTAATTCAAAACAAAAACAACATAATCCTTACCTCTCACACCTCCTCCTCCTGATGGCACTATCGATGCGAAGAAATAGAAATTGTTGGTAAAGAAATTTTCTGAATTACTCGTCCTAGAACGCAATCGCGAAATATGGGGGTTTTTGCCACGGCTAGAAGAAAAAAATAGTTGAAAGAAGAATGACAGGTTTTCTGTTTTTTTCTTGCTTTTAACAAGCCATAACATGAGCGCGTTATGACTTTTCAAAAGGTTTTTTGAAAGGTGTCCATGAAATGGCTACCCATTTCCATGCACCCGCCCAATAACAATCCACCTCCACCAAAGTAAACCTACAATATCTTCCACAATCTCTACAAGAAAATATGCAACATATACTACATTCTCTTGTTATCTACCCATCTCCAATTCAACCATCTTATCTGAAAACAAAATAACATCATTAAAATAATTTTTGTCATCTTCATTCATAGCTACAACATCAAATTTCACTTTGAGATCTTCCAAATTCTTGTCAATAGCAACCTTTCATTCATCTCCCTTTTTTGCAAGAATGAGCTTCGATATCCATTCTTCCTCAATCACTGATAATTATGCCAACAAATCATCATCTTCACCATTTTCTCCAGCCTCTTTGCTGCTCACTTCCTTCTTTTCTTCCTTTTCCTCCATGCCTTCCTCATGTGACATGTCTTCATTGCAACTTCATTGGTAGGGGTTGCTCTCACCGCTTCCTCCATCCATCTTAGGCTACAATAATATTTTTCACTGCCCATCTCACTCCTCTTCACCACTTTCCTCTTACTTTCCCTAAAATTAATTTTGAATTTCTCCATCCTTGCCTTGATCTTTCTCACTTCTTCATGGACCATCTAACCCATCTTCTCAAACTTCTCATTCTCTACTTTCTCACAATACTTCTCCCAAAACAGTATTCGCATGGGTCTCCTCATGACCCATCCCATGTTGTCCACGATAATCTTCCACAACTCACATTCTTCATGGATTCAAGCTCTCCTTCTTCTCATAACTCCTCACACACTTTCAATAGCCCTCACAAGCTTCTTCTCTACCACTTCACACTTGTGCAAACCGTCTCATAGTCAGCGATTGATTTACACAACTCCACACACCGGTCCTAGTGTAGGCTACCTCACGATTAGGATTTTTTCCACACACTTAGAACCCCTCACTTTGATACCAATTTATGTATAGGGTACTCCCCTCTCTCACAACAAACACACAACTCCCAAAATAAATCCACAACTAACCTATTCGTTGTCAGGTGTTAATTCAATCTAGCAATTACATTTGTCAATTGAATCTCAATTCAATTTTAGCAATTAAATGGATGCAAAATCAAAATGTCACATGAATTAAATATTATTGAAATTCAAATTTAAATACTATCATGAATTTAATCATTTAATTGATTCCATTGTTACAAATTATAAAAAAATCTCTACACTTGGTCACTGCCTTACTCCTACTTTACGTAGGCTCATGCCATTCTTCCCCATCAACCTTTCATACATCCTACAATTTTCATTTTACCATTTCATAATTAAAATATCTCATAATTGTCTACAAAATCCGTCTTGGCTTTACCTACATCAATTCCATTTGTAATCTATTTTAGTGCAGTCCTCCTCTCCCTCTCTGCTACGCCACCTTGTAGATACTGAGCATTTAATTTTATTAGAATTGGCTATGGATACCAAGATCTATGGAACAAATGGAAAGCACAAAGAAGAGAGAAAATAATGTGACAAGAATAAACTGTATTCTCATCAATATGATTACGATATGATATGAAATGATTTTACAATGAGAGACCCCTTGGTTATATAGCCAAGGTGAGTACATAGGAGGGCATAAGATTATGACAAGTGTCGTAATCTTATGACATGAGACAACAATGAAAATCTATCACTCCACCTAAAGTGGAAAGGTGATAATGTGATAACCACCACAAATAGTGGATCACCCACAAAAGGTGGAGAGGTAATCACATGACATGTCCATGAAAGGTGGAGGTGATAAAGTAATAACATGATAAGTCCACCAAAAGTGGAAAATCTCCAACTACCTCCTATGTGGTCCCTAAGTAAACTTAACTAAGGTGTAATTATGACCTAGCACAAGGTACAACACATTTAATTACACCAACACATTTATTACCCCTTCTCATAGGCAACCTCCTAAATTTTAAGGCAACCCCTCCATACTTCTTTCCCTCATGCCCTGTCAACACTTTTATATGCAACCTTGCTTTTCCTAGCATCCTCTACTTGTTTTTCCACACCTCACATCTTATTCTTGCACCTATTTATATCTTTTTCCTGTGTGGTGCTATCTCTTTACTCTATGATGGTTTTGATTTTCCCTTATTAAAATCATAATATTTCAGCCTATTTAGCTTCTCGTTCGGCCCCCAAATTTGCATTTTTGTACCTTTTTATTTTACTTTTTTCATATTTCTTCTCGAGGAATGGTGCGACCTATCTCCTTTCACCTCCCGGTGTACTACTCTTCCCTCCATATCTTCCATGAAATAGTTTTTTTTAATTTATTTATCTTATTATTTTCACTCTTCCTTGACCACGACCTCTTAGCTCCCATAATCCCTTTATCTCTTAGTCTTCACATTTTAAATGCAATTTGCATTTTAACTTGTTCTCTTTAACTCCATAAACCCCTTGTACCTGCCTTGAAATTAATTCAAGCTTATGGTTACACAATTATAATTAAACATTTTAAATCCTTCAAATATTATTGTAAAATTGAAATGCCTAATAAATGTTAAGGTCAATGTGTGACATTTTGTCAAATGTAATTGACAATAATGTCAATCAATTATACTCCAAGACTAAAATGATTAAACTCTGGAATCATACACAAACCAAAAATATGAACTCAATACCGAATTATTTTTGGGTGATGTAGATTGCCAATCCACCCTAGATTCTCTTGCATCATAATGGACATCCATAAAGATATAAAATCCTATAAATGAATCTACTACAATATAAATTTCTAAGATTAGTCTCTATAACTATCCCAAGTTCTCCACACTCAACAAAAGGAAGAAATAAAGGAGAATCTGTGTTGTCACTAAAAAATAATTAAGTACAATAAAAACACGTGAACACAAACATATTGATCACCATATCTCCACACAAACCTCAACTCCAATGTTATGTAAAGATAACAATTTAAGAAGAAACACAAGACCAAAGAGAGAAATTATAAACTAAGGCATGTAAAATGTCCTTCTATTGCTCAAGACATGATAAGTATGATCTCCTTAATAAAGACCCACAGATAAAATATTACTCACATCTAAAAATAGCCAATATTTAATCCTCTCAAACTAAGGAAGATCAACCCAAATAGACCACTTGCAAAACCAAGGGAATAAGCCCAAAATATATTCTACATTCCTCAAATAAACTAAAAACTCATTCCATTAGAAGACAAAGGAACAAAAAAATCATGCCAAGAATAATAAGCCCTCTAGAACTAAGATCATTGCTCAAGACTCATTCTTATGAGAAAATAAAGCATGGAATAAAATGCATCTTAAAACAAGGTAGGAAATACCTTTCAAATGATTTATCATCAAGTGAACCAAGAGAGGGGAATCAAAATTCTCCTCTAGGATAACCAAGTCACCATGAATCACTCCAAGAATAACGTCATATATTTCCATGTTGAACTTACATCTAACCCAAGTTTAGGCTCCTTAGTCTTTCTTCTAAAACCTCATTGAAGATTATCCATCTCATCATGTGATCTCCGAAATAAAGATATCTTGTAACCTCACCGAAATTTTAAATATGTGTATCATTAATAATTTCATACCAAATAAAATTCAATAAAATATTTTAATTACTAGAAAATCACAAGATAAATGATCACACCACTCATCAATAAAATTACCTAAAATCACTAGCAAAGCTCCATTATCAAGGAATAATAACTCTCCATGATGTCATGATCTACATCTCCTAAAACAAATATCATATGTCCAACGTGAACATATATGATCTTGAGAGAACCTTTATCATGCCATCACTCTAACTAGAAATCAAGATTATACCAGGGTACAATAAAAACGATCTTGTAAACAAGGATCACATGAAAAACTAACAAATCCTAACCAAGACCTCACCATCTCTTTTAATTTATCCCTCTCTATCTCTATCTCTTCACCTCTCTCTACATTTATTTCTCAATCTCTATCTCTATCTTTATTTATGTTTATTTCATTGCTTGTATGTCTATCTTTTCCCTATCTCTATCTCTATCTTTATCTATGTTTCTACCTTGGTCTCTATCTCTATCTCTGTCTCTGTCTCTGTCTCTGTCTCTATCTCTATCTCTATCTCTATCTCTATCTCTATCTCTATCTCTATTTCTATTTTTATCACAATATTTATCTCTGTCTCTAACTCTAAGTCTATCTCCCTCCTTCCCTCTCTCTATCATGCCTGCCTACCTCTATCTCTCTCTCTTCTCTATCTTTCTCTCTATTTCTCCCTACTTGTGTCTCTCCATCTCCCCCTCTCTATATTTTTATCTATCTTCACCTCCATAACTTTATTTATTTTTCCTCTCTCACTCTCCCTCTTCCCCTCTCTATTTGTGTTTCACATTCCTCTCTCTCTTATCTCTTTTACTCTCTTTCTCTTCCTCTTTCTATATCTCTCTATATGGATCTCTCTCAATCTCTATATCTCCATCCCTCCCTCTCTCTATATATACCTCTCATTGCATCTCTTATTTACTATTGTCCCTCCCTCCCTCTCTCGCTCTCCCTCTCCCCCTCTTTGAGTTTTATCTCTCTTTTCTTATATCTCTCCCTCTCTCTAACTTTATCCATCTACGATTGTCTTATTTTTCTTAAATTATATATAATGCAAGAAAATTATATAATGCACTTGCAATATGACTTGGTAATTATCAATCCATTTAATGCATACATCTTGTCTGAAGTTTTACATAACGTGCATGGAATTACTTCAAAAAAAATATTTGGTCTTTTTTTGTCCCCTAATTTGGCACTCACCCCCATCTCTTTATATGAAATCTCATGATATTATTTTTCCTTTTTAATTTAAATGCAATTTTTTGAGTGTTGCATAATTTGAGATCCACGCTCATTATAAAATTCATATCCCTCTTAAAGTGGAGGACAAACATAATTTAGTGAAATTTTCATACTTGTGCTAATTTCTATTTAGTTTGTGCACACTTTTAAAGAATGACTTAATACATGTGCATATTAACAAATAATATAATTTTATGTAGATGATGTTCAGATATCCCCGTACACACATATTCTCACATATATATCTAAATGTTATCCTTACATGTGCATATATTTTTATAAATTCAACCCAAATTTGCATTAATTTGTTTATCCATGCACCCATCCCCATACATGCATTACACTCTTCAATTTATTGTTCTAATGTTTTGAGTTATTTTTTTGGGGATAGGGTCAACCTTGCAAAATCCTAACTTTAATTTATCTAATTCCTCACATTCTACTAGTCATTGTGAGCTATAAACACACATTTACATAATTTGATACCATGCACATGTATTTTATGGAATTTATATGCATCACTTTCACTTCTATCACATTTGATCAATCGCTCTCATGTAGAAGAATCGAAGGAGAAACCAAAACAAAATAATTTAGTTTGTTGCATGGAAAGAAACATTAATATTCCTTCTAGGGAATATTTGTCTACCAATATTTTTATATGTTTCTTATGATTGACCTCAGATAAAATTTTACCTTGCATGACATTGAAAATATTCTAAAGGGTTTATAAATATTGCCAATTTTTAGAGTAGAGAAGAAGGATAAATAGACAAGGATAAATTTTGGTATTTCTAGAGCAATAGTTTAGAACCATATATCAAATACATATGATGGACATGAAAATAAACCCTAAGAAATTAAATTGAATTGAAATAAAATTCTACACTAATAGAGTTATCAAATTCCAAGCCTACTTATAGACTAGATTAAATAATCTTCATCGAAGACACGTATCCTTCAATCATTGAACTAAGTATGTCCATATTTAATATTTAATTTCTTAAATTAAAACTTAATTCAAATTACATTAGCTCTAAAAAATATAATTAACTAATCTAGATTAATTATTTATGAATGTGTATATATTATATTTGATTAGTCTAAATCAAATTTAAAGAATTTTTATTTTTCCTTACAAATATTTTTTAATTATTAAATTATTTATTTTTTATTAAAATCTATATTATATATTTTACATTAGTGTTAAAAAACTAGACTCATATCTATTATAATATAACATAAATACAATTATTACATTTTTTTTTCAAATTATATAAATTAAATTCAAATAAAAAATTCAATTAAATAACTTGAAAAAGTACAACACAATAAACAAATGTTTAAAATATAAGAAATTATCATTAAACTCATATAATTTTCCCATGAGATGGTCTTTTTTCTCATATGACTTAAAGTATACATTGGGACCATTTATATATATTTTACACTAACAAAATGTGAACTTTAATGTATTATCCACCTAAACATGTTAGAAGGTTTGGAAGATCCACACTCCAAGTCCCCATCTACTCAAACGCCCACCTAGCCAAACCATTAGTCACCTTATTTCATTCTCGAGGAACATGACAAAAAGCAATAGAATCCAAATTGGTGCTCAAAGAAACAATTTGTTGGACCACCACTACCAACTATTAATTGACATCCTCAAAATGTCTCTTATTCAACATATCAATGGAAACCTAAGAATCATATTCACAAACAATCCACCTCCAACAAAGGGCCCAAACACTTTGTAATGCCAGAAGAATAGTTATAGCCTCCATGGGATTATTATTATGTTGACCTCTATATATAGAGAAGAAAAAACCACCACTCCCGGACTATCTCTTCCAATACCCCAAGCTCCAACATGCCCAAGATTACCTCTAGATGATCCATTAGTATTAATTTTCAACTCCCCTAGAGCAAGGGGACACTAGTGACCAATACGACTAACCCTCTCCTGCCCATGCCCATGGTGAGAAGTCCTTAAATTTCTCATTCCCTCCACAAAAAGACCCAATGCACTAACCACTCCAAGATCACTAGGATCAATGGGAACAAAAAAATCACACTTAGCAATCAATGTTTCCTATAGGACCCCCAAAATTCTTAGCCAAAGCTGGCCAACAAGCAACTTCTTATCCAAAAAAATTATATGGTTACGCTCCAACAAAATATGCCAAATTATCAAACTAGGGCCAATGATCCAAGCTGTGAGAAGAAAATAATTATTTACAAGAGGAGACCCCTGGCTCCTCCAAAAATCTTCCAAAGAAGAAGCATGTCTACACGAAAAGTGCCAAAGATTCCACCAAAAGTGTCTGATAACTTTTGAAAAAGAACATTAAAAGAAGAGGTGAGGAATACACTCTTCATTCCCAACACACATAACACACATAGAAGGACCCTGAAACCCATGCTTCCAAATATTCTACCAGGTAAAGAACCTTCCTTGCACCACTAACCAGGAGAAGAAATTACACTTAGGCTAGGCGAACTTATTCCAAACCTGTTTCAACCAAGAAACCTTAGAACTCCCAAATGAATGCTTATCCAACACTTGATAGCCTGAGGCAAAAAATATTTTTACCTTTCAGATCAAGACTCCATGCACATCACTCGCAAGAAGCGAATTACAAGCACCACCTAATTAAAATCACAGGAAGCTCCTGACAATCCTTAGCCGCACCACCAAGAGGCTACTCCTATGAATCCTTCCACCTGTACACACTAACCTCACCCAGAGTTTGATGAGTTTTGAAATCAACCACACGACACAAACCAACATCAATAAAATATTGACACAAATTATGCAGATGCGAGTGAGTAGACAAAATGGGAGGATGACCATCCCAAGAATCATACTAGAAGAGTACATCCTAACCACCACTACAAATCCAAAACAATCCCTACTTGACCAACTTGGCTCCTATTTTGAGGGTACCCCAAATCAAAGAACCCTTCCCCTCTAAACTAAAGTGAGCTACATTGACACTCTCAACCACACCCAAATATTTTGAAGTAAGGATTTTAGCCCACAACTGATGTTGTTACAAACACCACCACCAATAGAATTTAGTTGCTAAAGCCTGCTCATTCAAATCAATCTGATGTAAACCCAACCCACCTTCCTAATTTGGCCTACAAATGACATCCAACTTAACCAAACTCCACCTTCTATGAGGAAGATTGCCAGACCAAAGGAACTGTCAAGACAAACTCTCAAAGTCTTTGATAAAACTAGAAGGCACATAAAGAACGAAGCCCCTATACAAAGGAAGATCCTGCACCATAGACTTTAAAAGAGTCACTCTACCCATAGGGGTGGGTGCATGGAAATGGATAGCCATTTCGTGGACACCTTTCAAAAAAACTTTTGAAAATTCATAACGCAAGCGTGTTATAACGTGCTTGCATTATGGCTTGTTGTGTCCAGCTTGAGGCTCGGCAACAACAAGCCAATAATGCGAGTGTGTTATAACACGCTTGTGTTATTGCTTGTTAAAAAAAAAAAAAAAAAAGAGAAAACCTGTCATTCTTATTTCGACTATTTTTTTCTTCTAGCCATGGCCAAAACCCCCATATTCCGCGCTCACGTTCTAGGAGGACAATTCATAAATTGTTTCACCAATAATTGCTATTTCTTCACAATGATGGTGCCACGACGAGGAGGAGGTGTGAGAGGTAAGGATTCTGTGGTTTTTGTTTTGAATTAGTTAGTTTTAGATTGAAATTGTTAGTTTTAGGTTGGATTTGATATATATTTATTTAAATTTTTAGGAGATGCAAATCAACCTACAAACCCTCAAGATCCTCAACAAGAAGACCAACCAAATCCTCAAGATGAAAATCAACCACAACAACAACCTCCTCCACCAGTCACTCAACCCCATCTTGGCACTCAACAAAATTTAATGAGTGAAATTGAAATCAACAAAAAGAAAATTGAGGATTTGATCAGTAGGTTGAGTGATCCAAATGGTTCAACCACATAAAGAATGACCCTAGAAAATTCATTGAAAGATATGTTAAAAAATTTAGATTCAATTAGCAAACAAATAACTGGATGGAAAGATAGGAGGTAGGCGACTAGGGAATATTATGCAAATAAACTATCATACAAAGATGTAAAGGATTTAAAAATTAAAAAAGGTGATTTGTGCTCATTATTTATCGACCCACGCACAAATCAAAATCTTACCCTCAATGTGAAGAGGTTTCCTATCCATTGGTGCCACCACCAATAGATTAGGGACCTGTTTTATGATACGTGGTACATGGTCTTTGATTACCCACCATGCAACAATTGCGAGGTCCCGCAATATTTTCTTAGGAAATTATACAGAGTTCATATTGAACAAAATCCCAAATTATTTTGATATGAGAGATTTCCAAGGGAGAGATCGGGGGTCATCTCAGGATAGACCTGGTGCACAACTGAATCCTACGCAGAAAGGTAGATGACCTCTCGCTAGGCCACCTCGTGAGAATGCTATTATTCCTTCCATCACGAAGGAAAGTGCTGACGTAGAGACATTGCAGGTGATCAACACTTTGAGCTAGAGTGTCATCCATCATACTAGCCCTATTCTACAATGCCATCCAGGGGAGTCTTTGAGTGGTGGCCTTCGAACACATATGTGTCAATCTTGTGGAGCTACTTGTTCATATGACCCCACCAACACTTAGGAGAATGCTACGCACGATCCGTCTATAACTATGGAGATGGAGAGGGCAGCTGAAATTTTGCATGAGGCATATGGCATTGATAGTCAGTTAAAATTTAGTGCATGTTCATTGAATTTAATTTATTAAATTTTGATTTTGAAATGCAAGATTAACTAAAAATGTTTTATGATTTTAATAAAATTGCAAGGTCATAATGTTGAGACAGGATACGCCAGCCCCCCACCTAATTATATTTGCAGTACACCTATCGCTAGGGTATGTAACTAGTAAAAAATTATAAATTTATTGCATGTTAATATCATTGTTTTATGAATGGTAATTTAATATGTGATTTTAGATGTTCAGCAAACTAATATTGGAGGTTTCGATGGAACACTTCCCAATGGCAGTGGATTTACTCAAAACTACATGGAGGTAATAGAATAAAGAGTTTAACTAATGAATTGTACTTAATAGATTTGTGTAGTTTATATGCACATCATTGATTACGTTGAATAATTTGTTGTTTTATTTTTAGATGTTGCAATCCGAAACACCTCTGAATGTGATGAGGGCAATGAATATTGGTGTGTCATCTGCTATACAATCCTCAATGGCTCTAACAGGGGAGGTATGAGGCAAATTAGTAAATTTACATTTACATTTGTTGTTATAGATGTTAGTTAGTGAAAAATCAAACCATTATTGATTCATGTAGTTTAATTTCTATTTGTATGGTTTATATAGGGCTTGAACATGCTTGAGCATGGGCATGAGAATATATCCCTCGTGGAGAGTGATCATGAGATGGCTGTAAGTGATTATTTTGTCAAATATATCATTTTTTATAATGTAATTTCTATGTATTCATGTCTTTACTTCTTATTGTAATAGTTAAAACTTCACCATGAACTAAACACTAGGAAGAGTAGCAAGAGCACTCCTCGACAGCAACAAAAATGAGTGATAGACCTATCACCATCCAATCGAAAAGCAAAGGGAAAGATTTTATTTGCAAAGCATGAAGAGCAATGACTTTTGATTCCAGAGCCCTTTGTTGTATGCCTACATGGCAGTTTTGTACATATTTTGTATTGGACATATTTGACATTGTATACCTATATGGGATTTTCGTAAGCCTATATGCCTATTTTGTACATATATTTCATACTTATATCAATGTATATTGATGCATGACTACATGGCTATTTGGTTAATACAAATATCTTTTATCGATGGTGTCCATATTTTCATTCTAAATTGATGATTCAATAGATATGAGTTACATGCATTCAAGTGTATAGTTTACAACTTATGTGTATACTTTGTGACTTACGTTTGTTTGAATGTATACTTTGTGGCTTACGTGTTTTCATGCATATACTTTGTATTTATGCATATACTTTGTATTAATTTGTGTATACTATGTATTCATGTGTATACTTCTTGAGGCTTACATGTTTTTGAGTACTTGTGATTCCCTTATTGACATGTACATGCTTGACTTATTCACGTGTATAATTATTAATTGGTTAGCCCTAGCATTGATCATTGTTGTCCTTCATGGTTTGTCTTGAATATTAATTGATTGATGCTAAACGAATTTATCTAAAATAAAAAAACACATTTTGAATACGTATTCCATGAAATGATTCATAAAAATAATCCAATATTTTTTTGATGTGTCACCATCAAAAGATTTATATGTCAACTTTTTGCAATATTATTTCTTGTATACGAAATGGACTCGAGAGAAAGCAAGTTATAATTTATAATACAAATAAGAAATGGACTCAACGTTGTCCTAGACCCCCGAATAGGTCTATTTAACAAAGCGAAAAACTCTCAATCACTCTTTGAATTGCAAAGAACCATTGGTGATGCAAAGTGGTTCAACCAAGTTGTGATTTGACATAGCTTCTCTCAAATATGCCCACTAAGACTCCAACATTCACTTGACTCAATGATAAGAACTCTCCTATTCCTTTATGGTCTTGCACCAAACCACCACCAAAAGATAGCCAACTCAAACCTCTGTCAATCCATGTTAGCCTTGGGACTGTACATGAAAGTTGTAGGTCATACCAAGTACAGGATCAACAAGTTTGTATCAAAAATCTGAGAAACAAAGAACAGTGTGAATAATTCTTATTAGATCTTTTCTAAATGTTCATCAACAACCTCCATTCGAACCTCTCAAGGATTTACATAGTGTTTTACACCCTTCTCTAACTGATCCACACCCTCAAGTAACTAAAACTTTCAAAACAAGTAACCGTTGCATTTCAAATTTGTTGCTTTAAGCAACTAACAAATTTGCAACTTTAGACTCCTCCAACCTAATGACTGCATCTAATGACCTCTAAACCCACACAAATGGCCTACAAATAGCCTTATTACATAAAAAAAACTCCATTCTTTCACACTCATATACAAATTCACAAATTTGCCTTCAAAGGCTACAAAGACAACTTCTAGTGCAAGATTGAAATTTTCACATTTTTTTATCACTAGACCCAAAAGTCAGCCTAAAACATATCTAATGGTCTTAATTGACCTTATTCAAAACAAAGCATGCTCAAAATACCCACAACAACCTATTGACCAACCTATTCACCATTAGATAATCACTAAAACAACTAAACTAGACCTTCTTCATCAATTGGAGGAAGAAGGTGCTCTGCAAGTTAATGATCATATGCTTTTTGTGTGGAATACTCAGACTTCTCAACCGTCATTTGTATGTTTCTCTTTTCCATTGTTTTGTATACCATCGTAAGGGATCAAGTCGGTTGAACGCAAGTCAGATCAATTCCACGTGTTTGGGTGTGAAAGAGGACCATGCCTAGCATAAACCTACCTATTGGGATGCATTGGAGAAGTTAGTATGGTCACACGAATTGCAAAATGAAATTTTGACCATTTTGCAACTTTGTACAACTTGAATTTGACACTTTTTCCATCAAGTGAATATCCCCCGCCATAGGAAAACCACTCTGAGATAGCCAAAACTAAGAGAGGTTTTTTTAGAGGGGCCCAATGCAATATTTTAGGATCAACCAAGATGTCTCTAAGCATCATGGTATCCAATTAATATCATGTTGAAGTTTGCAACCATTTTGTAATTTGGACCCTTAAGGGATCGATCTGGTGGAACGTAGCTCAGAGCAATTCTGTGTGTTTCGGTGTGAAATAGAACCATGCCTAGCATAAACATATTTATTCGGACGTGTTGGAACAGCCTACTTTGTCACACGAGTTGCAGAGCGAAAGTTGCACCACTTTGCAACTTTGCATAACTTGAATTTGACACTTTTTTCATCAAGTGACAATCCACCACAACAGGAAAACCACTATGTGATAGCCAAAACTGAGAGAGATTTTTGCAGAGGGGCTCAATGCAATCTTGTTGGATTAGACAAGAATTTTCTAAGCATCACGGTATCCGAGCAATAGCATGTTGAAGTTTGCAGCCATTTCGCACTTTGGACCCTTAAGGGATCAATCCGGTGGAACATAGCTCAGAGCGATTCCACATGTTTGAGTGCAAAAGTGGACTATTCCTATCTTAAACATACCTATTTGAACACATTGGAACAGTTCACTTGGTCACATGAGTTGCAGAACAAAAGTTGCACCACTTTGCAACTTTGCACTGCTTGCATTTGATGTTTTTTCCATCAAGTGAAAATCTACCGCCATGGGAAAACCACTCCAGGATAGCCAAAAATGAGAGAGGTTTTTGTAGAAGGGCCCAATGCAATCTTGTAGGATCAGACAAGAAGTTTCCAAGAATCACGGTATCTGAGTAATAGCATGTTGAATTTTGCAGCCATTTTGCGATTTGGACCCTTAAGGGATCGATCCGGTGGAACGTAGCTCAGAGTGATTCCGCGTGTTTTGGTGTGAAACAAGACCATACCTAGCGTAAAAATACATATTTGGATGGGTTGGAGCAGTTAATTTGGTCATACGAGCTGCAAAGCGAAAGTTGCACCTCTCTGTAACTTTGCACAACTTGAATTTGACACTTTTCCCATTAAGTGAAAATCCGCCGCCACGGGAAAACCACTTTGAGATAGCCAAAACTGAGAGAGGCTTTTGTAGAGGGGCACAATGCAATCTTGTTGGATTAGATGATAAGTTTTTATGCATCATGATATCCGAGTAATAAAATGTTGAAGTTTGCAGCCTTTTTGCACTTTGGACCCTTAAGGGATCGATCCGGTGGAATGTAGCTTAGAGCGATTTTGCGTGTTTGGGTGAAAAAAATGACCATTCCTAGCATATAAATACCTATTCAGATGTGTTGGAATAGTCTGCTTGGTCACATGAGTTGCAGAATGAAAGTTGCACCACTTTGCAACTTTGCACTGCTTGCATTTGATGTTTTTTCCATCAAGTGAAAATCTGCCGCCATGGGAAAACCACTCTGAGATAGCCAAAAATGTGAGAGGTTTTTGTAGAAGGGACCAACGCAATCCTATAGGATCAATAGATAAGTTTCCAAGCATCACGATATCCAAGTAATAGCATGTTGAAGTTTGCAGCCATTTTGCACTTTGGACCCTTGAGGGATCGATTCGGTGGAACGTAGCTCAAAGTGATTCCCTATGTTTCGGTTCAAAACAAGACCATGCATAGCATAAACATACCTATTCAGACATGTTGGAGTAGTTAGTTTGGTCACACGAGTTGGAGAGAAAAATTTGCACCACTCTGCAACTTTGCACAACTTGAATTTGACACTTTTTCCATCAAGTGAAAATCGACCGCCACAAGAAAACCACTTCGAGATAGCCAAAACCAAGAGAGGTTTTTTTAGAGGGGCCCAACTCAATCTTGTAGTATCAAACAAGAATTTTCTAAGCATTATAGTATCTGAGTAATAGCATACTGATGTTTGTAGCCATTCTGCACTTTGGACCCTTAAGGGATCGATCCGGTGGAACATAGCTCAGAGTGATTTCATGTGTTTCGATGTGAAAGATGACCATGAATAGCATAAATATACCTATTTGAACATGTTGGAACAGTCTTCTTGGTCACACGAGTTCCAGAGCGAAAGTTGCACCACTTTGCAACTTTGCACAACTTGAATTTGACACTTTTTCCATCAAGTGAAAATTTGCCGCCACGAGAAAACCACTCTAAGATAGCCAAAAATGAAAGAGGGTTTTGTAGAGGGGACCATCACGATCCTGTAGGATTAGATGAAAATTTTCTAAGCATCACGGTATTCGAGTAATAGAATGATGAAATTTGCAGCCATTTTGCACTTTGGACCCTTAAGGGATTGATCTAGTGGAACGTAGCTTGGAGCGATTCCACGTGTTTTGGTGTGAAAGAGGACCATGCCTAGCATAAAATTACCCATTCAGATGTGTTGGAATAGTCCACTTGGTTACACGATTTGTAGAATGAAAGTTGCACCACTTTGTAACTTTGCACTACTTGCATTTGACGCTTTCTCCATCAAGTGAAAATTCATCGCCACGGGAAAACCACTCTAAGATAGCCAAAATAGAGAGAGATTTTTGTAGAGGGGACCAACACAATACTTTAGGATTAGATGAGAAGTTTCTAAGCATCACGGTATCTGAGTAATAGCATACTGAAATTTGCAGCCATTTTGCACTTTGGACCCTTAAGGGATTGATCCGGTGGAATGTAGGTCAGAGCGATTCTGCGTGTTTCGGTGCGAAACAAGACCATTCCTAGCATAAAAATACCTATTCGAATGCGTTGGAATATTCCACTTGGTCACATGAGTTGCAGAGTGAAACTTGCACCACTTTGCAACTTTGCACAACTTGAATTTGACACTATTTCCATGAAGTGAAAATTTTCCACCATGAGAAAACCTTCCTGAGATAGCCAAAACCTAGAGAGGTTTTTGTAGAGGAGCCCAACGTGATCCTATAGGATCAGATGATAAATTTATAAGTGAAAGGGAATAAGCTTAATGGGGTTTGTGTTGTTTCCCATGTAGATTTTGATGGAAAAGGGCATGAAAAATGAGGTTTCACCCTAGGGTTTGATAAAACATTGCATGTAGAGGTTGGGTGATTGTCTTTTGAGTTTGTGCAGGTAATTTTAAGAAGTTTTGAGGTGGTGGCATTTTTTGGTAAGGTGTGGAACCATTCCTTTCAATAAAGCCTCCTTATACTAGCATAAAATAAGGGTTTTGGTTTGGCATGGTGGAGTAAGTTTGTCCTGAGACAAATTGTGGATCTGATGATTTGGATACATGATAATTTCTTTCCCAACAAGTTAAGGGGTTTCTTGAATGTTCAAAGGTATGTTCATTTGTAAATTATGCCTAGTTAGCCTAATGAGGACAACAAAGAAGGTCATTTTTGATGCACATGTTCTAAGATAGTCAGTGTTTATTTTGAATTATGTGTTGTAACTCAATAATAGCTATATAGATCAGTCATTTTTTTGTGAGGTCATTTGAGAAGATTTCCTCAAAACACCACTTGGAGCCACCCTTTTCACTTGAGAATTCATCATAAAACCCTTTAGCAACAACTCCACCTTTGTGTCTTGAATTACCCTGCACAAATAAAAAAACACACACCTAAAACATCCTAATACTAACTTACTGGACACTGATCTAAACTATCAAATTTGGTGCAGTAGTCATTATTGGTTTATAGACCGAGTTGAGAAAAATCAGTTCAAACTAATGATAAATTCAATGGATACCCTCCTAAATAGATTCAAATGAAAGATAGTTCACTATTCTACATTAAACAATAAGATTCAAGTCCTTAAACTACTATATAGGCTGTACAAGTTAATGAACAACTGGAAAAACTCATAAAATCACTAAAAAAGGGACTTTATTGATTGTAAATATTGAAGAATACAAAAGATCTATGTTTTTCTCGACCTTACATGCTTTATATCACTTCTCTAATCACCTAATGACCTCTTTGAGACTTTGAATACATTACATATAACCTTTACATGACCTTTTTCACATTGTTTACATTTCAAAATTCAAATTTTGCAAATTTGCCTATTTAAGGCATTTACAGAACAAGGTGCTACCGCACCAAACATGAACTCAAAAATTACAATATTTGAGTAAATCTCATTACAATGCCTTAAGTACTTCGTTCTCACAAATATTTTACAATGTCACTCATACATTCAAGATTCTCTTTAAATTTCTACATCATAGGTGCTCATTATGAGGTTAACTTCAATTGAGTAACTTGAGATTCCCTTGCTAAGCTTCACACGCTCTTTTATAATGGCTTGAAATCAAAATTGAGATTTGTCAAGATCATCAAAATAAGGATGTTGCATTTCTTTTTTGGCTGAAATTCTCTTTGATGGCTCATAAATCAACATTTTCTACAATGAGAGATCAATCAATTTTTAGTAGTTTACGTACAAATACACAAAGTAAAAGACAAAAAGAAAGAGAATCTAAAATGGAAATGAAATAAAAATAGATGGAAAGCACTTACATATAGGCATGAAGGTCTCACAACTTAGTCACTCCTGGTCATACATCTTCACTAGGAATTCCAACATACCTATTGCACACACAACCTCTCATGAATAGAGTAAGTTGAAATTTTAGATGCTCTTATAATGTCTACATCATAGCTGCTCATGATAAGGTTAACTTGGAATGAATAACTTGAAATTACCTCACCAATCTTTGCACACACTTTTCTAAAGGCTTAAAATCATGATTGAGATTTGTCAAGATCATCAAAATAAGGATGTTGCATTGCTTTAACATTCTCTTGGATGGCTCATATATCTACATTTTTTGTAAAGGGACACCAATCACTGTTTAGTATGTTACTTACAAATAGGCAAAGTAAAAGAAGATGATAGCATTGGAATTAAATAAATTAATGTGCATACAAGTATAAATTAATAAGATCCATTGTGCATATACTTACAAATTAATCCAACAAACCATCCGGGTCTGATCTACTCTTTATTGTGTCAAGCATTGCCTCATGGTTAGACTCACAGACCTTCCACAAGGTCTTCTTCAAAGGTCTACCCCCATATTTTGTGAAATGAACATTGGATGCCACAACAAGGTTCAAGTAATGAAGAATCTTACGATGCGTATAGGGTGATCCCACAATATTGGTTTACAATTTTTGGGCAAACTGGACACTGAACTGATTTTTTTTAACTAAATCTTCACTTTCGGACTCTTATAGCGTCTAAACCATGAGGAATTTGAAGAGTATGAAAATTACACTTGATTTTTTTTGTTTTGTCTATAGATTCTAAATATATGTTTTTCAGTTTTTTTGGAATCAGATTGCACTTATTTTACCATCTCCTTCAAAAGCTAGCTTCTTTAAAAAAACAATAGTTTTAAGGAGTGACACTCACCGTATACAACATAAATTTTTTTGTATGAAGGATAAAATTCTAAATTTTTTGAATTTAGATTTTTAACTATGATATCTAGCACTTTCATTTGGTTTCATAGTGTTTTATTAAATATTTTCTCCTTAATAAAGTTTCAAAGTCAAACCAATCACAATTGAAACATAGGAAGACTGTATACAACATAACTTTTCACTGATAAATTTTGACTCAATTTCCAATGAAAGGTCGTCGGAATTTCGATGAACTTTTATCGGAAATATTTCGTTGAAAAATTGACAAAATTTGAAACGTCAATTTTCTGACCCAACCGATGATGCTAGGTTGGAATTTCAACGTTTCAAATGTCGTCGATTTTCTAACGAAATATTTCCAACAAATAGTCGTCGAAATTCCGACGAACTTTTGTCGGAAATTGAGTCAAAATGTATCAGTGTTTTCTATTTGTATTGAAATTCAATTTTTATTTTTTTTAATGGATCAAGGACATCAATACCCAACCTGAACATATTTTTGAAATTTTTATTTTGATAATATGATATTTTTCCACATGTGTAGAACATAGAGCTTGATTTTCAATGAAAAACCTATGTTTAATAAAACTAAAAAAGCACATACATAATAAAACCAAAACATATTAAAATTATATTCATTGGATATCTCGTTCAGAGGACTACCATGGTCATTTGAAATAAATTTGAAATAAATTCATTTGATCCCCCAAAAAGTAAATCAAAAGTAATTTTTTATCAGCATTTTGATACGTGTAAAGGAGACTCTATTGTAAGTATGGTTTGAAACTAGCAGGGTTCTATCCAAGGGGTTTTGATCTAAGGTGGTTTGATCAAACCCTCTTCAATTGAAATCCTTAAAATGGAACTTTTTAAGGCTTAAATCATTATATTTTCTAAAAATATGTTATTTCAGCAAAAATAAAAATCTCCTAGAAATTATAAACCAACTTTGTGGGATCACCCGTGTCAAAGTCCTGAAATAGCCAATGTTTAACAATTGAATGTGGGTACCTTCTAAGCCACGTTCTAGTAACCAAAACCGAGCCTATAGGGTATTCAATGTTTTCTCCATCTATAGATGGGGCCTCCAATTTCTTTTTGGCCTCAACATAACGACACAAGTAATAGTCAATTCCCTCTTCATTGTCTTCATCTACAATAACTGCATAAACATGCCCTGCATTCATATGTGCAAAAAATCTCTTGAAATTTGCCAACATCATGAATATAGTACAAATTAAGATAACGATATGGAATTTCAACAACTAAGCAAGTAGATATATCACCTAGTTGAACTAGATCTAATACATGGTCAAAGTCGACTGATGATTCCATTTGTGTCAGTTCCAATGCCGTCGGAGGGTGATACGTGTGAAGTGGGCTAAGATAACTTGTCAACCATTTGTCAACCCACTTCCCTAACTCAAAATCATTCAAGGCTTGCATTGTACATGAAGAACAAAAGCATGCCATATTTTGTGTATCGATACTCCATGAACTTGCATTTGAGCTAAGGAAAGAGTATACCTCACTCAATCTCATTAGTGTACAACAATCTTCATATGGTGCAATGTTAGTATCATCCATCAACCAAAAAAATCTATGAACTGAAGACATACCTTCATTTCTTGGACCCATTGAAGCCTTACACCACTCGATCATTGATTTTGCATTTTCCAACTTTGCATTGTCTTTATACTTCTCGTGCTAATGCTTTTTTCATGCATGCTCTTGCACCATCATGCTCCCCCTTTACATGTTCTGCCTCACAAAAGTTCCACATATGTTGAACACCTGTAATGACATGCATCCTGCACAACCAGTAGAACATGTGCGACTTCTTGAGTTGTGTTGTACAATAATCAAACCATATTATATGTCACTCGTATTCTATGCCCCTCTTAGCCAAACCACTATAACATCTGGAAGCAACCTTGCACAAACTCTAGAGAATGTGTGCGATCATCACTAATGTAAAAGTGGTACTCCCTCAACACCTTCCTTTGTCATCTATACTATCAGATGCATGGATGAATGCTATGTGCACAAATATCGAAACCTATGTGGAGTTGTAATACTATGATTGCACCTCATGTTGTGGTTGTAGAGTGTAGTTTCATGCAAATTCAACCACTGATACTATGCTTCCAACTGGAAAGGTGTCCTTGCATAGCTTGAATTGTGTGTCCAACCATCAAGCTCTATGGGTATGCATTGCATACTCAACCAATATATTGTCATGAAACATGGACATAAACTGGTACACTGGAATCTTCTCAATAACCAAATTAGACCTTTTTGCTTGAGACCCATCTTTTGTAGCATATGCCATTTTTTTATACTTCCCGAACTCTACTAGTTTTTTTCCCACCTCATCTGTGCTTTCCATATGTTGACATATTGGCATACGTTGGAAGCCACCGCAATGCTCGCATGAACCATCCAAGCATATTGTCCTATAGAATATATGGCCATCCTCTATTTCACATATTTTTTTTTATTAGAACTCTCTTGAAGATTTTGGTGGGGCTTCTATGCCACAATCCTGCAAAACATCGTTAGTATGCAAATCTAAACATATAGAATGATAAACATAATAATGGTTAGAAAATTCAATATGTAGTCTACAACAACAAGTAGTGCATGTGTGATTTATCTTGACATAAAAAGGTTTAAGCATTTCAAAAAATATTTGAGAAATACTAATTGAAGGATAATCATTTTCAAATTTTCAAAAAAATTGGGTTTGACTCATATCCAAAAGATGCTTTGGATGTGGCTCACGATTCTGACTACCGATTCTCCTTCTTACCACATCCCTTTGATTTGGAGATGGCCTTGTGTTATTCTTCCAATAATCTTCAATTAGTGTTCTCAAGGCTTTGATAACTTCTTTATCTTTTCACGACAGTCTCCTTGAGAATGCCCATAATTCATTTGAATCAGTTCCCTCAATTCTTTGTCGCCTTTGAATGGCTCTTGATTATTTTTTTCTACTAATTCTCATTTGTTCACTCGTCTTTCTAATGAGACGAGCTCTCTTTGTTTGAAAACTCACCAAAGTAGATGTAATGACACATCAGGTGACATCACTATCCTTTGAGTGTGAGGTCTTACCCACACTCTCATAAGCATCCATTAGATTCTTCACAATAGTTTCTTCACTTGATGCATTCGATGTTCTCAACCCAAAAGTCTTCATGATGTTCCTATACTTTACACCCCGCATCATTTCAACAAATATTTGACATCTTGTGGTCTCATTTAGCCTTTCAAATAATTATTCCCAAATCTTATCAACACATCTTCTACAAGTGCGTGCTGAAATCTTACCTTCCATGTGCTCAAAAATCTCATCATCAATATTAATCAAATACTTTATCTTTCTACGCAAAATTCTAGGTGGTGTTCTCCTAGGTACATACATCTCAACATTAGGAATTTCATCAATATTTAATTGAGGTGGGCTATATTGCGTACCTTTGATCAAGGGTGTAGAAGAAGACATACCTTGAGGTTCATGTGGGGATGATGACATACCTTCTTCATCAAATCTGAGTGATGATGTACTCTCAACTTGAGATGTGTTGGATAGTGTCCAACAATATGCACTTGCGGTAGATGGTGTCCCTCCATATTCACTTGCAGTAGATGGTGTCCATGCATATTCACTTTTGGTAGATATTGTCCCTCCATATTCACTTGTGCTTAATGGTTTCCCTTCATATTCACTTTCTGTAGTGGGTGTGTCTCCAAGTACGGTATCTGAATCTATCTTACTATGATCCTTTCACATTCATTCCTTTTGTGCTACCAATTCTCATTCTCTTTTTGATGGTTGAGGTTCGTCTTCAATTGGCTTTTTTTCGTCCATTGTTTCCAATTTTGTCTTTTCACGACATGCTGCCACCCGAACTCTCTCCTTTTCTTTGAAGGTTTTTCTCTCTTCGTCTATTAGTTTCCTCTTTGTCTTTTTCTTCCGCATGGCGGATAATTTTATCTGTACCATGGTAATGATACAGATATTATTTCCTAGAAAATGTATCCATTCAAGTTAATTGAAAAATATATGTCATTCAAGGCTTCGTTTAAATAATACTTACAATCATCCTATACAAGAGTTAATCTAGCATCTATGAGAAAATAGGGTATTTCCCCTTAAACTAGCACCATTCATGAGGAAACTTTAAACTTGTTCTTCTCTACTCCTAAGAACATCCTAAGTACATCCTATATGGTCACTCCACCGAGTCACATAGAGCACAATAGGTGGTATGCCATCTAAGACATTAAACTGCCCTAAAACCCTTGACTATCCAAGAACCTGATTTCTAGAAATTTATGAATTCCAAGCACAAAATTCAATAAAAACCTCTTGAAAGGGAGCCAAATGAAATTAGGAACATTCCTTTATAGAATAGTATCAATTTCACACAATTACTAAGCCTGTACAACCCATACAAGGTCCACAAACACACAAAAAGTAGTGAGATCTTCAGAAAAAACAATGTAAATGCAAGTTTCTTTCTTATTCAAACTCCACCAGCCCCTTGAACGAGGCCATACCAAGTTTTAAAAAACAATTTTATGCCCTTCTCCAAATGATCCACGTCCATAACCAACCTATAACCATTTGTTAACTTACCAAGACTTTCATTTGTCTTAAAAATTGCTAACATTGACCACTCAAACACCTTTATTTCATCCCTAATACAACTTCTAGACTCTTGTCTTGCACTTCCATTTACAATTTGAATAATTTTACTTCAAAGATTATATGGAAAAATTGACAATTTTCTGAAGCAAGAGTGCATAGTTGCACATTTGATCACCAAACTCACAAAATCCCTAAATACATGAAAGATTGGTCTATTTAGACCTTATTTTCAATAAAAGCTATGAAAAAGCATCTAAAAACTCTTGAACTCACCCAAAGACCTTAAGACATATTGTCACCAAAGTATATTTTGAAACATGGTTGTAGGTGCCCATGCACCACGGGTTTGGAATACTGCTAGGGGAAGCATGCTCAAAGGATGAATTTTGGTGAGATATTTGCAATGCGTATTTGGTTTATTTCAATCAATAACATGATAATTATAGTGTCTTGGATGTCGGGATAAAGGGTGGTATTTACCTTCCATTATTTCTTCTTATTTTTCCATGTAAGTTACAAAATTGAGTTCTTGAATTAGTGAATCATGAACGAATTGAATGGTTCTAAGTTTCTAATCAGCTTTATGCTATGTTACAATCAATTTTATGATGGTTAATATGTTTTTGAGTCTAAAAAAGAGTTGAAACCATGTTCTAATGTTTTGTGGAAATATGAAATCAACTGAAATTGAAGGATTTTGATGAAAAGATGACTGAGTTTGTTGGTTGATCTTCTTCAATTTAAGTTAGGGCCAGCAGTGCCCTTGATGATTTGTGGATCCTGGTCGATTCTCTACATCAGGTTTAAAATTGTAATTGGCAAGTGTATATAATTGTGTAATTAAAAATGTGCATTGACAACGTAAGGTTATAATGACAAACAAACAATGATCAAGATGGAATATGCAAAATAACAAAAATGAAAGAAAGCCATAATAGAATGAAAGAAAATGTATAAAGACTTCACATACCTTAAAAACCAGACTTTCAAATGGAGGAGTTCAACCCAATTATGTAGCCTTAGCTTCTTCTTTCTTCAAACTCCACAACAATTTGACTTGTTCAAAAGCTTGTTCCCCTCCAAACTTCAATTTTATATCACTTTTCAATGGAATTCAAACTTCAATTGATATTGTATGTCATTCAACGTGGGAACTCTGCTATTTCATGCAAAGGTGGTAGAAAGATCATTGAAAAGGTGGTGGAATGTGGAAAACATGCTTGCACACTTCACAACATCATCAAAAAGCTACTTTTTATCGGAGCACACGTAGAACCAGGAGAATATGCAGACTGTGGACCTTGACATCATGGGTATATTAAGTTCTTTTACCATTTTTAGTGGAATATAAAATGTGCTCATCTTATAATGCGAGCGTATTATTTCTTGCTAAAATGACAACATATCTACTTCTTCAAAACGTGCACAAGTCATATTAATTATGGTTTTCTTAATATATTTATTTTCTCCCTCTTTGTCCATACCCTCTATCATAATTCTATATCTCTCCCCTGTACCCTTATAGTAGAGGAGATAGAGGTGAGTGTTTGTGTGTGAGAGAGAGAGAGGTAGAGGGAGAGTGGGAGAGAAAGAGGGAGAGAGAGGGAGGGAGGGAGAGAGGTTGGGAGAAGGGAGACAAAGAGGGGGAGAAAGAGATAGTGGGAGTGATGAAGATAGATAGGGATGGAGAGAGGAGGAGAGTGGGAGAAAGAGAGAGTGGGAGAGAAAGAGGGATAGAGAGAGGGAGAGGGAGTGGGAGAGAAAGATGGAGAGAGGGAGGGAGCGAGAGAGGGGGAGAAAGAGATAGTGGGAGAGATGGAGATAGAGAGGGAGGGAAAGAGGGGGAGAGTGGGAGAGTGGGACAAAGAGAGAATGGGAGAGAGTGGGAGAGTGGGAGAAGGGGAGAGAGGGAGAAATATAGAGTGGGAGGGAGAAAGGGGGAGAGTGGGAGAAATATAGAGTGGGAGGGAGAAAGGGGGAGAGTGGGAGAAAGAGAGAGTGGGAGAGAAAGAGGGAGAGAGAGGGACAAAGGGACATAGAGGGAGAGAGGGAAAAATAGATAGTGGGAGAGATGGAGATATAGAGGGAGGGAAAGATAGACTGAGAGAGAGATAGAGGGTAGAGCGTTAAGAGTTAAGGGTTTAAGGGTTAAGCATTTAAATGGTCAAGAGATAGAGAATATATGGAGATAGTGGGAGAGATGCATACCCCTATACCCTCTAAATCCCTCATCCCCTATACCCTCTTAATCCAAGAATCCTCAACCCTCAACCCTTAAACCCTAATCCCTCAACCCCTATACCCTCTTAATCCCTCAACCCTCAACCCTCAACCCTTAAAACCTAATCCCTCAACCCCTATACCCTATTAATCCATGAACCCTCAACCCTCAACCCTTAAACCCTAATCCCTCAACTCCTATACCCTCTTAATCCCTCAAACCTCAACCCTCAACCCTTAAACCCCAATCCCTCAATGCCTGTACCCTCTTAATCCCTCAACCCTCAACCCTTAAACCCTAATCCCTCAACCCTTATACCCTATTAATTCCTCAACACTCAACCCTCAACCATTAAACCCTAATCCATCAACCCCTATAGCCTCTTAATCCCTCAACCCTTAAACCCTAATCTCTCAACTCCTATACCCTCTTAATCCCTCAACCATCAACCATCAACCCTTAAAACTAATCCCTCAACCCCTTTAGCCTCTTAATCCCTCAATCCTCAGCCCTCAACCCTATACCCTCTTAATCCCTAAACCCTAAACCCTCAACCCTTAAACCCTAATTCCTCAACCCCTATATCCTCTTAATCCCTCAACCCTCAATCCCCAACCCTCAACCCTTAAACCATAATCCCTCAATCCTTATACCCTATTAATCCCTCAACCCTCAACCCTCAACCCTTAAACCCTAATCCATCAACCCCTATAACCTCTCAATCCCTCAACCCCTATACCCTCTTAGTCCTTCAACCCTTAAACCCTAATCCCTCAACCCCTATAGCCTCTTAATCCCTGAACCCTGAACCCTGAACCCTTATATGTTACTCCCTCAATCCCTATAGCCTCTTAATCCCTCAACCCTCAACCCTCAACACTTAAAAGCTAATCCCTCAACCCCTATACCCTCTTAGTCCCTCAAATATCAACCCTTAAACCCTAATCCCTCAACCCCTATACCCTCTTAATCCATGAAACGTCAACCCTCAACCCTTAAAACCTATTCACTCAACCCTCAACCTTTAAACCCTAATCTCTCAACCCCTATAGCCTCTTAATCCCTCAACCATCAACCGTCAACCCTTAAACCCTAATCCCTCAACCCCTATAGCCTCTTAATCCCTCAACCCTCAACCCTCAACCCTTAATTCCTAATCCCTTAACCTCTATACCCTTTTAATCCCTCAACCATCAACTTTCAACCCTAAAACCCTAATCCCTCAACCCCTATACCCTATTAATCGTTGAACCCTAAACCATCAACCCTTAAACCCTAATCCGTCAACCCCTATACCCTATTAATCCCTCAACCCTCAATCCTCAACCCTTAAACCCTAATCCCTCAACCCCTATATCCTCTTAATCCCTCAACCCTCAACCCTCAACCCTTAAACCATAATCCCTCCACCCCTATACCCTCTTAATTCCTCAACACACAACCCTCAAACTTCAACCGTTAAACCTTAATCCTTCAAACCCTATAGCCTCTTAATCCCTCAACCCCTAACCTTCAATCCTTAAACCCTAATCCCTCAATCCCTACACCCTTCTAATCACTCAACCCTTAACCCTCAACCCTTAAACACTAATCCCTCAAATCTTATAGCCTCTTAATCCCTCAACCCTCAACCCTTATACCCTAATCCCTCAACACCTATACCCTCTTAATACCTCAACCCTCAACCCTCAACCCTCAACCTTCAATGCGTAAACCCTCAACCTGTAAACTCTAATCCCTCAACCCTATACCCTCTTAATCCCTCAACCCTCAACCCTTAAACCCTAATCAACCCCTATACCCTCTTAATCCATGAACCCTCAACCCTCAACCCCTATACCCTCTTAATCCATGAACCCTCAACCCTTAAACCCTAATCCCTCAACCCCTATACCCTCTTAATCCTCAACCCTCAACCCTCAACCCTTAAACCATAATCCCTCAACCCCTATACCCTCTTAATCTCCTCCACCCTCAACCCTCAACCCTTAAACCATAATCTCTCAACCCCTATACCCTCCCAATCCCTCAACCCTCAACCCTCGACCCTTAAATCCTAATTCCTCAACCCCTATAGCCTTTTAATCCCTCAACCCTCAACTCTCAACCATTAAACCCGCTTAGTAAACTGTCTACCCTAATCCCTCAACCCTCTTGAACTTTAAACTATGAACCCTTAAACCCTTAAACAATCAACCCTAAACCCTCGACCCTCAACCCTCAACCCTTAAACCCTAAACTCTTAAACCCTCTACCGTCTACCCTCTACCCTCTACAGTCAACCCAATACTCTCTACCCTAAACCCTAATCCATCAACCCTTACACCATTAAATCTAAGAAAACTCTCTACCCTAATCTCTAAACCCTCAACCCTTAATCTCTCAACACCTATAACCTCTACCCTATATATTGGACCCTCAACTCTAATCCCTCGACCCTATACCCTCGACCCTCAACCCTCAACCCTCAACCCTTAATCCCTAAACTCTTAAACCCTCTACCGTCTACCCCCTACCCTCTACCGTCAACCCAATACTCTCTACCCTAAACCCTAATCCATCAACCCTTACACCGTTAAATCCAAGAAAACTCTCTACCCTAATCTCTAAACCCTCAACCCTTAATCTCTCAACCCCTATAACCTCTATCCTATATATTGGACCCTCAACTCTAATCCCTCAACCCTATACCCTACACACTCATCCCTCAACCCTCAACCCTCAACCCTCAACCTTAGACCCTCAATCTTCAACCCTCAACCCTCAACCCTCAATTCTCAACCCTCAACTCTTAATCCCTCAACCCTCAATTCTTAAACCCTAAACCCTCTACCCCTTACATTGGACCTTGATCCTAATATTTCAATCATATACCCTCAAACCTATACCCTAAAACCTCAACCCTCAACCAGGTAAACCCTTAACCCTAAACCCTTAAACCTTCTACCCTATACCCTCCACCATCGACCCTATTCCCTCAACCCTCAAACCTTAAACCCTAATACCCTACAAACCATCAACCCTATAGGTCCTCCACCCTAATCCTTCAACCCTATACCCTCAACCCCTATCACTTTCTCTCTATCTATACATATCACTTGTCCCTCCCTCCTACCCTCTCTAATTGTCTCTATCTACCGTCTCCCTCTTTCTACATACCTCTCATTCAATCAATCCCTACCACCATCTCTCACTCCCTCTATCCATCTCTCTCTATGTCCCTCCCACTCTCTCCCACTCTCTCCCACTCCCTCTCTCTCCCTCTCTCTCATGTCTCTCCCTCCCACCCCCTCTCTCTCTCAGGTCTCTCCCTCTGGCAACCTGCCTAGGCAACTCTCTCTCTCTGTTTCCCCTCTCTCTATCTATCCCTGCCACCCTACCTAGATAAGTCCCTCTCACTCCACCCGCCTATTTCTCTACCTCTATCAGGTCACTCCCTCCCACACCCTCTCCCTCTCTCAGGTCTCTCACTCACACTCCCTCTCTCTCCCACTCCCTCTCTCTCACACTCCCTCTCACTACCTATCTCTCAAGTCTCTCCCTCTCACCCCCCTCACACTCTCAAGTCTCTCCCTTTGGCACCCTACGTACATAACTATCTCTTTCTCTTCATCTCTCTCTGTCCCCCCCTCTCTCTGTCCCTCCCTCTCAACTATCTCTCTCCCACCCCGTTCTCTCTCTCCCTTCCTCTATCCCTCCCACCCTACCTAGATAGGTCCCTCTCACTCCAACCCCTTCTCTCCCACTCCCTCTCTCTTAAACTCTCACTTCCACCCCCTCTCCATCTCTCTAGAATCTCTCTCTCTCTAAATTCTCCCTCCCTCTAAAGACATACGTAAATACATACATACTTACATACATACAAGAATAATACATGGGTGATCCCACAAAGCTGGTTTACAATATTTGAGAGGAGCTCATTTTTGTTGAAATCACATATTTTTAGAAAATATAATGATTTAAGCCTTAAAATGTTCCACTTTAAGGATTCCAATTGAAGAGGGTTTGATCAAACCACCTTAGATCAAACCCCCTTGGATAGAACCTCGCTAGTTTTAAACCATACCTATAAATGAGTCTCCTTTACACCTATCAAAATGCTGATAAAAAATCACTTTTGATATACCTTTTGGGGGATCAAATGAATTCATTTAAAATTTATTTCAAATGATTATGGTAGTCCTAGAAATGAGTTATGCCATGAATATAATTTTAATATGTTTTGGTTTTATTATGTATGTTTTTTTTAGTTTTATTAAACATATGTTTTTCACCGAAAATCAAGCTCTTTATTTTGCACATGTGGAAAAATAGAAAATTATCAAAATATTTTTTTTTAAAATATGTTCGTGCTAGGTATTGATGTCCTTGATCCATTAAAATAAATAAATTTAATTTCGATACATTTAGAAAAAATTATGTTGTATACAGTCCGCCTATGTCTGAATTGCAATTGGTTTGACTTCGAAACTCTATTAAGGAAAAAATATTCAATAAAAAAATATGAGACCAAATGAAAGTGCTAGATATTGTAGTTACATATCTAAATTCGAAAAAAATAGAATTTTATCCTTCATACAAAAAAAATTATGTTGTATACGGTGAGCATCACTTTTTGAAAATATTGTTTTCTGAAAAAAATTAATTTTCGTGGGAGATGGAAAAAGAAGTGCAATCTTATTCCAAAAATTTTGAAAATTTTTTTTTTAGAATCTACAGAAAAAATTTGATGAGACTCTAGTTTGCATCATCTCCAAATTCCTCATGGTTTAGCCACTATAGGTGTCTAAATATCAAGATTTAGTTAAAAATAATAATTTCAGTGTCCAGTTTGGCCAAAACTTGTAAACCACTATTGTGGGATCACCCACATATGTACATAAAATCCTACATCCTTACAAGCATACATACATACATGTGTAGATACAATCTTACATATATACATGCATACATACAATATACATGCATTGATACATACAGGCATACATACATACATACAAGCATGCATACACGCATACATGCATGACATACAAGCATACATGTACATTCGAACATACAAATATATCAACATACATTCAATATATTGGAATTTAACATAAAAGATGACATAACGTGAGCGCATTATAATGTGCCCACGTTATGTCTTAGTTGACATGTTTCCCATAGAAGCAAAAACCATGTCAAAACTGAGATATAACGCGAGAGCATTATAGCGCGCTCACGTTATATCTTTCTTTGGGAATTCCCGAGCCTTAGGATTGGTATTTTCCTTGGAATACACACCCAAAGGCTTGGAGGGCATTCCCAATGACCAAAGATGTGTTTTTAAAAATTCTACAATATTTCACATAATTGAGTTCGTGCTCACCATCGAGATTGCACGTGGTTCAATATCAAAAAAATCAAACACATGGGTAATGTTGGGTTCTCTCTTAGCTATCCAACGATGTAATTTTTTTCACTTTCTGAAAATGTTAAGTATTTCATCCATAATTTATTTTATTTGTATGTCTCTTTTTTGCCAAAAAGCAGTGTTTGGTATTTTTTTCATTATAAATTAACCGTTCATCGAATTTTCAAATAAATTACATTTTCAAAAACTAGACTCCATTCTACAAATTCAAAAATAAAAAATAAAAAATTCAATTTGTTTCCAAAATTTGTAGGGGTAGCACGACCAAAATTTTATTTTTCAGGAAGTGTCCACTTCGAAAATTAGATAAATATCAAATATTCATTAAAAAATTATCAGAAAAATCATGCATCAACTACATACTATTAGCTAACTTCTGATCATTGTAATTTTAAAAATACTAAAAAAAAGTTCACCATCGACGAGGGTCGTACAAGAGTTGCTATGTTATGTTTTTCTTACAAAAGCAACACCAATTTGTGTATGTCCCTCTTTTGAACCCCTTAATCTCAACCATTTTAAAAATAAATTAGTAGTTTAGAAAGTAGAATCGGAGCTCTTCGATCCTTGTTTTTGTTCCATCTCAAAATTTTTAGTGTAACTATCCTCAATTTCACGTCCAAGGTCAGTATTTCCTGATTTCAGAAAAAAGTTGTCCACTTATGTCCCCTTTTTGGGAACCATCTCGGTGCACTTACCCATAGAAGAAATCCACCTACAAGTCCAATGACTGACTAGATTTAAGAACTTATCAATAATCCCCTGCCAAAACAATTTAGGAAGTGAGCGAATAGTAAGCGAAATGGCAAGATAAACAAAAGGGAGAGTGCCAATCTAGAAAAAAAGAAAACCAACTATTCTCCTTTGGATAATCCTGGGAGTATTAAAGAAATAGATAAAATACTTCCCCTCATTAATAATTTTACCAGAAGTAGTCAAATAATTGTCCAAAATGCTATGCCATCTGATATCCTCCTCAACCCTGGTCGTACCCATCAGAGTAGTATCATCAACAAACTAAAGATGGGACTAGGGGGGATATTATTTCACCAACTCTAGCCCTGGATCAATCCATTCTCCACTCGAGATCTAATAAAACTCCCCAAGCACTCAACTAGTAAGATGAACAAATAGGGGGATAGAAGATCCCCTTGTCTTAGCCCCCTAGAAGCACCAAACAAGTTTGTTGGCTCACCATTAATTTGCACCGAAAAGGATGAAGAAGTAATACAACTCTTGACCCACTCAATCCAGTCACTAGAAAAACCAAACACTTCTACAATCTTGAATAAGAAAGTCCATTTAACACGATCATATGCTTTAGCCATGTCCAACTTAATAAACATAGCTTTTTCCTTGGAATACACCATAGAATGAATGGTCTCGGATGTTGCAATGATGACAACATCCATAATCTTCCTACTTAGCCAAGCTTTTAGCCGCTTCATAATAAACTTTATAATTATCTTGTACACCACATTACATAAAGAAATTGGCCTAAGAAGATTCACAGTATTAGCCCCATCCTTCTTTGGTATGAGAGCAAGAAATGTAGCATTCATGAATTTCAACATTTGTTTATTCATGTAGGATTCTTGAACAACCTTTAGAAGGTCCAACTTAATCACTTCCTAGAACTCCTAAAATAATTCTATCAGAAACCCATCAGGCCCTAGAGCTTTTCCTTTTTTATTTGGAACACAACCTTCTGAACCTCTGACAAAGAAATAGGGTTAAGCAAAGATTCATTCATTTCATCGGCGACCAAAGGCGGTATACTATCCAAAATCATAGATTCATCCTCCTCCATAGGAGGGGAATCCTCAGATAACAAAGCAGAAAAGAAACGAATAGACTCAACCGAAATAGAAGTAGATGAGGAAAGGATCTCTCCATTCGAAGATAAGAGATAAGAGATTACATTACCTTGTCTTCTATCCTTAACAAAATTGTGAAAGAAATAAGTATTATGGTCTCCCACTTAGAGCCACTAAATTTAGGACTTTTGTTTAAAAAAAAATTACTCTCTAAATTCGTATTCCTCAACTTCCTTCACTACAACAACTTCCAACAAACCAAGCTCCTCTGTGAGGCCCCAACCATGAATCTACCTAGTAATCAAATCCAAGTGACCCTAAGCAATCTGCTTTGCTTGAAATACATTACCAAAGTGTTTCCTATTCCAATGCTTCAACCTATAATTCACATACTATAGCCTCTTGGAGAAGGAGTACATAGCAGTACCATGTGTCGACTTCCTAAGACACCACCATCCAGGAAGCAAATCATGAAGATATTCATCCTTGATCCACATAAGTTGAAACTTAAAAGACTGCTTTATACAACATTAGGGTAATTCAACAATAAGATTGATTAGCCAATGATCAGAACCCCACCCATCCAAAATCTCAGAACTAGTCAACCACCTATCTCCCATCTAGAAACTAGACACTAGGAATATATCTAGTCTTTCTGAAATAGCAACATCTACACTTCTCCTATTATTCCAAGTAAAGACCCCATTAGTAGGCTTGATATCAACTAAATTCAAGAGAGAAAATATCCTGCAAGAGCACCAAAGAAGGCTCTAGGTGAGCATTGCCTCCCCTCTTCTCCTCCATTGAGGAGTCAATATTAAATTCCCCAACCAAAATCCAAGGAAGATAAGGATCCAAAGACCTCACATATCTTACATGGCCCCACAACAAGAATTTACCTTGAAATTCAGTTAGAGCATAAATGTTAGAGAAAATAACTATCTACCCTGACTCAAAATGAAAAGTAACACAAGAAATCAAGCCTCTACATGAGAACCACCAAATTGGTCCAACTCTATGAGGATCCCATAAGGAAGCCACTCCACCTGAGCTACCAAGCACCCCAACACATTGAAACTACCCACGACCCTAAATCCTTGAAGCCACACTCAACATACTATCAACCGATAACTTAGTTTCCTAAAGGAAAACCACATCACAAGAATGAATAAAAATAAGATCTCGAATAGCCTTTTGTCTAGGGATTCTATTCATACCCCTCACATTCCAAGAAAGTACGATCATCACTGAGGTTGGGAGAAGTGAGCATCAATAGTCTTCAATGAACTTGACTCAACCAACATCTCACCAATTAGCTTAACCTTTTCCCGATCCTTCTTTCTACCAACCTTAAGAGGTTTCTCAAGAACCCCTTTTTTCGGGTTTTTTTGTTGCAAACCCAAGGTTGGGGAAGAATTATTATTTTTAACCAAGTTTGAAGGAACTCACACCTCAAAGAGAACACCACCAGCACCAGGGCAGCCACTAGAAGCCTCCAACACCAAACCTATTGCACCGAGAGCAGGAGCCAAAGGAGACAAATCCATATCCATCTGGGAAACTTGCTCACCAAGTTGGATTGAACTGGGAATCATAGTAGGTTGATCCCCAGGCACATCCTCTACAAAAGAACCAATTTTTTCTTGCAAGTCCACATGAAACTCTTCCTCTTGGACCAAATCCTCCAATGCATCAAATCTGTTGAAGGTTTCCTCCTCCGACCTATCCTTAAGGGATCTCTCTTGGCCTCGTCCATGATTACGAGACTTAACCAGAATGAATCCTTCTTTATCGGCTACCTCCCCTACATGGGAGTCTTACCCTTGTCCATCTTTGAATTAGACTGAGAAGGAGCATTACTTGTACCAACAACACTAGAAGCCCAGGGGAACCTTCGCTGAAGATGACCATATTCATGACACACCTAGCACCTGATAGGTAACATCTCATAATCTAACAATTAAGTCAAGGAGCAAGAACCAACAGTCATGTCCATTGAATCTGACAACAGGTGGCTCAAATCAATTTCTACACATACTCATGTATAAGAAAAAATCTTCTTATTCAAATTTTGCTAAGGACCAATAGGTTTTCCAAGCAACAAAGTAATCAACTACAATATATCACTTCTCCAACATTCGAGCAACAACCGAGGAAGGCAAACCCAAATTGGGACCTTAGAAGGTAACTCCTCTGCCGAGTTGAAGCCAACATGCCATGGTTTTATGAAGAGACCCACCCGATTATAGAAATATGGCCCACCTTCAAAAGCCCTGTTTCGATCAGAAATACTCGAGAAATCCACCATAAAAAAGTTATTTGCAACCATCAAAGTATCAAAGTCTCCTTTCGGGTTCCATGTCTTACGAATCCACGTATTGAGAAATGGAAGAGAAACCTTCATCCCCATAAACTTACAAATCAAAACATGATTGTTGTAATATTCCACATCTTCGGCCACCAATTTTGATTAGATCACTAAATCTGACCGTTCTTGGGCCCTCTCCAAACATCTGTTCATCTTCTGCAATTTAAAAGCCCCATTTCGTGTCGAACCCATGCTAGGAGAAAACTTGTTTGAAACCATGGGTTATAACTCCAAACATAACGAATCAATTTATAATCTTTTTTGAAATTTTCTTATCAAAATCACCAAAAAACATATCATTACTTTTCATATTTGAAAGTTATTTTTACCTTTCAATCAAATATTTAATAATAATTGTTAATTCAAAGTTATTTTAAAATATTAAGATATAATTTATTATAAATGAAATTGTAACAAAATTTAACCATTTATTGAAAATCTCTCTTCACATCATTTATTTTATATATTATATTTAATTGTATATTTGACATTTAATAATTAAATTTATGTATTTTTATTATAAAAAAAAAAAAACAATGCATTTTCCAACGCACCACCTATTTACACTGAAGGTACATGCTCTCTACTACACTTATACACTCGTCACTTCTAGCTCGGAAAGAACTAGGAAGGGACTGTATGCTTTTGTGATTGGCCCGAGATTGATGTCCTTCAATTATCGCTTCAAAAGCAATTAATCGGTGGTGGACAGCTCGTAACCCTTTTTCCGTGTTGTTCACGGGCATTCAGTGGACATACGTTTCTGTACCATCCTTAAATGATTTTACCCAGAAATGTAGGCAGATTGGCCCACAGATTTTAGATCATTATACCAAGCCCCGCCTTTCGTTTGCTACACCACCTCCTTCTGCGTTTCTTCTTCCTTCGCTTTCAAATTATTCTGTTTCTGTACAATTATTTTCTAGTGGCTTTCAAATCATTTTGTTCCTATGGATGAGTATCAGAGTTAATGTAAAACTATTCCCGTCTTTCATATACTTTAACCTAGAAAGCCAATGATAAATTTATATATTTTCAAAGTTAGTGAAAGTGGGTATAGCCAGAAGGGACGGAAAGGGAAATCTTTATCATAAGGATTCGATCTGTCACCTATAACTATGGTTGTCATGTCGTGGACAGCGAGGATTCTGACAGAAAGTGAATAAAGAAGGTTGTTACAGCTTTATGATGCCTAACGTTTTGGGTAATCTACTGAATGTCAGCAAACCGAAATTTCTATATATTCAGTCCCTTCGATTGTATTTTCATTGCTGGGTAGACATGGCATCGTCCTTAGCATTTCTCCTTGTCCTGGTGACGGGCATATTATGTCTATGTGCACCAACAGCTAGTGGTGGTGAAGCCATTGATCTTGAAGCTCTCTCTTCCTTCAAGCTTTCCATAATCTCAGATCCCCTCAATGCTCTGGTCAGTTGGGGTAACCTTACCCATCACTGTAACTGGTCTGGTGTGGCCTGTAATTCGCGCAGCAACGTTGTCTCTCTCATTTTGCCTGAAAAGAAGCTTGAGGGCGTTATTTCCCCATTCATTGCTAATATTTCCTTTCTGACTTACCTGGATTTATCTTCTAATTCCTTCCAAGGCACAATTCCTATCTATTTGGGTAAATTAGGTCGGCTCCAGTCTTTTAATGTAGCCAACAATTTTTTGGTGGGGGGCATTCCTGATGGCATTGGGAACTGCACGAGCTTGACAACAGCTAGTCTCTCAAACAATAAACTATCAGGCCCTATCCCTTCTGCTCTCGGTGGCTGCAAGAACCTTCGAGGACTTGACCTGTCTAGCAATGTTCTACAAGGTATGATTCCTGTCAATATTTCTCAGCTGCTTAACTTGGAACAACTTCTCAACCTGTCAAATAATCGGTTAGGGGGAGAAATCCCAGCTGAGTTAGGCTGGCTTAGTCTGTTATCAAGTCTTGATCTTTCTTCCAACATGCTGAGTGGAAGCATACCATCTGAGCTGGGGAATTTGACCAAGCTGAAATATCTTAATTTTTCTGGCAATCAACTAGAAGGCCCTGTTCCTCAAATTGGAGTTTTGGCAAGTTTCAATTGGTCCAGCTTTGAGGGCAATGGTAAGCTCTGTGGTGTGAATGACTCGAGGCCGTGCTCTGGGGTAGTCCGTTCCCATAAACACAGACGACATACAGCAATGGTTGCTTCTGTAGTTACAGTTTGTGTCTTTCTCGCTTTACTGGTTTGCTTTGTATTTTGTTGGTTTTATTTGAAGTATCGTCAACTGAATCCTCGAGGAGGGTACAACCGTTCTCTCGAGCCAAATTACACAAAGAGAAACCTGCAGGAAAGGACCGACTCATTCAATGCAGAAAACATTATCGGCAGCAGCACTGGGAGCATAGTCTACAAAGGCGGAAATATATCTGTCACCGTTTATAAGATTGATAGTTCTCGAGAGTGGAACTTTTTTTATAATTCTGTAGGTTCTCTTGTTAAAATTAGGCATCGAAATCTACTGAGTGTGGTGGGATTCTGCCGTGAGGAAAAGTTTAAGGCTTTAGTAACGGAACACGAGCCTAATGGAAATTTAGATACTCTCATGCATGCTGTGGGAATGAAGGACCGCAGGATGATGTTCGACCTAAGCAAGCGTATCGATGTCCTCATATCCACTACAGGGGCACTTATTCATCTCCACGAATATTGTGAGTCTCGAATCGTCCATGGCCATTTGAAGCCCACAAGCATTTATCTGGATGAACATTTTCGAGTTCGTGTGAGCGATTTTGGTACGCTTGAACTGCTTCTGGATCATCTTCAGCAAGAACGGACAGTTTCGTCTGCTACGGAAGGGACACTGAGCTACTTAGCACCTGGTAAGAATATTTCATTTAATTTGATCTACTTTTAGCGATTTATCGTACGGCAATATTAATGATGGATAAGCATTTGCAGAGCTTGCGAACATGAGATGGGGGACTCCAAAAGCTGATGTTTTCAGCCTTGGCGTAATCCTAATGGAGATGCTGACGGGGAGAAGAGCCCCTGCGAGTTTGGAAACCGAAAGTGGCGAAAGAATAAGCCTGCGACAGTGGATTGAAAAGGGTATCAATGGCGGCAGCTTAGCTACTCTGGCTGATCCAGCTTTTGGGCAGAACATAAGTGAAAGCGAAAGCGAAGGAAAGAAGATTGCTAATTTATTTAAGATATCTTTGCTGTGTACCGAAGAAATGCAAGATGACCGTCCATGTATGAGCGAGGTGCTTGCTTGGTTTGTCAATATTAAACACGGTCGAGTGGACTGTAACACTGGGATTTGAGTGTGTGAGATCTCTCTTCGCCGTAAGGAGAACTTGCCGCTCTATATTTCTTCGATATGTTATGATTTTCTCTTGACACAATGAGAGCCTTTCTGTGGAAGAATTAGAATCTATGCCAGAACCTTTGTATAGTGTAAGAATTAGATTGTGTATTTTGTATTGATATCTTTTTGTTGAGAGTTTTATAATGTTTTGTAAAGCTACGTTGGAATATATTGTAATCAATATTTCTTTATAAGAAATAATTGATGTGTAAGGTGTGTATTTGGTTTTAAGGACTTTATATCGTTCATAATTTTTTTTAATTTAATATATGAATATGAGTCTACTTTGATATTTCATTCATGACACTCAAGAATCAAAAGGTAGTATATGCATTCTAATTTATATACAATTTTATTTTATGTTTATTAAATTTGATGGTGTGTTAAAGTTAAAATTAAAAAAATTCAAATTTTTATTCACAAGTTATTTAATGTGAGCAAGTAAGTCTATTCTAAAATTTCAACTAAATAAACCATTTTAAACATAGAAAAATTGTAGAGACAAACAAGGTTTAAATTTGAATAAAAAATAACATTATTAAATTGATGATCAAACTTAACATCATTTAATTGAATAGTTATAGGAAATGTAAAATTAGCAAGTAGAATATGAGCTGAATTAATTAAAATGTTAAAATTGTTGAATTTTGGATTCATGGACATTGCTAGGATTTGAATCTAGGACCTTTCATTTGCCACTAGAGTGCTCTACCACTAAGCTACCAACCCACTTTGTGGTCAACCCAACTTCAGTTCAGGTGTGGCTTTTTTCCAACATTGCACCATAAGACACACATTTGTTGTGCCTGAGTCTCCTAGCCTAGTCTAGCTTTGATACCATGTTGAATTTCACATTCATGAACCAGATATGATTTGAATTTAGGACCTCTCATTTTCCATTGGAATGCTCTACCACTACCGACCTACTTTATGACCAGTCGATCTTCAATTCAGATGTAATTTTTTCCAACAAAACTTACATATTAATCTTTGTTACATGCTTAACATCAACTAACAATTTAAAATTAATATTAATCCATAACTTTTAGGAGTTGTACTTACTCAATATAATTCTTCATTATTAAACATCATCTCTCATGTAACCAATTACCACTCAAAGCTTTTATTAATTTAATATGTTATCAACATTAGCAAAGTTACGTTAATATTCATGTTTTATGGCAATATTTTTTTAAAAATAAAATTTTCACTTTACATAATTTAAAAAAAACATGTTGCCACCCACTAAAGGAAAATGTTTCTTGAACTTTACTTAAAAAATAATATTTGTTTAAGAATGCTTTCTTTGTAAAAATCAAAGTGGATGGTGTGTAACAAGCAAATTTAAAAATATATAATATACATTTCACTAATCAACTTTAATGTCGGTGTTTTTATATGTAAATGTTAGGGAAAGAGGAGACACATTAATTTAGCCTTTTTTAAAAAAAAATCTTTAATTTTTTGAATGAGTATGTTGTATGTGTTCGGCGTGAAATTTTATGTTATATAAGTTGATGAAATTTAATTTTAATTTTATTCTTTTAATTTTTATTTTTAATAGTTACGAATCAATTATAAATGTGTGGTTTAAAAATTATTGTATGTAAATTGATCAATTATTATATTATCCTTTTTCTATCTAAAATACTATTGCTATTATAATTTCATATTTGGAAAGAGTCTATTGTAGCTTCGTGTATCTTGATTATCACTTTCTTCTTTGATTTTTGTTCTAACCTCACTCTAAAGTGTAACCATTGTCAATTATCTTGAATGATTTTTTTGAATTGATCATCACAAAAAAAATTAGTTCCATTAGATGCATATCATTTGAATCATGGAGTTAATTTCATGTAGTTAAGAGCATGCACGAATCATCTTAGATAGAGGAGTTGACTAAGGTGCAAGGGAGTAGTATGAACACTTTAACTTTATACTATGTAAGGTTTTTTAAGGACATTCAAAAAAATGGTCTTAAAATTCAAGAAAAAAATTAAACTATTAATATTTTTTTTGTTATTTAATTTTTGGAAAACAAAATAATAATTGTTTTGATTGTTTAATTTTAGTTGGCATTCAGTTAAAAAATAGGAAAAAAATAAAATTGAAGTGAAATATTAAAAAGGATACAATTAAAAAAATAAACATGATCATAGGCTTTTTCAGTTGTTTAGAGATAATGTTGAACACTATATAATTTTGTAGGATCTAAATTCTACATGAGTAATCGAGCTGTAAAGACACAACTATATACACATCTTAGCTCTAGATCTCATCCAACCTACTTAGAATAGATAAGTATCTAAACATTTTATTTTTAATTGCATTTTTACTTGTTGGCTATCATGTACAAATTAGTTACAATTAGTTAGCATAATATTTTAGACTTTTATTAATATTTATTCACTTACATATTATAACAATAGAGATGGGATTCCATTAGGGTTTCTTTGATTCCTTTGTATTTGGTGAGCTTAATTTTTCCAAACACTCTAATTTTACTTTGCGTCAATTGTAGTTTTTGTTTTAGCTTTGAATTGAAGCCTAACATTGTCTCTCAATTTTGGATCATCTTGATTTTTACCTAAAATCATAGTTTTTTTGTAATAGTTAGATATAGAGATAGCCACCCAAGATCTAGATGTCTAATAGAAAGGACAATGAAAATAGAAGATAAATATGAAAAGAATAAAATATATTCCTATCAATGAATGGAAACATACAATAATGATTCAATATGAGATTACAAAGGAGACCCCTTGATTTTATGGCCAAGGTGAGACATAAGATATCATAAGATTATGACAACTGTCTTAATCTTATGATAGGGTAATTGGAGTAAGCTCTCCCATTGTGATGAGAACACTTCATATTTTTGGATTTCATTGAGTTAGAGGCATTGTGGGAAAATAAATATATTAGGTAAGAGTACTCCTGTGATTCTTTTGGAGAGATATGTGTGAATATGTGTGGAAGAAGTGATGAGTTGGATGTTTGGGTTGTGATGGTTGAAAGGGGGGAATCATGGAAATATGGTTATTATTGTGTTGCATATGAACTATTATGTATATTTCCCACAAGTGTGTCCTCACTCTCTTTATATGGACCTTGAAAGAATCCTCGTGTACACAATTTCCTTGGGTACATGTGTGTGGTGTTGTGTGTAAAATTGTTGTGTTTTTCGAGATGTTAATATAGGTGTGTGAGTTGTAAATGTTGTTCTTGTTGTTGGATGTTGTGGTTAAGTTGTTGATATGTGGTTGTCATTGATGTTAACACTATTAGCATTGGTGTCTTGAAGGCTGTATATGTCGAGGATATTGAGAAACTTATAATTAATATGTTGAAGGTTGTCTGTGAAGCTGTGAAGTTCAACATATTGGAAATTTTAGCATGTTGGTATTCAAAAGTTGTAGATTAAAGGGTCTTTTGCTGAGCTTATCTAGTTTATCTACCAAAAATTTTAGAGGTATGCATCAAGATTTGAGCAAGTTTTTAGTCTTTGTGTTCCTACAACTATTATGTTACTATAGTTGGTGTTTATAGAAGAAGAGAAAATGACTTTGGTAATTTGAGTTGTTGAGTATGCTCATGTGATGTTCGTTGATGTTTCTAGATTGTGATATATCTTTGTTGCACATTTGTGTTGATCGGTCTACTCGTGATCAAATATTTTTCCTTTGCATGTTCAAGTTTTCATGTTCTTGGCCGACATGATGGTTGTAGCGTGTTGTGGATCCTTGTGGATTAATTTTTGAATGTTTGGCATGTTCAAGGATGTTGTTTTAGGTCTTTATTATGTTGTGATCAACTTCAGTTTGTGCGCTTTAAGATTTGTTCATGAATTGGGCTGACAATTTGTATTCATTTACTATTCTATTTTTGGCCGACAAAGTTGTTGATGTAATTCCATGTAGCGGATATATAAGAGTGATTATTTCTTAATTTTGATGGGTGTGAATTGTGTAATGTGAAGTGTGTGAGTGCTATGTGCGAATAAAGATCCGATCATTTGATTACAGAGCAGAGTGTGAAGAAGATTGAGTGAAGTGTGAAGAAGTGTTTTTTTACTTAACCAAAACTGCAATTAGGCTTTTGCAGAAGCTAATTTCTCAGTTCAAATCCTTCAGATGGTTTTAATCTGAATGTCTATGTAATAAAGTATGTCTTCTTTGAGCAATGAGCTCTAGGAACTGTGCCTGAATGCATGTGCATTCCCATTATTCATCTCTATACTTCTAATAGGGTATAATATTGTGGACTAACATCCACCATGGTTTTTTTTCCCTAATAGGGTTTCCACGTATAAAATCTTGGTGTTCTTTGTGTTTTTGATGTGGTGATTGTTTATGCTTAATGTTATTTCATTAGATTTGAGAATAATTTGAATAAGGTTTAATAAGTTTGAATAATATTTGATATTAATTCACCCCCCTCTCAGTTGTCTATCTTTATTTTTCCAACAATTGGTATCAAAGAAGGTTCCTCTTAAGAAGTTTAATAGCTTGAGGTGATCCGAGATGGCATCACACAAGAAGGATACTCCCAGATTTGATGGAACAAACTACTCTTTGTGGAAGGCTAGAATGGAGTGTCATTTGAAGTGCATTGGTGAACCTTTTTGGAAGATTACAAAGAACATATATGTTATTCCTCAGAATGGTCCCTCTACTCCCGATGAGATCAAAGAAGCTGAAATAAATATCAGGGCTATAGAAGCATTGTTGAGTGCTCTGACAGATTTAGACATGACAAATGTGATGGATCTGAAAATAACACATGAGATCTGGAAGAATCTAGAAACATTGTATGAAGAAGATGCACAAGTGAAAGTTTCTAAGCTACCAAGTCTAAAAGGAAAGTGGGAAAAATTGAAAATGAGCGAAGATGAAAACATTATTTCTTTCATACAAAAAGTAAATGAACTAGTGATGGGTATTAGATGTGCTGGTGGAATCTTGGATGAAGAAGAGGTTGTAGCCAAAGTGCTCAGATCATTGCCTACTTACAAAATGGAAGCTCATTATATTGAAGAGCTTAGGATAGTAACACATGTGACAAGAGATATGCTGATTGGTAAGCTTGTTGCCTTTGAGCTGAGTGAATTTGGTGAATCTACCCCTAAGAAAGAATTTGCATTTAAATCGAATGTATCCAAAAGAAACAAACAGAGATATGATCTGGAAGAAAGTTCGAGAAAGACATTCAGTTATGAAGATGAGATGAAATAGATTAAAGATGAAGAAAGAGAGGTAGAAGAGCTGGAAGCAATGATTGTGAAAAGAGAAGCAATAGGACAAGCTAAGTACAAAGGAAAGTTGCCTATTAAATGTTTCTCTTGCAATAAGATAGGTCATTTTGCATTAAGATGTCCTGAAAGAGTTCCTAGGTTCAAACCAGACAAGCCTAGATTTCAAAAGAAATGTTATTATGCTAAAGAAGGTGTTACTGATGAAGAATTTGAAAAATAAAATGGAAATGAGGATGGATGGGTATTCATTGCTATCAAGGAAAATGGTCTAGTGTCCACTAAATCTGCTAATAATAAGAATGTTGAGAAAGCTCTTGCAACCAGAATTGAAGAAAAGGATGAGTGGGTGATTGATAGTGGATGCTCACATCATATGACTGGTGAGAAAAGTAAGTTTTTAATCTTGGAGAAGTACGACAGTGGTGTTGTAAGATTTTGGAGATAACAATGTTGGTGTGATTTGTGGAAGAGACACAATTTCTCTTGGTGGTAAACATAATACTGATGATGTCCTTTATGTAGAAGGTTTGAAGCATAATTTATTGAGTGTTGGATAGATGGTCAAAAAGGGATACAATCTTCAATTCTAAGATGGAAAGTGAAGGATAATGAGAAGTTCTGGAAATGTAATTGCTTCAGGTACAAAGACAAGAGATAATATTTTTCACTTGAGTGCTGCTAGTGAAAGTTGTTTAATTGCTCAGGTTGATGAAAGTTGGTTATCGTATAGAAGGTTGTGTCATGTGAATTTTGATAACATTATCAAGGTAAGCTCCACTCAAGCAGTAAGAGATCTTCCTAAGTTAGTGAAGCCTACTAACAACATATGCAAGGAATATCAAATGGGAAAGCAGACTAGAGTTTCTTTTCAGAGAAAACAACATCATTCTAATGGAATACTAGAGCTGGTGCATATTGATATGTGTGGTCCCTCCAGAATCAGAAGTCTACAAGGAGAAAGGTACTTTATGTTGCTTATTGATGATTACTCTAGGATGATATGGGTTGCTTTCTAGAGAGAAAAATATGAAGCGTTATAGAAGTTTAAAATTTTCAAAGCTATGACCTATAATGAGGCAGGTTTGAAGATTAAATGGTTAAGGTCAGATAGAGGTGGTGAGTTCACTTCCTGGGAGTTCAATTCTTTCTGTGAAGAGAATAGAATCAAGAGACAATTATCTACTCCCCAGACTCCTCAATAGAACAGAGTTGTAGAGAGAAAGAACAAAACAATTCTAGATTTTTCTAGATCTATGATGTTGGAAGGTAATGTAACTCATATCTATTGGAGAGAAGCTATAAGCATTGTTGTGTATACTATCAACTGGGTAAATTTCAACAATAATTCTGATAAGACTTCTTTTGAGTTGTGGTTTGGTTATAAGTTTACTATTAAGTAGATGTTACATCAAGAGAGATGAAGATATAGGCAAGTTTGATGATAGGAGTGATGAAGGAATCTTTCTAAGTTATTCTACTAAAAGCAAGGCCTACCGGTTCTATAATAGAAGATTGAGGAAAATGATTGAAGGTGAAAATGTCAGAGTTGATGAAGACACTGCTAGATTATCTAGATACTATGGATATGATTCAGATGACCAACTTGATAGTATTGATAAAATAAAAAATGCTCAAACATAGAATCAAGTCCAAATTGTTTAGGTGAATCAAGAGAATCAATAAGGAGAGACTAGTGGGAGTGCAAAAGAGAGAACAGAAGAATCATAAGTTCGAGAGAATCCTAAAGTTTTGAGGTATGTAAAGCTAAATCATTCTAAAGATCATATTATAGGAGATAAGAACAAAGGTGTGGAGACTAGAAGAAGAAATGCAGGAGAGTATTGTTTGATTTCCAAGACTAAGCCCAACAATGCCAATGAAGCATGTAAAGATGAACATTGGATGGAAGCAATGAAGGAAGAATTGATGCAGATAGAGAAAAATGATACATGGACTCTTGATCCCAGACCTCAGGACAAAAATGTGATTGGAACTAAATGGATCTTTCAGAATAAGATGAATGAACAAGGTGAAGTGGTCAGGAATAAATCAAGACTGGTATGTAAAGGGTACTCACAGATGGAAGCTATTTATTTTGAAGAAACCTTTGCCCCTATTGCTAGAATTGAAGTTGTAAGATTGTTTCTTGCTTATATTGCTTTTAAGAACTACAAAGTCTATCAAATGGATGTAAAGTCATCATTTTTGAATTAAGTTATCTATCCTTCTTTTTCCAACACTTTTCACCTAGTTACCATAGTTATCTCTCTAAGTTTAGGGGTCGACAACCTTGTTTTTATAAGGCTAGGAGGCGAGATTCCATCGACATTGAAGACAAATTTCCTTTGTGCAAATTTATTTTTGGGCTTCGATGGAGGAAATTCATTGTGTTGTTGGTATTCAATGCTAATTGTAAAGATTATATTTAGACTATGCATACTTGTGGGAAAGTTCAAAAAATTCTATGTAAAATAACCCATTAAGGGGCTATAAATATGGTAATTCTAGTTAGACTCAAGAGTTGTGCATGTATTTTACTATATCATATGTGAATTATAGTTATGTGGTAGTGTGAAGTGATGAATGCCTAATAGGTGTATGCTAGTGAAGGTAATGTAAATAACAAGGAGTATTTCATATATATGTGCATAGTTGAAAAGTGTTAAAAAAGGAAGAGGAGTGAAAACAGATTGCAGTTAAGCTATTGTCCTAGACTATAAATAATACTAGTTGGAACATTAAGTTCTTTCTCTTTTCCTAAATTTCTTATTCTTTGTACCTATATTATCATCGTCTACGGCTTCATTTTAAAACTTTATTTAATAAATAATATATGTAAATGTAATATGGATAAGTGAACTTTATTTCTTGTAGAATCCATTCCTTGCATTTCAACATGAGAAAATGTATTGTTGTCCTTTGAAACTATTATAAGAATAAGAAGAAACATGTTTCATTCATTCCATTGTATTTATCTCCATTGTAAAATACATAAACTTCTTATGTCTTTGAATTCCCTTCACATTTTAGTCCAAATAAGTGTATTGTAGTCTTTTTAATCTTACAAGAAGAGGAATAATTCCATTATATGCATTTTGTTACATTCATTTCCAGTGGCAAGTAAATACACTTCTTACCTTGTGATAAATAGCTTATATTTTGTATGTTTATCTTAGATTGACAGGATATATAAGATATAAATACATGAGTAGTTGTAGATGCATAAGCATATGTCACGCTTACCTTTTAAAGCATACAAATTAATATAACAAGGCCTATGTAGTGGCACCGTGGGGGTTTGAGACCACCGAGGGTAGTTGGTCTGGGCTTCATTCTTCACAGACATTACCTAACATTCGTCAAGGATCACAATTACCTCTGTAAGGGTTTGTAGTTGTCTTGGGGTGAAGCCAAAATAGTGGTTTACAATTCAAGTGAGGAAGGAAAACTCACAAAAAATGAATATATGGAAAAAAAAATGATTTTAGGGGTTTTTATGAACCTACTAGTTTGAGTGAACCTATAAGGGGTTTGTTTGAACTAGGGTTTGAGCAAACCCTTTTAATTCTTTCCTACCGAAAAACCCAAAAAAATCCTTTATGGAAGGGTGGTTCGAGCAAACTCCTAGGGGTTCCTACAAACCCCCCTTATTCCTCATCCCCCTTGAGACACAAAAAATCCTAAATTTTGGCACTTTGGAGCTCGGGTTGAGGATGAAAATGGAGGAATCTTCACAAACCCAACTCAAATTAGGTAGTCCTTGGAACGAGCTATCCAATGAATATAATTTTAATATGTTTTGGTTTTATTATGTATTTGTTTTTTTAGTTTTATTAAACATAGGTTTTTCATCGAAAATGAAGGTCTTTGTTCTGCACATGTTGAAAAATAGTAGATTATCAATTTTTTTTTTGAAAAATATTAGTGCACTAGATATCAAAGTCCTTGATCCAACAAAAAATGTTACGCATTATACAGTCGTGCTATGTTTGAATTGTAATTGGTTTGACTTCAAAACTTGATTAAACAAAACATATTCAATAAAAACTATATAACCAAGTGGAAGCACTAGATATCGGAGTTAAAAATCTAAATTCCGAAGAATTATAATTTTATCCTTTATGGAAAAAAAGTTGTGTTATACGGTGTGTGTCACTTTTTAAAAATGTTATTTTATGAAAAAACCGGTTTTCATGGGAGATGGAAAAAGAAGTGCAATTTGATTCCAAAATTTTTGAATTTTTTTTTTAGAATCCACAAACAAAATATGACGAGACTCTAGTTCTCATCATCTTCAAATTCCTCACAGTTTAGCCACTATAGGTGTCCGAATGTGAAGATGTAGTTGCAAAAAAAAATCAATTTGGCCATCATCTAGTTTGGCCAAAAATTGTAAACCACTATTGTGGGATCACCACTTGTCAAGGTGTCTAAGAAAATGATAAGATATTAGGAACATAGTTGTTAGATTGGTTAAACACCCCAACCAAAACAAGAGTTTATAGGGATGCTCTTTTTTTTAATAACTCAGCTAAAGTAACCCCTTCTCCAACATGTGATGAAAACTATGGGAAAATGATAGTAAAATCCTCCCCCGGTTTAGAATTTGGTAAGGTTCTAAGTTAGGGTGTTATTTTTTTATCACATTCGTGAGGAAGAATTACAACAAATCTATATATATAAACATTTTTTAATAATAGTGAATAGTTGTTATTAGTTCTTGGATGATTATGATGTAAGTAAATTAATGCATATATGTATATCTATAATTTATATATTTAATAATAATTAAAGTAAAATATTGAGCTCTCATTGCAATATTAATTAAATTAAAAACATTTGATCTTACGTAATTCATATCAATACAAAATGAATTCAATAAATAAATAACCTTTTCCAAGGTTAATGCATTAATTATTGGAGGAAAGATGCAAATAACCAAAATTGCTAGAATTCAATAAAGGATATCTTACAAATTCTAAATTGTGTGACATGTTAGGAAAGTTCATTTGAAATCTAGTATTGGAACAGTAAAGTTATTCTTAGGGTAGAGAAGTTAAGTTGGAAATTTGGTCTAAGCTATACTAGGAGTAGAAATTAAGTGTCAGTTCATCATTAACCTATAAAAGTTCTTATTTATTAAATATATCTAGATATAATTATTTAATTATTAAAGATGTTTGGCCTTTTCTCGAGAACTTGAACACCTCCATTCCACATAGAAATCCTAAGAGAATTTATTCTTGGATGAGTCACCATTCAAGTGTCTCGTGTAACACACTTATCCCAAGTTTTCTATGCCTCCATCTTAGGGTGTTCAAGGGAATTTTCTGCCACACCCAAATACACATTTCCCTCTCCCCACCTTTTGGGTAGTGCACCTTGGAGATGTTGCATTAGAAACATTCCTAGTTGTACATGTAGAATGTAATGACATCATGACATAGGAAGCAGTTGTGTCATTTCAAAAAATAGGTATGTTTTCCCTAATTGTGGGCATGATATATTTGGTGAATAGAGAAAAGAAAGAAGGTGGAAGAGTGATATAAATGGGGAATGGAAGGGACATGGAAGGTATTGTTGATGAGATGGTGGACATAGTAGAAATTCCCATGGGATTGATAACTAATAGACGTTGTTGGGGAATAAGGAGAGGTGAATAAGTAGGAGGTAAAGGGAATGCAATGGAAACTAATTGGGAAGAAGTTACGACACTCAAAGTGATAGTTGAAGTAACAATTTTGGGAGTGGGTGATGTGGTAATGGTAGGTGAAGCAATGTAAGAAGAAGGCGGTATGGTCTTAATGGATGAGGAATAATTGGGAAGGGATGTAAAATGTGTAGGTCTATCCTAGGTAGATATCTTTTTTTATTATTATTTTCATTCTCTTCAATGTTTGTAAAAATTTTACTCTTTGAACAACTTGATCTCCTTTCCTTTTGTAAACCTTTGTCTTAATATTAGGTAGCCTTTGAATATCATTATCCTTTGTACCATTGATATTTACTATTTTCTTAGGATATATAGTGGATTCTTCCATATTTTGACTATCATCATCTTTAGAAATCACCTACCTAGAATACTTTGATTCATCTAATTCAACATATCTTGCCATCTTCTTTGGATCTAAAAGGTTGTAAGTCAAAGGAACCATTTTTGAATTAGAGTATTAATTTGTAAATGTATCTATTTATTTCTATATCTAATAATATTGGTCATAATTTCATCAAGGTTGGTCACCTCTTATTATGCTTGATAAGTTGGAAAATTGAAACCTCAGGACTTCACCTAGGATTAGGCACTTTTCACTAATATATCATTTAGAATGTGGGGTTGGAAAGGGCATAAAATTAACTTACAACCTAGAAGGTGATTCAATAAACCATTGAGTCCAAATTATTTTGGGGGTTTGAAATGGAATTTGAATGAAATGCAATGATACAACTAGCTAACAATGAAAATGCATTACTTTGATGTGAAAAAAACAAATTTGGAAAGTGATAGACAAATTTGATTATTAGGAACATAATAAGAAAAATTGTGTGCACATGTAACTTGAATTTTGACTTGATTTTACCAAACAATGTCGCCCAAGGTTCTTATGTTTGGATAGCCGAATTCACAATATGTCTCACAATACTTGGGTGTCTGATCAAAGGCTTCTTCCTTTCGAAGTTCATTGTCAGATCTTCGTCCGTTGTTAAGATAATTGATTCTCATATCTTGTCAAGTTGTAGGGTTTGAATACAACAATGATTAAATTGTGTTCAATCCTCTTCCAATATTATATAGATCTATAACTTGCACATTGAAAGATAGAGAAAGGGTTGTTCCATATAGGGGCTTGCCTTGGTAAAACCCTATGTTGGTGTTTCCACCTCCACAATGAAAAAATTGATGAATGAGAGCTTATCCTTTTTAGGGATAGAGAAAAAATGACAAATGAATGATGAATTAACAATGCAATATAACTCACCACTCAAATCTAATTTCCTTTAAGGAATGAAGTCATGAAAATCTCGTCAAGGCTTGATTGAAATTTAGCTTGACTTTATTTGAAGACCTACAAGAGCTAGTCCTCACAAATAAAACATATGCATAAACATGAAAAAACTCACACAAAAGTTCACATGATGCTTTGACAATAAAATGATGCAATAATTTTTCTCTTGAATACTCTTGATAAGAATCACTTGATAATGATCATGCTTTGAAAATATTCTCCCTCCTTTTAATATGGTGAAATGACTAGGTATTTATATGTAATTAATCTAATTTACCACAAATTAAATCATGATAGCCAACACTTAACATTTGAAATTAAAATAATAATGTGCCAACTTCAACATATTAAAAATTGGATCCAAAATAGGGGACAAGGCTGCCCTAGGCATCATTTTTCCAACACCTTTTTAGGATCCAAGGTATTGAGGGAAAAATATTAAATGCCTACCTTGGTTTTGTACATGTGATTTCATGATAAATGTTCAAATGGGCTATAGAATGCATACTATAGGAAATTATGTTTAAAATTAGATTTAAGCACATAGGAAGGAGAAAAATCTAGTGTGAAATTATCAAGGGTGAAAATTTACGATGCTACATAAATAGCCCCCACTTTAGTGAGAGTATGAACTTATTCTCATATTCAAACTAAAGTAAATATATGTCAAAAGGGGTTTGATTGTTCAAATTTTAGAGAGATGGGATGAAAATGACTCTAGGGTGAGTGTACAATCCCCAATGATTCAAGATTCTATGGTAAGCCAACATAAGAGAAAAGGAACACCCATGTATGTAATTCATCATGACAATAAAAAACATACATGACAAGAACACAACACAATACACTACAAAATTCACAACACAACACAATATAAACATAACACAAATATAATGAAATAAGATACAAACATAAGAAAATATATAAAAACACAAATAAAAGGTTAGTACTAAAAAGGATTGGAGTGAGTAAGGTAAAGCGACAAGAATCCTAAATTTGTCTCAAGTACCAAACATCTCCATCAAATGTGTTATCTAAATAAAATGGTTCTCTCACAAGGATGTGAAACACAGAAAAATGAGATCCTAAGTCATAAGTACCTAGAAAAATTGTACTCAAGGCCTTTTCCTAGGGTTTCATTGAGATGCAGATCAATAGGGAATATAGATTTTCTTTCAACCATGAAAGTGAACCAATTGGACCAGGATCTCCATCCTATTGAGGATTGGAATGGATTTTGTTTAATTGGCCTAATTAGACTATGCACCCTAATACATAAAATAAAATATCTCAACAATGTACAAACTAAAACAATAGCTTGTAGGCAAATCTAGGAAATGCAGAGGATTTCACACACCTTCCTAAAAAAAATAAGTTTCAATGTGAATAGGAGGAATAATTTTCCCAAGGGTGTATAAGTCTTTGTATGCATCTCCTTCTCTATTTTTGAGTTCCTCCCATGACATATCTAAGATCCTAATTTATCATTTCAAAGTTGTTGGAACACCGTAGAATAATTTTGTTGTTGATTTTCCATGGATAGACAAGATGTAGGGCTTCAAATGTAACAATGAATAATTTTTCTTCAAGCTCCCTTAAATCCTCTTCAAACCTAGAATTTGCACATTCATAAAGAGAGGAGATTTTGTGCCATTTAGGGGCTTACCCTTTTCAAGGTCCGTGTTAGTGTTTCCACTTACACAATGGTAATATCAATGATAAAATGATAATGGATAGGAGGGAATGATGAAACCACAAAGTGCTGCAACTCACCACCCTTAAATGGCTTCCTCGAAAGACTGAATTCATGCACATGACCTCAAGGTCTTAGATCTTGTTTTCTTGATTTTCTTGAATGATTTGGATACCTACAAAAGTATTTTACTTCACAAAACAATGATAACATGCACATATAAACTCACATACACTTTGGCATGATGTTTGGATATTGAATTTCTGCAACAAATCACTGAAATGCTATTCTTCACTTTCTCTTGAATGCTCTTAATTTTCACCTCTTGCTATTGTATTTCCCCTTAATATTATAATGATGCAATAATTAGGTATTTATACACATTTATTCAATTTCCCAAAATATAGATCCTACTAGCTAACCTTTGCGAGTTGAATTTTGAATGTTCAAATTTTGACACCGACATATTAAAAATTTGGTCTTGGCACAATATGAGGACTTAGAAGCCCTAGAGTGTCCTATTCCTAGCCCCATTTTAATGTTTTAGGGGAAAAACATTAAATGGCTGCATTTGTTCAATTATTGCAATTTATTTAAAACAATAAAAATGGGCCTCAAAATGCACAATTTAGTAAATTTGGAACCTAATTAGGTCCAATAAATTAAGGGGGAGTAAAAGAAAGAGTTAAATTGTCATGAGTGACAATTTTTGATTCCACAAGATGTTAAATCACTCGTGAGCTACATAGATCTACTGGAAAGCAACAAGTGTTATACTAGGTGTCCATACAATATGATGAGGTCCATAAGGCTAACAAATTGCATTATGATAAGAAACTCATGAAACATATGGCTCCACTGGCAATAAATTTGTGTTATGCTAGGTTGCCATGTTAAAAAAAGGGGTTCTCAAGTTCATGAAGAAAAAAGTTACGTTATGACAAATCCACTGACTATCTTACAAAATTTAGCTTCAGAGAGTGCATAAGGATTAATCTCACAAGCGATAAAAAAAATTCACCTTAGGGAGTGCATAAAATTTAACATCCAATGGGATGAATTAAACTCACCTTAGGGGGTGCACAATATTTAATGTTACAATGGATGAAGAAAACTCACCTCAACGAGTGTACAAATTTTAATGTCACATCGGATAAATATCATAAAGCCACACTTCGGGAGGTGTTATTAAAAATACCACCATAAAGAGTGTCTCAAAAATATCAAAGGGGTAGTACTCAAAACATGAAATGACACACCTTAGGGAATATCACACTTGACACCACTGGTAAGAGAGGATAATTAGTAGAATGAAAGATCAGACTTTAGGGAATATTATTCATAGTATTGGAACCAAAGAAAACATCACATGCCATGAAATTCACACTTTTAGGATACCAAACCTAATATCATAACAAAGAAGAAACCAACATACATTGACGAAGAAACACTTTTAATTAACAACCTCACACTTTCTAGGAGATGTATGCTATCATCACTGAAAATGGATTATTTCTTATGCAAACAATGTGTGGTGGAATTTACGCCCCTCTTAAAATGTTAACGTACTTGCTACACTAATATTTTAAGGAGATACAAAGGGATCCCTTGTAGTAAGTAATGCACCTGAAATAAGGCTACCCACCCTTTCCCCCCAAGCATATGGACAAAGATAAGCCAAAATAAATGAGAACATGCTGCTCCTTGAAAAATGAAATATGATTGCAAAAAGCCAAATTTATATGCCCATGTATGGTAATGAGTGTTATGTAACACTAAAACTACCATATGACAAGGAGAAAAATGAATGTATCTTATTCTATTATTCTATCAAATTTATCATTTTAAGGATTCAATTCTTCCAATTTCTTCTTCCAAACATGCCATTCATTAATAATATGTCAAAATATTCTATGATACACACAATAGGATGTGTTTTTTTTCTTTCGTTTATTATCTCTTCTTTCATTCACGAGTGGTAATTTAATGAATCCCTATTATAAAAGTGTGGATAAAGTACACTTAGTCTCAAAAAAATGATGTGGATCAGGTAAAAAACATTTTCTAATAGGACCATGAATTTTGTGTGGTCTGGATGATGGGGAAAATGTTTGATATAAAGGTGGAGGACCTTGGTAACCTTTGTATTTTGTATCTTTATATGGTGTTTTTTCCAAAAGGGAATGGATTTCATTCTCATTATTTCTATCACATTCTTGTTTTGTTAGGCTCCTAAAGCCTTGGCCATAACATTGTTCTAAGCTAATAGGTCTGTTATTAATTTGTTTTCATAGGATGGAGGATCAATAGGTGGTATGGGATCATCATGTTTGTTATCAATAGGTTCTTCCATGTGCTTAGGTTGAGGTATGAATTGTAAACCACTTTCCATATGAGATATGTAGATCATTTCAAGTGGTGATATGGTCGTTGGTGTTGATTGTTGATATGGGTGATTAGGCCAATCTATTAAAGGGTAAAAGACCACATTGTTCTCAAGGCTAAAATATAAATGGTTTATGAATTTGTTCAATATCTACTTCTCTTGCCTCAATATATCTTCATTAAGAAGTTATACATTTAGAGATGAAGGAATGTGAGTTTTATTATCTGAATTGTAGTCATTTCAAAACACGCAACATGAAACATCAACCAATGATTTCAAGGAAGTAATTTTCTTACCAAAAAAATTAGCAATTATGACAATATGATGTATGCAATGAAGTTTAGATTGTTATACCACAATGATATGGAAAAATGAAAATAGATCCAGACAAAAGATCTTGAGAGGGTTTTTCCAAAGAAATATGAGAAAAAATAGCTTGGACAACGTTGCCAAGGGCACCCTTGTCTAGCAAATATTTTTTCTAAATTCAAAGTTTGAATGCCTATGATACTATTTATTATTTGTGTTCTATGTTTGTGAAAGTGTTATAGTATCTTCAATAATTTTTCCAATTTATGATTATGCAATGTAAACTGCAAGTATGCAATAATTTTCAAAATTTTGAAATAATAAAATATGATTCTAAATGCAATTCCTAGATCTAAAACGCAACAATTAAATAATTATAATGTGAAAAATTTGAAAATGATTACGTTGATGTCTTTTTGCAGCAAAATAATGCAACTATTCACCTTTTTGACCATATATAAAATTCCTGAATGAATGCGATGAACACTTTCAGATTTTATTTCAGATCTATGAATGACCTAATGTTGATTTATGAATGCAATTATGATGTAGGTTTCACCTATGATGAGTGGAATTGATCCCTATTGCAACCTATAATACAATATGATATGAAATTTTTAAAATTTATGCTTTTATGATGCAAAAATGAATACCTAAAGAAACAATGCAAAACAACACAATCCTAACCTTAGATCTAAGATGGTATGCTTCAGATTTAAGAAGGTCTATAATATTAATGTGTTAGGTACACCAAAATGATAAGCTAAAAAAGTGAAACCCCAAAAATTCACCTAGGATTAGGAACTTTTTGCTAATATATCATTTAGAATTTAGGGTTGGAAATAACATTTAGTTAACTTACAACATATAGAATATGAGTCAATAAACCCTTAATTCCAAATTATTTTGGTGGTTTTAAATGGTTTTTTAATGAAATGCAATGATACAAATAGATAACAATGAAAATGAACTAAATTGATGTGAAAACAATAAATCTAGAAAGTGATAGATAGATTTGATTATTAGGAAAAAATTATGTAGAATTATGTGTGCTTGTTACTTGATTTCTGAATTGATTCGTTTGGAAAATGTTTCCCAGGGAGCCTATGTTTTGTTTACTGAATTTGTAATCTATCTTCACATTACTCAGGTGTCTGATCAGAGGCTCCTTCCTTTTGGATATTTCTGTCGGATCTTCATCAGTTGCTAAGATAAATTAGTTTCTATATCTTGTCAAGTTTTAGGGTTTGAATGCAACAATGATCAAATGGTCTTCAATCCTCTTCCAATGTTATTTGGATTTGTAACGTACACATTCAAAGAGGGGAAGGGTTGTTCCATATAGGGGATTGCCTCAATCAAAACCTGTGTTCGTGTTTCCACCTCCACAATGGTAGAATTGATGAATGAGAGCTTATCCTTTTAAAGGATAGAGGATAAAAAATCACATAAAAATTGACATGATTCTTTGATAATTAAATGCTGTAATAATTCTACTCTTGACTACTCTTGACTTGATCATAATTGCTTGATAATGATCTTGCTTCAAAACTATTATCCCTTCTTTTTTAAATGGTGAATGACTAGGTATTTATATAAAATTAATCTAATTAAATCCCACAAAATGAATCTTCATAGCCAAATTTTAACATTTGAAATTTATATAATAAAGTGCCAACTCTGACATACTAAAAATTGGAGCCAAAATATGGTGAAAAGGATGCCCTAGGTGTCATTCTACCAAACCTTTTTTTGGGATCCAAGGTATTGGGGATAAAATATTAAATGCCTACCTTGGTTTTATACATGTAATTTCTTGATAAATGTTTAAATGGGCTACAAAATGAATAAGTTAGGAATTTGGTGTACAATTAGGTCTAAGCACATAGAAGGGACAAAAATCTAGTGCAAAATTGTCAAGGGTGACAATTTATGACACTACACTGCCCAATTAGGATGAGGGATAAGTTTATCAAATATTGCTCTATATTCTTCCTCTTACACAAGTTTAACATCATCCTCCAACCAATCTAGTACCACAACTAGCTTGATTTGCCTTATATATTTTAGTGGAAGCCTTGAGAAATATATTTTTCTAACTTCATGTTTATTTAGGAAGTTGGAACAAAAATCCTCAAGTTGTTGGACTTGTGATGGTATTTTTTACCTACATTCTTCTCTATTTTTTGTATGGGTCAAGGTGTGATCTATCATGATGATTTTCTAGATGGTGCATTTATATTTCCACATATTAATTCTCTATTGATCATGAATAGGGGACAAAATACAATCCTTCTCCAGCTACAAGATTGTATGGAACAACTATATACAAATATTTTAATAGATTTTTAGAGTGATAATTTTCTTGTTACCTCAAGAAGTATCATCTTATTAGTTGGATACATTGGGAGTCTATATGGTGCTCCTAAGAAGCCTTGAGTTATTAAATATGTAAAATTTGGAAACATGATGAACAATTATCCAAAGCTTTGTACCAACCACATAGTGATGTAGGAGCATCTAGTGGTGCAAGGGAAATCTTCCATCACCCAAAAATATTTTATTTTTATTTATTTTTGTAGTTTCCTTAGTTGTTTTGGGGCCCATGGAAATTCATGCAGTCTTTGCAATAGTTAGAAGTTTGAAACAACTAAAATAGACACTTGGTATTTTTAGTAAGTCACCCTATTTGGGTCCTATGGAAATGAAAAATTAACCTCAAGGAGTTAAATTGGAAAATAAGTTTTTTAGTGATAGAATCATCTCAAAATCCTATACCGTTTGGAAGATATTTAATTTTCATTATGAGGAATTTCTCCAATGAAGTTTAAAAATAAAATTTGAGGCCCTTTAGAGTGCCAAAATAGGTTGCAATATCTCAAATCTTGTAGATTTGGTGAAAGATGGTTATTGATCTCTTCAAAATCTTTCCAAAGATATATTAAAAATAAAAATCTAACAATCGGATCAAAAGTTATGACCTTGAGAAGTTGTAAATACATAGATAAAAAATAAAAAATGTCTAGAGTGGGAAATAGACGGTGGAATTTTTGGTGCTAAAATTGAGTTACACCTTCCAGAATATTCTAAGGAAGTTACACTTCTTGGATAAAGAGGGAGAACAAGGATTATAGAAGGGAGCTTCGGTAGTGTAGATCATGGTTTTCACTTGCATATTTCTATAATGAGAAGGCCCATGTGGTTGTACTATGTTATTTTCTGAGAATTGTAGTTTCACTTCATCAAGATAATAGAAAGGAAGTGATCCCTTTTGCATCTATTTTTTTTTGTTGTTTATCTCTCTTGTTTAGTTGTGTGTGTGGTTTCGTAAGGGAAGTACCCTCATCAAGTGGTATCATAGAAAGTTTTCTTGACTGTGTAGACATATCATCGAATGTGAGGCAGTTTACACTAGGACTTGTGGTTGTGGGTCTGTGAGAAAAGATGCCTCCATGAAGAAACTATCATGGAAGAAATGTTGGGGTAATAGAAGAGGGTTTTAGAGCCCTCCAAAGACAATTTCAAGCACTAAAAGAGGATCTACATAGAGGAGATGATGTTAGAAGAAGAGATGAAAGTTAAGATGATGCTAAAAATGAAGATCCATTAGAAGAAGACACACATGATGTAATAGATCCTAGAGAAGTCATACTTCTTAGGGCCATTTCTAAGATTGGAAAGAGGCTAAAGATATAAGTTTCTATATTTTTTGGAAACCTGAATCCAAAGGATTTGATCAATTGGGTCAATGATAGGGAAGAGTATTTTAAGAATGAGGAAATAGAAGATCCGAAGAGGGTCAAATTTACAAAAGCCAAGTTGAAAGGCCATGCTAGCATATGGTGGAAATATGTCCAGTCGAAGAGAAATAGAAGAGGAAAATATAAAATACCAAGATGGGATTAGATGGTGGGAAAATTGAAGATACACTTCATTCTTGTGGATTATGAGCTAGATTTTTTGAAGAAGATGTAAGGGTTGAAATTAGAAAAAAAATTAAAGAGTACAAAATAATTCTATCGAGTCCTGATCAGAAAACGCCATTCTGAGGCCAACAAAAAGAAATTTTCTTGTTACAAAACTAGTTGAAGCCGAGTATTCAAGAAGAGTTGAGTTTGGTGAGGATGGCCACGATTGAAGATGTGTATCAGTTTTCCTTAAAGGTGGAAGAGAAGCTCAACATAAGGTTTAAGAGAAAGAAAAGGGGCGGAGGATGTGGTGGAAAGACTATTGGATGATCCTATGGAGGTTGAAGTGAAGATTAAAATAAAACTAAAGGATCTAGTAGCAGTAAGATAAAGAAGGGAGATAATACCTATCATTATTGAAATCAAAATAATGTAGACCAAAGAGGAAGAGGAATATTTGGATGAGGATTGGGAAGGGGAGGCTTTCATGGAACCTTTTTTAATGCAAAGAAGGACATAGATCCCACGAGTGTCCTTAAAATCAAGGGAGGAGATATAGAAGAATTAAATTAAATGCAAAAGTTATGCATGTAGATGAAGATGTCGAGTCTTCACATTCTAAAGACGTTGAAATGCAAGAGTCCCTTGTTGTTAGAAGAGATTTTCTAAATGAGGAGAAGGAACCAAATCAAAGAAAGAGCTTGTTTCACACTCGATGCAAGTATGAAGGTAAATTTTGTAATGTTATCATTGATGGAGAGAGCACTGATAATCTCATTTCAGAGGAAATGGTTACTAAGATACAAATACAGAGGAGAAGGAATCCAAATCCACATGGAATCACATGGTTGTAGAAGGATCATAGGGCTTTGGTCAATGAGCAATGTTTGGTAAAGTTTAAGATTAGCAAATATCAAGATGAGGTTTTGTGTGATATTATATGTATGGATGTTTGTCACATGTTGTTAGGTAGACCATAGTAGTTTGATCAATGAGTGATGCATGATGGACATGCTAACCCCTATTCCTTAACAAAGGATAACATTCATCATAAGTTGAAACCCTTGAAGGAGGTAGAAGAAAAGGAATGCAATAATGCAAGAATTTGTTTGGTTGATGGAAGAAATTACTTAGAAGGTATGAGACACAAGTATATGTGTTCCACATTGATCCCTAGAGTTGATAAAGAAGATACTAATGAGGTATCGATCAAAGTTTTAGATTTATTGAATGAGTTTCAAGATATTATTTTTGATAATGTGACTGGAGGTTTGTCTCTAGTAAGGAAGATAAGCCACCAAATGGACTTGATTCTTGGAGCCAATTTTTCAAATAAGGCAGCTCATTGTATGACTAGCAGAGAGTGAAGAGTTGAACATACAAGTAAAATAGTTGTTGCAAAAGGGATTGATCAAAAAGAGTTTGAGTCCATGTACTATACCTATAGTACTAGCACCAAATAAGTATGGGTAATGGTAGATGTGTATAGATTCTAGAGCCATCAATAAGATCACCATCAAGTATAGATTTCCCTTGCCAAGGATGGATGACATCATTGATTGTTTGAGTGGAGTTGAGTACTTCAAGAAGAAAAATACGAAGAGTGGTTATCACCATATTTAGATTAGAGAAGGAGATTAATGGAAGAAAATATTCAAGACCAAAGAGGGCTTGTATGAGTGGTTAGTCATGCCCTTTGGGCTAACCAATGCATCGAGCACCTTCATGTGACTCATGAATGAGGCACTGAAAAAAAATTTGGGTAAATTTTTCAATGTTCATTTAGATGACATTTTAATTTTTAGCAAAACATTGGAGGAGCATTTGATGCATATCAAAAAAGTTTTTGAGAAGCTAAGAACAAAGAAGTTGTTGATCAATTTGAAGAAGTGTAATTTTGTGAAAAGATAGTTGGTATACTTGGGATTTGTTGTCTCAACAAAAGGTCTTAAGATGGATCTAGAGAAGGTAAAATCTATAATTGAATGGCCTACACCAAGGAGATCTATTGAGGTGAGATATTTTCATGGTTTGGCTAGTTTTTATAGAAATTTTATCAAAGGTTTTAGTAGTATTTGTGCACCTCTAATTGAAACAATGAGAGGGTATAGAAAAGAGTTTAAGTGGACTACATGAGCAAATTGTTTTTTGATATGTTGAAGAAGAAAGTTACAAAGCAACCTATATTGACACTTAAAAATTTCAACAAGGTATTTTAGGTAGATTGTGATGCTTGTAGTAATGCCATTAGAGCTATTTTTAGTCAAGAAGGTAAACTCATTGCCTATTTTAGTTAAAAATTGAATGATGCAAAGAAGTATTTCATTTATGATCAAGAGTTTTACAGTTCATGCTCCAAAGAAATGAAGACACTATTTGTTTTCAAAGAGATTTTTCTCTATTTATAGATCATCAAGCTTTACAATATTTGAATAGTCAAGGGAAGTTGAATCAAAGACATTTGAAATGGGTTGAATTTTTGCAGTTATACATTTTTTTGAAGCATAGGAGTGGAAGATCTAAAAAAGTTGTAGATGCCTTAAGTAGGAGGTAAATTTTATTAACAAAAATGTCTAGATTGAAGTTGTTGGGTTAAATGGACTCAAGAGCTTGTACCCTGAGGATCTTGACTTTGTAGAGGCTTGGAGAGATTGCAAGGAGCCTATAACTTTGCATAGGAAAAGATGGTTGGATTTTACTATCTAAGATGGTATGTTATTTCAAGGGAATTAGTTGTGCATTCCAAGGAGTTCTATGAGAGAGAAGCTAATCAAGGAGAAACATGGTGGATGATTAGGTGGGAACTTTGGTTGAGATAAGAACATTGCTATTGTTGGTGGGAGTTACTATTGGCCATAATTACAACAAGATGTGAAGAAGTTTGTGAAAATCTGTAGAGTATGTTAGATGTCGAAAGGGGCAAGTAAGAATACTAGATTGTATCAGCCATTACCTATACCTAAGAGACCATGGGAGGACATTAGCATGGATTTTTTCCTTCGATTGTCGAGGACATGTAGAGGGCATGATTCCATATCTGTGGTGGTGGATAGATTTTTTTAGTTGGCGCACTTCATTCCATGTCATAAGACTAGTGATGTTCATGTTCTAAAGTTATTTTTTAGAGAGGTGGTGAGACTACATGGTCTACCCAAGAGTATAGTTTCGATTGAGATACCACGTTTCTTAGGTGTTTTTGGAAGACACTATAGAAGATGTTGAAGATTGATTTAAAGTTTAGTTCTGCATACCATCCACAGATTGATGGGAAAACAAAGGTGGTGAATAGGAGTTTGGGTAACCTTTTGAGATTCTTAGTAGGAGATAAACCTAAGGGATTGTATTTGATTTTACCAAAGGTGAAATTTTCTTATAATAATTCTATCAAAAGGAGCATTGGTAAATCACCATTCCAGATTGTGTATGGGACTAGTCCAAGAACTTCTTCTGAATTGAGAAAGATGGATAAAGAAGAGAAGAGTAGTGCTGAGGCTGAATATTTTGCTGAGCACATGAATAATTTGCATGATGAGGTTAATAAACATATCAATAAGATGAACTCTCAATAAATAGCTAAGGAAAATAAGAAAAGGAGGTATAAGGAGTTTCAATTCAGAGAAAAATTCATGGTTCATTTGTGAAAGGAGAAATTTCCAGTTGTTACATACAATAAGTTAAAGATGAATAAGTTTGGACCATGCAAGATCCTAAAGAAACATGATTTTGAAAATTCTGATGAAGTAGAGTAGTCGAGTGAATTTGGTGTTTCACCTATGTTAAACATTGTTGATTTGATAGAATATCATGAAGGAGTTAATGAGAATGAATTGACAAAGGATAGTGGAAAATTTTGACACATACATCAAAAAAGGAAGAGATAGAAGAAATTTTGAATACTTGTGTGGGAGAAGCACAAGAAACAAACAATATGTAGAATACTTGATGAAATGGAGAAGAAGGCCTATTGAAGATTCATCATGGTTATTTGAAGTTGAGGTTAACCATCTTGGTTTACCTCTAACACCTGAGATGTGATAGAGTTACTTTTCAAATTACCTTGGGTGTCTGATGCAAGGGCATCCAGTGGTGTAAGGCCAACCTTGCATCACCCAAAAATATTGTATTTTAAATGTTTTTGTAGTTTCCTTAGTTGTTTTGGGACCCATGGTGACTCATGCAGTCTTTGGGATAGTTATAAGTTTGAAACAACTAAAATAGAAACCTTCTATTTTTAGTAAGTCAGCCTATTCAGGTCCTATGTACATGAAAATTGACCCCAAAGAGTGAAATTAGAAAATAATATTTTTGGTGAATTAATCATCTCAAAATCCTATACCATTTGGAAGGTATTAAATTTTCATCCTAAGGAATTTCTCCAATGAAGTTTAAAAGTGAAATTTGAGGCCCTTCGAAGCCTTGAAATAGGGTGCAATTTTTTTGATCATTTAGATTTGGTGAAAGATGATTGTATATCCTTTCAAAAGCTTTCCAACAATATATTGAAATTGAAAATACGAAATTCGGATAGAAAGTTATGACCTCGAGAAGTTGTAAATACATAAATAAAAAATAAAAAAACATCTAGAATAGGAAATAGATGGTGGAATTTCTGGCACCAAACTGGAGTTACACCTTCCAGAATATTCTAAGGCAGTTACACTTCCTGGATAAAGATGGAGAACAAGGGTTACAAAGGGGAGCTCTGGTAGTGCAGATCGTGGTTTTGGCTTGCAGATTTCTATAATGAGAAGGCCCATGTGGTTGTAGTATGCTATTTTTTGAGTATTGTAATTTCTCTTCATCAAGATAATAGAACACAAGTGTTCCTTTTTTCATTTTTTTTTTGTCTCTTGTTTAGTTGTGTGTGTGTGTGGTTTTGTATGGGGAGTTGTTAGGATGCATAAAGTAAAATTAAAAGGTAAGGAAAGAATCCAAGAGAGTATGCACTGGAAGAGATTTACCAAACACTAAGAGAGAAAGTGAGAAATTTTCCTTCAATAGATCAAACACAAGCTCACCAAAATGCTCTAAGAACCAAGGAAAGAACACAAGGATTTGAAAGGGGAAAAGCAAGAAAAAACCCCTTGTGAATAATAAGAATATGGCACAAAGCCTAAAGAATGGGAGCAATAAGCTCAATACAATAATGAGAGCAAGAAGAGAATGTGAGAGGAAAATGAGAGAATGGAGAAGATTTTTAAGCAAGTGTGTGAGAGGCATTTCTTAAGTAGAGATGATTGGAGGAGTTTGCATGTAACTCCCATCTCCTATGAATGCCACATTCCTATTGTGTGTGTGGTAAATGTGTGATTCCTCTTAAGGGGGAATATCTATTTTCCTTATTAAAGGAATTACAAGAAATGACATGTCCTCCTATTTGGACTAGAGGACAAATACAAAATAGGATACCTTGATTTATCCTTTTAAATACATATTTTCACCAAGGAAAGATTAATTTATAACACCCCCTTTAATCTTTACTTGGGGAGTTTACATCAAGGGGTATCAAACCCAAATTATTACAATGAAATTCAAATTTCTCTCTAGAAAGAGGTTTTGTCAAAATATCTGCAACTTGATCTTCACCCTTGCAATAGATGAGGGAGACTTTCTTTTCTTCAATTTTCTCTCTAATGAAGTGGTGGTGGAGTGAAATGTGCTTTGACTTTGCATGGTAAACCGGATTCTTTGCCAAGGCTATTGCACTTTGATTGTCACAATATAGAGTTGTAGGTTCTTGTTGAGGTAGACCCAAATCTTCAAGTATTCTTCTAAGCTATAAAGCTTCTTTAGAGGCATTAGTACAAATTTTGTATTTAGCTTCGGTAGAGAATAGAGAAACAAATTGATATTTTTTACTTTTCCAAGATATAGCACCTGAACCAAGAAAGAAACAATACCCAAAAGTAGATTTCCCATCATTGGGGTCTCCACCTAAATCTGAATCAGTAAAGCCTTTTAATGTAAAATCAGAATTTGCATCATAAAATAATCCTACATCAAGAGCACCTTTAATATATCTTAATATTCTTTTAGCAATTTTGAAGTGTGTTTGTTGAGGTTTGGATAGAAATCTTGAAACTAAACTAACACTAAAAGATATATTAGGTCTAGTTAGAGTTAGATAATTTAAACTTCCTACAAGTTGTCTATAAGGAGTAGCATCTCTAAATGGAGTTTCCATATCTATCATTAACTTACTTCCTAATTCACAAGGAGTTGAAACATGGTTGGCATCATTCATATGAAATCTATCAAGAAGATCTTTATCATATTTACTTTGAGAAATAAAAATACCCTTAGGGGTTTGCCAAATTTGCATTCCTAAGAAGTAATGTAGAAGACCTAAATTAGTCATTTGAAATTTTTGGTTAAGTTGAGATTTAATATCAGAAATAAAGGGTTAGAACTTGAAGTAAGAATCAAATCATCAACATATAGAATGATAATAATAATGTCATCTTCACTATGCTTGATATACAAGTTAGGATCTTTTTTACTTCTAGTAAAACCTTGAGAAATAAAGAAAGAATTGATTTTAGAATACCATTCTCTAGGAGATTGTTTTAAACCATGGATAGATTTCTTTAGTTTACATACAAGATGTTCATCACCATTTAAAAAAGCACTTTTAACATCCATTTGGTGAATAGGCCAATTCATTTTTGTAGCTAAAGCAAGAACAACTTTAATGGTAGGCATTTTTGCAATAGGAGCAAAGGTCTCATTATAGTCTATTCCTTCAACTTGAGAAAAACCTCTTGCTACTAGTCTAGATTTAAACTTACTAATTTCATTATTAGCATTCAACTTAGTTTTGTATAACCATTTACATGAAACTAGATTTTTGCCATGAGGTAAAGTAACCAAATCCCAAGTATTATTAGAAGTTAAGATATCATATTCTTCTTGCATTGCATTTTGCCAATGGGGTTGATTTTAGCTTGAGAAAAGGTTTGGGGATCTTTAGAATGCATAAGAGAAGACATTAAAGCATAGTTACAATAATTAAGTCTCCTAGGTTTAAGTCCACCCATTCTAGTAATATAATCATCACCTTCATTAAATAAATTTTTAAACCATTTAGGATTTCTCTTAGAAGTAATGGAAAAATCACTTTGAGGGGTATATTCATCATTATCATCATGAACACAATTATCACCATCATGAGCAAATTTATCACTAGTAGGAGTAGAAATATTCTTACCATCATCATCATCATCTTTTTTAATACTAATAGGAATAGAAATAGGTGCATTAGGAGTAGGGTTTAGAATAGGAGATTGGTTCTCCATGAGATCAAGAATACCCCCTTTAAATTCATCATCTTAGACCTTGGAACAATCATGTACTTCATTTTCTGCAATAATAACATCTCTTGCAATATGTACCTTGTTAGTAATAGGATCATAGACTCTATAACCTTTAGTAGATTCATCATAGCCAACAAATGTATATGAAGAAGTTTTAGAATCTAATTTGTGCCTTTTTTTTTTTGGGTGTGTGAACATAAGCAATAGATCCAAAAATTCTCAAATGTTGTAAATTGGGTTTCCTACCGGACCATGCTTCCTCAGGAGTTATATTTTGCAAGGCTTTAGTAGGAGTTCTATTAAGGATATAAGTGGCACAAGCCATTGCTTCAGCCCAAAACTTGTAATGCAAATCTTTAGCATGTAACATACATCTAGCCATTTCCATAATAGTTCTATGCTTCCTTTCTGCCACACGATTTTGTTGTGGTGTATAAGGAATGGTAAGCTGATGTTTTATACCAAAACATCTCAAGTAAGAATGAAAAGAATTATTAACATATTCAGTACCATTATCTGTTCTAAGAATTTTAAGTTTAGAACCATATTGCCTTTCCACACACATATGAAATTCAGAAAATGTGTCAAGAACTTGATCTTTAGTATGCAAGAAGTAAATCCAAATTCTTCTAGTAAAATCATCCACAAAGGTAAGAGCATACTTTGAACCTTGTATGGATTTGTTCTCCATTGGACCCAAAAGATCACTATGAATAAGATGTAACTTATGAGACGCCCTTCATGAAGTACCATGAGGAAAGGGCTCCTTTTTCATTTTTCCACTCATGCACCCTATGCATGTAAGTTTAGATGGAACAATATGTGGTAATCCTTCAACCATGTTAGATTTTAGCATCAAAGAAATATAATCATAATTCAAATGGCCAAGCCTTTCATGCCATCTATTGAAATCAATATTCACTTTCAAAGAGTACCTAGAAGAGGAAAACTCATAGAATTTAAACAAGTTATCATGATCCAACTTAGCATTAGCAACAACATGATCAGTGTTAGGACCAATAATAGAGCACATATCCTTATGAAATTCAACTTTGTAATCTTGACATAATTGAGCAACTGAAAGAAAATTGGATTTCAATTTAGGAACATAAAGAACTTTGTGTAATTGACCATTTGGAACATTAACGTCACCAACTCCATCAACTTTGCAACTACTATCATCAGCTAATTGAATAGGAATATTAGTAGTATTAGGTTGCAAAGACTCAAAAACTTCTCTATGAGATGTAACATGATGAGAAGCGCCACTATCAATAATCCATTCTAATGCATGAGAAGCTTTATAACAAGCACGATGAGATTGATTACCTTTATTTTGATTATTGTTATTCATGGGCTTCTTATCATTTTGATTTTTAAAACAATCATTAGTTAGGTGACCATCTTTACCACAATAAGTACAATGTGGTTTCCGATTTTGTTGATTATTGTAGTTATTGTTATTATTATTGTATGATGGCCTAGAATTAGACCTGTTGTTTGAATAATAATAATAATTATTATTATTATTTGAATAACCATTATTATGATGATTATTGTTATTGTTACGATAATTATTGTTGTTATTGGAATAATTTTTGTTATGATGATTATTATGAGACTTATTATTGGGATTTTATGTTTTAGATACAAAAGCCTGTTCAAAAGATTTAATAGTACCAAATTGCAATAATTTTTCCTCCTCTTAATGCAACAAATTTTGAAAAATAGGATAAGTTAAAAGAAGAGCTAAACTAGAAATAGCAAGCTGAGAGTGGATGTTAGTGATGAAGTGCAAAAACTATTTAGGGAGACATTTCTTAAGTATTATAGTGATCAATCTAATATCAGTAAGAGTAACATTTAAACCATTTAACTGAGTTCTAATAGCATCAAACTTGAGTAGGAATTCATCCATTGATTTAAAATTTATATACCTTAGATCCTCCAAGTTGTCTTGGAGCTTAATCTTACGTGATTTAGAGGAGCTGTCGTAGGTTTGCTTCAAGATGTCCCATGCTTCATGGATTTTGGTGCAATGTCCAATCAAGACATAGAGATTGGGACTGATGGAGAGTCCAATTAGACTGAGTGCTTCATCATTATTACCTTGCCATGCAACCTTGTCAGCTTGAGGAGCAGTGGCAGCTGGTTCACGCATCGCATTTGTGGCCACGCCAAGTAAATGTTTAAAACGAAGTAGAAATGAAACATGAGTTTTCCATTGATGATAGTAAGAGCTATTAAGTTTAAATTCTGGTATAAGAGTAGACATGATCATAGAAGCAAGATAAAGATAACAAAATTACAATTATGAAATTTGAACAAATAGAGACTTAAGAAAATTTTAAAATTTTCTTAAATGCTTAAGAAAAAGAATATGATAAGATTGAAATATCTAATAAATAGATAATTTGAACAATGTTAAACAATTATATTGGATTTGTTTACTCAAAATGACATAAACAAAATTTTTGTAAAACTTACATGAATTGAATTTTAGACTAAGAATTAAAATTGAATTGAATTTGACTAAAGATTTGAGCAAAAGAATTAAGTAAAATAATTGAGATTACAATAATGATGAAGAGATGATTTAAAAAATTAAAATGATATAATGATAGCAATGATTTGATTTTTTTTTAAAAATGATAAAGAATCTAATGATAAAACTTTGAGATGGAATCTAATGGTTAAACTCTGGAAGAGAAGAGCTGCAAAAAAGGATTAGAACCTGCATAAATCAGAAATATGTTAAAGTGAGAAACCTGCAACTAGAATTATTCTCGAAAAGTGTAGAGATAAAAATATAAAAAAGAATAAAAAATCGTTTGCAGAGATATGATTGTCTCAGAAATATAGTCGTAGTGCGGGGGAAATATCTCTCAAAATAACCGTTGGATTTGGCTGAGTTTTGGATATGATTTGTAAATACTAATTATAAAGAATCTCACTGGAGCGATTAAAAACATAATATCAGAAACACAAGTTATGATGCACTGAGTACGGGTCTATAAAACTGTCTTCAAAATGACAGTCACAGAATGGTTTAAATGGATAGCAAGGAAGAAAATATATAATAATAGAGACAAATAAGAAACAGAGATAGAGATCAAAGACAAATATGTTTATAAACCTACAGAGATATAGAAAATAGTTATAAATCAAATAAACTCTGATAAATATATAGAGATATATATTAAAAAAACAAAGATTAAGGAATAGATGAATAAGAGATCTTAAGTTAATCCTGCAATAAAAGTTAGATATACAGATTTATAGCAAAGTGAATGCAAGAAGCAATGCTATAATGCTGAAATATATAAATCTGAATATACAAATTTGCAAATAAGATAGTTAGAGAACTGAATGAAAAATGCATAAAAGAGAAAACCCTTGCGGTTGCCCGACAGAGGGTGAGTTAGAACTTAAAAAAACTTGAAATAGATATGAAAATGTTTAGATCTGGTGGCAAGCCATCCAAAACTAGTTAAATAAAAGTTAGATTCAAAAAAATGATGAAGTAAGGTGTTAGATTGCAAGAAAAAAGATGAATACAAACCTGTAAAACAATGGTTAGATAAGAAAAAACAAAAATGCTTTCTCCTTTACAACTAAATATTCTTCAGCTATCCCTGCATGCACACTCAAAAGCAAGGATTAAACTTGCTCTGATACCATGTTAGGATCCATAAAGTAAAATGAAAAGGTAAGGAAAGAATCCAAGAGAGTATGCACTGGAAGAGATTTACTAAACACTAAGAGAGAAAGAGAGATATTTTCCTTCAATAGATCAAACACAAGCTCACCAAAATGCTCCAAGAACCAAGGCAAGAACACAAGGATTTGAAAGGGGAAAAGCAAGAAAAAAACCCTTGTGAATAATAAGAAATATGACACAAAGCCTAAAGAATGAGAGCAATAAGCTCAATACAATAATGAGAGCAAGAAGAGAATGTGAGAAGAAAATGAGAGAATGGAGAAGATTGTTAAGCAAGTGTGTGAGAGGCATCTCTTAAGTAGAGATGAGTGGAGGAGTTTGCATGTAACTCCCATCTCCTATGAATGCCACATTCCTATTGTGTGTGTGATAAATGTGTGATTCCTCTTAAGGGGGAATATCTATTTTCCTTATTAAAGGAATTACAAGAAATGACATGTCCTCCTATTTGGACTAGAAGACAAATACAATATAAGATACCTTGGTTTATCCTTTTAAATACATATTTTCACCAATGAAAGATTAATTTCTAATAGAAGTACCCTCATCACATAGCTTGATTTGAGAACATTTTATTCAATTCCCTTTGTAGAATTTAAGTGATGTACATGGTGAGTACATCATTAACCCTTTTATAGGAGGAAAGTGATTTCTACAACTACAACTAGGGATAGCAATCATATACCTTGACATGAACAATAGAATCACGAACATTTCCTTTGCAAGTTAGCACATGATATTTGGAAATTTTTTCCAACATATACACCACATACGATGTCACACAAAATATTTTAGATTCTTCTAGATCCATAAAATAAGTATGAATGTTTTCACTTATGATTCTAGCCCAATTAATTTTTTATCCCCATTCAAAATTTATTCAACAAAGAAGAAAAACTAGTCTTGAAAGGTGGAAGTAGAATTCAAGCCCATCACTTTACTTAATAAAGTAACTAGGTCATTTATTTAAGTGGTGAAGTCACTCCTGTGCAAGTTATTTGGAAATTTCTTACTGTTTCCCTATGGTGATGTCACTCCTATGCAAGTTATTTGGAACTTTATTAGTGCTTTCCTAGGTTTCTTCAACAAGTGTTCATTAATAATCTTCATTCTCTTGTTTGGTCCTTTTATCATAGACCTTTTTACCATAGTATGTTGTCATGTCCATCAAATTAGGGTAAAAGGAATTCCAAGTTCATTTATGATTGCAACAATGGGAAGGTCTAGAATAACTCTCCCAAGAGGTGCAATAATATTTTTGGAGTCAGAAAATGGTTTTCTTTCAATTCCAATATAATTTTTGGACACTAAACAGAAGTGGGGAAGCTAGTAACCTATGCAATTTCATTAGTCATTATCTTCTTATCCTTTGCAGAAGGGTAATTTCCAAACTTGAAATTATCTAAATCAACATATCCCAGGTCTATATTATCTATACATATCCAACTAGAAGTAGTATTGGACACAAGGAAAAATCCCTGAATCTCATACTTGATCTTTCTTACCCTTTGAAAGTAAGATTGCATGAAAATACCTAATGAATAATCCCATAAAAAAACATTCATACAAGAAATTATATTACGAAATGCTAGTCCCTAATAAGATCTCATCATTTATTCCATCGTTTATGTAATAAGACCAAGAATCTTAAAGCCCATATTCATACAAATTAAAATTTCAATATTAACCCAATTTATTATCATTTCAAAAATCCTTTTAATGTATGGATTTGAGTATTATAAAAAAATTGAAATATCAATGGTAATTATGATACTTATTTGAAAAACCTAATTAATTTAATAAGTTATCAATTTTTATCATAATTCATGTATTTTTGCGTATATTGGCCTATGCATACATTCATGTTGATTGAGCTCAAAATATTCCATTAAATGTTTTTTCATATAAGCTCTATTTTATCACTTGTGGAATTTTAGAGTGTTATGGAACATTGCAAATTTTCACTAGAGTTCAAGACATATCTATATTTATTAGGAAGTTGTGATAATTTCATCATAATTATTCTAATCAAGAATTTGGTGTATTTTAAAATTATGTGGAAGTTCAAATGACATCCAAATATACAGAGCAACATGTAATATGTAATAGGGTTGAAGACCTGTTGAAGTAAATTTTGGTAGAGGTACAATGGTCAAAGGGATATGGAGAGATTTTGTAGATGCTTAGGATGTTACATGGTTATGGTGACCTTGCAAGGATATCCTAAGTGGGTTGGAATTCCATGAACTGAGATATAATACATTGACATGGAGGGGAGCACATTTTCAAAGAGAGGGATATAGTGGGGTTTTGAGGTAGATAGGGATTTTGGAGAACTTTAGATGTAACATGGGTACATTCTGACCCAACATGAAGTTGTGCATACCTTATCATAGGAAGGTTTTTAGAGATGGAAAGAATAAATCATATAATTTATATTGATTTGAATATATCTAAAAGGGTATTGAGGACCTTCAAATAGTGTAACTTACAAGAGTTTAAAAGTGAAAAACATTGTGGTGATTTTAGTGAAATTAGAAAGAGAGGGTGGTGAGGGATATTTCCCAATAAGGACTAAAATTTTTCAATGGGAGACTCCAGGAAGATCTTGAAAGAAATATTGGAATAGCCGGGCTATAATAGGAAACCATATACATTTTGGCATAGCCAGCCTTCCACTATTTTTTTATTTATCATAACTTATGAAATGATAAAAAATAGGCTATAAATCTAGAATATTTTAGGAATTCCATGTGTGAAACTAGGGTTTCCACACCCAGGACATAAAGAGTGCACAAAAAACCTCCCCAAATATAGGAACTTTGACCTAAACCCCTGAAACCCTAAAATATATCAATCTAATTTTTCATAATTCCCTAAATGTATTACTATGGAAAAGGTTGATAGATTATTTTAGGGTTTACATTTTTAGTCAATTGTCCTCATCGTGAGTCTATGATTCATACATTTTGGTACTTATTTTAATGAGGGAATCTTAATTTATATATTTTTTAAAAAACCTTTTCAAATTTGACATTAACATGCATTAGATATTTGAGGAATGACCATCATTTCTAATGACTTCATTTTAAAATTCTCATTAAAGTTTATGGAAAAGGTGAAGCTGATATTGTATTGGTGGAAAATGGAAATGTACCACAATTTTAAACATAGAGGCTAACTTGATTGATTGGCGAGAGGAAATAGGAAAGTTTTACCCGTAAGAAAACCAAACCCACAATTAGACTTTATAATAATTAACAATAACACAAATGAAAAATTGGGAAATGCATCTAAGTCAAATACTCAAGGAAGTATATCATTAATTTGTACAAATTTTGATAATGGGTCACACACAAAAGAAAAATTTATGTGGTAAATTTAGAATTATAGGACATATAGGATTTGAAGTATATATTTGTGTTTATGTCAAAACTCCAAGATATATTGAAGGTAGCAAAGCTTCTGCATATTTTATACTCTATACAAAAGTGTGCAACATTTACAAGATATTGGAAAAATTGCATTCTAATTATGGTGAAATGTTTGGAAAATATTGAATACAAAAGATATTTAGGGACTAATCTAAGGTTGGCCATACTGACACACCTTAGTCACTCAGCTACCATTTTAAAAATCAGAACTCTAACTTTTCAATGATCCTTAGTGTAAGAATTGGCTATGAAGGTAGCCACCCAGGATCTAGAGCCCTAATTGAAGCACAAGCATAAGAGAGATAGAGACAATATGACAAGAATAAACTATATTCTGCCAATAATGCATATAGAAACAATGTATGTATCAATGTACAAATGTAGTAGAGACCCCTTGGTTATATAGCTAAGGTGAGAACATAGGAGGGCATAAGATTATGACAAGTGTCATAATCTTATGACATGAGACAACTGTGAAAAGCTATCACTCCACCTAAAGTGGGAAAGTGATAATGTGATAACCACCACAAAAGGTGGAGATGAATCACATGATATGTCCACAAAAGGTGAAAGTGATAAAGTGATAGCATGATAAGTCCACCAAAAGTGGAAAAGCTCCAACAACTCCTATGTGGTCCCTAAGTAAACTTAACTAAGGTGTAATAATGACCTAGGACAAGGTACAAAACAATTAATTACACCAACACCCCCCCTTAAGTGCAACTTAGGGAGAATGTACACAAATGCAAGATGGGTCCCGACAACTGGGCCATGTTAGGTACCCATGTACAAATGCAATGCAATCTCTCATAAAGTAGAGAAAAGGATAAAACCACATGGGAAAAAACTCCCCCCCAAAAGAGAGATGAAAAACAAGAGAAAATGCTCTCAAATGTATGAGAAGGACAAAACCCCTAAAAGAGGAAAAAGTCCACCCCATAAGAGAGAATGAAGAAGTCAAGTGACCCCCTCAGATGAAACATCTCGCACCCCCAAGAGAGCTCACAAATGATGATAGGTACTCTCAGTGAAGGGTTCGGTGAAGATATCTGCAACCTGCTGTGCTATAGGACAATACTACAAATCAATGACCTGCTCCTGTATTAGCTCCTGAATGTAGTGCATATGAATCTCGATGTGTTTGGTCCTCTGATGATGAACCATATTCTTTGAGATCTAGATGGCACTCTGATTGTCACAATGAATGACTGAAGGATGTGGAATAGTGAAGCCAAACTCAGTGAGAATATTCTGAAGCCAAATCACCTCAGTAGCTGCATTAACATCCCCTTGATACTCAGCCTCAGTCGAAGAAAGAGCAATAGAATGTTGCTTCTTACTCTGCCAACAAATGGGGCCAGAACCAAGATGAAAGCTGTAGCCAAAAGTGGACTTACGATCATCAACATTGCCAGCCCAATCAGAATCTGTATATCCCACCAAGGTAAGTCCTGTACCCGCTACATAGTGAATCCCATGATGAGGTGTACCTTGTATGTAATGCAAGATGTGTTTGGCTGCTTTCCAACGAAGCTCATGTGGTTCCTGCATAAAGCGTGAAACCATGCCAACTGCAAAGGAGATATGAGGGCATGTGTGAGTCAAGTAGATGAGACTCCCAACAAGCTGACGATACAAAGTGGCATCAACAAGTGGAGTAGAACACTTAGCCTCAAGCTTGACTCCTGAAAGAAAGGGAGTCGGAGTTGGCTTACAATCAGCCATGTGAAACCGAGCTAGAAGATCAAGAGCATACTTGGGCTGAGAGAGAGATATCCTAGAATTTGACTGTGTGATCTCAATCCCAAGAAAATAGTGCAAAAGGCCCAAGTCAGTCATAGCAAATCTGTCTTGCAAAGCAGATTTGACACTACAAATGATGGATGAGGTACTCCTTGTAATGATCAAGTCACCAACATAGAGCAAAAGTAGCAAATGAGAGTCACCCTATTGCAAAATGTAGACATTTGGATCTGAATGACACCTCATGAATTCTGTAGAGAGAAGAAAGGAATCCATCTTGGCATACCAAGCCCTAGGGGCCTGTTTGAGGCCATAGAGAGACTTCCTCAATTTGCAAACCAAAGAAGAATCCTGTATGAATCCCTGTGGCTGCTCCATGTAAATCTCCTCATGAAGATCCTCGTGAAGAAATGCACTCTTCACATCCATCTGATGTACAACCCAACCATGAGCTGTGGCAATAGCAAGTGTTAAGCAAATGGAGTTCATCTTAGCAACGGGTGCAAAGGTCTCTATATAGTCAACACCTAGAATCTGTGAGAAACCTTTTGCCACCAGCTGAGCCTTGTATTTATCCACACTTCCATCTGCTGCATACTTGGTCTGATAGATCCACTTGCATCGAACCATCTTTCTCCCCTTAGGGAGTGAAACTAAATCCCATGTGTTGTTCCTCATCAAGGAACTATACTCTTCCTCCATTGTTGAATCCCACTCTGGAACTCATGATGCTTCCTTGAAGGACTGTGGATCGGAAGCAGTAGCAATAAAAGCATGTGGAAAATCTTGATGTTGTGACTGAGTCCTTCGAGTATCTGAAGGATCCCCAACAAGAGAACCTGCTGACTCAAGAGTTTGTTGAGCCCAACGAGGTCTAGTAGGAGATGAAGGATGAGGCTCCTCAACTGCAAGTGGACCCTGCGAAGGTGTGATCCTGTGAGTCGAAGTTGAGGGAGAATCATCATCTAAGTCACTATCATCACTTTCCACTATGAAGGAAGGAAGAGGAGGATTAGAGGCCAAGCTAGGAGAGATTTCCTCAAAGTGAACACTCCTCTCAATGAATAGCTCATGTGTCTCTGGATCCAAAATTCTATATGCCTTAACCCCTTCAGGATATCCAACAAAGATGCAAGGCCTACTCTGAGGTTCCAATGGCTTGCGTTTCTCTGGAGGTATGCATGCCCAAGTTGGACAACCAAAAACTCTGAAGTGACTCACAACCGGTTTTCTACCACACCAAGCCTCAAAAGGAATCATACCCTTCAAAGCCTTATGGGGAACTCAATTTTGGATGTGAGTGGCACAACTGATAGCTTCTACCCAAAATTGAGGACCAAGAGAACGACCATGAATCATGCAACTAGCCATCTCCTTAAGGGTTCTATTCTTCCTTTCAGCAACACCATTCTACTGTGGAGTGTATGCAACTGAATGCTGAATATCAATCCCCTCAAGTGAACAAAATTCCTCAAGTCTATTGTTCACATATTCCCTTCCATTGTCTGTGCAGAGAATCTTGACTTGCTTCCCTGATTGCTTCTCAACATGAGCCTTGAAGGCTAGAAATCTGTCAAACACTTCACTCTTGTGAACAAGAAAATAGACCCAAGTGAAGCGGGAGTAGTCATCAATGAAGGTGAGGACATAGCAGGCCTTGCTGAATGATGGCACTGGAAATGGACTTGCTACATCACTGTGAATCAATTGAAGAACTTCCAAAGCTCCCCAAGACTTCCCTTTGTCAAACTTCTCTTCTGGATGCTTACCCAAGGAACAACCTGAACAAACACCTTTTGAAAATCTGATTTGAGGGAGTCCTGTAACCATATCCTTGGAGCTAAGCTATTGAAGATAGCGGTAATTAAGATGTCCAAACCACTCATGCCAAAGCCTACTATTTGAATTTGAATGAGTAAGCAATGCTGTAGAAGGAGACTTGGGAATAAAGTTGGAAAATGAGTAAAGCCATGTGTTGGGATTGGCTTGTCCCACTGCAACCAAGGAATCATCCTTAATTTCTTTGACCACAACTGAATCTTGTAGAAACTCAACTTTCTTGCCATCTCCAAAGTGAGTGATTTGGTAGATTGAAAGAAGATTAGTGCTCAAGTTAGGAACATAGAGAACATCCTCAAATGTTCCATCATCCATGACAACCGAACCTTTTCCTTCAACTTCCACTTGAGTGTCATCACCTATGAAGATGTGAGGTACCTTAGATGACTCCAAAGAAGAAAACTGCTCCCTTGTAGAACCCATGTGATGAGTGGCACCCGAGTCAAGTATCCATTGATGTGAAGAACCTGTAGTAGCCATAAAAGCTTGCCCTTTTCCTTTTGATTGTGAGCAAGTGGAAGGAGATGAATCCTTCTTCTTGTAGGCAGATGGGAAATTGATGTTGTTTTTCTTGATGATGTTAGTCAACTCATCAATTTGCTTAGTATGGCAGTGATGCTCATCATGACCAAATCTCTTGCAATATGAGCAATTTGGTCTCTCCTTCATGCTTGAATTTCCCTTCTTAGGAGAAGGTGAATAATTCCTTTGTTGCGGAGAGGATGATTGTGCTTTATCTTGTTGTATTTTTGGCTTAAATTGCTTTTGCTTCTTGTTGGAACCCTTTCCTTGAGTCCCTTGATTCCCTTGATTAGCCACCAAAGCTTTTGGCTTTGAAGACTTGAGAATCCCCATGGTTATCAATTTTGCTAGCTCTAACATCAACATTTCTATGAATGCTTCAAATGATGGAAGAGTGAAAGAACTACCCACTATCAAGCGATGGGTTTGGAAGCTAGAAACAAATGCTGCATATTCTGATGGGAGCTTTCCCAACAAATTGTAGACCAATTGTGCATCCTTTTTGTCAATTCCACAATCCTTAAGTTGTGATCTTAACTCATTTGCTTTAGTGACATAGTCTTGGATTGTATCAAAGGTCTTAAGATCTAACATTGTGAGATCATTGTCAAGCTGATAGCCTCTAATCTCATCAACTTGGCCATACAATTGACCAAACTTTTCCCAAGCTTCTTGAATTGTTTTACACTTTTCAATTTGAAAGATTAAATCTTTTGATACATATTTCCTCAATGTTCCAAGAGCCATAGTATTTTTAGTGAGCCAATCCAAATGAGAATTAGGATCGGTTTTAGGATCAGATGGTGCAACAATAGTTCCATCAATATAATGAGTTAATCCTTTTTCCATCAACTTACTCCAAGCATCAATTTTCCAAGAAGCATAGTTATGTGGAGTTAACAAAGGAAACTTAGGAGAAACCATAGTAGAAAAGATAACAAGAGAGAGAGAGAGGCACAATCACACAAGACACCCCCCCCCCCAAATTCACTCAATCAAAGAACCCCCCCAAAAATAATGATTTGGCACTTTATAATTAGTGCATTTACAATGGCCACTTGCAATCCAAGAAAAGTGGGATTCTAGTTTTCAATGTTTTACAACAGCTTTAAGTAGGCAACAATAGACTCAAATGACTGATACAAAAGACCAAACTGAGATCTTGTCCTTACAAATGCCAAAATAGGCCAAAAATGACCAAGTGCTGAAAGTACAATTTCTGAACAAAATAACTACAAACTGATAGAACCACTGTGAAATTCAAGAAAAATTATGCACTTTAAAAAAAAACGGCACCTGAAAAGGAGTTCGTATGAGCCTGAACGAAGCCCTAGAAGTTGCAAAAATGGTGACAACTCAGCTACACCTGTGAGAAACTGCGTTTTCTGAAAAATACGTGCATCAAAATAAAAAACCGATCACACCAAAATGTAGAGCACAAAAAATTAACCCAAATAAAAAAAAAAATCTCAAAAAAAGGAGTCAAAATGAGCAAGATATGAAGCTTTGAAGTTGAACTGCAAATTCAAAACTGTCAATGGAGAGGGGTAAATTTTTTGAAACTGCTGATGCAATGATGACATCAGGAACCATACCGGTTAAATTTGATGGCCGTTTGACCATCACCATTGCCGTCTACCCTCCCTTGCCGGAAAAAAGATGCCACAAAATATTCTATACCCTGCCGGATTGTCCTACTGACATTTGCCGATGGAATCTGGCGAATATTTGCCGCAATCTGGAATCAACTACCGGTGCCGGTGCAGGCAGTATGTGGTGGGGCCATAGGGGAAGGGCGGGCTAGTGGCCTCCTACCACATGGCTCCGTGATGCATACCTTGCTGGTACACTGGTGCAGTCTACGGATTGCACAGACTGTACCAGCCACAAATTTTATTTTTATTTTTTATTTCGTTTTTTTCTATCAAATCAAATTTTTTGAAAAAAAACTTTGAATATAATTTTTTTCCAAAATGATTTTTTCATAAAAAAAATTCGAATTTAAAAAAAAAAACAAAATCGTACCGTTGCTCTGCAATTATGACGTTCCGTACGGTTGAGGAGGAGAAAATATTTTCAGATGGCTCCGGACAAAGTTGTCCAATTTTGACGAATTGACAGTCAATCTTAGGGTTTTTGGCCCTTCTGGACGCAATGACAATGTCCCTTTTTGGCTGAAAATGCTCCGAAAATATGGCTACCTCTTGGATTTGGCAACCACCTCCGATCTTCAAACCCTTGTAGATTTGGCCTCCAATGTCCAACTGAGATGAAACAAAAGGCAAATCTAACTTTCTTGGACACTCTAGATGCAATGGTGAGCTTAGATCTAATGCAACAAGCTCCCAAAATGCACCTGCAATACAAAGCCAAAAATGGAACCCCCCCCAAAATCTGATATTTCTATATAAAAAAATTCAAGATTTCACTCAAGATCTCCCAAAAATGGCAATCCAAAGGCACTCCAATAGCTCTGATACCATATAAGAATTAGCTATGAAGGTAGCCACCCAAGATCTAGAGCCCTAATGGAAGCACAAGCATAAGAGAGATAGAGACAATATGACAAGAATAAACTGTATTATGCCAATAATGCATATAGAAACAATGTATGTATCAATGTACAAATGTAGTAGAGACCCCTTGGTTATATAGCCAAGGTGAGAACATAGGAGGGCATAAGATTATGACAAGTGTCATAATCTTATGACATGAGACAACTGTGAAAAGCTATCACTCCACCTAAAGTGGGAAAGTGATAATGTGATAACCACTACAAAAGGTGGAGATGAATCACATGATATGTCCACGAAAGGTGGAAGTGATAAAGTGATAGCATGATAAGTCCACCAAAAGTGGAAAAGCTCCAAAAACTCCTATGTGGTCCCTAAGTAAACTTAACTAAGGTGTAATAATGACCTAGGACAAGGTACAAAACAATTAATTACACGAACACTTAGCAAAAATTGTTAACCATAAACACACGATTAGGAAAGAAACTTGACTTGACTAAAAGAAGAAAAAAAAAATAGAGGGAGGTACATATTTTAAAGGATACATGTGTGCAAGGCACAATTGGTGGAATCTTAAGAAATAGAGGCATTGGAGATCTTGTTTTTATTTTCCTAACTTGTATTAGGTAGTTTTAAAGTCTCATAGCTCTCTCATAAGCATTAGTAAATTTTATTCCTCCCATTCAGTACATCATGAACACTATTTAAATCTATCAAGTAGTAGAATAATGCATTATTTAGAGAGGACTTGATTAAGGGTAGAATTATATCCTATGTTCTTAAGAGCCTAAATTTAAAATCTCCCATGAATGGCTTTTTGGACAGTAGTTATTTATTGTAATAGGTATAGATAGTCACTCTTACCTTCAAAGTATTTACAAATAGTCTCTTGCTATTCATCCCAATTATGCATTAAATTTTGTAAAACATCCTTATAGCATTGTGAAACATTAAGAAATGGGGTTTGAGCACTCTACCTTTGAGGAGATAAGTCCATATTTTAGACTAAAGTTTCACTCAAGTAAACCCTAGAGATCTCAATGCTAAGGAGAAAGAGATCTTGCAATAGGGTTGTCCTAGGGTTTGATTATAAACTAAAGAGGGGTTCATCACCAAGATAGGGCTTGGAAAGACTAATTAAATTCAAGATTTAATGCTTAAACCTAATGCAATGCAAGATTTCACTAAATGGACTAGAAAAGCATGTAAATCAGAGTAGAAGGGTGAGAGATGAAAGGTGTCCAGCTAGAAACCTAAAGAGGACTAGATAAAGACTTGAAATGTTGAAAACAATGAGTTTAATGCTGACTAGGACTCATATGCCAGATTGGGAAATTTATTCACAAATTAGGGTTTCTAGGTAGGAACTAAAATCTGGTAGAGTTATGACTAAAACTCCTAAAATCTGTAAATGTTCCTATATTGAGACTCATACACCAGAAGTGGCATATTACTCCAATTAGGGTTTTCTATAAATTCAAAGTTTGATTATGCTCTTCAATTTTTGCTATGTACTTTCCCCTTGATTTCCAAATCTAAAACCCTAACTTTCAACATGTAGATGTCTTCCAATTATCTCCAATGCAAGGTGACAACTTTGGCAACTTTGAACACTTGGCAACTTTCTCCAAACTTGATCTTCAATATCTATTCAACCTAGATTTTCAAATCACACACTAAAGAGAGGGGAAAATGTTTTTTTGTTAGTGGAAAGGGGTTTTCCTTGGTCAAACCATGTTTTGGTAATCAAACCTTGAAATGCAATGAAATAGGAAAGGAGAATGATGAATGAACAAAATGTAATGTTGCAACTCACCAAACCCTAGAAACAAGGTGTTACAAACATGTATGAAGTGGCTCCAATGGATTTAGATCTTGACTCTTTCTTGAATTTAATAGATCTGAAATTTAATGCTAGCTTGAATCATGAAACCCTACATCACAATTGTTAGCTAGAAAACAAATATGATGCATGATGACTTTGACATGATGCTTGCTACTTGAATTATGCTCTAAATAAATTGAAAATATGCCCTTGAATGCTCTTGAATGTCCTTGTGAACTCCAATTTTCTATAAGGATGCTCAATAAATTTGATAGGATGATCTCACAAATTCTTAGGTGAAAATGAGTGAAAGAAACTTTTACTTATACTTGTTTATGCCCAATTTCCCGAAATTATAACACTACAAGCCAACAAAATATATAGGAAAATAAAATCCCACAAATAATTTGAATTAAATTTTATTTTGGGCCACACAAAACTCATATGCTAGAATTGGCATATGAGTCCCATTAGGCATAACTTTGGGACACATTTTCAAAAAAGATTAGAATCTTGTGAAATCCAAATCAGGGCCCAAAACCCTAGGTGGGATTTATATGCCCAAGGTGGCTTATGAGTCCTAGATCAATAAATTTGGGCCATACAACCTAGAAACACCTGAATTCTAATTGGATCTAGGTTCATGTCAGGATTATCCTTGAAAAAGTGCATTAAATGAGGCTTGTGGATGTAAAATATGGCCAATTAAAGCATAAAGAAGCCCAATTATTTATGAAATCCCTAGAAAAGAGTTAAAGTGTGTTGCAACACTTTATAACATCCTAAATAAGGTACAATTAATTATATTTAGCTTACATGTACCTAGGACCTAATGTGAATGTGTTAAATACATTTCAACACTAAATCAAGAGCAATATTATGCTTAATTTAATAAGGAGGTCCCAAACAAGCAGGGAAAAGTAGAGGGATAATTTATTAATTGTAAAATTCAGCCCCCACTTTAGTGAGAGGATGAACTTGATTCAAACTCACACTAAATTAGACAAACACACATCAAGAGGGGTCGAAATCTACCAATGCTAGTAAGATAAGATGACAACGATCAGAGGGTTGTGCAAGCTCGTAGGACTAAGGTACTATGGAAAACCAACATAGGAACAAAAGAACACACATGAAAATGATATAAAGAGTAATAACAAGGCACAAGAATACACTACCAAAGACAAAGAGAAAAGAAAAACAAAATAAAAAAAGGGGGTGGATCAAGATTCAACAGTTTTTCCATCGCTATGTGGATCAAATCTAGGTTGTTTTTTTGAAAAATGCATGCTCACTATGAGGCAACAAAAATCTAGGATTTCTACTGGGGGAGTATCCAAAAGAGGTGAGACACATACACACATTGCCACTATGCACTCACACACATATGCAAGTGGCTATGGGAAAGTCATGCCTCAGATCGGCTTCCCGTCCAACCTTACCAAAGTTAAACCTCCTGATAACTTTGATAAGGTGCCATGAAACAATGAACTTCAAGCTTCATGAGGCAAGAAGATCTTAGTATGATTGGAACTCATGAACAAACAAGATGGCTCCATAGGCATACAAAGTGTGTTATGCAAGGTGGCCATATAAAAAAAATTGCAAATGCAAAATAGGGAATGTTCAAAGGAATATTTCTTAGTTCATGTGAGGTCTTAGAGTTAGGGAGCATTGTGCCTAATGTATCCAAGAGAGGACCAATCAAAGAATAAAATATTTGTACCTTAGGGGATGCAATGTGTTGCATCAAGCCACTAATTTGAGGAATATAATATGCTAAGAGGGATCATGCTCTAGAAGGACATCACATCTAACGCCAGCACAAAGCACAAGACACATCACTTGAAATAAAAAGACTACAACATGAAACATGAAATACAAAAGAATAATGTCAATGTATTCCCCCAATTTAAAGAAATTTCTAAACACCATACGATGAGAAATTACTTTAAATTAGAAAATGATAAATCCTAACAAAATAGAAGACACTAGACCTAACTTGGAAAGCCCTATGCCAAGTCATATTTTTCCAAATAAAGCTACTTCATGAAAAATTAAAGAGAGGGATTGCCCCCAAAAATAAAATTCCAAACACATGAAGGATCCATAGATTTGGGGTCAGTCTTTTTTTGCTACAATATTTTTAGAAAGCCTAAAACTGTCATCATTCCCCAAATACTCATAACACTGGAAGAATGACATAAAGAGAGTGAAAACAAAGAAAAACTTTTCAGGTCAAAATACAAGAGACATGAATGTCTCAACACCTTGTGTCATCCTCAAAAGGAAAACACAAGACAAAGAAAAGATAAAGAAAAAGATTTTGGGTGAACATGGAGGAGACATGAATGTCTCAATAGCTTTTGTCATCCCGAAAAGGAAAAAAAAAAATAAAGGAAAATATTTTGAAAGATTTATGACATAAAGAATAATATAGGTACAAATAGAGGAATGCCACAAGGAGAGAGAAACACAACAAAAATAACATCATGGGGGATCACATTATGCACATGCAATCACACAAAAGAAAAAAATAATGCAAAAGACTAGTAAGGCACATGCGAGTTAACCTATTAGTAGGTCATCTGCATCCCAATAATATTCATTGTATACAAAAGAGAAACAACTATCCAAAGGGACCATGAAAAATGCATTACTAGGATCGGGCTATCTCATTCTTGCCCCCACTTAGTGTAAGACAAGAATGAGCCAATGCAGGTGATGGGAATGAGCTCCTTTCATTTTGAAATGATTTGTAATAAGTGTATAACATGTAATAGTGAGGTTAGGAATACCCTACAACTATTACATGACAAGGAGTGGAAGGGTCACATTTTAAGGGACTATCTCTATGACATCTAACTTTTTGAATATTTTCTTTAAGGTATGACATTCATCAGTACTATGTACAAGAATTCTATTGTATCAACAAAGTGATGTGTTTGTATTTCTGGGATTTGGTTTTTGATATTCTCTTATGAGAGGTAATGTAATTAGTCCTTGGTGTAGAAGTATCTACAAATTCCTTTCAATGTTAGTTGGTGGGTAAGGGAATCATAGTTTCTTTTGTTTGTAATGTTTTTTGTGCTTGCTAGAATCACCAACTTCTTAAGTTGAATGCGGAGGAGGAGGACCTAAGACAATCTGGGCGGGTGCATGGAAATGGACAGCAATTTTGTGGACACCTTTCAAAAACAAATTGAAAAGAAATAACGTGAGTGCATTATAACACACTCACATTATTGATTGTTAAAAGCAAAAAAAAAAGTGAAAACCTGTCATTGTTATTTCTACTTGTATTTTTTTTAGCCACAGCCAAAACCCCCATAGTTTCACGCTTGCATTCTAGGAGGAGCAATTTGACAATTTTTTTCTCCAATATACAACTATTTGTTCACAACAATGGTACCACGACGATGGGAGGTGTGAGAGGTAAGGATTTTGTGGTTTTTGTTTTGAATTAGTTAGTTTTAGGTTGAATTTGTTAGTTTTAGGTTGAATTTGATATGTATTTGTTTGAATTTTTAGGAGATGCAAATCAACCTGCATACCCTCAAGATCCTCAATAGGAAGACCAACCAAATCCTCAAGATCAAAATCAACCACAACAACCTCCTCCACCAATCACTCAACCCCCTCTTGGCACTCAACAAAATTAAATGAGTGAAATTGAGAACAACAAATACAAATTGAGGATTTGATCAGTAGGTTGAGTGATCCAAATGGTTCAACCGTAGAAAGAACGATCCTAGCAAATTCATTGAAAGATATGTTAAAAAATGTAGATTCAATTAGCAAACAAATAACTGGATGGAAAGATAGGAGGCAGGTGGCTAGGGATTATTATGCAAATAAACTATCATACAAAGATGTAAAAGATTTAAAAATTACAAAAGGTGATTTGTGCTCATTATTCATTGACCACACACAAATCAAAATCTTACTCTCAATGCAAAGAGGTTTCCTATCCATTGGTGCCACCACTAACAGATTAGGGACCAATTTTATGATAGGTGGTACATGGTCTTCGATTACCCACCATTCAACAATTGCGAGGTCCCGCAATATTTCCTTTGGAAACTATACAGTAAGTTCATATTGAACAAAATCCTAAATTATTTTGATATGAGGGATTTCTAGGGGAGAGGTGGGGTAAGCTCGGGATAGACTCGGTGTACAGTTGGATCCTATGCGGCAAGGTAGAGGAGCTCTCGCTAGGCCACCTCATGAGCATTTTGTTATGCCTTCCATCGCGAAGGAAGGTGGTGACATAGAGACATTGTAGGTGATCAACACTTTGACCCAAAGTGCCATCCATCATACAAGCCCTATTCCACAGCGCCATCCAGGGGAGTCTTTGAGTGGTGTCCTTCGAACACATATGTGTCAATCTTGTGGGGGTACTTGTTCATATGAACCCACCGAAACTCAGGAGACTAGTATGCAAGATCAGTTTACAACTATGGAGATGGAGAGGCATATGGCATTGATAGTCAGGTAAAATTTAGTGCATGCTCATTGAATTTAATTTATTAAATTTTGATTTTGAAATGCAATATTATCTAAAAATGTTTTATGATTTTAATAAAATTGCAGGGTCACAGTGTTGAGATTGGTTAAACTAGCCCCCTACCTACTTATTCTATATTATACCTATCATTAGGGTATGCAACTAGTAAAAAATTATAAATTTATTGCATGTTACTAGAATTGTTTTAGGAATGGTAATTTAATATGCGATTTTGGATGTTGAACAAACTAATATTGGAGCTTTTGATGGAACACTCCCTAGTGGCGGTGGATTTACTCAAGCCTACATAGAGGGAATAGAATAAAGAGTTTAAATAATGAATCAAGTACTTAATAGATTTGTGTAGTTTATATGCACATCGTTGATTACGTTGAATAATTTGTTGTTTTATTTTCAGATGTTGCTAGCAAAAACACCTTCAAATGTGGCAAGGGAAATGGAGATTGGTGTGTCATCTGCTATACAATCCTCGATGGCTCTGATAAGAGAGGTATGAGGTAAATTAGTAAATTTCAATTTACATTTGTTGCTATAGATGTTAGTTAGTGAAAAATCAAACCATTATTGATTGACGTTACATTTTAATTTATATTTGTATGGTTTATACAGGGCTTGAGCACGCCTGAGCATGGGCATGAGAATATTTCCCTCACAGAGAGAGATCATGACATGGCGGTAAGTGATTATTTTGTCAAATATATCATTTTTTATAATGTAATTTCTATATATTCATGTCTTTACTTCTTATTGTAACAGTAAAAAAATCACCATGAACTAAACCCTAGGAGGAGTAGTAGGAGCACTCCTCGAGTGCAGAAAAAATGAGTGACAAACCTATCACCATCCGATCGAAAAGGAAAGGGAAATAACTTATTTCCAGGGCATGGAGAGCAATGACTTTTGATTCCAGAGCCCTTTGTTGTATGCCTACATGGCAGTTTTGTACATAATTTTATTGGACATATTTGACATTGTATGCCTATATGGGATTCTCGTAATCCTATATATATTGATGTATGCCTACATGCCTATATATATTGATGTATGCCTACATGGCTATCTGGCTAATACAAATATATTTTATTGATGCCTGTCCATATTTGCATTCTAAATTGATGGTTCAATAGATATGAGTTACGTGTGCTCAAGTGTATACTTTACAACTTACATGTATACTTTGTGGCTTACGTTTTTCATGTGTATACCTTGTATTCGTGCATATAATTTATATTAATTTACGTATACTATGTATTCGTATGTATACTTTTTGAGGCGTACGTGTTGTTGAGTACTTGTGCTTCCCTTATTGACATGTAACTAAAACACAACTTTCAAAACAAGTAACTGTTGCATTTCAAATTTGTTTCTTTAAGCAACTTACAAGTTTGCAACTTTAGACTCCTCGAACCTAATGAGTATATCTAATGACCTCTAAAATCCTTGAAAATCTACATTGATTTTATTTTTACTATCCCTCTCTTGTTTTTCTTCCTCAATTTCACTAGGATCATACATTGACCTTCTTTCCCCTCCTAAAGTTTGGACCACATCCATTACCTCCACATAAAACTGGACATCCTTGGTCTTCTTGGTTCCCACACCATGATATGGTTCTGCAAAGGATAATGAAGCAAAGTAATCATCTATCTTCCTCTTCCATGAAAACCAAGCTCTCTAAATGGTATATTAAATTCTAGTTTAAAATCTTTTAGAACCGGCTGCTCCCATAGCTCTCTTACTCGCTTCACAAATCCTTGAAAATATGCATTGATTTTATTTTTCTTGTCCCTCTCTTGTTGTTCTTCCTCAATTTCATTAGGATCATACATTTACCTTCTTGCCCCTCCTAAATTTTGGGCCACATCCATTACCTCCACATAAAACTTGACATCCTTTGTCTTCTTGGTTCCCATGCCATGATATGGTTATGCACATGAAAATGAAGCAGATTAATAATCGTTCTTCCTCTTCCATGAAAACCAAGCTCTCTAAATGGTATATCAAACTCTAGTTCAAAATATTTTAGATGAGGCTGCTCCCATAGCTCTCTTACTCGCTTGAAAAATCCTTGAAAATTTGCATTGATTTTATTTTTCATGTCCCTCTATTGGTATTCTTCCTCAATTTCATTAGGATCATACATTGACCTTCTTTCCCCTCCTAAATTTTGGACCACATCCATTACCTCCACATAAAACTGGACATCCTTGGTCTTCTTGCTTCCCATTCCATGATATGGTTATGCAAATGAAAATGAAGCAAAGTAATAATCTTTCTTCCTCTTCAATGAAAACCAAGCTCTCTAAATGCTATATTAAACTCTAGTTCAAAATATTTTAGATGAGGCTGTTCCCATAGCTCTCTTACTCGCTTCACAAAATCCTTGAAAATCTGCATTTATTTTATTTTTCATGTCCCTCTCTTGTTGTTCTTCCTCAATTTCATTAGGATCATACATTGACCTTCTTTCCCCTCCTCAATTATGGGCCACATCCATTACCTCCACATAAAACTGGACATCCTTGGTATTCTTGGTTCCCACACCATGATATGGTTATGCAAATGAAAATGAAGCAAATTAATCATGTTTCTTCATCTTCCATGAAAATCAGGCTCTCTAAATGGTATATCAAACTCTAGTTCAAAATCTTTTAGATGAGGCTACTCCCATAGCTCTCTTACTCGCTTCACAAATCCTTGAAAATATGCATTGATTTTATTTTTCTTGTCCATACATGAACATGATATGATTATATACATGAAAAGGTCACTTAAAAATAGTATAATCAAAGTAAAAAGTGTCTTAAAGAACTATTCATAGTTATATCGGCCCATCGAGGGAATGCCATAATTCTTTCCATTGATTTTTATCTGTTACAACGATGTGTTTACTTTTGTTGACTCTATCGGTATATCGGGGAGAGCACCTTAGGCATCAGCCTGATAAGGTATTGTTACTCCAATACTATATTGTAAGCTATTTTCATCGGCCCATCGACGGGGCTATGATGGGGGTTCCACCGATGAAGCATTGTTAGGCCAATGGTATTGAATTTTGCTAGGAATGGGTGAATGACTAGATGGGATTTCAATTTTATGGGTGAATTACTAAAACCACTGAACTAGAAATTCTTCATGAAATGGAGGAATAAGGTGCTCTACACCAATGATCATACAATTTTTGTGTGGAATAATCAAACTTCTCAACCATCGTTTGTATGTTTCTCTTTTCTAGTGTTTTGCATGCCATCATAAGGGATCAAGCCGGTTGAATGCAAGTTGGATCAATTCAACGTGTTTGGGTGTGAAAGAGGACAATTCCTAGCATAAAACTACCTATTGGGATGCATTGAAGCAATTAGTTTGGTCACAGGAATTGCAAAACGAAAGTTGCACCACTTTGCAACTTTGCACAACTTGAATTTGACACTTTTTCCATCAAGTGAAAATCTGCCGCCACAGGAAAACCACTCTAAGATAGCCAAAGTTGAGAGAGGTTTTTGTAAAGGGGCCCAACACATTCTTGTAGGATTAGATGATAATTTTCTAAGCATTACAGTATCCGAGTAATAGCATGCTGAAGTTTTAAGCCATTTTGCACTTTGGACCCTTAAGGGATTGATCCGGTGGAATGTAGCTCAGAGCGATTCCGTGTGTTTTGGTGTGAAAGAGGACCATTAATAGCATAGAAATACCTATTCAGATGCATTGGATTAGTCCACTTGGTCACACGAGTTGCAGAATGAAATTTACACCACTTTCCAACTTTGCACTACTTGCATTTGATGCTTTTTCCATCAAGGAAAAATCCGCTACCACGGGAAAACCACTCCAATATAGCCAAAACCGAGAGATATTTTTGTAGGGGTGCCCAACATAATCCTATAGGATCAAACAAGAATTTTCTAAGCATCACGGTATCTGAGTAACACAATGCTGAAGTCTACAACCATTTTGCACTTTGGACCCTTAAGGGATCGATCTAGTGGAATGTAGCTCAGAGCGATTCCGCATGTTTCGGTGTGAAAAAAGACCATGCCTACAATAAACATACCTATTCAAACGCCTTGGAGCAGATAGTTTGGTCACACAAGTTGCAGAGCAAAAGTTGCACCACTTTGCAGAGCTTGAATTTGACACTTTTTCCATCAACTAAAAATCTGCCGCCACGGGAAAACCACTCTGAGATAGCCAAAACAAAGAGAGGTTTTTGTAGAGGGGCCCAACGCAATTTTATAGGGTTAGACGAGAATTTTCTAAGCATCACGGTATCCGAGTAATAGCATGCTAAATTTTGTAGCCATTTTGCACTTTGGACCCTTAAGGGATCGATCTAGTGGAACGTAGCTCAGAGCGATTCCACATGTTTCGGTGTGAAAAAAGACCATTCCTACCGTAAAGATACCTATTCAGATGTGTTGGAGCAGTTAGTTTGGTCACACAAGTTACAGAGCGAAAGTTGCACCAGTTTGCAACTTTGCCCAACTTGAATTTGACACTTTTTCTATCAACTGAAAATCCGCCGCCACGGGAAAACCACTTTGAGATAGCCAAAACCGAGAGAGGTTTTGGTAGAGGGGCCCAAAATGATCCTGTAGGATCAAACAAGAAATTTCTAAGCATCACGGTATCTGAGTAATAGCATGCTAAAGTTTGTAGCCATTTTGCACTTTGGACCCTTAAGGGATTGATCCGATGGAACGTAGCTCGAAGCGATTTTGCATGTTTCGGTTAAAAAAAATACCATGGCTACAATAAAAATACCTATTCGGATGCATTGGAGTAGTTATTTTGGTAACATGAGTTGTAGAGCAAAACTTGCACCATTTTGCAACTTTGCACAGCTTGAATTTGACACTTTTTCCATCAAGTGAAAATCTGCCGCCACGGGAAAACTACTCTGAGATAACCAAAACCGAGAGTGGTTTTTTAGAGGGGCCCAATGCAATCCTATAGGATCATAAGAGAATTTTCTAAGCATCATGGTATCTGAGTAATAGCATGCTGAAGTTTGCAGCCATTTTGCACTTTGGACCCTTAAGGGATTAATCTGGTGGATCGTAGCTCGAAGCGATTCCGCATTTTTTGGTGCAAAAGAGGACCATTCCTAGTGTAAAAATACCTATTCGAATGCGTTGGAGCAGTCTGCTTGGTCGCATGAGTTGCAGAATGAAATTTGCAACACTTTGCAACTTTGCACTGCTTGCATTTGACGCTTTTTCCATCAAGTGAAAATCCCCTGCCATGAGAAAACCACTCTGACATAGCTAAAATCGAGAGATTTTTTTGTAGAGGCTCCCAATGCAATATTGTAGGATCAGATGAAAAGTTTCTAAGTTTCACTCTTTTATACAGGTATGTGCAGGATCATGATGGGCCAAAAAGTGGCGATATGTAAGCCATATGATGACCCATGTGGCTGACGACTTTTTTTTTACCCAAAATTGATGAAACAAAAAGGGTTTTTAGAGGATATTCTCAGCTTTCCACCAATATAAATTATTCTTTACTTTTAATTTAATAAATTATTATTATTGATTTTCTATTAGAATTACGAATAAAGTCTTGATTGATAGGCTAATTGAAAAACATCTATAACTTTCAAACGGTATCACATTTTTTGAATCTGAAACATGCATCACATTCTATGCTTTGCATACTATAGGATTAAAAAAAGAAATTGAATTTCATGAATTTTTGACCAAGTTAAGGTGGTTAGACAGACGAGTTTTTACATTTTTTAAAAGTTGTAATAAAAAATTGATAATTAATTATTTACTTGGAAAAAAATTATAAAAAAAAATGCATCACATCCAGACATGAGTCCTCTATTTATATCTAAAAGCTTATAAAAAAATATTATTATTTTATTGTGGTTAGGGTGGTCAGACAGACACGCACTTCTTATTTTTACCCTGAAATTTAAATACTACTGCATTGAAATTTCAAATTTTCACCAAATAGATTTTTTTTTTTAAAAATAAAGGTCTAGTAGTTAAGAAACTACATTCAATTTTCTACAAATTCTATTTTTACATTTTTTTGAAATAATATAGATAACTTATTCAAATTTTTATGTCAAGTTGTCTAACTCTAATTTTCTGTCTTTTTATTGCCATTTAAGGGCCTGCTTTTTCCATGATGATCCTGCACATACCCATACTTCCTGAACTCTACTAGTTTTTATCCCACCTCATTTGTGCTTTCCATATGTTCATATACTAGCATACATTGGAAGCCACCACAACACTCGCATGAACCATCCAAGCATGTTGTCCTTCAGAATATCTGGCCATCCTCTATTTTAGATAAATTTTTTATAAGAACTCTCTTGAAGATTTTGGTGGGTCTTCTATGCCACAATCCTGCAAAGCATTGTTAGTATGCAAATCTACACATATAAAATGATAAAAATCATAATGGTTACAAAATTCAATATGTAGTCTACAAAAAAAAATAGTGCGTGTTTGATTTATCTTGACATAAAAAGGTTTAAGAATTTCAAAAAATCTTTGAGAAATACTAATTTGAGGATAATCATTTTCAAATTTTTGAAAAAATTCGGTTTGAGTCATATCCAAAAAATGCTTTGGATGTGGCTCACGATTCAGGCTACAAATTCTCCTTCTTATCACATCCCTTTGATTCAGAGATAACCTTGTGTTATTCTTCCAATACTCTTCAATTAGTGTTCTCAAGGCTTTGACAAATCCTTTATCTTTTCGTGATAGTCTCCCCGAGAATTCCCATAATTCTTTTGAATCATTTCCCTCAATTCTTTGTCGCCTTTGAATGACTCTTGATAAAAGATTTCTACTATTTTCCATTTGTTCACTCTTCTTTTTAATGAGATGATCTTTCTTTGTTTGAAAGCTTACCAAAGTCAATGTAATGACACATCAGGTGACATTACTATCCTTTGAGCATGAGGTTTCACCCACACTCTCATAAGCATCCATTAGATTCTTCACAATACTGTCATCACTCGATGCATTTGATGATCTCAACCCAAGAGTATTCTTGATGTTCCTATATTTTACACCCCGTACCATTTTAACAAATAGTTGACATCTTGCAGTTTCATTTAGCTTTTCAAGGAATCGTTTCCAAATCTTATCAGCATATCTTCTACAAGTGTGTGTTGAAATCTTACCTTCCATGTGCTGAAAAATCTCATCATCAATATTAATCAAATACTTTGGCTTTCTACAGAAAATTCTAGGTGGTGTTCTCCTAGGTACATGCATCTCAACATTAGGAATTTCGTTAATATTTAATTGAGGTGGGCTAGATTGTGTACCTTCGATCGAGGGTGGAGAAGAAGACATACCTTGAGGTTCACATGGGGATGATGGCATACCTTCTTCATCAAATCTGAGTGATGATGTACTCTCAACTTGAGATGTGTTGGATGGTGTCCAACAGTATTCACTTGAGGTAGATGGTGTCCCTCCATATTAACTTAAAGTAGATGGTGTTTGTGCATATTCACTTCTGCTAGATGGTGTTCCTCCATATTTGCTTGTGCTTAATGGTGTCCCTTCATATTCACTTGTTGTAGAGGGTGTGTCTCCAACTACGGTATCTGAATCTATCTTATGATGATGCTTTCACATTCATTCCTTTTGTGCTGCCAATTCCCATTCTTTTTGTGATGGTTGAGGTTCCTATTCAATTGGCTCATTTTCGTCAATCATTTCCAATTTATTCTTTTCATGATTTTCCACCACCCGAACTCTCTCCTTTTCTTTGAAGGTTTCATTCTCTCCATCTGTTATTTTCCTCTTTGTCTTTTTCTTTGGCATGGCAGAAAATTTTATTTGTACCATGGTAATGAGATGAATATTAGTTCCTAAAAATGTATCCATTCAAGTTAATTTAAAAATGTATATCATTCAAGGCTTCATTTAAATAATACTTACAATCATCCTGTATAAAAGTTAACGTTGCATGCCATGATTGCAAGAAAGGCTCAAAATGGAAGCATGGACATTGCAAAAAAATGCATTTTTTGACAAACTTATGAAGAGATAAGTTAGTTAAGAAGTTACAAAAATAGTTAGATACATTGGGGGCATTGAGTTTGAAGGGAAATAAGATAAATATCATGTAAGTTACAATCATAATGAGTGTAATGGCATTGTGATTGTTTCATAAGTTTGTGGTGCAGGAGGACCTTGACAACCTATTCTATGTTACAATCAATTTTACAATCAATTTTATGATGGTTAATCTATTTTTTGAGTCTGACAAAGAGTTGAAACCAAGTTATAATGTTTTGTGGAAATATGAAATCAAGTGAAATTGAAGGATTTTGATGAAAAAATGATTGAATTTTGTTCGTTGATCTTCTTCAATTAATATTAGGGTTAGAAGTACCCTTGATGATTTGTGGATCCTGGTAGATGCTCTGCATCAAGTTTAAAATGGTAATTGACAAGTGTATATAATTGTGTAATTTAAAATGTGCATTGACAACGTAAGGTTATAATGACAAACAAAAATGAAAGCAAGGCATAATAGAATGAAATAAAATGTTTAAAGACTTCACATACATAAAAATCCAGACTTTCAAATAGAGGAGTTCAACCCAATTATTTAGGCTTAGCTTCTTCTTTCTTTGAACTCCACAACAATTTGACTTGTTCAAAAGCTTGTTCCCCTCCAAACTTCAATTCTATATCAGTTTTCAATGGAATTCAAATTTCAATTCATATTATATGTATTTCAATGTGGAAACTCTTCTATTTCATGCAAAGGTGGTACAAATATCATGGAAAAGGGGATGGAATGTGAAGAACATGCTTGCACACTTCACAACATCATCAAAAAGCTACTTTTTGTCAGAGCACACATAGAACCAAAAGAAGATGCAGACTGTGGGCCTTGACATCATGGGTATATTGGGTTTTTTACCATTTATTGTGGAATAAATAGCGTGCTCGTGTTATTACATGAGTGAGTTATTTCTTCCTAAAATAGTAACATCTCTACTTCTTCACAATGCGCATGCGTTATATGAAATATGGTTTTCTTAATATATTTCTTTTCTCCCTCTTTGTCTATACCCTCTATCCTAATTATATATCTCTCCATTGCACCCTTATAGTAGAGGAGATATAGGTGAGTGTGTGTGTGTGAGAGAGAGAGAGAGAGAGAGGGAGAGAAAGAGGGAGATAGAGGGAGGGTAGGAGAGATGGAGGGAGGGAGAGGGAGAGAGGGAGAGTGGGAGAGAAAGAGAGTGGGAGAGAAAGAGGAGAGAGAGGGAGGGAGGGAGGGAGAGAGATGGAGGGAGGGAGGGAGAGTTAGGGTGAGAGAGGGAGAGAGGAAGAGTGAGACAGAAAGAGGGAGAGTGAGGGAGGGATGGAGGTAGGGAGGAAGGGAGAGAGGGGGGAGAGGGAGGGAGGAAGGAAGAGAGGGAGGAAGAGAAAGAGGGAGAGAGAGGGAGGGAGAGGGAGAGAGGAAGAGTGAGAGAGAAAGAGGGAGAGTGAGGGAGGGAGGAAGGGAGGGAGGGGGAGAGGGAGGGAGGAAGGGAGAGAGAGAGGGAGAGAAAGAGGGTGAGAGAAGGAGTGAGAGGGAGAGAGCATTAGAAAGAGAAAGAGGGATATAGTGGGAGAGTGGGAGAAGGAGAGAGTGGGAGAGAAAGAGGCAGAGGGAGAGTGGGAGAGAAAAAGAGAGTGGAAGAGAAAGAGGGAGAGAGAGGGAGTGAGAGGGGGGGGAGAGGAAGAGTGAGAG